>CM077665.1:528687037-529287037 GCA_039707655.1 Elymus sibiricus | reverse complement strand
ACGTTCCTTTTGCAGAAAGAGCAGCACCAAAAGGCAGCCGAAAGTGACGAGTCTTCTCAGTCGTCAACGAGGCCCAAGTGGGACACCCCTTTCAACCGGGCCCTGAACATACTGAAAAAGGTGTCGGAGGACAAACCGCCGTCGTATGGACGTGTGCACGGTGTCGGAGATGGCGCCTGATGGAAGACGTGCTACCACGAGAAGCCGGAGGAAAGAAGGCAGAGACGGTTGCTTACTCAACAGACCATCGACCAGAAGGTCGCGCTTGCGGTCAATAAGTCCAAAGCTGAGACCAAAGAAGAGTTGGAAAAGATAGTCGATGCAAGGGTCAGTGCAGCGGTAGCTGGCGTCACGGCTGACTTCACATCTTCCATTTCCAGCTTGCTTCCGGCATTTTTCGAATGGACGAAGAAAAATCCAGATAAAGGGCCAGCGGACTTTCCCCTTCCCAGCTACGTCGGGAGCAATTCGGTGAACATCGCACCACCAACACCTGCTCACGCCACCGCACATGCTCCCGTACCTGGTCCCGCTCCTGTTCATAGCAGCCCGTCCTCCGTCTCTGGCGTGCTCGGCGGGGCTTCGTCTTTGGCTGAGCTCGACGCCCTCACGATAATTACGCGTCATACCCTCTTGACCAGCATATCTATAGTCTTCCGTTTCAGTTGCCTTTAGGATGTTTGACGTCGCAGACATGTCTTCGCAGGCCGACGAAACCCCGTGCACACTACTGTACGACATCAACGGCCAGAAGGTGGACGTGGGAAAGGCAACGATCGTGAAGCCGAAGGACCGCATGTTACACAACCGACAGATGCCCCATTGCGTCTTCAAAGTTTGCGTGGCCAGTGTCAAAGCGTGCTTCGAGGATTTGCCTCCTCCGGTACCAGTCGATGACGACGAGACCCCTAAACGGATTGGCTCATGCAAGAGCTGGTTGTTGCCTTGGCCGAAGACTCTTCTTCGTGTCGAGGCGTCTGGTAGCGCATCAACGACAACTCCTCAACAAGGTATGAACACCACCCCACCTACCCAATTACCTGCACCTGTCGTGGCGAGTGATAGCGGACGACGCGAGGTAGAGCCTCCATTAGTGCCAGATGACGTCGCCCCCATCGAAGAAGAAAATGCTGATGATGTCATGGAGGAGGATGATGATGACCCTAACCAGTATATCAATACCGCCTATGACGATGCTCGGGACTATGACTCAGGCTATGAGCGTAGAGATGACTTGATGCTGCCTGATTTGCCGGAGCCGGAACGTCCTAAGGCTGATTGCAAAAAGTCTCTCTTCATGCGATCCTCGCAGGAGACGCCTCCAGATGCCGCCTCTACCCAGCAAGAACAATGCGAGGGTCGTCCACTGTTTAGCCCGACGACACTGGGGTGGTGGTTAGGGAAGGTATGGTGGGCTCACTACCGCCACCCGCCAAGAAGCAAAGGAGGAGACCGGGGAGGAAAGGCTCTAAAGGCGCCAGAGCTGCTTCGAGCAGCCAGCCGCCTCTGAAGCCCCGGGAGGTAGACAGAATACCTGTCGTAGGTGCGGAGCGTTTCCATGTCGCCGGCCACCCGATCCTACTTCAGAAAGTGCTAGAGGACATACTAAACAATGATCTAAGGAGACTTCATGATGATGTGCTGGCGAGAGAGAAAAGCCTTCTCATCTCGGAAAAACCAGGATACCCGCTTTACGCGACTCAGGTTCCGGGTGGGAGGTTATACGTCGATAGATGGCCCGCGGATAAGTTCATCCTGCGATTTGACTACATCTACGACATGTTCCACATGACCAAGATGGATTTTCAGTTCATCCGCATGTATGCGCTGTATCTCAACTACATCATCAGGCGCGAGAACATAGAATATATCTGCGTCGCAGACCCGTACTATATGCACGAGAGCTTCTTGGCAGTCTGCAAAGAGCACCGTGACTATGCGAGCAAGTACATCGGTGAGTTCATGGTCGCTAATAAGGACAAGGAAACGATTCTCCTGCCTTATCATCCCACGTAAGTCATCCGCGGATATCCTTTCGTAAGTTTTAATCATTCCTTTGCAAGCATGGAGGCTAATTTGAGGTGTACTTATTTTGCGCAGCCGGGGGGGGGGGGGCGTCCTCATCTGTATGTACCCACAATACTCCCATGCTTTGTACTTGGACTTAGCGAAGAACATCAAGAAGAGGGATTACACGCACATAAAGAGTGTTCTCGATAGTGCCATTGTAACCTTCAGCCTTACTGGTGGATATATCAAGGTGAAAAAGTACAGGAATAAAGGGCCGGCTTTCGGCCATAAGACCGATTTCTGCTGCATCCAGCAACCGAACGATAGTAAGGCTGATGGATTCTACCTCATGCATCACATGATCGAGTACAGAAGGGATAATCAACGCCTTCGCATGTCAGCTACTTCCAGCGATGCCGAGATTGTCAACTGGGCCACAAGCATAGGAAGGACACCGGATCATCGAATCCGAGCTGAGTTTTATCACGTACAGTGTGAACTTGCCCAAGTGATCATGAAGGAGGTCCTCGAACAATCAGGGATGTTCTACCATGGGCCAATGAGTCGGGATAATGTCCGAACACTGCTCAGCGCTCAGCGTCTGGACCTGAAGCCTTTCACGAAGCTCGGGTGCTTCCTCCATGACTATGAAGATTGGAGCGCCGACATGGAGGAGTGATTGACGATGACAATTTGTATGTTTAATTAGTACTACTGTCTTTCTATGAACTAGCGTAGATCGCTCTAGTTAATTAGTTTGGGTATGAGGAACTTCGTTATTTATGTTTACTATAGGTTGCTTGTATTTTGCTAACTATGCCTCTTTGTGTTTCTCAAGTACATTATGTTGCATATTATCGTTGAATTCATCAACTTACGATGCAGGTACATAGATCGGAGATGGCGAAGGACTGCTACGCCGTATTCATTGGGAGGGTTCCAGGAGTGTACGACCACTGGCCAGACGCTCAGGCCCAGGTGGACAAGTACCCGGGCGCTAGCCACAGAGGGTTCGACAGCAGAGCCGAAGCGGAAAATAGTTACTTGAGGTGGATGCTACGGCAAGAGAGGGAGCAAAACCGGTGCCTCAAGAAGTACTACATAGTCGCGCTCTTGCTCATACTGATCGCTCTTCTCTTCTACATCATGGTTTAGATAGAGATGATGAAACTTAGCTATGTGCCATGACCATGCAGTTGCATTTATTCGAGACATGACTTGTGTAGCGCTATTTTCGAAATGTTTGTGTTGGATAATGATGATGATGATGATGATGGTATGACGAGACTACTGTGTGTATGATATGATGAGAATAATGTATGTTTATTATGATATGATGAAACTACTGTATAGAGCATGCACAAATACGTAGAGGGGAATTTAATCTGTGAAAGCAGAAATATTAGCAGTAGCGCTGGTAGGCGTCTAGCGGCAGCGCTGGTTTATCAGCAGCGCTTGTTGTTTGCCAGCGCTACTGCTAACCGTACTTACCAGTAGCGCTGGTTTTCCAGCGCTACTGCTACAACTTAGCTGTAGCGCCTTAACAGTAGCGCTGCCACCAGCGCTACTGGTATGGGTAATTCCAGCGCTACTACTAGGCTTTCTCCTAGTAGTGTACCCAGCATTTGGTTCTAGCATGACAAGACAACAAAGTGCATTTGTTTGTTTCCTCAAAGAGTACGCTACCGCACTTCTGTTGCAGGGAAGCGTGAGTAATTGGGAAAAAAAAGGACTTGTTTTAGTTAGGTTCCAGCGATCAGACAGACCATATTCTTTATCTTAAGCAACAAAACAGCCATATAATAATCTTGGAAATAAATAGGGGATGCATATTGTCGAGAGTTTTGCTTATGTACAGAGTACACCCTTTTAAAATTTGCATGAATCCTAAAGTTACTTAAAACTGCTCTCGGCATATTATCATGTTGATAAAACATATTAAATAGATTGATTTGGATACAAAAAACTATGGGCCAATTTGGATTGCTTTCACGGGTTGACACGCTTGGCCTAGCTAGTGCCTGGAATCTGCCTGATGGTTGTTTGGTTGATGCCTGAAATAAAAAAAAAAGGTGTCTGGCCTGGCCTTCCCATTAGCCTAGCCTATTTAAAAAATACCAATAAAATATTGTACCTAGCTCAGGCAGGATGATCAGCCTGGCCCAGGCGTCCCTTTCTACACGCCTGACTGTGCTGCCTGGATCAAAACATGATATTAGCTACACTTGTGTCAGGGTCTAGCACATCTTCCTAGGTAGAACTTTCTTCAAGCCAATTTCATGAACCAAACACCACCCTCCCATGCGTGCCTGGCCAGACAAAATCTAGGAGTTTCTCAGGCTATTTTCAGGCTTTGCTTCGTTCCAGGCATAGTGCCCAGGACAGGAACCAAACTAGCCTTATATTACTCACTCCATCCATATATTTGGAGTATCTTTTTTGATTGAAAGGGTACCTATCTGCATCAAGATAAGTAAATTTTTCTGACAACAATTAAGTGACACATCCTCTCCAACAACAACCGCGAGATGTTTTCCACAACAAAGCAAATAAACAAACATATGTTTTTTTGTCAACGCATATCCACCGTGGACTCTTAAAATGCCCACATATGTCCGAACTGAGTTGTTCGGACATAGTTTGTCATCCAATGCTTGTACCCCATCTATCCGCAGGCGCACCCGGTTATTTGAAAACCCGTAAACCAGACGCAAACTGGGGGGGGGGGGGGGGGGGGGGGGAGGAGCTTTGAAGGAAAAAAGGAGTCCGGACCGCCGCCATGTAGGAATCCGATACCCGCGGCCCACTCAAATCCCCTCCTGAGTCACTTTTTCTTCCAGTTTGTCGTTGCTTCTCTCTTGATCTGCATCTGTACCCTCCTCGTCCTCCGTCGTCGTTGTACCTCTTCGACCACCGCAAAGGCATTGGCAGACGTCTGCATTCTTCACCCATGCGCCTACCCGCTTGGACTATGCTGCCGTCCACCCAGGATCCGTCCGTCGATAGGTTCCCTCCGGCCCTTGCCGACACCGTCCATGGCAGACACCACACCTAGCAAGTGTTCAGTCAAATGTCATTGAGTTATTGTTTACCTTCTTTTTGTTTTCTAGAGTAAAGCATGATGAGGAGGTACTCTTTGATGGAGAATGAGTTGATCTGTGATGCGTGGAAGGTTGTATCCGTGGATTCTGTAGGCATGAGGCAAGGGTATTCAACGTTTTGGCAAAACATGCATGCTTTGTTTCATGAGCAAAGGCGCTTCGCGCCCTACAACTTGCACGTGATCCATGATTGCAATATGAAGTCACTAGGCTATTGGAGCCCGATGCCGCGGGGATGAGGCGCCACTAGCCCGGGGTGTCCGGTCCAATGCTACGGTACCTCCAGCCAATGTATACCGCGTCCGGTTTCACCGCAATAACACACCTCGAGCAGTCGGCGCCGTTGGATCCAAGCGACATTTGCGTGAACAATGGATTCTCGCTGGAGCGACTCCGACTATAGAACTGAGATTTCTCCCGAGAGCGGCAGAGAGACAGTCTGACAGCCAACTCCTCCTCGTCCCCACATGGGACGAGGTCTCGGTCAACTGACCAGGAGATCTCATAGTCGAATCCGATGTCTGCCATGCCAAGGAAGGTCGAAGATCGCCGGAGAGAAGTTTAGGAACGAACTATGAAAGTGGAGTGGAGGGGCTAAGGTTTAGTCTTCTATGCAAATAGTGATGTATATATGTGGGGTGGGCCAGCGTCGGCAGGTTCCAAAGTGACGAACACGTCCAGGCGTCCTCTATCTGTCCTACATATAGACTGGGTATGAGGATGCCAGTCAGCACAGATGTTTGGGATGAGTTTGTAGATTTGATTGGGTGGCAAATTGTTGTAGGGCAGTGACCGGACAAAGCCATCCGGACTTTTGAGGAGAAATATATGGGGCTCGGGTTGTAGATGCTCTCGTGAATTCCTCCTGTTGGGGGCGTGGTAGTTCGCGCGTTGGTATCCTCCTGCCGTCCCACGCTTTTTTTTTTTTTTTTTTTTTTTTTTGCGAAAACCTGCCGTCCCACGCTGCGCACGCACGCGCACCGACACACATGCTGCCGGTACGTAGTCCTCACCAGTGCAACGCAAACGATTATCTTGTCTCCTCCTAGCTCTGTCCCTGTAACATGATCCAGCCAGTGAATGATTAACGGTATATCTGCATCTTTTCGCAATCATACAGTACTTCGGTGAGTTGTAACTGTGCATATTTCTGTTTGTGAGAGGGCCATGGCTCACATGGGGTTTTCAATTTTCACGACACAATCATACAACTGAGCAACCGTACAAATGATAATCGATCGACGTCTCTGCGTGCCTTATCTTAATCTATCTATATAAAAAATCTGATTGGGTCCTGCTGGCTGGCCGGTCGACGTGGCGTAGATGACAGGGACGTTCAACTATAAATCTCAGTAGGGTGTAGATGACAGGGACGTTCAACTTTCCGGCCAGCCGTGCGTGCTACTCTAGAGTCTAGACACGAACGCACCGTTCCAGCCTGCGGCGCGCATAATGAGACCATCGATCGAACCAAGGCATACAACATCAGAGATCACTAGTTTTACTAGTCACTACTCGTGATCAGTCACCAGCAGGGAGCTCGTGATGTACCCGTAAAAACAAAAGGAGCCCGTGGTCTCACCGAGCGAGCTATGGGTACAATGATTCCCGGGAGTGGTACGATGGTTGCGTCCACGGTGTCGAAAGGGAAGGTCGTTGGCTCGCAGCAGTTGGAGTGTTGCCGTGTTGGACCCCGGGGTGGCGCCGATTTGGACCATCCAACCGACCGTATGCAGTCGGAATCGAATGGAATGGATGGAGCCGACCCGTCGTCGATCGATCTAAGATGGCATACGCGTATGTAATCATGCCCTTGATGCCGACGTGCATGTCCTTCGCCTAGTCCTAGCACAGCCACCGAGAGGTGGGGGAAACATGGAAATCAACAAAGGAGTATAATTTCAGTTTTACTAAGAGCAACTTCAACCGGTGAACCCATTTCGTCCGCGCGCGTGTCCGTTTGGGTTGTCGTGGACAGAAAACTCAGCCCAACGCGCCGACCCAAACGGACGCGTGTCCGTTTTTTATCCGTCCGCGAACCATTTCAGGCTCAAATTTGAGCCGGATTTGCGTCGGCGTGGACACGGGACGGACGAGCGCGACACCCGCCCTTCTCCTCCACCTGACCCGCCCGTCGGTGGCACACCGCCACCATTTCCCCCCAATTTTTCCAAAAACCTCCCGCCCACACCGCGCGCGCTTCATGGACGACGACCCGCCGACCCTCGACGCCGCCGCCGGCCTCGCTTCCCTCGCCTTCGCCGATCCCCGCGACGCACGAAAAGGGTTGGCGCCGACCAAGAAGAAGAAGGTGCTGACGCCCGAGGAGCGCGCCGTCCAATAGTTGAGGAAGAAAAACCGCCAGCATCAGCAAGAAACCAGGAACGACGCTGCGACCGCGTCCACCCCCGTCGCGGCCTTCGAGCAAGAGGCCAACGCCGCGAAGACCAGCAAGCTCGTCCGCGAGGCAAACCCTGCTGATGCTAGGGTTAAACCCAGGCCAGCACGGGCTCGTCGTTGCTGATGTGGCCGCGGACAGCACCGGCTCATCGCCCCTTCGTCACCCACTTCCGGACTCGCCGCGCATCTCCACCACGCCGGCGGCGCACGGCTTCCAGCGGCACCACCCGCAAACCTCCCGTTTATCCTACTCTGCGGGCTCCGGTTCACCGGAGGTGAGCGTGGTCGTGCCTGCCATGCCAGCACCCATGGGCATCGATCTCAACACGGTACCTATGGGCGGTGGATCGTCCTCCGGGGGTGCGCACAAATGGCATCGTCGGCTCCCAGCCGACGCCATGGAGAACGCCTGCAACCTGTTCGACAAAATGCCGGCTGCGAAACACGAGGCCAACCGCCTGTTCATGGAGAGACTCATCTACAAAGGTGGTGGCGGTGGCGCTCCCTTCAATCCCGACGAGACGCAAAGCCAAGATGAGCGCACCCGCTTCATGGCCGGGCACGATGGCATGGGGTACTCGTTTGGTGATGACAATGGAGGCATGGCCGAACCCCTCATGGAAGACCATGGGCAGCTCTTTCCGAGAAAGCGGTCTTGGTTCCAGAAGATGTAGGACGACATGCTCAACCTCGATGACGAGTGATCCATGGTGCGGTGTGCGGGCATGACCACGGCCGAGATGGTGTGGTTGAACTAAAGTCTCATTTTGTGTGTTGGCATGTGTGCCAGCCGCTGGCAAGTGCGCCCAGCATGAAAACTGCGTACTTCTTTTTGTAGGTTGGCATATGTATGCCTGCCGCTGGCATATCGCCGGTGTGAACTCTTGACGCTGGCATGGTAGCTGGCCTGATCTGTGGCCGCGGGCCTTTTTTACATTAAAAAGTGTTGTGCGCGGACGAAAAATGGGCCGCTCCGTTGGGCACACGGCCGACTCATTTGCAAAAGAGGGCAGACGAGCCGACCCAAACGGACAAAATACGAACAAAGCGTGCGTTCGTTTGGGTCGCACAGTTGGAGTTGCTCTAACTCCGTTTTGGTTTGTTGGTCCCATTCATCTTATGTGTCAAATTTTTATTTTAGATTTAACTAACACAATATTAATGCATGTCACAAAAATAATATCATTGAAAACTATGTTTAAATACGAATCCAACAATATAATTTTTAGCACATGCATTAATATATTGGTAGCTAAATCTATGATCAAAATTTGGCATAAAAAACAAAGATGACAAATAACCCAGGACGGAGGTAGTACTATGCTAGTTTCGCGCAGCTAACCCGCAATCCCGCCGCCCTCCCCTACACCTTATCCTCATCGTTGGCATCGAAAACGGCATTTTCGCCGGCATATAGCTCTGGTTGATATCCAGGTCTGTTTTGATTGGGTATCGAACTGCTTGGCCTTGGTGATGGCGTACGAGGCTCATGCGCAAACCATAGCCAGCCAATGTAGTTGTAACCGATGAAGTTGACCCCCGCAGCGCCCCTACATCCTCGTTGTGTTCGTCACCTCCCCACACGGGAAATCGCCTATGTGGCCTACTAGGTACCGTCCTCGATGTCCTCTGTTGCCGTTTGGCCCTCGCCATAGCCCCGTCGCCGGTCGTCACCGCTCCCACCCTATCCGACCACAATGTTTGTGTCAAATTGCCTTAATGGATTTCCCCCAATTTTTCATGTTTTCATCGAATACGGTCTCAAATTGATCATGAGAAAAATTGGCAACTTCATAGCACTTGATTATCATGCTTTCATCATGTTTATTTGGATTCTTAGTTCATTTGGAGCGTATGTTTTGTTTGAATTTGAATGGTTAAGTTTGAAGATATGAAATTTGATATGTATTTGAATTGTGTCTACTTGAGTTATCAAAATTTTGAATTAATATGTTATGAAAATATATGTTCAAATGGAGTTTCCATGCAAATGTTGAATTGGCATAACAATTTTTTGGGGGATTAAGCTTTCTGGATCTGCTAGATGAAGAAATATGCTAAAAATGGGGAATTGAAGTATGGGGTCGGGGTGAATTTTGGGAATCAACTATAGATGCTCTTAAAAATGATCTCAAATAGCAAAGACTGGAACATTTACTTGCAAATTGTTCTTGGTGGAAGTAAAGCCGTTATCTGTTTTGTGTGTGCAGAACTACTACATCATTTATGGTTGTATGCATCATGTGATGGAGAGGCCGGGGTAATCCCCTTTTCAAATAAAAGAAGTAGAACTACTACATCATTTGTGATGAAGTGGGAGTGCCATTGGTACGATCCTACGAGATGGCAGTGCAACATCAGTGAAACCTAATCAAATATTTAAGGAATCGCATTATGAGGAGAGGAGAACCAAGCCTCCCGCCCCCCCCCCCCCCCCCCCCCCCCCCCAACCCCAAACATCGTGGCAAATTGATGTGCATCTCTTCTTTTCCATACCATCCCAGAAAATCGATTGAAATTTCTATTTAATGGGTGAGAGACTGCATAATTGCTCCGCTCAATGAGCGTGCCTCCTCTGTGTGACGTCATTATTCTCCTATTTGAAGCTCATCGTCTTATAAGAGTGATTGGCCTCACTTGTTGCGTCGTTGTGATGCCTGCTCGCTGCATACGTATATGCTGCGCTGGCTGGTCGGTTCATGTTGTTGAGGTCGTTTGTTACTCGGTTGCTAGATTGGCTATGTCATGTCAGCACGCCGATGGATGGCAGAGCCGTTTGAACTGAAAGTATCGAGCTACAAATCACGTAGTTTAAGGCAGTGTGTTTGCAGATGAAGTTGGTGGTTAGGAAGGTTTTTATACAACAAACATAATCTTTAGATTGAGTCATCACCGCCAATGGCTTTGACACACGTATAATATCGGTCTTTTATGACTTCACTATTATCGGTATGACGGTTTATTTTTTGGCAGAGTGTCGGATTGTGGTTGTGTGGTTTTGTTATTAATTAATAAAGTGAAGTGCCTTTTAGCTAGAAAAAAGTAAGTGTAAAAGACTCATACGTGTCACTAATCACATAGCAAGTCCATACAAAAATATCACGTAGTAAGTTGATCAAGTTGAGTAGGAGGGTGCGGGTGATGATACGCCTAGGTCACCAGACATCTTTCCAACGACGCATGATGAGACCATCGATCGAATCATCAGACTGAACATTGTTAATCTCAGCAGATCAGTGTTAACCCACCCTGCTTCTGCATAGTTTATGTTAGATGAGAATACGGCAACGTATCCGAGTAGGATACAAGGACAGGATTATGATAGATTGTCGGTTTCCATGTATAGTCCAAACCGACCTAGCTAAGCTAACTTGTATTGCAAGTCTGTACGTGTATATATGTTGATCAATGAAATCAATCGAGGCGTGCAATTGCAGCCCGATATTGTTATTTTACAGTTTAAAACTTCAAGACGGCAGCAGCAGCCGAGGCTCGTGCATCGGTTTAGTTTACCACTGCTCGTGAGTGTCCACTGGCCAAGGTAGCTCGTGGTCTTCTCAGCGCTCTCTAGCTTTGCCAGCCAGGTGTGTATAACGATTTCCAGTAATAATCACTCAAATGCGTCGGATTATCCATAGTAAAAAGCACATGTTACTAGTCTATATTGAGGAATAATATATATGTGGTGTCATGAAACATTTTATTTATAAGATTGTAGACTCATCTTATTTTGATATGTGTGGTATTACTAATAGAATGGGTAACTAGATATGTTAGAGCATCTACAGCCGGATATGACAAATCCGGCCCCTCAAACGCCCGCGAACGCGCCCGGACGCGTCCGCGGGCACTGACCGGGCACTCCTCAAATTGCTCAATCTGCATCCGCATCTCTCAAATTTCATCCCCTACATCCATACAAAAGCATGCAAAGTAAATCCTACGTACTACCCTAGCTACTCTTCGTCGTCGGTGATGTCCACGACGACGGAGCCGGGCGCCGGCTGGACGGGCGGGGAGGAGGGCTCCGGTTCATCCTCCTCCTGCTCCATCTCATAGATGTAGGCCAAGCACTCCGCGTGTTCCGCGGCTTCTTGCGCCTCCATCTCCTGCCGACGACGGCGTCTTGCATCCGCATCCGACTCCGACCGGAGGGAATCGAGGATGGCCTGCTGCTCCGCCCGGAGATCTCCGTCGCCAGCGTCCCCCACATCCTCCTCCCCCGGCTCATCCCCCTCCTCCTCCACCTCTTCATCCTCCTCCTCCACCTCCACCTCCTCCTCCTCCTCCACCACCTCCAACTCCTCCGGATCCACTACATCCGGAGGTAGCCCCGCGCGATCCAGGCTTCGCGCCTATTCAGGATCCGCTCAAGGAGCACGAGCCGGCGCTCCGGCGTCAGGAACGGCTGGCTCCTCACCCGGCGGCGTGGGGGCATGGCTGCGGATGGGTGGAGAGGAAACTGGCGGCGGCGGCGGCGGACAGGATGAGGAGGAAGATGTGGATGTAGGGTTTCGCGGTCCGCCGGTGCACTTAAATAGCCGGGCAATGCACTACGTGGCCCGCCGGAGCTGCGACACGCGACGCGACCGGTCCGGCGGAGGAGACGACCTTCGGACCGCCGGGTTGGCGGGCGTTTCCGGCTGGGCCCCGTTCGTCAGTCCGACGTGGCGGGCGTGCCCGGGCGCCCCCATATCCGCCCCATATTTGGGCTGGATATGGGGGGTGCCGGTCAGCCCGGGCGTTTGAGGGCCGTTTGAGAGGCCCGTCTGGGTCAAAAAAAAAGTGACCGGACAGTGACCGGGCGGCCTGCCCGGGCGTATGAGGCGGGTTTGAGAGGTCCGGTTGTAGATGCTCTTATCACGCATGCCTCTCTTTCTTCATTAATTACTTACCGCATCATCTATTTTATCTAAATATGTATGATGTTATCATCTATATTACTCTCATTACGGGTAGTCTCAAGGTAAACTACCACGATGGTGGCCGACTACGCCTACGGGGCAGGGACCAAACATTGCGCCCACGTCGGGTAGGAAAGGTCATTCGTTTATACTGCTTTTATATTATGAAACGAAGGAAGTATATTGCAGCGGTTGGACTTGGACCCGCCAGGAAGTGTAGTACGGATGAACGTGGATGGAGTGGACCCGTCGATCTAAGACAGCCTACTCGATCCCATGTACTAGTACTAATTGCATACGTATTAACGTACAGGTACATTGTTATATATATATATATATATATATATATATATATATATATATATATATATATATATATATATATCTGCTTTATACATCTTCGGGGACCGTTCTAGTGCACGAGAAATTTTTCGGGATGAATTTGCTCACGTGAGAATTTAGTTTTGTATATGCTCTGGCACTCCACGCAACGTGACAGCGTACCCTTTTGTTTGTTTATTTTGTTTTCTGGAGGAATATGTCACGGCAGCGTCCGGTAACTGAAAATCGGCTTGTTTTACTAGTTTCGGCATGTATAGTGATTGATAAAATAGTCTTATTTTAAGTCTTGTATGTAATTTAAAGATGACAAAAAAGTCATGCCTAAAACGGATTATCTCTTAGTCTTATCTTCAATAATTAGCTATTTCTAAAAGTATGATGAGACATGTTGTGCTAAGTCTTTTCTTATGATTTCTCTCTTCTCCACCTCAGCATTTATCTTACATGACACTCCAAAAATACCACCATTGTACATGCCCTTAACGTCCAGCGATCAAGCCAGGAAACTAATTAAGCACCCCCTTTTTAGCTTAATTAAGCACCCTCGCTTAGGTTGGTGACAATGAGAAGTATTATATACTACTAGCATCATGCGTACTATACCTACTTATACTAATAAGGAAATATGTATTCTTATCCATCATGTTATTAAGCAGAAAACCCCTTGATGTTTCTGATAATCAATTCACAACACAGTTTCAAATCAAATTTTCACTTTTGCAGAAAACCATCTGATGTTTTTGGTAATCAACTCATAGGATAATTTTAAGTCAGATTTTCGCTTTTGCAGAAAACCCTAATAATTGGGTTAATCAACCCGCAACACATATCAAATGCTTTTAAAATAGCCATATCTATTAAAGCTTAATTCCAAATTTAACATGTCAGATATGAAATTTGATTAAAACTGTAGAATCTGAATATGATGCTATTTTACCAGTTAACCATTTTTGAAATGCTATTTAGGATGCAAACTTAATCAATATTGCATATCTATTTTTATTTCATACCAGTACCGATTCGGATTGGAAATGAACATATCAACAAAACCAGGAGTGAAGACGAAAAAAACATATATAACCACGCATGCACGCCTCGCCAAAATCTCACAGGGAAAAAAGTTAGATTTTCCATCTTATGTCGAGAGAGACGCCTTAGGATTGATAACATTCATACATGTTGTGATTGTGTGAGGATGGAAAGGAGGGTAAGTAGCAATACAGATGGGATGTCATGTGTTAAATAGAAGAACGTGGACTTGACTCATCAATCGAAACATCAGCCCGCACATTGTTAAGACTATCCATAGTGAGAGTGACATAGATGATAACAGCACACATATATCTAAATAAAATAGATAATGTGGCAAGTATTTAATGGGTAAGGAGAGATATGTGAAGTAACATCACACATACCAAGAAACATATGCATGTTACTAGTCTAAGTTTTTTTTTACATAAAAATTGGAATGTGAGTATCGAACTCATAATCTGATCCCTCGCAAAAAAAAAAAACTCGTGATCTGGTGACCAGCGAACCAATAGGAGGCCACTCATGTTACTGGTCTAAATTACTTTTCACTATGAGCAGTCTAATCTCAGCTAATTTCAGCAGATCAGTGTTAATAACCCTGCCCGTAGTTTAAAACTTCAAGGCAGCAGCTGGCAGCCGAGGCTCATGCGTCCGGTTTGATTTACTACCACTTCGTGACGTGAGTGACCACTGACCAACAGGTAGCTCGTGATCTCGGCGCTCGCTAGCACTACTACGTACTCCCTCCGTAAACTAATATAAAAACGTTTAGATTAATAATCTAAACGTTTTTATATTAATTTACAGAGGGAATACTACTCAAAACACAAACGATTTTTTGTGACGAGTGAATTGTAAAGAGAAGGAAAGGTAAACCTACGGCGGTGGATGATGGTGGCTGGCTAGTGCGTAGCAGGGGGACCGACCGAACGTCGCGCCCACGTCGGAAAATGGTCGTTGGCTCGATGAGTAGATCGCGGCGGTTGGGCCACGCCGGAAGTAGTAGTCGGGATGAATGAATATGGAGTGGACCCGTCGATCTAAGACGGCCTACTTGTTGATCCCTAATACAAGTACGTACACTGTTCTGTATATGTGCTGTATACATCGTTGTGGGCCGTTCTAGCACGTACGTACATGAGATATTTTCTTTAGGTTGAGATGAGAAATTGCTCACGTGAGGGTTTAGCTTTGTACTAGTATGTTCTCTGACACTCCACGCAACGTGAAACCGCACACATGAGCGCTTTTTGTTTGTCTGTTTCATGGAGGATTATGCTGCGGCAGTACGTACCCTTCCAGCACAGCAGCATCTGGTAACTGAAAATGGGACTTGTTTTTAATTAGCCTCCAGCAATCGAGCTACAAGAAACACATTTAATCATATGGCACATCGTCCTCAACTACTAGACGCATAAACCCTCCGTCAGTTTTGGTCACGTGTGAAAGTTATTTGTCACAAGAAACATATCGTTATGAACTTCTAAATACGAATCCGACATTATTTTTATGACATAACTCGTACCCATTGGTCAAGAGACCAAGAAATACGGCGCACTCACAGACAGGAAGAGAGTGAGTACACATTTTCACACTGAAACGGTATACACCACACATTCCTGATTTTGTCAATATACACCGTCTTCCCTTCCTTGAGATGTGCCCGTTTTCACCATGGCTCATAGGAACTTATCGAGAAGAAGGGTGTCACGCGTGGATAAGGTACGAGAGCGCATCACTGACTGGTTCAGGTTGACATGTCAGAAGATTTTACTCACTTACCTGTGCCTGCCAATAATACATGCACCACATTTTGTTCATATAATATATCTATATATTTTTTTTAAATCTCTTTCCTCCTCCACAAGAAAAGCTCTTCTCCTCCCGTCGGCGCCGCCGCCGGTCCGCCCCATCTCCGATGGCCTCTAGGCCATGGAGGTGCGGAGGATCTCGGCCCCCCGCCGGCGGGAGGGACCCCGTTCTCGTTCTTGTTAGATTCAGCGTCTTGGTTGGGGCTGTGTGGCGGCGGCGATATCCCTTAGTAGGAATAATGTCTCCCACGTTCTATCCCCGTCCCGATGGTGTGTCTAGCATCGTCGGAGGGCGTGTGGAGGTTTGTCTCCGTCGGATCTCGCGGGATTCGGTCGGTGCTGGTCTTCGGTGGATCTGTTTGGATCCGGTCTTCGTTCGTCTTTGTTTGGGTGTTTACAGGTTTGATCCTTCTGATCTACGACTTTCTTCATCGGCGATGGTTGCTACTTTGGTGCGCTGGTCCTATGGGGCCTTAGCACGACGACTTCCCGACTGTCTACTACAACAAGGTTTGCCCGGCTCCGGTGAGGGAGGGGCGATGACGGCGGCGCGCCTTCGGCTCGCTCCAGTGCTTGTAGTCGTCGCTAGGTGGTCCACGGACATGGTTGTAATTTTTATTACCTCTGTTGTTCTTTGTACTGCCATCATTGAAGATGAATAGATTGGAAGTTTCTCGCAAAAAAAAAAATCTATATTTTCACCAACCATTTCTCCATCAATATGTGATGTAAAATCACAGCCATGAATTCATGCTTAATACATATTTAATGACACCAACTCCGTATCACATACAAACGGCACACTAATATAGTAATTATTGATTAAATCGTTGTCCTAACACCAACCAAAGCCGATAGGGAGTCATGGCAAAAAAATGCCCTTACATTTTTTCAGAATATAACCATCATTGGTGAATGACGTGGGAGCACAACAAAACCAATGAAATTTAAACAAAACGAAACGAACGGATTTTAAAATTGGTGTGGAACAAAGGGGGCAAGATCCATCCCCCCGGTCATTAATTAGTGAGACCTCTAGCTTGGACCCTTTCTTAATTCAATTTTTATGAAGTTGCCCATCTTCCTCCTCTGCTCCCCCCTCCCCCCACCCCCGGTCCCAGCCCGACGATAGCTCCATCTCCCCCTCCTCCACCTAAGCAGCGCACCAACTCAAATTCGCCACCACAAACCCCTCCAACCTCTTCCCCCGCATCTCTCGTAGTGCCGACGAGGGCACTTCCCCGCGTGGACAGCGGCAGGACCACCTGGGCATTGTAGGAGCCTTTGACGGCAGTTTGAGTGCATTTGGAGTGATCCAAGCCTATTTTACAGTTGTTCGTGGGCCTGCAAAATAATGGGATCCATAGACATTGTGGGAGGTGGTGACTTGCTGTGTGATCATGCACAACATGATTTTTGAGGATGAGGGTGAAGGAGTTGACACATGTGTGAAACTTGAGTACATGGGTGATTCTATCCAACTTCCAGATTAGAATTCAACGATGTTTCAGGATTTTATCCAAATGCATCAACGGATTCGGCATCAAGGAACTCATGAGCAATTTCAGAATGGTTTGGTTGAGCTTTGTGGGCACTTAAAGGGTAGAACTAGAACATAAGTATGCGCTAGCTGAATACAATTTTGAACTATTTTATATGGAAATTAATGTTTGGACATTTATATTTGAACTATTGTTGCATTGGAATATTTGCACTACTTCAACAATCATATAGGCCTAAGAGACTCATCCCCACTGTCATATTTATCTTGACATGCAGCCAATCCACCTCATCACTGTGCCACATAATCATCTTTTAGGTCCCACAACCACAATTTCTCTGCAATTTGGTTGAGCCATGTCACCCAATTAAATGGTGGCCTGGGAGCAATTTCCTTCCCTTTCCACCGATGGCATTTCTTTCCTTTTTGCTCTATGCATAAAAGGAACATCTCTAGCAAGGGAATGTGCTTTCGAACTCAATCGAATTCACACCTCAGTTTCTCTCCCTTCTTGAACTAGTAAGGGAATGAATCATAATTTCTTCTCAAGTTTGCAATCAATCTCCATTCACCACAAATAAGCAATTATTGGCACTCTCCATTCCTTTCCATTCACATTCTACTACACATGCACTACCAACGACCCAAATAGTATCCCTTCTCAGTTGGTCTTCTCTACCATCCAATTGGTCCTCTCTTGCGTCCACGCAGCTGCGCCTACATTGACATGGTTGGGAGTTTTTGGTGCAGCTGGCTTGCCCTGACAGATATTGTTGTACTCCCTCGGTCCCATAATATAATAGTGTTTTTGATACATGGCGAGGCCCGTCCTTATCTTTTTGTTTAGACTTAGGTGATAATCAGTCTCAAGGTCCTCATCTGGATTCCATTCTACAAGTTCTAAGTGAAAAATCATTGTGCTAAGTTGATATATCTTCCATCGCCATGTTGTTTCGGTTTTATTCTAATGACGTGTCTCTATACATGTGGATATTGAATCCCAGCACACTCGGTTCAAGAATAAGTTGTGCCCTTCAATTACTAGATATGTTGCACTTTCCCTCGGTGATGGACTTAGCATTGTTGCTTACACTCTCCAATATGTCTAACCCTAGCAAATGATAAGAAGAAGAGGATAAAAGTGTGAAAGCACAACATGCTCCCTTGGTGGTTTTGATAATTCATGACAACATACATTATCTCTTGGACTGATATTTCTACCTAGTGTATTTCAGGTGAAAGTCCATAGAGAGAGATGGGTTGGCAAAAGGATTGTGGACTAACCCCAAGATGCAAGGAAATGGATTGGCAAAGCTTCAAACAAGAGGACTCTACATTTTACTTTGTGAGAAATCACTTTGAGTCCATAGGAAAGCCAATACTATTAAAAGGGGGTAAGGTACCGTTGGTGAACAAGATGCTCCACGTGCACAAGAGATAGTCACCAAAAACACCCACAAGCTCTTCCACAAAAGTCTGTCCAAAGTCAAATATCCAAAATCGGTGCAACCAACACTTTCCACTCGGTGCCACCGATTCCCAAACTCAGACAGACCCATGCCAAACCCTAGCACATCGGTGCAACCAATTCCACTTCGGTGCCACCAAGTTTGGGTTGCCAACTTTCTGTTACCTCGATTCACAAAATCGGTACCACCGAGTTTGTTGGATCGGCGTCACCGAGTTGCGCAATCTGACCGTTGGTCACCTAATCGGTACCACCGAGATTTATATATCGGTCTCACTGAGATTCAAAAGTTGTCACCTTTTGGTCACTTCGGTACCACCGAGATTCACACATCGGTGTCACCGAGTTGGTCAGTTTAGGTGTAACGGTTGGATTTTTGGAGATGCCTATATATACCCCTTCACCACCACCTACTCGAAAGTGAAGCACTCAGAACTATTCCATACTTGCCCCATCCAATTTTCTGAGAGAGAGTCACCTACTCATGTGTTGAGATCAAGCCATTGCACTCCAACCATATGAATCTTGATCTCTAGCCTTCCCAAGTTGCTTTCCACCAAATCAATCTCTTCCACCATAGCCAAATCTGTGAGAGAGTGATTGTGTGTTGAGGAGTCTATTATCTTGAAGCACAAGAGCAAGGAGTTCATTGACATTACCGAGCCTATTACCTTTTGAAGGGTGGTGCCTCCTAGATTGGTTAGGTGTCGCTTGGGAGCCTCCTACTTCGTGTTGTGGAGTTGAACCAAGAAGTTTGTAAGGGCAAGGAGATCGCCTACTTCGTGAAGATCTACCCTTAGTGAGGCTAGTCCTTCGTGGACGGAAGCCGTTATGGAATAGTCAAGGTTGCTACTTTGTGGACCCTTATGGGTGGAGCCCTCCGTGGACTCTCGCGACCGTTACCCTCCGTGGGTTGAAGACTCCATAAACGTGGATGTACGATAGCACCACCTATTGGAACCACGGGAAAAATCTTCGTGTCCCTCATGCGTTTGATCTTCCTATCTCAACCCTTTATTTCCATGTGCAATGTCTTTACTTTCCACTGCCATACTTGTTGACATGTATGTGTAGGGTGTGCTAGACTTGCATAATTGTTAAAATCTGCCAACCAATTAACTTGGGAAAAGGTTAGGTTTTAAATTCCTGCTAGTAGTCTATTCACCCCCCCCCCCCCTCTAGACACACACTTCTAGTGATCCTACAAGTGGTATCAGAGCATTGGTCTCCTTTGCTTCGGTTTAATCACCGTGGAGGAAGATGGATGTGTCTAGTATAGGGAGTTTGAGTTGTAGAGTGTCTATTCTTGATGGGGAGTACTATAGTCAATGGAAACATATGATGCTTGAGCTATTTAATGAATTTTAATTGAGCAAGTATGTTAAGAACCCTTATGTACCTACCATTGATCCTTTACATCCCACACATGAAGAGGAAATTGATATGCTATGCAATCTTAGAACTGTTAATCTTATCGTTAGAGGATTGCCTAGGATTGTGCTTAATCAAATGAAGAATTTTGAATGTGCTTATACTTTGTGGAATGACTTGGAGAAACGATATCCAAGTTATTCATTGAGTAATCTTGATGAAATTCTTCATAAAACTATTTCCTTTCACAAAATGACGCCTAGTGATCCCAAGTTTGATGACTATCTATTTGAGCTTAGAGACCACATGCATGCTAAAGGAGATGTCATAACTATCAACAACATCATTGTAGAAGCCATTCGAATTCATGAATTTGAACATTGTCATGGTCACAACCTTAATGAATCTCTTGTTCTTTGTGACGAGGATTTCCCACTTGATGATGACAATGTGGAACATGGCTACTATGATGAAGATGAGCTGTTCGACATCGAGTATGAGAAGATCATGAAGAATCTAAGTCTCATGGCAAACTTCAAGGATTACATGTCCGGAGGAAAAGAGTGGATTCTCGACAGCGGATGCACCGATCATATGACCGGAGATAGAGAAATGTTTGAAGAGATCACACCAAACCATGGACCGCGAAGGCACGTAACGTTTGGAGACAACTCCAAGGGTAAGGTACTCGGTCTTGGTAAGGTAGCCATATCCCATGATAGCTCTATTCAAAATGTTATGCTTGTTGAATCTCTTGGCTACAATCTTCTTTCCATATCTAGACTTGCCGACTTTGGTTTTAATGTGCTATTCACGAAAATAGATTGCCAAGTGTTTCGTCAAGATAATCATAAAATGGTCTTTACCGGTTTCCGTAGAGGTGATCTATACATTGTCGATTTCACTAAGAGATCCAAACCTCGTACTTGTTTAATTGCAAAATTTTCTAAAGGTTGGCTTTGGCATAGAAGACTAGGACATGTTGGCATGCGTAATCTAGACAAGCTTATCAAAGGTGATCATATACTTGGTGTTAAAGATGTTATCTTTGACAAAGATAGACTTTGTAGTGCTTGTCAAGCTGGAAAGCAAGTAGGTAGAAGTCATCCCGTTAAGAATATCATGACTACTAGGAGACCACTCGAGTTACTTCACATGGATCTTTTTGGTCCCAATGCTTACAAGAGTATCGGTGGAAATTCCTATGGTCTAGTTATAGTTGATGATTTTTCCAGATTTACGTGGGTATTCTTTATTGATGATAAGTCGCGGGTACAAAAGATCTTCAAGAACTTCGTTCGCAAAGCGCAAAATCAGTTTGAAGTGAAGATCAAGAAAGTTCGGAGCGATAACGGATCGGAGTTCAAGAACACCCATGTGGATACCTTTCTTGACGAAGAAGGTGTTTCACATGAGTTCTCTGCTACGTACACGCCTCAACAAAATGGAGTTGTTGAGAGGAAGAACCGGACGCTTATTGAGATGGCAAGAACGATGCTTGACGAATACAAGACGCCAAGACACTTTTGGGCAGAAGCCGTGGAAACAGCATGTCATGCCACAAACCGACTTTACTTGCACAAGCTTCTCGGTAAAACGGCATACGAGCTACTCACCGGTAACAAGCCCCAAGTTGGATACTTTCGGGTATTCGGCTCAAAGTGCTACATTCTTGATAAGCATCGTCGTACTAAATTTGCTCCTAAATCTCATGAAGGATTCCTACTTGGTTACGGATCGAACTCTCACACTTACCGTGTTTACAACAACTTCACTCGAAAAGTTGAAGAGACGGTAGATGTGAAGTTTGATGAATCTAATGGTTCGCAAGTCGAACAATTGCCAAATGATGTAGGTGATAAGGACCCTTCAGAAGCTATCCAAGACTTGTCCATCGGCAAGATTCGTCCCATGGAGGTGAAGGAAAGTACTTCGTCAACTCAAGTGGAAGCCCCTACTTCACGCCAAGGTGAACCTCAACACAACATGGAGGCATCCACAAGCGGTACACGACAAGATGATGAAGAGGAGGAAGTACATCATGAAGATCCACCACAACCTCCTTCACCACCACCTCAAGGGAACGACACCTTCAACAACAACGAAGATGAAGATGATCATGATGAAGAAGCTCCACCATCCAACAAGCCTAAGCTACCTCGAGTTCGAGCAAGAGTGACCAAGAACCATCCCCTAAACCAAATCTTTGGTGACATACAAACCGGGAGAATCACTCGCTCTAAAACTCGCTTAGCTAACTTTTGTGAGCATTATTATTTCATCTCTAGCATTGAACCCTTGAAGGTAGAACAAGCTCTTGAAGACCCGGATTGGGTGAACGCAATGCATGAAGAGCTTCACAACTTCGAGAGGAACGAAGTGTGGACACTCGTGGAGAAGCCCGAGGACGAGCACAACATCATCGGAACCAAATGGGTGTTTAGGAACAAGCAAGATGAAGACGGTCAAGTCGTACGCAACAAGGCATGTCTCGTAGCCCAAGGATATACGCAAGTCGAAGGTATGGACTACGGTGAGACCTATGCCCCCGTCGCTAGACTTGAAGCTATTCGCATTCTTCTTGCTTATGCTAATCACCATGATATCACGCTCTATCAAATGGATATTAAAAGTGCCTTTTTAAATGGTGAGATTGAAGAAGAGGTCTATGTTAAGCAACCACCTGGTTTTGTGAATCCTAAGAAACCTAATCATGTTTACAAGCTTCGTAAAGCACTTTATGGTCTTAAGCAAGCCCCTCGTGCTTGGTACAAATGCTTAACAAAGTTTCTCATTGAAAAAGGTTTCGAAATTGGTAAAATTGACACAACCTTATTCACTAAGAGAGTTAATGGTGAATTATTTGTGTGCCAAATCTATGTGGATGATATTATCTTTGGATCTACTAACCCACAATTTAGTGAAATATTTGGAAGGTTGGTGTCCGAGAAGTATGAGATGTCCATGATGTGTGAGCTGAAATTCTTTCTTGGTTTGCAAATCAAGCAAACAAGAGAAGGAACTTTCATCTCTCAAACTAAGTATACCAAGGACTTGATCAAGAAGTTCAACATGCAAGAGTGCAAAGGTATGAAAACTCCTATGCCTACTAGTGGACATGTTGATCTTACCAAGGAGGACGAACCGGTTGATCAAAAGGTTTATCGATCTATGATTGGTTCATTGCTATATCTATGTGCCTCCCGTCCCGATATTATGCTTAGTGTTTGCATGTGTGCTAGATATCAAGCTGCACCTAAAGAGTGTCATCTTTTGGCAGCGAAACGTATTGTGAGATATTTGATACAAACACCAAACTTTGGCATTTGGTATCCCAAGGGATCTTCCTTTAACCTTGTTGGCTATTCCGATTCGGACTATGCCGGTGACAAGGTTGATAGAAAATCCACCTCAGGTACTTGTCAATTTTTGGGTAGATCTCTTGTGTCTTGCTCCTCCAAGAAACAAAACTCGGTATCTCTATCTACTGCCGAAGCTGAGTATATTGCTGCCGGATCGTGTTGTGCACAATTACTATGGATGACACAAACGCTTAAGGATTATGGAATCCATGTTAAAAATGTTCCATTACTTTGTGACAATGAAAGTGCTATTAAAATTGGTCATAATCCTGTGCAACATTCTCGAACTAAGCATATTCAAGTTCGACATCATTTCATTCGTGATCATGTTGCCAAAGGAGATATTAATCTTAAGCATGTTCGCACTAACAAGCAATTGGCCGATATCTTTACTAAGCCACTTGATGAGAAAACGTTTTGTCACTTGAGGAGTGAGTTGAACATCATTGATGTTTCAAACTTGAGCTAGACTCACTCTTATGCATGCAAGGGCATGAGCCTTCTTAATACTTCCATGATTCTCTTAACATGTTATCATATATCTTGGAATTCTATGCTCACTTGCATTGCAACTAACCTTTTGTAGGTACTTGGAAGAACTTCATTCCACAAGATTGCCAACAACTCCAATCATAAGCAATCTTGTCATAACCAAGTATCCACAACCTCTCTTGATGATGGAAGGAAGAAGACAACAAAATCATATCCTTGACACATATTTGTATTCACAATTGGTATCGTGTCATATCATGTTCTTCCTTGCTTGACTAACCTATGTAGGTGACAAGTGTACTAAAACGAGAAGGATTGCTCCAAACTCAAGATGATCTTCATCAACCTCGAGCACTCTCAACAAGTTCACCTACAAGCTACGTCATCAACATCACTCAAAGGTATGTACTCGTATCCTTGAAAAAGCTTTACTCCAAGTCATGAGATAAAGCAACTCAAGTGATATGAAAACATTAAAATGCTTAATCGAAAAATGGTAACCCCATTTTGAGCTTAACGATGAGTATGACCTATGATCAAGTATTCTTACTTGGCTCCTAAGTCAATATACTCTAATATAGGTGACCTAGTCACCGCCCATCATCTAGTTAAGACTCTTGGTTGGTTCACTCTCTATTTTGCAAGATTTCTTGGAACCACTCAAATCTTCTCTAGTTGATATCCTTCTGTAAAGTCTTTTGCATTTTCTTGAAAATTTCTCCTTGACACCTTGTTAAAAAATTTCTAAATCTATTTGCAAGTTTCTCAAACATTGCCAAGGTTCTGTTTTAGCCTCGGAGCCGCCGATACAAATAACTCGGTTCTACCGAATTAGCAGATGAGCTGCATTACAATATCTCGGTACCACCGACTTGTTTGTCTCGGAGCCACCGATTTGATTTCTTCTCTCATTTGTGTTCATAATTGCAAATCTTTGTTTCTCTAGTGATCCTACAAGAGACATTTTCACTTCTTCGATGATCCCTTCTTAAAAAAATGGGACAAAAACTTTATTCAAGGATCCCTAACTCAAAGGAGGAGAAGTCTTACAAGCTCTCAGATCAGTCAAAGGGAGAGAAATTGTTTTCAATGATTCCCTCAGTTTTTCATGCTATCTATGAACCCTACAATCTATGACCCTTGTTCTCAAGGATCCCTTTTTAATCAATGATCCCTCTGTCTGACCCTGTATATGACCTTTTTGGAAATTAATGCCAAAGGGGGAGAAATACCAAAGCTTCAAAGCTAAAAGGGGGAGATACATGCTTATGCAAAGGGGGAGATATAATCAAGGGGGAGAATATCAAAGCTTATACTCATATAGACAAGGTGAGAATACCAAAGTAGGGGGAGAAAAATATGATAATTGGGAGAAAAATAAAATATGTTTATTTCATTTGACTACTCATGTTAGACTTTTCTCACCCTATCCAATCCCAATATCTACATGCTAAGATTCAGGGGGAGAGGATGATCTACTATTTTCATATCTAAGGGGAGAAAGCTCTAAATGATCTTGGAGACATATCAATCTTAAGGAATATTATCTTCTATATGTTCTCCATATCTTGGTACTATTGAGCTCTATTGCTTTTGATTGGTAGAATACTCTTGTGTTTCCTAACATTGTTTTCTCAAGTGTGTTTCTACTACAAGAATGCTCAAGAACTCAAGGTAAGTATATGCATCATATCTTTGATCAAGATGATCTCTTGCTTCTTGCACATATTGTTTGCAAGAGTGAAGTCTTGAACAAGGATACATCTCATTCATATACATTTGATGCATATAGCCAAGATACACATGACTCATTCTATCCCTCCTACTATATGTGTGTCCATGCATTCCAAAGCAACTATCCTTTAAAGGGATTGCACACATTTAGGGGGAGCAAATCTAAGTCATGTGTCTCTCAAAGTCTTCATAATATCTATGCATATCTTTATTTGAAGCTTTGATTGTATGTTGTCATCAATTACCAAAAAGGGGGAGATTGAAAGCACAACATGCTCCCTTGGTGGTTTTGATAATTCATGACAACATACATTATCTCTTGGATTGATATTTCTACCTAGTGTATTTCAGGTGAAAGTCCATAGAGAGAGATGGGTTGGCAAAAGGATTGTGGAGTAACCCCAAGATGCAAGGAAATGGATTGGCAAAGCTTCAAGCAAGAGGACTCTACATTTTACTTTGTGAGAAATCACTTTGAGTCCATAGGAAAGCCAATACTATTAAAAGGGGGTAAGGTACTGTTGGTGAACAAGATGCTCCACGTGCACAAGAGATAGTCACCAAAAACACCCACAAGCTCTTCCACAAAAGTCTGTCCAAAGTCAAATATCCAAAATCGGTGCAACCAACACTTTCCACTCGGTGCCACCGATTCCCAAACTCAGACAGACCCATGCCAAACCCTAACACATCGGTGCAACCGATTCCACTTCGGTGCCACCGAGTTTGGGTTGCCAACTTTCTGTTACCTCGATTCACAAAATTGGTACCACCGAGTTTGTTGGATCGGCGTCACCGAGTTGCGCAATCTGACCGTTGGTCACCTAATCGGTACCACTGAGATTTATATATCGGTCTCACCGAGATTCAAAAGTTGTCACCTTTTGGTCACTTCGGTACCACCGAGATTCACACATCGGTGTCACCGAGTTGGTCACTTTAGGTGTAACGGTTGGATTTTTGGAGATGCCTATATATACCCCTTCACCACCACCTACTCGAAAGTGAAGCACTCAGAACTATTCCATACTTGCACCATCCAATTTTCTGAGAGAGAGCCACGTACTCATGTGTTGAGATCAAGCCATTCCACTCCAACCATATGAATCTTGATCTCTAGCCTCCCCAAGTTGCTTTCCACCAAATCAATCTCTTCCACCATAGCCAAATCTGTGAGAGAGTGATTGTGTGTTGAGGAGTCTATTATCTTGAAGCACAAGAGCAAGGAGTTAATCGACATTACCAAGCCTATTACCTTTTGGAGGGTGGTGCCTCCTAGATTGGTTAGGTGTCGCTTGGGAGCCTCCTACTTCGTGTTGTGGAGTTGAACCAAGAAGTTTGTAAGGGCAAGGAGATCGCCTACTTCGTGAAGATCTACCCTTAGTGAGGATAGTCCTTCGTGGACGGAAGCCGTTATGGAATAGTCAAGGTTACTACTTCGTGGACCCTTATGGTTGGAGCCCTCCGTGGACTCTCGCGACCGTTACCCTCCGTGGGTTGAAGACTCCATAAACGTGGACGTACGATAGCACCACCTATCGGAACCACGGGAAAAATCTCCGTGTCCCTCATGTGTTTGATCTTCCTATCTCAACCCTTTACTTCCATGTGCAATGTCTTTACTTTCCGCTGCCATACTTGTTGACATGCATGTGTAGGGTGTGCTAGACTTGCTATAATTGTTAAAATATGCCAACCAATTAACTTGGGAAAAGGTTAGGTTTTAAATTCCTGCTAGTAGTCTATTCACCCCCCCCCCCCCTTTAGACACACACTTCTAGTGATCCTACAAAGTGATGCAATGGTGAAAGTCACATCCCTATTTTTCATTTGTTTCACCTATGGGTAGGATCCCCTTTTTCTTGGTCTATTTGAAAATTTGTTTCGCATGTGGTTTAGATTTACTCTATAAATTTTTCCCAAAACCAAAAAAGTGTGTACGCACTATTTGGCGTCATCGAGCGGCCGGTTGGGGACCGTCGGATGACCTCGTGTGGGCATAGGTGCCGACAAAAAGGAGTCGAGCACACCAGTAGTTTTTCTGTGTACCGTCTCCTTTGTCCTCTCTCGACGGTCTTCTCTCTCCCGATGCACCGCCGCCCCATCTCCCACTCTGTTGTCGCTCCGGTCGTCCCCATATCCCTGCTCCGAACACCGTGCACATCCTCTCCCCTACCCTCAGCTTCTTTCCCCTGCTGATGGCGTTTCTAGATTAAGCAGGCGATGCTCCCCTTCCTCTGTTGGATCCCCTTCCTCTGCTCCCTGCCTCCAGGCCCAGCCCCACCGGAGCTATTTTCAATCACCTCGTCATCCTCCTCTCTAGCGGTAGGGGCGGCGTCGCGCGATGTCTACGGAGGTGGAGAGCCTACGGTCCCAGTGACGTCGCGCGGTGTGGGCGGAGGCGGAGCAGCGTCTGGTACCGGTGTCGTCCGATGTGGCTGTTCGGGCGTCACGCGATGCGGGCAGAGCTGCATCAGTATCTGGCCCCGGAGGCGGCAGTAATGCCAGCTAATTTGGCAGAGGGGTCTCATGCAAGCGCCTCATGTTTTGATTGCTTCGCGCACTTGATTTGACCGGATCCTATACAACGATTAGTTCACCGCGATTCATGGCCTCCTGTATAATCTGGAGGTTTGTGACTTTTTTAGTATTTGTAGCTTGTGATTCGGAGTCGCTGTATGCCAAATTTATCACTTGGGCTTAGGCCATGTTACTGTGAAATGGTAGCATTGGAGTCATTGATTCAGCACAGGAGTATTATATGATTATTTTTAGATGTGCAACTTCATCCAATATATGTTGGATATGATCTACTATGTGTGATTTTTTTAAGTAAACTTTCAACTAGTTGTTGTAGTTGCACACATAGTACTTCTCAGTTGGATATGATCATTGAAAAGTTACACAATATAGTGATATTAAGTTGGCTAGATGATGGCTCACGCTCACCTTGCTTACTCAAATTTAGCTAGACCGCACGACATACTGTTCTTAAATTGGAAGCATATCATGTGTTCGAAGTTGCACATGAGTTGCCAGACAGTTGACCAAGCCAACTATCAAAGTTACACATTTGATTGATCTGAACCAACAACAAATGGGTCCAATTCTATGTATGTTTTATCTTCCTTACGGAAATTTATCCTTAAGTGGATGATTGGGTGGTGGAATTGATGTTTTCTGTAGTCAACTAACATTGTAATGCTTGTATGTTTTGTTAATTATCAATCTCGGATTTTCTGAAGACCATTGGAAGAGTTGCACAACCATACTTTCAGAGTTGCACATCGACTATCAAGTAGTTGGCAGGGGCAGCTGCAGAAGTTTCATATCCTACTGGAAGGGCTAGTTGGAGTGGCGGTGCTCGAGGTGCGACTCGCAAATCCATTATGGATGGGTTAACATGTCATCTGGAAGACCTCGGCCCGTGGAGCCGGAGCAACAACGCTCATCGTCGAAAAGCCACGTACAGTTACACAAGCATGCTTTCAGAGTTGCACATCGACTGTCAGACAGTTGGTCGGTGTAGTTGTCAAAGTTGCACATCCTACTGATACGGAGCTTTTTAAGTTGATATATTTTTGCTCATAAACTTTTTTTGTTGGCATCCGCAGTAGTTGTTGTTGCACACATCATAGTTCTCAGTTGGATATGACCATTGAGAAGTTACCAACATGGCGATACTAGGTTGGCTAGATGATGACTCGCGCTCGCATTGCTTACTAAGTGTATCTGGAGTGCGGGATGTTTGTAAGCACGTCATAGTCGCACACACACATCCATAGAGTTGCACATGCGCATCGGTGTAGTCGCACACGCGTGGCTGTAAAGGTGCACACTCTTATCGGCGTAGTAGCTCGTGCATGAGTGTCCACAGCAGCGCCCGCAGCGGTGTTCTGGGTGCGACCCACAAATCCATTATGCCTAGGGTTATTAGGTCGCCGGGGAGACCCTGGCCATGGAGCCAAAGCAGCATGCCCCCAGCAGCATCATGTCCCTCTTTTCTCTCAGTGATGGAACTGGAGCGATGCAGTTGTCGGGAAGCCACGCAAAGTTACACACCATGATATAGAAGTTGCACATCGACTGCTAGATTCTTGGCCGGGACAGCTTGTCAAATTTGTACACTTTCATCGGCATAGTACCTCACGCACGACGATGGGAGTTGCACACATGCGCGGCATAATCCCACACATGTGGTCGCGGAGTTGCACACTCACATTGGCATAGTAGCTCCCGCAGGGCTACGGGAGGTGCATATGCATAGCGGCATAGTCACACATGCGCGGATGTGGAGTCGCACACTCTTGCCGGCATAGTAGCTCACACACGACTACGAGAGTTGCTCACGTGCAATAGAGTATTCACACACGCGCGCGACTGAGTTGCGCACTCTTGTCGACATAAGAGCTCACGCATGATTGTGGGAGTTGCACATTTTTGTCGGCATAATTTCTCGCGCATGGTTGTGGAGTTGCACACTCTCGATGGCATAGTCGCACACGCACGAGCACGAAGTTGCACACTCTCGTCTGCATAGTTACTCACGCATCGACCACAGGGTTGCACACTCTTGTCGAATAGTTTCTCATGCACGGTTGCGGATTGCACACTCTCGTTGCCATAATAGCTCACGCACGGCTACGAGAGTTACATACTCTCGTCGGTATAGTTGCACACGCACGGGCTGCTAAAGTTGCACAGGCGCGATTGAGGAGTAGCACACCCTAGTCAGCATAGTTGCTTACGCATGAACCACTAGGTTGCACACTCTTGTCAAATACTGGCACACACACGGCTGCTGGAGTTGCACACACGCGGATGCATAGTCGCACAATCACGATTGCAGGAGTTGCACACGCATTACTGTAGAGTTGCACACTCTTGTTGGTCTAGTTGGCTGGGGCAACGGACGATATTGCACATCTCACTGGCAGGGATTTTTGGATGCATCTATGGAGGGTAGAGAGAAGTTACACATCTCACAAGCAGGGATGGTTTGAAGGGGGTGCTAGCAGTGAAAACTAGACCTCCATGGTGTACGGGGAAAGTTGCACATTAATTTTAAGACGTTGGCCGTGGCAACATCTGAAATTGCACATTTAGTACTAGGTAGTTGGTCGAGGGAGCAAACAGTGAAAACTGCACATCGACGGATAGAGGAATTGTCTACTAATCAATTGGCCGGGGAACTGACAAAGTTACACGTCTCACTGGTAGGGGAAAGTTTAGGGCGGAGGCGTCATCAGTGAAAAATGCACGTCGACCGCTATGTGGAAAACTTTCACATCAACAGCCATGTAGTTGAACATTGACTGCTAGACAGCTGCACAAAACAGGGACTAAATTGCACAACATAAAAGTTCGTCGGCATATACCCATGCGAGATCTTGTTTTGAAGAGCACGTCATGATGATTCCAACGGTGAAAGCGGATCTTAATTCCAATGTTCGAGTAAAAAGTTTTGACTTTTTTTAGAAAACTGGATACCAAAATAAAATGCGTTCACACTTATTCGAATCAGTGAAAACTGCAAGTCCATGAGTAGGAAGAAAGTTGAACATCGACTACCATGTAGTTGCACATTGACGGTTATACAGTTGCACAAAACAAGGACTACATTCCACACAAAAAAAAATCATCGAAATATTCCCATGCGGTGTCTAGTTTTGAAGAGCACGTCGCAAGTATTTCATTGGTGAAAGCGAATCTTGATTCCGATGTTCGAGTCAAAAGTTATTGCTTTTTAAAACAAATTGAAATGCAAATTAAATGCATTCACACCTATTTATGTGAGTATTTTCTTAATATAAGAAAGGACAAATACTTTCTTTTTTAGGGCGCTGGCTTCCGACTACTAATAAGTCAATGGTCACTCCCTAGACGCGTCCTAAATTTTTATCAGGGTTAGATGATAATCAGTCTCAAGGTCCTCCTGTTGCTGTTGGGCCGAGCGTTGGCGCTGCTGCCGCGTCCGCATCTCCTGTAGGCAGTGGCGGAGGACCCGGTAGGGCGAGGCTAGGCGCCCGCCCTACCTTGATTCAGCGGAAGCCTCAGTATACTAGTACAATATACTAGTAGTTGCATCGCTGCATACACTGGCAGTCTGGCTTCCTCGTGCATGCATCCCTGGTTTTTCTTTTCAGAATAAAAAAAGGAGGGCAAGCCGTATGGGGCTTGGGCCCAGCACAACCCAGAACAAAAAGCCTATGCACGGCAGCGTTCACTGATTCACACACGACTCAACTCCTCTGTACAAAACGCATCATGAGCTCCAATCCTCCGAGCGTTGCCTGCCGCCTACCTAATCGTCTGCTCACGTGCCACCGTCCCAGTCTCCCCACTCCTCTGGTGTTGGCCCTGCCATCCTTCGCGAGTCCCGGCCGCCGAGTTGCAGCCGCCGTTCACAGCCACGCGGTCGCGCCGTTCTCTAGCTGCCTGCCTCGTCGTTTGGTAAATGCTCATTCATGCTTGGTAATTTTTCTACAACGCATCACCTGTGAGCAGCAGCGGTGCAATGGCATTGCTAGTAGCCGGAGTTGGGTGGCGTTTTGGTGCGACGGTAGTCGATGCAAGGTTCGCCATACCTTAATTTTTTTTTGTCCTCCGCCACTGCCTGTAGGCACTCATGAATTCCTCCTGTTGCCGTTGGGCGTGCCGCGGTAGCTCGCATGTTGCGATCCTCATCGGCGGCTGCGCACGCACGCGCACCGACGCACATGCTGCCGGTACGCTGTACGTGCAGTACATCACCGGCGATGTCTACGCGACCTCATTAGTGCGACGCAATGCAATGCAATGCAGACGACTCTTCCGTCTCCTCCTAGCTCCGTCTCTGTGACACGATCCAGTCAGTCAGTGATTAACGATACTACGTACATAACTTCTTTTTAACGCTTCAAGGCAGCAGCTGCAGAGGCTCGTGCTTCGGTCACTAGTTTACTACTGTACTCGTGAATCGTGATCAGTCACCAGCAAGGAGCTCGTGTCGTGATGTGCCCGTAAAGACAAAAGAAGAGCTCGTGATCTCACCGAGCTAGGGTTGTAACGATTCCTGTAGTACGTAGGAGATAGATACGGGTAGTGGCGCCATGGTTGCGTCCACGGTGTTCAAAGGGAAGGTCGTTGGCTCGCAGCAGTTGGGGTGTTGAAGTTGGACCCTAAGATTTGGACCACCCAACCGACCGTATGCAGTCGGAGTCGAATGGAATGGACGTAGTGGACCCATCGATCCATCTAAGACGGCTTACTCGTATGTAATAATGCCCTTGATGTTGACGGCATGCGCTTCACCTAGTCTTAGCGTTTGCTGTGTGTGTGCGCGCGACTATGCGTGTTGCATCTGCGTTTGTACCGTGTTTGCTAATAAGAAACTAGCCGCGGTAAGAGACGTTCTATGCGTTTTTTCCCCTCTTGTCATCCGCTTCCTTTGTCTCCGACAGGCTCTACTGCACTACTCCATTAGTGATCTAAACACACATATTTTTTTACGGAGGGAGTAGAACATAATAGAGGAACCCACGGATGAACGACGAAGTGTGATTCTAGTTCTACTACAGCAGGTTTGCGTGTCATTGCATATGGCATCTCGGCGGTGAGGGTGCTATCACACGGAATAGAAGTTTCACGGCCTCATCTCCAGATAGTTGGAGAGCCTGCAGTGTTTTGTTTCCCCGAAATGATTCTTTCGGATCTATGGATTGTCGTTATTAGTCCCTTTCTTGACAATGTGGCAGCGATGATAGCACCAAGCGAGTTTCTGTGAAGGGTTCTTCCATTTCGAGCTTATGTGCCACGTGTCTTCTTCATCGACAATATACGACGAATCAATGGTTAATCAATTCTTTTTTTTTGTGAATAATGGTTAATCAATTCGCCATGCAAGGATTGTGTCCCAGCACACTGTTCAATATTTTTGCAGTCTTTTTTGCTTAAGTCGTGTTGAAAAGTCAACAAATAAATGCGGAAAATAGAGATGTGACTTCAAATAACTTTCATGCAAGTTATCTTGGATTTTGGGTGCTCACGGGAGGAAGGGCCAACCAATCATAAAACCATTGCATGGTTATAATATTCGCGTGCTTTAATCGGGGACTACGTCAGGTTATTTTTCTAACAATAGGCTACATTAGGAGACGATCGATGAGATCGCGTACAATGTTATCGGATCCAACCATAATCATGAATCCACCTTGCGGGCTCCCTATTATCAAGGTGACAATGTTTACTTTATCCAAATGATAAGTGCCACACGTGTGACGCGAAACACTCTAGCCCTGACTTTTTTAAAACTAAAGTTACCATCGAAAAAAAACTGCAAAAAAAACTGAAACTTGCCATCAGAAAAAAATTGTCATACTTGACAATTAAAGTTGCCATCCTTGCGTCACTAAACTTACCATAAAAAAGTTCGAAGTTGCCATGTGTTCATGTCTCACGTGTGGCACTTATCAGGGTCCTTACTTACTTTAAGGGAGTAGTGCGTGAGAATTACCTTTGCAACTAGTGCATGTATTACTATCCAGCATTCAGTTCTGAGCATGACAAGACAATAAGTGCATTTGTTTGTTTCCTCAACCCAAAGAATGCAATCTAAGGTCAAAGTTCGATACAAAATACAAAAAGGATCAATAAATTAGGATATAGGTAGTACCACACTTCAGGATTGTAGAGAACCCCGGGCCAAAAACAATTCGGCCACACATCTTTTTTCTTCTACGTCTACTCACAAAATTTACTGATACACAAGCGGACATGTATAACATTGTAAAGTATCGGCATGCAAATTACTAATACACAAGCTAGCATGCTTAGTCATACAATTATGTTTAATAGAGGTCAGATAAAAAGGATCACATTTTATTGTTCCAAATTGAGGGTTTCCTCCTAAAAAGACTGACCAATATTGATGGCCACGCTTCTCACCTAGGTTGCCATGTTCTCGATCCACGGCATAAATCTTCCTCTATATTTCTGCCCACTCATGTTAGAGGCAGCGGCATCACCTACGTTAACCTGAAGAAAATTCCACGAAAAGAGAACTACAATAGGCCAACTTTGAACACAACTAACATCAAGATCCATCAATTTTGAGGCGAAAGAAGCTCGACTGAGCGGTCCTTGGCGGCGCAACAGAAGCAATGGCCATGGGCACCGCCTGAGCGTGGAGTCCTGGGCGGTTGGGCCCGGCGTGTAGGGTAACACGCAGAAAACGAAATATTTTCGTCCTACGCATCAGCCCAAAACCACTATGAAGATGCATACAAGATTAGATCTGTTTATTACCAACTCGTATCACAATGGAAGAAGAGTTGGCAAAAATAATTGGTGCGGATTCCCACGGCTAGGATTTACAACCTCCCAACCGCGAGAATTTCTCCCTCGAGCAGAAGATCAAACGTGCGATCTCTCCATCGGGTTGCACACATAAGGTGTCACTGATCCAGTAGTGCTTCGCCGTCTAGAAGTAATCCCTACCGGAGACTAGGCAGGCTTGCGGCAGAATGAAACTATTTCGTGAAGAGAGAGAGAGAGAGATCATTGCATGCCAAGATGAGAGAGCTCAAGTTCTAAACTTGTGTGTTGAGAAGCCCCAAAAGAACTGGCCCTTACTCGGTTGCTAGTTTGGTCATGTCATGTCAGCATGCCGATGGATCAAGAGAGTTGTCCGAACTGGAACTATCAAGCTATTAATCACGTAGTAAGTTGATCGATGTTCAAGGCAGTGTGTTTGCTATTAGAGTTGGTGGTTAGGGACGTTTTTATCCAACATATATAGGTGGCGGCATAATCTTTAGATTGATCCATCGCTGCCTATGACTTTGACATATGCATAGCGTTCGTCTTTTATGACTTTCTTGTCCTATGTTCAAGGGGAGGGCCACTCTGTAGGGTAACGCAGTAGAAAACAAAAAAATTCCGACCTACGCACCAGCCCAGGACCACTATGGAGATTGCATACAAGGTTTGATCATTTTTCGTTACCGACTCGTAGCGCAGCGGAAGTAGAGTCGATGACGAACGGCGGTGCAGATCCCCGCAGCTAGGATTTTACAACCTCCCAACCACGAGGATGTATACCCTCATCTGCCCCGCGGACAGCCCTCCGGGAGGCGGTCGCACAGTCCCCCGGACGGTGTCGCGGACAGCCCTTCGGGAGGACCTCCGAAACTCGGACTGTCACTCGGACAGCCCTTCGGGAGGACCTCCAAAACTCGGACGGTCACACGGACAGCCCTTCGGGAGGCACTCTCGAACTAAGACCGAAACTACGATCTCTCTACAGAGTTGCACACATACGGTGTCATCTATCCGGCAGGGCTTCGCCGTCCAGAACTAGTTCCCACCGGAACCCAGACAGCCTTTCGGCTCTACGAAACTATTTCGTGGGAGGGAGAGAAGAAAGGCAGATCATGCATGCCATGTGTGTGAGAGTTGGAGTGAGGATGGAGAGCTCCTCTCCACCTCCTTATATAGTGGTGGAAGGGGTGAGGGGGGGGGCTGAAATTTTAGCCCACAAAACAAGCACCCACCAAACAAGGAAACATGTTCCCATCAAACATGGAGAAAACATGTTCCCTTGTCCATGGTGTTCCCCCATGGGGCCCCACCTTCCTCCCAACACTCTCCACCATTTGTGGGGGCTGCCTCCCACCATGGGGGCCCCCCCAAACACTTTGTCCAGCCACAAGGGGGCTGTCCCCTAAAGGGGGCGCCCCCAAAAACAGCCCAAAAACAGCCCCCACGATCCGTGGGATCTTGTCCCCTCTCGCTGGGACAAGATGTTTTCTGAAACTATTTCTTCTGAAAAATTCCGGAAGGTACCAGAACATTTCCGGCACCCTCTAAAATTATCTGGACTCGCTCCGGAACATTTCCGGTATGCTGGTTTAATTTAAAACCATCTTCGTTTACCCGGTAAACAATTCCGGCAGCTCCGAAAACCTTTTTCGGTTTTTTCTCCGAAAAAATTCCAGAAATTACCAGACCAATCTGGCAACCTCCAAAACATTCCCGGTGCTTGCCGAAACCTTTTTGGATCAATGGTTTTATCCGAAACAACTTTTCGGTTTTACCGAAACTTTTTCGGTGTTCTCTCCGGAACTTTTCCGTTGTCTCCGAAACTTTTCCAGTGACTTTCTCTCGGACTCCTCGTCTAGTATTCAGCAGATAGATGACCCTTAAGCGTGTGACCCTATAGGTTCGGTGAAGCATAGACATGACCCGGAACCCCTTCCGATCAATGATCAACATCGGAGCCATGGACACCCATTTTGATCCCTATACCCACACGAATGAATATTCGAGTGAACCTCGAGTTGCCGTGTGCTATTCCTGTTGCTTCGCGATATGTTACAAATACCCGAGGTGAGACATGTTGGCATCCCCGTGGATCAACACCTTGTCCACTATGCCAGTTACCTCGTTGCCGGTATTGTTCTCTTTTCTCGTTCCCGTGTTCCGGCATCCCTGTGATCAAATCACCCTGTGTCTGGCCAGACGATGATGGATACCGTAACACCGAGAGGGCCCAGAGATATCTCTCCATCGTCGGAGGAGCAAATCCCAATCTTGAGCTATCAAGTTACTTGACATACTTTTCCATGAACCCGTAAGCCGCCGTAATAGCCACCCATTTACGGATGACGTTTAACAAACCCCAAAGTTCATGAAGCAAGCATGAAGAAACTCGATACTCTCATGGTCTAAGGAATTATGCAAACATTAACTTCCTGTGTTATTAACCATTAACTTATGACGAATGTATCTCATAGCATAACATCAATTTGGGTCGATTCAACACAAGTGTTCTACCAACAATTGTGCCCTCAAAATTGCCGGCATAGTCATGCCCATGATCAGGAAAACAGGATCATCATGCAATACTTGAGCCAGTCATAGAGGCTTGACTAGGAATACATTTTACCGTTTATTATCCCACACGTGCACATGAGTTTCCCTCCAAGCCTCGTTTTATTTGTAGACTCGAGAAACATTGCAGTTATAGCATGGAACATAAACATAATTATGAACAGGGAGATAATCAATAACATTTATTATTGCCTCTAGGGCATATCTCCTACAGACTCCCACTTGCACTAGAGTCAATAATCTAGTCAATGCTAATGCACTTTACACCTATGGCATACTGGTGTAAAATATGCTTCGCATGTGGTATAGCCTGATGTCCAACGAATCTGACAACTTCAGCTCCGTGTGTAACTTTGCATATCCTCGCGTTTTCACGCTTTCACAAAATTCATATTTTGTGTGGACTTGGCTTTGCATATGTGTGAATCATTGGTCGAAACCTGATTCCTCAGACTGAGCTATGGAGCAACTATCTGCTATAGTGTCCCATAGACCAAAGCCTTATTGGAACCATACTAAGTTCATGAATGAACTATATGATTCAACAACTTCTTTGTCGCTTCTCAAGCGTCAACATACTTAGCCTTTGTTATAGAATTCGCCACAGTATCTTGTTTGGAACAATTTCCAACTATCGTGCCACCATATTGTGTATCACACAAAACCCTCAATTTAAATCGAAAATCGCATGGAGCATTGATGAAGACTGTATCGATGTAACCTTTTACAACGAACTCTTCATGATCTCCGTTTGCGAGAAAACATGTCATCAGTACTGCTCTAGTACTCAATGACATCTTTCACTGTTGTCCCATGATCAGTACTTTGATCACTATGGTATCTATACTCGCAACAACTTTGGAGTATTGGACATATTTGGTTGGTTTTACATACCATGGAATACATGATTAATCCAAACACAAGAGTGTGTGGAATCTCCATCATGTATTTTACTCATCAGTGTTTTGGGACACCGAGTCTTGCAAAAACTCTTTCCATGTGACTTCGGCAAGAATCACTCCTTGGCATTTTAAATGCTTAAAAGTTTTAGCATCTTGTCAATATGTATTCATTGCTTAGCCCCATTTAGGTAAATCTATCTCCATAGATCATCATGCCTAATATTGAGGCCATTTTAGCCTAAGCACTTCATCGAAAAACTATTTTCAAATGAAGTCCTAATTCGTGTCAAGAAATTTATTTCCAATTAACAATGTGTCAAGTACACGCGGTTTTTAGAAATATTATTATGCTCCCACTTACTTTCTTGAATCACAAGCATATTCGATACCCATTTGATGAAGTCAAACTCTTTTGACCATTTCATCAAAAACGAAGATTCCAACTCCACTTTGCTCTCTTCTGTCCATCGCTGGAACTCTGAAGTTTGCATACTTACTAGCATCCTCTGGATCGACAAATTACTTTGGACTGTATCATATAAGTCCTAGGTTTCATTTCCATCGGATGGAAGTCCCTTTGTCATCCATGTTTCATATCTCATGATTGAAATATGTATTAACTGCTAGTTCAACCCGAACCGACTTCAAGCATCGCTACGGTGAAACAACCTCATCGTAGTCAACTCCTTGAACTTGTTATTTCAACAAGTCGAGCTTTATGGATAAAACATTTTTATCCGTATCAGTTTTTAGTTCCATAAATATTCGTTAGACTCTAAGTCTTCCGAAAGGTGTATCAAGGTTTTAATCTTGAATCACTTATATGGAAACTATCTCGGATTGTATTGGCATTTAGCCAATTCCGGAGTCAAGGCCCATCACCGCTTCCTTGTGTATTGTAGGTATACTGTTGTCCAACAACAATATCTCGTTAGCGCACCTGAGAGGTTTGCACGAGCCTTGCCTACGAGGTTCAGCTGCAAGTTCGACTGAAGTCCATACATTTTATTGTAGAGACTTCCGTATCAGTTGCAGTAGGAAACTCCGGAATCACTTCCAAGGTTTCTTTCCTTTGATCTGATGACGAAGATACTGGTTATCTCGTCGAGTTGCACTGTCCTCCCACTCGCCTTTTGTAAGAACTATTCTCTTTAAAAGCATACCGTTTTGCGGCAAAATCCTTTGCCTCGGTATAGTGGTGGGGAATACCCAAACGACTTGGGATAACCTTACAAAGTAGCACTTGTCTGATTTGGAATAGGTTTGTAACCTTTTACACAAGCCCCATATTCCAAATGTTAAGAAAAGATATAACATGGTTGGGCGTACCATACCATGGCATCATTTCAACAGACCTGATGGATCTCTTTTCAGTGTAAAAGCCGCAGTCTCTAAAGCATTACTCTTTAAAAGGGATAATGGCAAATCTATTTATGTCATCTTTGATCTTACCATGTCATAAATGGTTCGATTACATCTTCACGGACTTTCCACTTGCAGTGGTGTTCCGGGAGGTGCAAGTTATGAAACCCCCTTTCACAACTCATCAGACATTCGCTAAACTTGTAACTCAAATATTCCTTTCTGCAATCGAATTGTAGAAACATAATTTTCTTGTTACAATATTTTCTTCTTCATTTTGAAAACCTTTTGAATGAATTCAAAAGATCCAGGCTTACGTCTCATCAAGTAAATATCAATATATATCTACTTGAGTCATTTTTGAAGGTAGACAAATCCACTGTTTGCAACAACATTTATTGGACTACACACATCATAATGTATGATTACCAATATGTTCTTTGCTCGTTCCTTATGGCCTGTGAACGGTATTTCAGTCACTTCACCTTTCAGAGGAAAGTTGCAAGTGTCAGATGATTCAAAATCAAATGACTTCAAAATCCATCATAATGGAAGTTTCCATGCGGGTTTCTCCAATGTGACCAAATGCAGTGCCACACTTGTGTGGTATTCTTTTAGTCTTGCGACATTTAGCATCAGTGTTATGGATGTATCATATTACCATCAATATTCATAGCATACATCCCATCCTGTATGGAAGCATGGCCCTTCATGTTATTCATAACACCGAACATCAAAAGTTCTCTTATGAATAACCTTCTTGCAAAATACCTTATGCAAAGGGCTAGAGTGTATGAAACTCTAAATGAATTATGAAAGTAAATACAGAGGCAATGTATTAATATCAATATTCATAACATACATCTCATTCATAATGAAAGTATGGCCCTTATGTTATTCATAACATCGAACATCAAAAGTTCTCTTATGAATAACCTTCTTGCAAGATACTTTATGCAATGGGCTAGAGTGTAAAACTCTAAAATGAATTATGAAAGTAAATACATAGGGAATACACTAATGGAAGGTATAGTAACATTTACTATGTTCCCTGTGTGTATCTAAACCTCATTCCTGGCTAGTCTTTTAGGCCGTAGTAGTTCTTACATCGAGTTGCAACAGAGTGCAATCGAGCGGGTATCTTTGTGATTAACTCACAATACCCAAGAATTAGTGATTAACATGTTTAACCATAATTCCCAAGAACTATATCTTTGACCAGCCTTCTATACAACAAAAACTTGTATGACATTCATACATGAGCTGGATATTCCAGTCTTCTTTCCTATTGCCATTATACTTCTAACAGTTTAACTTTCAGTAATTCTCCTACTCTCAGAAGAAGCACCCAACTTAAGAGTGGCGTTAGCCCCGGACTTCCTAGGCGTGAAAATCTTACTAACACCCTTCGGACACTTCCTTTCTCTTTAAGTTGTTGTTTTATTCACCTTTCATCATATGACAGGCGTTCTCCTGGATCCCTCTCTTATCAGTCTTATGCATAGTAAACACCTTTACTAATAGTTTGCAAACAAACATTGCTTTGGATATCTCATATCTATTAGCCTTTGTCTGTCTCTGAAGATGATTTTCAGATTCCATGAATATCACATAACTATCCAAACTTTCGAAGTTCGGGTCTCATGGAAGCAAACATATTGCACTTTGACTGAAAAGGAATTCTAGCTTTTGGATCGAAGGACGAGAGTCACATGATCCATAGCATTAGCGGGAGAATACCGAAAGCATGCGATAGGACAAAGTCCTTCTCGGCACTCTAGAGGACAATCCTCACATTACGTTACCAACCGTAAAGTTTTAACCAGATATTTAACAGCTATTCAATTTTAATAGGGAAGGTGGAAACGCGAACCATTATTCTACAACTATTATGCAAACCACACTTAGACAGTGTTCAAAATTAATTGCACTGAGAATTAAACAAGTTAATTCTATAGTGCGCTCCCACTCAAATCAATATCTCTCATAATTGATTGTGAGTGATTCAAGACCCGCATATCCATTCAACGTCACGGTTCGAGATGAACACCCATGGCGTGAACTTCAATCGGTAGGCAAACTTGCCGATCACATCTCTATGCGATTCTTGTTCATCTTTCGATGCGTGTGTTCCGAGCTCATGACTTTCATGCCTGAACGTCAAGACAACCAAGTGATCTCGCTGCGAGGTCTCAACTCACCCGCCTCACACATCCCTAATCGTTCGCACCCATGGAGATCATGCAATGCCCCGAAAAGTTAGGTGCCGTGACGGTGCTACACTTGGGAGAACACTAAGTACTTGATATTTCAGTGAGATATCACCCTAATAAAAAGCGACTACTGCGCAATCAAGAAGGGTGCATCATAAGGGATAAACATCTCAGGCAATTCATAATAGCATGATATGGTATAGCCCTTTCTGACGGAGAAGTCTCGTATTTCTTCGTCTCCGGCATTCGCGTCAGTGTTCACCTTTGCGAAGATTGCCACCACCTTGCCGATGCACAAGATAATATTGCTATCTCTATAGCTAATAAAATAAGTGCATTACATAAGGTTGACACGCAGGTCATTTAAAGTGCAATCATATGGCTCCAGCCATCATGCCGAATCATGAGACGCAGGTCATGTTAATCAATTTACATCATATAGTCATCTCATACATAATCAAATTATTATGAATCATTGCTATACCACATCACATGCACATGCAAACCATCCTGCAAAACCAAGTTAGACGCCTCTAATCGGTTCATGCGAAATTTTATTTTACGTGGCTTCTAAGGTTTCGAAACAAACCGAAGCTACCAACGTCCATCATCAAGCATGATAATCCAAGTCGCTAGATTAACATTCCAGGGTGTATGAAACACGAGATAATAAAATCTCGAGCCCCATACTAAACTTCGTCATATGCGTGACTCCCGTGCAGATCACATCTGCATTACCCTTTCGTCTGCGAAATTTCATCTTTCTCTTTAACTACGGTGGAATTCAATGAACTGTTAGCACTTCGTTGATCAATCAGGATCGCGGATTGCCAGAACATTGAAACTCCACCATACTGTTATCAAGATCAGAAATATGCAAATTCTAGGGAAGCAACAGGAACATCGGGTAACAGATTTCATCTGCTACCCGCACAAATAATTTTTAGCAATAGATCTCATCTACTACCTAATTATATTGTGCAACACCCATACATCTCTATGTATTCTAGATCGCAACCTGCATCTACGCATAGCACGGCTCTTGATGCCACTGTAGGGTAACGCAGTAGAAAACAAAAAATTTCCGACCTACGCACCAGCCCAGGACCACTATGGAGACTGCATACAAGGTTTGATCATTTTTCGTTACCGACTCGTAGCGCAGCGGAAGTAGAGTCGATGACGAACGGCGGTGCAGATCCCCGCAGCTAGGATTTTACAACCTCCCAACCGCGAGGATGTATACCCTCATCTGCCCCGCGGACAGCCCTCCGGGAGGCGGTCGCACAGTCCCCCGGACGGTGTCGCGGACAGCCCTTCGGGAGGACCTCCGAAACTCGGACTGTCACTCGGACAGCCCTTCGGGAGGACCTCCAAAACTCGGACGGTCACACGGACAGCCCTTCGGGAGGCACTCTCGAACTAAGACCGAAACTACGATCTCTCTACAGAGTTGCACACATACGGTGTCATCTATCCGGCAGGGCTTCGCCGTCCAGAACTAGTTCCCACCGGAACCCAGACAGCCTTTCGGCTCTACGAAACTATTTCGTGGGAGGGAGAGAAGAAAGGCAGATCATGCATGCCATGTGTGTGAGAGTTGGAGTGAGGATGGAGAGCTCCTCTCCACCTCCTTATATAGTGGTGGAAGGGGTGAGGGGGGGGGCTGAAATTTCAGCCCACAAAACAAGCACCCACCAAACAAGGAAACATGTTCCCATCAAACATGGAGAAAACATGTTCCCTTGTCCAAGGTGTTCCCCCATGGGGCCCCACCTTCCTCCCAACACTCTCCACCATTTGTGGGGGCTGCCCCCCACCATGGGGGCCCCCCCCAAACACTTTGTCCAGCCACAAGGGGGCTGTCCCCTAAAGGGGGCGCCCCCAAAAACAGCCCAAAAACAGCCCCCACGATCCGTGGGATCTTGTCCCCTCTCGCTGGGACAAGATGTTTTCTGAAACTATTTCTTCTGAAAAATTCCGGAAGGTCCCAGAACATTTCCGGCACCCTCTAAAATTATCTGGACTCGCTCCGGAACATTTCCGGTATGGTGGTTTAATTTAAAACCATCTTCGTTTACCCGGTAAACAATTCCGGCAGCTCCGAAAACCTTTTTCGGTTTTTTCTCCGAAAAAATTCCAGAAATTACCAGACCAATCTGGCAACCTCCAAAACATTCCCGGTGCTTGCCGAAACCTTTTTGGATCAATGGTTTTATCCGAAACAACTTTTCGGTTTTACCGAAACTTTTTCGGTGTTCTCTCCGGAACTTTTCCGTTGTCTCCGAAACTTTTCCAGTGACTTTCTCTCGGACTCCTCGTCTAGTATTCAGCAGATAGATGACCCTTAAGCGTGTGACCCTATAGGTTCGGTGAAGCATAGACATGACCCGGAACCCCTTCCGATCAATGATCAACATCGGAGCCGTGGACACCCATTTTGATCCCTATACCCACACGAATGAATATTCGAGTGAACCTCGAGTTGCCGTGTGCTATTCCTGTTGCTTCGCGATATGTTACAAATACCCGAGGTGAGACATGTTGGCATCCCCGTGGATCAACACCTTGTCCACTATGCCAGTTACCTCGTTGCCGGTATTGTTCTCTTTTCTCGTTCCCGTGTTCCGGCATCCCTGTGATCAAATCACCCTGTGTCTGGCCAGACGATGATGGATACCGTAACACCGAGAGGGCCCAGATATATCTCTCCATCGTCGGAGGAGCAAATCCCAATCTTGAGCTATCAAGTTACTTGACATACTTTTCCATGAACCCGTAAGCCGCCGTAATAGCCACCCATTTACGGATGACGTTTAACAAACCCCAAAGTTCATGAAGCAAGCATGAAGAAACTTGATACTCTCATGGTCTAAGGAATTATGCAAACATTAACTTCCTGTGTTATTAACCATTAACTTATGACGAATGTATCTCATAGCATAACATCAATTTGGGTCGATTCAACACAAGTGTTCTACCAACAATTGTGCCCTCAAAATTGCCGGCATAGTCATGCCCATGATCAGGAAAACAGGATCGTCATGCAATACTTGAGCCAGTCATAGAGGCTTGACTAGGAATACATTTTACCGTTTATTATCCCACACGTGCACATGAGTTTCCCTCCAAGCCTCGTTTTATTTGTATACTCGAGAATCATTGCAGTTATAGCATGGAACATAAACATAATTATGAACAGGGAGATAATCAATAACATTTATTATTGCCTCTAGGGCATATCTCCTACACACTCTCCTTCGACGTAGCAGCCGTCACTCCATCTCCGATGATGGGTCATCTTCGACTGATGAGCACGCGATGACTAAGGCTATGCGTCGACATGCTGAGCGTAATTTGGACTCCACTCCAGGTACTTCAATTTCTAAATCTTTTCTTTTCTTTTCAGATACTCGTATCTCTTAATGAATGTTGGAGTATCTATGGGAAATACTATTGATAATGTAAGTGTGTCTGTGAGGGCGCTAAAACGCATGGAGATCGATCGTCTTAAGGTTTCTCCTAAGTGTTTGAGCACCCCACCTAACCCCGATACCGAGGAAGAGGAAGAAGCAGATGCACAAATGATGGTCCACTTCTTTGTCACTTGGTGGGCGAGGTTACCGAGGTTGGTTTGGATGATGCAAGACCTGGGTCCATATTTTGTGACTTAACGACGTCTTTCCGCAAATCTAAATCTCATTCCTCCAAAAAAACAAAAACCGCCCAAGAAGGCGAAGGTTTCCATCCCGGCCTGAGTTTCCACATGAGAGGCGTGTTTTGAAATAGCAGAGGTCTTTCAGACTTGGCTAAACATAAACACGTAGGTGATTGTGTGAGAGATCATGTGCTCGATGTGGCAATTTCTGAGGCTAGTAAATGTGACTTTCGTGCACATGTCCTTGATCACCTATCAGGTGGTTTGGACTTCACATGCATAGTCTACCAGCACGTGGAAGGTCAGGAGGAATCCTTGTTGGGATACAAACCATAACCATGAATTTGTTAGCCTTTTCGACTGGTGAATTTCACATCAAATTCCACCTACGAAACAGGGTTGATAATTTTACATGGAGCCTGGTCGTAGTCTATGGGGCTGCCCAAGATGAGCATAAATCCACTTTCCTTCGGGAATTGGTGAACCTGGCTAAGGATAACCCGTATCCAATGCTTATTGGAGGGGACTTTAATATTCTTAGATACCATGAAGAGAAAAACAATGATCGCTTCGACAGTCGCTGGTCTTTTCTATTCAACGTTGTGATTTACAGTTTGAACCTTCGGGAAGCTACTATGTCGGGGCGACAATTCACTTGGGCCAATAACCGATCTGTGCCGACATATGAGAAACTCGACAGGGTACTCATGGATACCGAATGGGAGTTAAAATATCCCATGGTAACTGTGCGGGCCCTAGAGCGTATTGAGGCACTATCAGATCATGCGCCCATCATTCTCGATTCTAACTCTACGAGCACATCTACGCGTCACCCTTTCAAGTTTGAATTGGGATGGTTGGACCGAGATGGCTTTAGAGACATAGTCAAGAATGTATGGGAGAGGCCCGCCGTTGGTCGTATGCCTATTTAGAGGTGGAACTTTAAAATAAAGGCCACAAGGAAATATATCTCTGGATGGGTGAAACACACCAATGGTTTGTACAAAAAAGAAAAACAACGTCTCTCCACCATTATTGATGACCTCGACAAAATCGCAAAGACTCGCATCTTATCGCAACAAGAGATTGAATTAAAAAATCAATCCAATGAGAAGATTGCATGTCTTTTGCGAGAAGAGGAAATCAAATATTACCAACGATCCAAATCCAACTACATTTTGAAGGGAGACAGTAATACATGATACTTTCAATTGGTTGCCAATGGGCGACATAGAAAGAAGTGTATCTTCTCTCTCCAACAAGATGAGGGGCGAATCGAAGGTCAAGCAGAGCTGAAAAGTTATGTCACTAAATATTACAAGTCTCTGTTTGGGGCACCGGATGAAGGGAATGTTACCCACGACGAGACCCGAACAGATGATATTCCACAAGTCTCGGCAAAAGAAAACGATATCCTCACTGCACCATTCTCGGAAGAGGAGGTGAAAGCTGCGGTGTTCCGAATGGAACATAACAAAGCTCCAGGCCCTGATGGCTTCCTCGCAGAATTCTATCAGAATTTCTGGGAAGTCATCAAGCCTGACCTGTTAGAGTTGTTCAACTGTCTTCCTACCGGCCAACTTGAACTATTTAGGCTTAATTTTGACGAGATCATCTTGTTGCCAAAGATTAAGGAGGCTGAGCGGATCCAGAAATTTAGACCCATTTGTCTCCTTAACGTCAGCTTCAAGATTTTCACCAAAGTTGCCACTAATCGGCTCAATACGGTTGCATACCATGTCGTTCGACCATCTCAAACGGCTTTTATGCAAGGAAGAAATATACTCGATGGAGTAGTGATCCTTCATGAGACCATTCACGAGATGCACCGAAAAAACATGAGTGGAGCAGTTCTCAAGATTGATTTTGAAAAGGCCTATGATAAGGTCAAATGGTGCTTCCTTCAAAAGGCCCTAAGAATGAAAGGATTCTTTGATAAATGGCGCCAGTGGATCCAAAATTTTGTTACTGGAGGTAGTATGGCCGTCAAAGTAAATGATGATGTGGGTCATTACTTTCAAACAAAAAAGGATTACGTCAGGGTGACCCCATGTCTCCAATGTTATTTAACATTGTTGCTGATATGTTGGCTATTCTGATTGAGCGTGCTAAGCAGGACGGTCAGATTGTAGGAGTAGTGCCACATCTCGTGGATGGTGGCCACTAGTAGAAAACAGGCCATTAGTCCCGGTTGGGAAGGGCCTTTAGTCCCGGTTCCCCAACCAGGACTAAAGTATAGAGACTAAAGGGTCCAAGCCTTTAGTCCCGGTTGGCTACGAACCGTGACTAAACCCTGGCCACGTGGTCGGCAACGCGCGCCAGGGCATGGGGACCTTTGGTCCCGGTTGGTAACACCAACCGGGACTAAAGGTTTAGGGGTTTAGGGGTTTAGGTGTTTAGGGGTTTAGGGTTTATTGTTTATTTTTCCTTCTCATTTTGTGTTTTCCATTTAATTCTTTTTCATTTCAAACATATTTTACGCTACTACATACTGTACACGTTATGCATATATAATAGAATTTCTTGTAGAACCGATCATATATCATAAAATTTCTCGTACAAGCAATCATATATCATAGAATTTCTCGTACGACCACATGCATACACACACATATATATACAATTTGGTATATACAATTTCTCATACAATTTGCAGATCATTTGCGGATCGTGTAATGGTATTCTCCGTCGGGAGATATGACCTGCTGAAGCAAAAATCCCGCAATTTCCTCTTTAATTGCTCGTATGCGGTCCGTTGGTAGGAGTTGATCCCGCATCTGCGTCATCTATATATAAAGAAGGAGATCAATATGAATATGCATGTTAATTGTGTGTATATGTATTAGATCATGATAAAAAAATATGAATGGTGTTTACGTATCCAAAGATCTCTTGCACTCTTGCTGCTTTCGGTCATAAAGCGAATGTTCTCGCAAACGTAATATGCACATAGATTAGTCCCCTGTGCCTGCCTCATGCACTTTACGAGAATAGAATTCAATCAGATAATAATGAAGCATGACAATGGTATTGAAACTAGAATTAAAGAGATGCGCGGACGTAGCTAGTACTACTTAATTACCCTGGGCTTTCGCCATCTCAACTCTGGTTTCCATTCACCGGTGACCTCTTTGATGAAACGTTTCCAAACCCTGCCCGACAAACAAAATGAATAAAGGAGTTATTAATTACTTGATATCAGGAAATGAACTAATAAAGAAGCCGACATAGTGCGTCAATGATTGAAATTACCTTTCGAGCAACGAATGCAAGCTTATGTAATCTTCAGGGTCTTTACTTAGCGAGTCCAATACTTCAACAGTGCCATCGTCAACTCTAATGATTAGAAGGATCCAGTGGTAGCTATGCACACGATTTGTATAAGCGGGCATGCATAACTCATCAACTACACTTAACATCGAGTATATATATATAAGCAAAAATAGGATTTGTAGTACAAGACAGTAACACTCACTGGAAGTTCCAAGGTAAAAGTATTTCTGGTTTGTACTTTAGGGCCTTCAAAAACCTTAGAAGCATTTTCTCCGTGTCTTTAGGGTTCCTTCTCAACACTTCTTCATTAACGGTATTTGGGTCAATGAACCCAATGCCATAGACTCCAGCTCTTTTCAATTCAAAAATCTTCATTCTGCATAATACCACACAAAAGAATATAGTGAGTATAATAACAAGCAATGAACGAGCTGAGCTAGAGACTTAAATTACAGAAAGAAATCACTTACACACAATAGCAACTGACGATAGATTTGTCGAGTGCTTTTTGATTGAATAACTGAAAAAATTCTTCATTTTCAATCCACAAATCTTTTTCATGGATGTAATGCTCTTTCTCGACTTTCAGCAAGAGGCTCTCTCTGTAGGGTAACGCAGCAGAAAACAAAAAATTTCCGACCTACGCACCAGCCCAGGACCACTATGGAGACTGCATACAAGGTTTGATCTTTTCGTTACCGACTCGTAGCGCAGCGGAACTAGAGTCGATGACGATCGGCGGTGCAGATCCCCGCAGCTAGGATTTACAACCTCCCAACCACGAGGATGTATATCCTCATCTGCCCCTCGGACAGCCCTCCGGGAGGGGGTTGGACAGTCCCCCGGACGTTGTCGCAGACAGCCCTTCGGGACGACCTTTGAAACTCGGACGGTCACTCGGACAGCCCTTCGGGAGGACCTTCGAAACTCGGACAGTCACACGGACAGCCCTTCGGGAGGCACTCTTGAACTAAGACCGAAACTACGATCTCTCTACAGAGTTGCACACATACGGTGTCATCTATCCGGCAGGGCTTCGCCGTCCAGAACTAGTTCCTGCCGGAACCCAGACAACCTTTCAGCTCTACGAAACTATTTCGCTGGGAGGGAGAGAGAAGCCAGACAAGTCTATGGCATGTGTATGTGAGAAGGGATGAGTGAGTGGGCAGCCCCCTCCACTCCTTTTATAGGAAAACCAAAGGGGTAGGAAGGGTATTCAAAGTACCAAAAATGCCCATGAAGGAAACACTTTCCAAGGGCAAAAGGGGAAAGCCAAAGGACAAGTGGTGCTCCATGGAGGAGCACCACATGTGGCCGGCCACCCCCTTGGTGGGTCCCCCCAAGGGGGCCTCATCCATCCATGTCATCCCCAAAAATATCTTGGGACAAAGCCCAAAATAATGGCTTTCCAAAAAGTAATCCAAAAAGCACTTTCACTATTCACAACGACATTTTTCAGCGTCCGTTCGAACTGAAAATTTTTATGTGGTCCTAGAACATTTCCAGTACCCACAAAAATAATTTTCAACGTGTTCCGGAACAATTCCGGATTAGTGATTTTCATCTGCGAAAAGCATCCGAAGCGGTTCCGGCAGCTCCGGAACATTTCCGGTTTATGTTCCGGTTTTTCTTCCGGAAAATTCCCAGAAGTTTCCAGAATGATTCTGGCACCCTCCAAGAATTATCAGGCATGTGCCGAAACCAATTTGACTTAATGGTATCCCCTGAAACAACTTTTCAGTTTTACCGAAACTGTTCCGGTGTTCTCTCTGTGGAACTTTTCCGTTGTCCGAAACTTTTCCGGTGTCCGAAACTTTTCCGGTGATTTTCTCTCACACTCCCTGTCTAGTATTCAGCAGATAGATGACCCTTAAGCGTGTGACCCTATAGGTTCGGTGAAGTATAGACATGACCCGGAACCCCTTCCGATCAATGATCAACATCGGAGCCGTGGACACCCATATTGACCCCTATACCCACACGAATGAATATTCGAGTGAACCTCCAGTTGCCATGTGCTATTCCTGTTGCTTCGCGATATGTTACAAATACCCGAGGTGAGACATGTTGGCATCCCCGTGGATCAACAACTTGTCCATTATGCCAGTTACCTCGTTACCGGTATTGTTCTCTTTTCTCGTTCCCGTGTTCCGACATCCCCGTGATCAAATCACAAAGTGCCTGGCCAGACGATGATGGATACCGTAACACCGAGAGGGCCTAGAGATATCTCTCCATCGTCGGAGGAGCAAATCCCAATCTTGAGCTATCAAGTTACTTGACACACTTTTCCATGAACCCGTAAGCCGCCGTAATAGCCACCCATTTACGGATGACGTTTAACAAACCCCAAAGTTCATGAAGCAAGCACGAATAAACTCGATACTCTCATGGTCTAAGGAATCATGCAAACGTTATACATCTCTGTGTTATTAACCATTAACTTGTGACGAATGTATCTCATAGCATAACATCAATTCGGGTCGATTCAACACAAATGTTCTCCTAACATTATGCCCTCAAAGTTGCCGGCATAGCCATGCCCATGATCAGGAAAATAGAACCATCATGCAACACTTGAGCTAGTCTTAGAGGCCAGACTAGGAATACATTTTACCATTTATTATTCCACACGTGCATATGAGTCTTCCTCCGAGCCTCGTGTTATTACAGACTCGAGAACCATAGCAGTTATAGCATGGAACATAAACCTAATTATGAATCAGGGAGATAATCAATAAAATATATTATTGCCTCTAGGGCATATCTCCTATAGACTCCCACTTGCACTAGAGTCAATAATCTAATTAATGCTAATGCACTTTACACCTGTGGCCCACCGGTGTAAATATGCTTCGCTTGTGGTATAGCTTGATGTCCAACGGATCTGACGACTTCAGCTCCGTGTGTAACTTTGCATATCCTCGCGTTTTCACGCTTTCACAAAATTCATATTTTGTGTGGACTTATCTTTGTATATATGTGAATCATTGGTCGAAACCTGATTCCTCAGACTGAGCTATGGAGCAACTATCTGCAATAGTGTCCCATTGACCAAAGCCATCTTCGAACCATACTAAGTTCATGAATGAACTATATGATTCAACAACTTCTTTGTCGCTTCTAAAGCGTCAACATACTTAGCCATTTGTTATAGAATTCGCCACAGTAACCTGTTTGGAACAATTTCCAACTACCGTGCCACCATATTGTGTATTACACAAAAAATCCTTAACTTAAATCGAAAATCGCATGGAGCATTGATGAAGACTGTATTGATGTAATTACTTACAACGAGTACTTCATAATCTCTGCTTGCGAGAAAACATGTCATCAGTACTACTCTAGTACTTAATGACATCTTTCACTGTTGTCCAATGATCAGTACTTTTGATCACTTTGGTATCTATACTCGCAACAACTTTGGAGTATTGGACATATCTGGTTGTTTTTACATACCATGGAATACATGATTAATCCAAACACGAAGGTGTGTGGAATCTCCATCATGTATTTTGCTCATCAGTGTTTTTGGGACACTGAGTCTTGCAAAAACTCTTTCCATGTGACTTCGGCAAGAATCACTCCTTGGCATTTTAAATGCTAAAAAGTTTTAGCATCTTGTCAATATGTATCTTTGCTCAGCCCCATTAGGTAAATCTATCTCCATAGATCATCATGCCTAATATTAAGGCTATTTAGCCCAAGCACTTCATCGAAAAACCTTTTTCAAATGAAGTCCTAATTCGTGTCAAGAAATTTATTTCCAATTAACAATGTGTCAAGCACACAACGTTTTTAGAAATATTATTATGCTCCCACTTACTTTCTTGAATCAAAAGCATCTTCGTTACCCATTGATGAAGTCAAAACCCTTTTGACCATTTCATCAAAACACGAAGATTCCAACTCCATTTTGCTCTCTTCTGTCCATCGCTGGATCTCTGAAGTTTGCATACTTACTAGCATCCTCTGGACTGAAAAAATACCTTGGACTGTAACACATGCAAGTCCTTGGTTTCATTTCCATCAGATGGAAATCCTTTCGTCATCCTTGTTTCATATCTCATGTTTGAAATATGTATTAATTGCTAGTTCAACCCGAACCGACTTTAAGCATCGCTACGGTGAAACAACCTCATCATAGTCAACTCCTTGAACTTGTTATTGCAACAAGTCGAGCTTTATGGATAAAACATTTTTATCCGTATCAGTTTTTAGTTCCATAAATATTCGTTAGACTATAAGTCTTTCTAAAGGTGTATCAAGATTTTAATCTTGAATCACTTATATGGAAACTATCTCGGATTGTATTGGCATTTAGCCAATTCCGGAGTCAGGGCCCATCAATGCTTCCTTGTGTATCGTAGGTATACTGTTGTCTAACAACAATATCTCGTATGCGCACCTGAGAGGTTTGCATGAGTTTTTCCTATGTGGTTCAGCTGCAAGTTCGACCGAAGTCCATACATCTCATGTAGAGGCTTTCGTATCAGTCGCAGTAGGAAACTTTGGAATCACTTCCAAGGTTCCTTTCCTTTGACCTGATGACGAAGATTCTGGTTATCTCGTCGAGTTGCACTGTCCTCCCACTCACCTTTTGCAAGAACTATTCTCATTAAAAGCATACCATTTTGTGGCAAAATCCTTTGCCTCGGTATAGTGGTGGGGGAATACCCAATGACTTGGGATAACCTACAAAGTAGCACTTGTCTGATTTGGAATAGGTTTGTAACCTTTTACACAAGCCCCATATTCCAAATGTTAAGAAAAGATATAACATGGTTGGGCGTACCATACCATGGCGTCATTTCAACAGACCTGATGGAGCTCTTTTCAGTGTAAAAGCCGCAGTCTCTAAAGCATCACTCTTTAAAAGGGATAATGGCAAATTTATTTATGTCATATTTGATCTTACCATGTCATAAATGGTTCGATTACATCTTCACGGACTTTCCACTTGCAGTGGTGTTCCGGGAGGTGCAAGTTATGAAACCCCTTTCATAACTCATCAGACATTCGCTAAACTTGTAACTCAAATATTCCTTTCTGCAATCGAATTGTAGAAACATAATTTTCTTGTTACAATAACTTCTACTTCATTTTTGAAAACCTTTTGAATGATTTCAAAAAATCCAGACTTACGTCTCATCAAGTAAAGTTGCTCGTTCCTTATGTATGATCACCAATAAGTTTGTTGCTCGTTCCTTATGGACTGTGAACGGTATTTTAGTCACTTCACTTTTCGGAGGAAAGTTGCAAGTGTCAGATGATTCAAAATCAAACGACTTCAAAATCCATCATAATGGAATTTTCCATGCGGGTTTATCCAATGTGACCAAATGCAGTGCCACACATATGTGGTATTCTTTTAGTCTTGCGACATTTAGCGTCAGTGTTATGGATGTATCATATTACCATCAATATTCATAACATACATCCCATCTTGGATGGAAGCATGGCCCTTCATGTTATTCATAATACTGAACAACAATTGTTCTTTTATGAACAACCCTTTTGCAACAAACATTGTGCACTGGGTTAGAGTGTATGAAACTCTAAAATGAATTATGAAAGTAAACACAGAGGTAATACATTAATATCATTATTCATAACATATATCTCATTCATAATGAAAGTATGGCCCTTATGTTTATTCATAACACCGAACATCAAAAGTTCTCTTATGAACAACCTTCTTGCAAGATACCTTATGCAGGTCTAGAGTGTGTAAAGCTCTAAAATGAATTATGAAAGAAAATACATAGGTAATACACCGATGGAAGGTGAAAGAACATGTGCTGCCCCCATGTTTGGTTTTGGTAATTGATGACAATCTTTATGGACTAATGGTTGCCTTGAGTTATATTTGAAGGGTTTGTCCATAGGCTTTGCTTGAAGACCATTTGTTGGTTTCATGGTTTCTAGAATAAGAATATGTGTTGACCAAGGTTATTCATGGAGTTATCCAAAGATTGGTCATGTAAGAGATGAGCCTATTGCAAGCATGTCTTGAAGAAGAAGATTGTGTGGACATTCATGTTTACCTTCAAGACATCATCTTAATGAAGAGAATTGGAAAGATTCAAGGTTGATCAAGACTAAATATGAAGAGTGATTCAAGTTGATCAACACACAAAGCGTAGAAGATGTACCGGGTGGGATCAAGTGATCTCATGGTATGGTAAGCATTGTCCATTACACTTTGTGTATTAACCCATGTTCTATGCGAGAGTTCTATGTGGGGTTAGGTATGTTTCCATGGGCTTGCGTCAAGAGGAAGATCTCATTCAACCCATGGAGGATGACATCAAGTGGTGATCGTCATCAAGATTGCGGTGTGCAAGTTCAAGTGGAGCATCACGAAGAGATCACATGCTTGAAGCTTGCCGTCCATTGTGGTGACAATGGACTTGTGAAGATGTGCCGAAGAGTGGCTCACCCATAGTGGAGTATGGGGGAGCAATCAACTAGTCTTCATCGAGCCGGCGCAATCAAGAAAGGTGGTCCAACTTGAGGAGGTCAAGATCGTCATCATCTAGCTCAAGTGGACTATGCGCAAGGCAAAGGTTTGCCCTTGATAGGTTTTCTATTTTACCGGTCTCATAGTGGTAGTTGGGAGACCGGGTTGTAGGATCGATAGCCGTACTATCAAGGGGGGCTCTCGGATGAGTAGCTTGATCGTATCATTCGTAGAGAGCTCAAACCATTGCATCCTTGCATCATCTTTCTTGGTTCGTGTTTGGTGTTTCTCTTTGTGAGTCTTTGAGCTTTTGGTCATCTTCATGACAAGCTCAAGTTCATCGAAAACGGAGTTCATATATGCATCTTCTATGATGTTTTTGATGTTGGAGTTTATGCCGGTTCTTCATTCATAGAGGTTTCTCTTCTCTATATCTTAGGCATTTCTCCCCTGCCACTTCTTATTATAACCAGTCACTGTTTGGATAGTACTCGTTGTCTTCTATCCAACAAGCTTGAGTTTGCTCAATTCGGAGCTCATATGTAGAAGTTGTGGCAGTTCTGGTTTTCCTGTATCTGTCTGTTCTGCTTGGGCACTTTTGCAGCACCCAAGCGGTAGTACCGCTCGGTACCACGGTAGTACCGCTTATGTGGTAGTACCGCTGTGGTCTACCGCAGCGAGTACCGCTTGTGGGAATTTCTTCTGTTGCCGAATTTTGTTAAGCGGAAGTAGTGCGGTAGTAGAGCGGTAGTACCGCTTTGTGCAGTAGTGGCACGGTAGTAGCACGGTAGTACCGCTTGGGCGGTACTTCCGGTTTCTACTACCGCTGCAAGTTCCGCTTGCTGAAATTCTTCTGGTGCCCTTTTTCTGTTAAACGGTAGTAGTGCGGCAGTAGTGCGGTAGTACCGCTTAGGGCGGTACTTCCGCCCTCCACTACCGTTCCTACTACCGCGTGTGTTTCACAGAGGTGCTCTTTTCTCCTTAGCGGTAGTACCGCTTTGTTGGACGGTAGTACCGCTTAGTGAGTCACTACCGCTCCAGTTTCGTGTTCTCGCCTGCTGCTGGCTGGAACTACCGCTTAAGCGGTAGTACCGCTCGCCTGAGCGGTAGTACCGCTTGTACGCGTCCAGCACAGGCATAACGGTTGGATTTGGAGTGGCCTATAAAAGGGGTTTTCTTCCCCAACGGTTTTCTTATCTCTTTGAGCTCGTTTTTGCCCCCCATTGCTGATCTTCTTGAGCTTGCTAACTCTCAATCCCTCCAATGATTCTTGCTAGTTCTTGAGGGAAAAGAGAGAGGAGATCTAGATCCACATTTCCACCAATCACTTTCTCCTCTAAGTGAGGGGAACCCCTTGGATCTAGATCTTGGAGTTCTTGGTGTTCTCCTTGTTCTTCCTCTCATATTCCTCCATAGCTTTTGTTGCTTTGGTGGGATTTGGGAGTGAGGGACTTGACCACTTCGTGTGTTCTTGCAATTGCATTAGTTGCATCGGTTTGAGTTCTCCACGGTGATACGTGGAAGTGAGAAGTTGAGAAGCTTATTACTCTTGGGTGTTTGAGAACCCTAGAGCTTGTTCCTCTTGGGTGCCTTGACGCCCTAGACGGCTTGGTGGTGCTCAGAGCTCAATCATTGTGGTGTAAAGCTCCGGGCAAGCGTCGGGGTCTCCAATTAGGTTGTGGAGATCGCCCCGAGCAATTTGACGGGTACCGGTGACCGCCCCCAAGGGTTGCCAAAGTGTACGGGTTCGGTGACCGCCCTCAATGGTTGCCATTTGTACGGGTTCGGTGACCGCCCTCAAGGGTCCCTTAGTGGAATCACGGCACCTTGCATTGTGCGAGGGCGTGAGGAGAATACGGTGGCCCTAGTGGCATTGTTGGGGAGCATTGTGCCTCCACACCGCTCTAACGGAGATTAGCATCCGCAAGGGTGTGAACTTCGGGATACATCGTCGTCTCCGCGTGCATCGGTTATCTCTTACCCGAGCCCTTTACTTATGCACTTTACTTTGTGATAGCCATATTGTTTCTTGTTATATATCTTGCTATCACTTAGTTGATTATCTTGCTTAGCATAAGTTGTTGGTGCACATAGGTGAGCCTAGTCGATTTAGGTTTTGTGCTTGTCAAATTAACCGATAGGTTTATTCCGCATTTGTTCAAGCCTAAACCGTAATTATTTTAAAGCGCCTATTCACCCCCCCCCCTCTAGGCGACATCCACGATCTTTCAGAAGGTATAGTAACTTTTACTATGTTCCCAGTGTGTATCAAGACCTCATTCCTGGCTAGTCTTTCAGGCCATAGTAGTTCTTGCATTGAGTCGCAGCAGAATGCAATCGAGCGGGTATCTTTGTGATCAACTCACAATACCCAAGAATTAGTGATTAACATGTTTAACCATAGAAGGTTGACGGCAAAAAAATACGTTAGCCACGTTAGGTGGCTAACAAGAGGCTGTGCCGTCTGCCAGCCAACGGCAAACATGCCCTACCCTTTGCCGTCAGCTATCTGACGTCAGCAGACGCGTCATGCCCTCCCCGTTCTTTGCCGTCTGCCACAGACGGCAAACCCCCCCCCCCCCCCCCCGCCTTTGTCGTCTGCCACGGACGGCAAACCGCCCCAGCCTTTGCCGTCTGCCACAGACGGCAAAGTGACCAAATGGGTCAGCTCCCAGGTTGCACAGGTTGCTGCCACGTGGCCTCTTTGCCGTTTGTGGCAGACGGCAAAGAGCTCTTTGCCGTTGGTGGCAGACGGCAAAGAGCCTGCATTGCCTCTTTTTCTGTTTTTTCTTATATCCAAGCATTTTCAAATCAAATATATGATATATATTTATTTTTCACAGGGCAATTTCACAGCCAACATATGAGACATCCAACACATATAAGTTTCATCATACATGCATAGTTCCATCCAACCATACATAGCAAGTTCCACATATAGGCATCCAACCATACATATTACAATAGTTTCATCCAACCATACATGCATAGTTCATCGATACAAAAGAAAAACAGAAAGGGAAAACAAGCACTACATCAATGCAAGCTTCCGTGAAGTGAATGAAATATGCAAAATGGGAAATAAGAAAGTTAGAAGAAGAAGACTAGAAGAAGAAGAAGAAGAAGAAGAAGAAGTATATGACATTTATGAGCTAACTTAGGTAAAAATGACATTTATGAGCTAACTTAGGTAAAATGGATCATTTATGAGCTAACTTAGGTAAAAATGGATCATTTATGAGCTAACTTAGGTAAAATGGATCATTTATGAGCTTAGGTAAAATGGATCATTTATGAGCTAACTTAGGTAAAATGGATCATTTTGGAGCTAACATAGGTAAAATGGATCATTTTGGAGCTAACTTAGGTAAAATGGATCATTTTGGAGCTAACCCAGGTAAAATGCATCATTTTGGAGCTAACTTAGGTAAAATGGATCGTTTTGGAGCTAACCTAGGTAAAATGGATCATTTTGGAGCTAACTTAGATAAAATGGATCATTTTGGAGCTAACCTAGGTAATCATGCCATTTTTTATGTAAGTAAGCTAACTATATGACATTTATGAGCTTAGCAAGGTTATCATGCCATTTATGAGCTAAGTAAGCTACTTATATCATAAATGAACTAAATAAGCTAAGTATAGGTCATTATTGAGCTAACCTAGGTAATTATGCCATTTTTGAGTTAACCAAGCATATTATGCCATTTTTGACATAAGTAAGCTAAGTATAGGTCATTATTGAGCTAACCTAGGTAACTAAGCATATTAGAGCGAACTTAGCATATTAGAGCTAACTTAGAGCTAACTTAGGTCATTTTGGAGCTAACTTAGGTAAAATGGATCATTTTGGAACTAAGTAAGGTTATTATGTCATTTTGGAGGAAAATAAGCTAAGTCTAGGTCATTATGGTAAGCATATTGGAGTAAATAAAGCTAAGTCTAGGTCATTATGCATTTGTTAAGCAAAACACTAGAGAAAACTTACCCTCATGATACATCTCCAACGTATCTATAATTTTTGCTTGTTCCATGCTGTTATATTATCATTCTTGGATGTTTTACAATCATTTTATTATAATCTTATACTATTTTTGGGACTAACCTATTGACCTAGAGCCCAGTGCCAGTTTCTGTTTTTTCCATGTTTTTGAGTTTTACAGAAAAGGAATATCAAACGGAGTCCAAACGGAATAAAAATCTACGGTGATTTTTTATGGACCAGAAGAAGCCCACAGGGCATTGGAGTTGGGCCAGAAGAGCCACGAGGCCACCACAAGCCTAGGGGGCGCCCTCCCCTAGGGCGCGCCCCCCTGGCTTGTCGCCGCCTCGTGGCCCCCTTGACTTGTTTCCGACGCCAAAAATTCTTATAAATACCAAAAACCCCAGAAAGAAACCTAGATCAGGAGTTTCGCCGCCGCAAGCCTCTGTAGCCACGAAAAACCAATCGGGAGCCCGTTCCGGCACCCTGTCGGAGGGGGAAACCATCACCGGAGGCCATCTTCATCATCCCGGCGGTCTCCATGGCGAGGAGGGAGTAGTTCACCCTCGGGGCTGAGGGTATGTACCAGTAGCTATGTGTTTGATCTCTCTCTCTCGTGTTCTTGAGATGACACGATCTTGATGTACCGCGAGCTTTATTAATATAGATGAATCATATGGAGTTTTCCCCTCTCTATCTTCTTATGATGAATTGAGTTTTCCCTTTGAAGTTTTCTTATCGGATTGAGTCTTTAAGGATTTGAGAACACTTGATGTATGTCTTGCGATGGGATATCCGTGGTGACAATGGGATGTTCTATAGATCCACTTGATGTATGTTTTGGTGATCAACTTGCGGTGTGGGGGATATACCCCACGGTTATGAGTCCCTGAAGATGAGCCCTAAAGATTTATGCTGAGAGCCGCCATGAGGCTTATGCTGAGAGCCGCCCTGAGGCTTATGCTGAGAGCCGCCATGAGGCTTATGCTGAGAGCAGCCCTGAGGCTTATGCTGAGAGCCGCCATGAGGCTTATGCTGAGAGCAGCCCTGAGGCTTATGCTGAGAGCAGCCCTGAGGTTTATGCTGAGAGCAGCCCTGGGGCTTATGCTGAGAGCCGCCCTGACGAGATCTCTGGGCTTAAGTCGCCCGGAAGAAGAGAAGCCCAAGATGAGAGGCCCAAGATGAGAAGGCCGTGATAAGAAGACAGAATATCTTAGATCCAAGTCCGACTAGGACTCTTCATGTAAGCCTCCCCTCCAACTTATATAAGGAGGGGCAGGGCACCCCAAGAGGGAGGAGTTTTAGACTAGCAATCACAAGTTAGGTCTAGACAGACAGATTAGAGGCTCTCGAGATTATAGGCTTCGTAACACCTCCTTTGTAACCGAGACCTTCATGATCAATATCAATCAAGCAGGATGTAGGCTTTACCTCCACCATGAGGGGCCGAACCTGGGTAAAACCTTGCGTCTCTCGTCTCGCTCAACCCCTCTCAAGCTACCTCTTAGATGCGTTGGCCTCACACCTAAGTTCTCTCACGAGGACATCTGGCCGTGTGAAAATTCCACGACAGTTGGCGCCCACCGTGGGGCTCACGCACGGTGGTGTTGAGTTCTTGGAGGGATCTTTTCTAGGGTTTCGAGAAGTTCGCAATTTTCGGAAGAAGAGCCTATTTGGAAGTATATGGGTCAGCTTTGAGTTCGTCAGTCCAGATTTCCGATCCGTGAGATTCAAGTTTGAGAGGAATTAGGGTTACACCCATATGCCACCACAAGTCGCCGAGATCTACAAGATCACCACCAGTCGCCGAGATTAAAATCGAGCGGGCACTGCCAACAAATCAGGTTGCCGGGATGGATTAGTACACGCTGTTGAAAAAAAAAAGCCTCGACGACCCGGATAATGTAAAACTGCTACCTCGACGACCCAGATTCAACACAATAAAGCCGCCGGTCCAAATCGCCAAGTCGCCGGGGTCGAGACGTCTCCGCTCCGGGCCTCCGTCCAGGTCGCCAGCGCCTTCAAGCTGCTTTGCCATGAAGCCTTCTGATCCATGGTCGGGCTGTGCCGCCACAGTCAAACCGGCCATAAGTCGCCGTTTACACCATAATTATCAACAAAACGCTTCTGAAGCCGCCTCCGCTGCCGGGTTGAGCCGGCCCTTGTCGCCACAGCTGCCGTTGCCGGTTCGCCTCGCCGCCGGCTCTGTCGAAGATCTCGCCGAGCCGCCTCTGAGCCGCCCGTGGGCGGTGGCCTCCCCTCTGGTGCACTTTGCCTCGGCCTCCCGTGCCGAGCGCCTTTGGCCCTGTGCTGTTTCTGCTATGGCTTCGGGCCTGACCAAGCCGCCGTCGCCACCTCATCTTCGCCTCCCGCTGCTGCTTTGGGCCGCTCTAAGCCAGCCCTCTCCGTCACTGTCGTGGTATTTTCACGGCAGATGTCCTCATAGGACTTAATCTCGAAGCCATCGCGTAAGTAGCAGATCGAAGGGGTCAAACGAGGAACACGGAAGGCAAGATTTACCCAGGTCCGGCCCCTCTCGAGGAGGTAAAGCCTACTCCTGCTAGATGTATTTGAAGATCTTGATTACAAGGGTTTTGAGACTTGTCTAGCCCTAGCTCTCGAAAGATTTTCCCCCCTCCTTCTATCCCCGGGGGCTCCCCTTTATATACAGGCGGGGCCCCGGGGCTCACATAAGAGTCCGGGCCGGGATAACAATCCGAGCCCAACTCCCCTTACTTGTTTCCTAAGTTATACCTTAAGGCGGTTTGCACTTACCGCCTCTCTCGGCGGGTCTTGGGCCGGCCCCTCAATGGGCGGCTCTCCTTCTGGGCCTCCATAGAAGACACTACGGCCCACCTGGCCCTTCATGGTTTTACTCCTCGAGACCCGGCCCTGAACGGGCGGGTTTCACCCAAAGATATTTCCCTGACAGTCACGGAGCTTGACTCGCCTCTTCAGTGGATTCAGGCCGCCTCTTCGCCGGCCGGCTGCTTCCGCCCTACGCGACGAGCCGCCTGATCCAAACCGCTATCGTCGAGCCGCCTGCGACCTCGCTCCACCTCGCCGGCTCGGCCACCGCTGCCAGGCCGTTTGCTTTACCTCGCCGGGTCACCTTCGTCGTGCCTATGAGCCACCCAGTCTCCGCTGTTACAGCTGAAGCCACATCCGCCACCGGCCGCTTCTAACCCTCCTCTGTTGAGGCCTTACCTCAGGTCGCCGTTACCTCCGCGATGAGCTGCCGTGGCGCGTTGAGCCGCCCGCTGCCGTGCCTCTGCTCTCCTCCCACGGCCACCTCGTCACCAGCCGGGGGCCTCAGCCGCTCTGTTTCAAGTCACGCCTGGGGGTCGCCGCGCCTTTGAGCCGCCGTCGGGCCTCGCAGCTCCGAGTTGCTTCCCAACCAAGTCGCTTCCTCTGCTGTCGCCGCGCCAAGCCACCGTCATCGCTCGCCTCTGCTTTCGAGCCTCTTTCGTCGAGCGGCCCCGCTCCGGCGGTCGCCTTCAAATCGCCGACATCGCCTCCGTCTTCTGCCGAGAGCCGCCTCCGCCGCGTCTCCGCCTCGCCCGCGAACTTCTCGCCGTTGTGGCCGCCTGCTACCGAGCCGCCCCCGCCGCCAGAGCCGCGTCGGGGCCTCGAACACAGCTGAATCACCTTGGCCGCCACTACCGCGAGTCGCCGGTCTTCACCATCACCCCGACGGTGCCCGTTCTGAGTCGCCGCTGTGGCCTGCCTGCACCTCTGCGTGTTTTCCTGAGCCGTCGGCCCCGCCGCGCGCGCGTTCGCCTCCGCCTCATCGCCGTCAGCAAGCAGCCGTCCGCCGGGTCTTGCCGCCTCTGTGACCAGGGCCTCTGTTGCGAGTCGATGGGCGTCTCCATCGGCCTCTGCCTTGAGCCGCCTTCACTCCATCTCTGCTCCGAGCCGCCGCTGGTCCGAGCGCGCCTCGCCTCCTCTGCTGGTTCTGCCATGGTCAAGCCGCCAGCGCGTTGCTCCGCCGTCGGGCATCGAACCGCCCTCATGCTGCCCCTGGGCAGCCTCAACTGCCGCTGCGAGCCACCGGCCGCTGACCCGCCGCTGGAGCCTGCGATCTCCACTGCGTCGCTGGCTCGCATCGCCTCCACTTCAAGCCGCCATGGTCCTGCCAATGAGCTGCCATGGCGCTTGACTCGCCGTCCGCCCCGCCGAGCGGCTTCGACGACCACCCCGGTGCACTGTGTCGTATTTCCCTGACCTTGTGCATAGCTCCGCCTCCGGCCTGCGGGTGCGTCAGCTCCAGCAGTCAGCTCCGTCCGTGTGCTCAAGGAAAAGAAAGCGTTGAGCCGGTTGGAAAAAGTCAAAGGCTCTTACTTGCACAAGCCTACAAAGATCTAATTGAGCCGGACTGGTCTGCTACTTCTACATGCGAGACCTGAGAATTCGTTTGGTAATTTAATATTATCAGTCCGTTCAAATCCACCGGATGGCAAAAAGCTACAAAAGGGTCAAGGTTTCCAGCGTTGCATGCCATGGTGAAAAAGAAAGAAAGAGAGAAAAGCGTGCGCCCGTACCATGCCGAGCTACCGACGTTTGTGCAGCGTTGCAAGTCACCAAAGATCAGGTCCTGAGGCCATACCGTAAGTGAAAGCTCAAATGGCCAAGGCGTCTGTTTGTGCTGCAGCTCTCTACATTTTCAAGTAAGGGGTCAACCGACTGCTGCTCGCAGCTGCGCATACTTCTACTACTCACTACAAGTTCGGAGGAATTTCTACCGCTGTGTGTCAAAATCTGCAGACCAACAGACATCAATCGTAGAGAGGATGTCTGATGCTAATTGAGCGAAGCCAATTCAGTTACGTAGTAGTACTAGTTGAGTACTGTTTACGTAAAGGCCAAGTTGACAAGGCACTTTGGATTTTTAATCCCTCAAAACTGCTACAAGCACATCAGGATGGCTACCAGGAAAGAACCAAAGGCCAATGGCTAGCTAAACTGCCGGGTTACAGTCACGTGGAGGCCTGGCACAGTACTACAAGTACTATGATATTTACAGATCAGTATTTCATCTATTTTTTCGTCCACACTAGGTCCAGCATTATGCATCATCAGCATCTGCGTTCATCTGATAAGACATATCAGGTGATATCCATCTAAGTCTATTTTAATTAACACATTGTTTTTGTCAAAGAGCAATTACTTTGTCTGTATATACATATGCAGGACAACTCTCCACTACAAACGTGGCTTATACGGCGGTTTACAACGCCCATGGCCGACTCACCCGTCTGCGCCGGCTTACAACGCCGCCGACGACTCGCCCGTCCACCTTTGCGGCCAACTTCTACGTCCGCGCCGGCTTACTGACGCCACTCTTACGGGATCACTCATAACCCGCCAAGGTCAAGCTTCAACACATTCTAGCGTTCCGCTGTCAAACTATGCGCCGGCTCATGCTATGGCCAAGTATGAAGAATCTCAAGCCAACTCCTCGAGTCGACTTAAGACTTGGGGGCTACACCGACATGACTCGGCAGAATTGACTATTACCACATTGGTGGAAGTTTCTGGTTCAACGTCCGGTTCAAGAGGAGATTATCTCTCGCAAGGATCAAGTCCTCAGAAAAGGCTGTCCCTCTGTATCAGAAACTGAAGAAAACAGATGACTTCAAGAAGGGCAAAGCCGCAAGCGAAAGCTTTTGAAGTTCTGAAGAAATAGTTGGCAGATCCACCTGTGTTAGCAGCTGCAATCATATTCGCTAAGTTAATCCCGCTTCCAGGACCCTGAGCTTTGTAAAGTCAATCCTAACGGGGACCCTGCACTTAGTCGAACAACAAAGACCCATATGGGTTGTGCTTACTGGTAATCCAGAAGCCTTCACCATTTTGGGACCACCAACCCTATGGGCTGAACTTACTGGTAATCCAGAAGTCGCCACCATATCGGGTTAAAGTCCTAATAAGCGGGTTGTGTTACTGGTAATCCAGAACCTTCATCCGTGTACAGGCACCCAATAAGCGGGCTGTGTTACTGGTAATCCAGAACCTTCATCCGTGTACGGGCATAAAAGACTCATGTGGGTTGAGCTTCCTGGTAATCCAGAAGCCTTCACCATCTTGGGACCATCAACCCTTATGAAGCTAAACTTACTGGTAATCCAGAAGTCGCCATATTGGGTAAAAGACCTAATAAACGGGCTGTGTTACTGGTAATCCAGAACCTTCATCCGTGTACATGCACCCAATAAGCGGGCTGTGTTACTGGTAATCCAGAACCTTCATCCGTGTACGGGCATAAAAGACTCATGTGGGTTGAGCTTCCTGGTAATCCAGAAGCCTTCACCATCTTGGGACCATCAACCCTTATGAAGCTAAACTTACTGGTAATCCAGAAGTCGCCATATTGGGTAAAAGACCTAATAAGCAGGCTGTGTTACTGGTAATCCAGAACCTTCATCCGTGTACATGCACCCAATAAGCGGGTCGTGTTACTGGTAATCCAGAACCTTCATCCGTGTACATGCACAAATGACTTAGATGGGACGATGCTTACTGGTAATCCAGAAGCCTTCGCCATCTTGAAATCATTAACCTTATGGGCCGAACCTCCTGGAAGTCGCCACCATATTGGGAAGAAAATAACCTTATGGGCCGAACTTCCTGGAAGCCGCCATCATACTGGGGGCTTTCGCGGCCTTTTTGATGTTTTTTTACAAGTTTGATAAAACTTTCTTGAGATTCACTGCTTTTGCGAGTTTTATGATTTTTTCTTTACGAACTCTTTCTAATGTTCGTGTCTGGCCGAGAGCCGCCAGTTTTTATTATACTGGTTATATCTTACGCATCTGCAAGTTTGCTGGCTATAAGCCGCCATGACTAATTTAGTTATTTGTTTAATACTTGTTAAAAGTAGTTCATACATCTTATCAAGTTTTATGACTATCTTGATGTTTGGTCGAGAGCCGCCAGCATCATACAAAGGATTCAATTTCTTTCAGAAGCAGCCAGAATAATTTTCATAAGGAAGCTTCATGCAAAGGTATCAGACTTGCTTCCCAAGGAAGCCAGTACGCATTTAAAGGGTTCCAGCTTTACTCCTGGGTCTTATTGCCTCCGGCTGAGGCCGCGTCTGCTGAAGGATTTATCTGGGCATAATCAACATTCCAGTCAACATTGGCAAAAGCTTCAAAAACTTCTTCAGCGCCTATAAGGCTTGAAGAGTCAACAGCAGGAGCAAACTCGTTTTTATGGCCTTCAGGAGGTTTCAGGTTAAGTTGGCGGCTTACCGAAGATGGCATGGCTCATTTGCCGGATGTGAAGTTTAAGATCGCTGAGCTCGTCAGAAACAGGCTTCAGGCGGCTTTCAGTTTCTTCAGCACGTTTTAAACTTCAGAGTTCTGATGGGATCCAATGCTTCAGTTCCTTCAGTTTCTTCAGCACATTTTAACTTCGGAGTTCTGAGGGGATCCAATGCTTCAGTTCCTTCAATTTCTTCAGCACGTTTTAAACTTCGGAGTTCTGAGGGGATCCAATGCTTCAGTTCCTTCAATTTCTTCAGCACATTTGACAAGGAGCTGCCTTTCTTTTTCATGTTCAGCGGTCAAGGTGACCGAACCTGGCAGCCGCCTCAGACGCGTTTTTCTCCAAAGACTTCACTCTTTCTTCAGCGGCGACTCTCAGCTCTTGTTTGGATTTAAGCTCCATTTGACAGTCGGCCAGCTGGGTTCGCAGTGAAGATAGTTGGGTCTGAAAGAAAGAGAAATCAGTATGTTATGCAGATGGAAGTATCTGAGACCCGGCAGTTTCAAAAGGACTGTCGGCTCTTGGGAACTACAAGTGGTTCTTCATTCTATTTGAGACCCGGCAGTTTCAAGAAGACTGCCGGCTCTTGGGGACTGCAAGTGGTTCTTCATTCTATTTGAGACCCGGCAGTTTCAAGAAGACTGCCGGCTCTAGGGGACTACAAGTGGTTCTTCATTCTATCTGAGACCCGGCAGTTTCAAGAGGATTGCCGGCTCTTGGAGACTACAAGTGGTTCTTCGCTCTATCTAAGACCCGACTGTTTCAAGAAGACAGCCGGCTCTTGGGGATTACACATGGGAGGTACAAGGATTTTTAGTTCATGACTGAAGATTCAGATGCACAATCCAGATTTCTCCAAGGTTGCAACGCTTATATTGAAGCAAGTCTTAAGCTATCACTACGTTCCCTTCTTAAGACTTGGGGGCTACAGTGGACATATATATGTTGAAATTGAAAGAAAAATTCAAATTGACCCGGGCTGAGAAGACCCGGCTTGGAAGGACATATCCTACGAAGACATTCTATTATATGACCGGGTGTCAGCAATACTCATGACCCGGCGTTATAACTCAGCAAGGAGGAACATATGCCGGCTCAGAAGAACCTTTGATCCGGCGTACAACCTTATCAAATTTATCATTTTTGTTTGTTTTATAGGATAAGTTTAACATGGATAAATCCAAATTAAACTGGGGGCTAATGTCGGGGATATACCCCGCGGTTATGAGTCCCTGAAGATGAGCCCTGAAGATTTATGCTGAGAGCCGCCATGAGGCTTATGCTGAGAGCAGCCCTGAGGCTTATGCTGAGAGCCGCCATGAGGCTTATGCTGAGAGCAGCCCTGAGGCTTATGCTGAGAGCCGCCATGAGGCTTATGCTGAGAGCAGCCCTGAGGCTTATGCTGAGAGCCGCCATGAGGCTTATGCTGAGAGCAGCCCTGAGGCTTATGCTGAGAGCAGCCCTGAGGTTTATGCTGAGAGCAGCCCTGAGGCTTATGCTGAGAGCCGCCCTGACGAGATCTCTGGGCTTAAGTCGCCCGGAAGAAGAGAAGCCCAAGATGAGAGGCCCAAGATGAGAAGGCCGTGATAAGAAGACAGAATATCTTAGATCCAAGTCCGACTAGGACTCTTCATGTAAGCCTCCCCTCCAACTTATATAAGGAGGGGCAGGGCACCCCAAGAGGGAGGAGTTTTAGACTAGCAATCACAAGTTAGGTCTAGACAGACAGATTAGAGGCTCTCGAGATTAGAGGCTTCGTAACACCTCCTTTGTAACCGAGACCTTTATGATCAATATCAATCAAGCAGGATGTAGGCTTTACCTCCACCATGAGGGGCCGAACCTGGGTAAAACCTTGCGTCTCTCGTCTCGCTCAACCCCTCTCAAGCTACCTCTTAGATGCGTTGGCCTCACACCTAAGTTCTCTCACGAGGACATCTGGCCGTGTGAAAATTCCACGACATGCGGAGTCTGTGACCTTGGGAATCTATGCATAGGGGTCGGCACATGTTTTTGTCTTGACTCTCCGGCAGAAACTTAGGGGCACTCTTTGAAGTTCTTTGTGTTGGATTGAACATGATGAATCTGAAATTGTGTGATGCATATCGTATAATCAAGCCCATGGGTACTCGTGGTGACATTGGAGTATCTAGGTGACATTAGGGTTTTGGTTGATGTGTATCTTAAGGTGTTATTTTAGTACGAACTCTAGGGTTGTTCGTGACACTTATAGGGATAGCTCATAAGATTGATCGGAAAAGATAACTTTGAGGTGGTTTCGTACCCTACAATAATTTCTTCGTTTGTTCTCCGCTATTTGTGACTTTGGAGTGAACTCTTTGTCGCACGAGAGGGATTTACATATGATTCAACTATGTCAGTATTGTTGAGAGAACTTGCACTAGTGAAAGTATGAACCCTAGGCCTTGTTTCTAAGCATTGCAATACCGTTTGTGCTCACTTTTATCATTAGTTACCTTGCTGTTTTTATATTTTCAGATTACAAAAACCTATATCTACCATCCATATTACACTTGTATCACCATCTCTTCGCCGAACTAGTGCACCTATACAATTTACCATTGTATTGGGTGTGTTGGGGACACAAGAGACTCTTTGTTATTTGGTTGCAGGGTTGTTTGAGAGAGACCATCTTCATCCTACGCCTCCCATGGATTGATAAACCTTAGGTCATCCACTTGAGGGAAATTTGCTACTGTCCTACAAAACTCTGCGCTTGGAGGCCCAACACGAGTCTACAAGAAGAAGGTTGCGTAGTAGACATCACCTCATCACGGAGGTGAAGCACCGGGGTTGCTCGTGCCGGTACCACCTGGAGAAGGATCGTGCGATGCTTGTCTGGAGTTACGCTACACCAAAGATCATTTGCAATGTCTCATTAGCATGATGACACTCAAATGTTAAGACTAGTAACTAATGACCATTCAAATGAAACTCACCGTGGTCCCCGGAGCAATGACTGGCATCGGCGGAGGGGTCTGACCGGTCTTCTCGCACACAGACTGCACATTTGGTGACGAGTCAGTCATATTAGTTAGTAATGAAACGAACATTAAGTGCATGATTTGGCTAATATGCAGAAGAAACTTACCACGAGGAGCTCGTACATGGCCCGGTTCGCCATGTCATTCCGTGCCCTCTCCTCCTCCAACATCCTAGCCATCCTCTCCTCCAACTCCCGCTCCTTCTCCGCCGCCTGCCGGTCGCTCTCCTGCAGAAGTGCCTGGGTTTTCTCTCTCTCTCTCTCTCTCTTTCTGAATAGCAGCCTGCAACACCACTCCTCATTAGCATTGTAATGATCGATGACCGCACACACAATGAAATGGAGAGGAAAGAAATCTGAGTCCGTATAACTAACCTCGATGGCGAGCTCCATTGGCCGTGGACGAGGCCTTATCTCAGGGGCGGAGCTCGTTTGGCGCGCCTTGATCTCCGGGAGAGTGCTAGGACAACGTATAAGTCCATCTCCAATGGCTATCGAGCCATGAGACCTCCCGCCACCAGATATCATCACCAGCTCTAGATCAATGGGACCCTGGCTCGGGTTAAAGTCCTCCCCTTTCCTCACCTTCCCCTCATCTCTGTATCTCACGAGCTTGTTGTGCGAGGAGATGTTGGTGAAGCTCTCTGGATGATCGAGGTCAGACGCAGAGAATGCCTTGACCTTCTTGTACGATGCAGTATGGGCCATGGCATAGAGGTCGTACACCTCTGGCACCTTCGCCTTATTGTATCGCCCCTAAAAGAGAGGAATAGAGTAAATTAGTAATTAAAGGGCTCAAGCTAGCATGAAGAATGAATTGCATGAATCATGAAGCAAACCACATACCCAGTTCCGCCCGAACTGATATAAGTTGGCGCTGCCTTGATGGTGTGGCACACCTTCCATTTGGGCACGCCGGTCCTTGGCATTGTTGTGGAGTGCTAGCCATTGGTCTGAGCACCACTCATCCACCAACACCTCCCAACAATCCATCTAATCCGCACACCATCTCGGGGGCACCTAAGTTAGTAAAGAGAAACTTGAGCGCTACGCCTACGAATCAAATCAAGGAAACTAAGTACAAGGCCTTAAGAATAGGTAATTACCGTCATGTACTGCTCCTTCTTCAGAAACTTTCCGCGGCACGCCTGCTTGGTCTTCTTAATACCACGTGAGGCGTAGTAGTCTCGAACAGCCTGCACCCGAGCCTCGTGCCGTAAGTTTTGTAGTAGGCGCTTGCACCCGGCATCGATAACCTATGCCGCGGCCTCCTCGCATCCCTCCTCACACCTGTAGAAGGTTTGCAATCAAACGAGACAACATTGATTAGTACAATAACTAGCTATTTGAAGATTTTTAATTGTGTAAGGGAGAAATTACCCAAAATTTTCTGATCACCATCTCTGCCCTCGTGTGGCACAAGACACCGTCGATCATCTCCTTCGGAGGGGCCGGGGCAGCCAAGTAGTGCTCCCAGCTCAATCCTAGCTGTGGAACCTGACCCTCACCGGGCAACGTGACAAACCCTGGGAAGTTTTGCCGGCAAAGCACACCAAGGACGGTGTTGGGCCTGCGGACATCCAGAGCATGGTCCCAACCCCTGTAGTATGACAAGGCCAACGCATTAGATATTTGAAGAAACATGAAGGCAAAAGGTACAAAAAGAGTAAATGCACTTACCTCTCCCCATCAGGGAAAATCAACCACCTCTGCTCGCGGGTCGCCGGCACGGTCGGGAGCCGTGTACAATCACGCTGGTAGACGGTGGCCCCCTCAACCACCTCGCCCTCGCTATCAGTCGAATCCCCGCCACCATCAGCATGGCCACTCGGCCCCTCAGGCAGATCCGGCCAGGTACCCCATCCGGATGTCTCCTGGGATGTACCCTGGTCCGAAGTCTCATGGGCCGAAGTCTCATGGGCCGAAGGCCCGTCGACCCGAGGCTCATGGACCGGAGTTCGCGTAGCCTCCTCCTCAGACGTGTCCACCCTAGCAGTCCTGTGCTCGGGTGAATCAGCTGGGGGTGGCGGCAAGGAAGGCGTAGGAGCCTGCCTACCTCTCCCACGGCCACGTCCTCCCCGACCTCCTCTCTTCCTCCCTCCCTGACCTCCTCTCCCGGTGGGCAACGACGCCGACGAAGAAGCGCCCACCGGTGAAGCCATACCCTCATACAACGCTCTCCGAAGAGGTACGAGTGGAATGGAAGTACCACTCCCACCACGCGCCGACGAAGAAGGAGCCTTGGAGAGCTCCTTACCCGCGCCCACCATCTTTCAACACCTGCCATGACAAAGAGTAAACGAAAGTAGTACACCATCTTTCAGTTTGTCAAGACTCGCTCCCCTCTTTAGATTCGCTGCATAACCATCGGGGAACATCAACTGCATTTTCACCCACAAGATCATTTCACTCATAGCTGGCCTTCCAAGATTGAACCATGCCTTTGGCTTCGTCCAGTTCTGCTTTCCTTTCGGTTGTCGCATGTTTTGTAACGGTCTATCACATAGAGCCTCCTGATCGATTCTAGCCTTAGGATTATCCTTTGACTTCCCCTCTATGCCGAACAATGTACCAAAAATGGCCTCGGCGATATTCTTTTCAGTGTGCATCACGTCGATGTTGTGTGGGCAAAGGAGGTCTTTGAAGTAAGGCAGATCCCATAAGCTTGACTTGTGAGTCCAGGCGTGTTCCGTATTATACCCTTTGAAATACCCTGGACGGTTTGAATCAGGCTCGAGAGCGTTTAACTGATCCAGGATCTGTTGGCCTGTCAACACGGGTGGTGCAGAGTTTTTGACAACTCTACCTTTGATGAAATTCTTCTTGTCTTTTCTGAACTTATGGCGAGGATCCAGGAACTGTCTATGCATGTCGAAGCAAGAAAACTTGCGACCCGCCTGCAGCCAACGGAACTGAAGAGTTGCCTTGCATGTGGGGCACGGGAACCTTCCATGCACACACCAGCCAACGAATAGCGCATACGCCGGCAAGTCATGCGTCGAGTACATGTACCACACATGCATTTTGAAGTTTTTTTTGGTAGCGGCGTCGTATGTCTTGATCCCATTATCCCAAGCTTCTTGCAATTCATCCTTAATCGGCTGCATGTACACATTCATATTCTTCCCCGGATAGTTGGGCCCTGGAATTATCAATGTCAGGAAAATGTTCTTTCTTTTCATAATCTCTCCGGGGGGGAGATTGAGTGGAATGAGAAATACAGGCCAACAATTGTATTGGGTTGTCGTCATACCAAACACATTGAACCCATCTATGCTGATGGCGACTCGAGGATGCCTTGGATCTGCCGCTTTATCCTTATGTAATGCATCAAAGTGCTTCCACGCAAAAGCGTCTGAAGTGTGTACCAACATCTAATTCCCATCTGCATCTAGTTCGGTTCTTTTGCCCAATTTGTGCCATGTCATCTGTCTGGCCGTCTCTTCGACCATGAAAATACTTTGAAGTCTTGGTACGATTGGCATATAGCGAAGAACGTTAACAGGGATTTTTGTTTGAATCTTCTCACCCATACCGTTTTCTACAACAACATACCTGGAAGACATGCAAATGGGACAATAGTTCAAGTCCGCATACTCAAGCCTAAATAAGGCACATCCATTCTCACAGGCATCTATCTTCTCATAGGGCATCTTAAGTACACGGTGGATTTTGTCCGACTGGTACAGGTTTGGAGGCAGTACATGGCCTTTGGGTAGAAAGCGTCCAAATATTGTCATCATCGCGTCGTAGCATTCTCTGCCCAGGTTGAATTGAGCCTTCAGAGCCATTACTTGCGCGATGGCATCCAGCTGACAAAGCTCAGTGTGCTCGTGGAGAGGACGTTTTGAAGACTCCAACATTTCATAGAATGCCTTTGCAGATTCCTCCATCTCATCGTCTGAATCCCGAGCATCATCAAAGTCTTGCACCATGTCTTCGATCCTAGTACCATGCTCGTCGGTGCGACGATGAACCACCTCAGCTCTGGCACGTTGGGTAGACTCACCATGAAAAGTCCACACCGTATAATTAGGCTTAAAACCCCACTTCTGCAGGTGTTTACCCATTTCACCCTCTGTCTGCCTTTTAAAGTTGTTGCATCGGGGACAGGGACACCATGTTTTTTCTAGCCATTTGCAAATGCGGCTCTCACAAACCCCTTGGTATTTGTTAACCATTCTTTGGTCATGTCTTTCTGACTGGTGTGACCGGTGTACATCCACGCACGATCACTCATCTTGCCTAGCTACTGGACACACAAGAAATATATATATATATAATTCAGCATATATATTCATCAGTTAATCAAGTTTGTCAGTTTTATTACGTCCATGCAACCTACACGCTAATAGGTAAAGATAGGTCCTAATCCCACCCGAGTATGTGTAGATTGGGTTCGTTTTCCCATGCTCTGCTCTGGATCCGACGCGGAATTTCGACAGCACCTCCCCGCTGTTCTCCTGATACACGTTTTGGCAATAAGCAGAGAGGATGTGTACCCAGAGAACAATAGGGAGGCACTGACGAAATTCGGCATCGGATCCGGAGCAGAGCATACGGGAAAACGAACCCAATCTACACATACTCGGGCTGTCCATGGATAACGTTGGACAATTCGAAAGGATGGCGGTTATAAATATGCAAGGACATGCATATTTATAGATGCCGCCCTTTCGAACGGGAGACGCATACTGGTCACGCATACTGTTCATTTGAAGACACCTATAGCTAGCAAGTTTCATTGGCACGAAGACCGGAACAGAGCAAATTAAGGGGGGAGGAGATGTCATTTGTTCTCACCCACGAACGCAGGGGCGGAGCTCGTCCAACGCACAGGGAGGTCGTCGAACACCAGACCCTCGCAGCGACGAAACAACTACACATTGAAATCCACCCGATCAACACAAATATGATGTTTTTCATAACAAAATCAGAATATATATATGACCTAACTCATAATTTACAAAACAATGACCCCGTCGGCCTCTGGAAGGCCGAAGAGCACCTTTTCGGTCAACAGGAGGCCGAAGAGGTGTCGGGGGTCGGGGTCGGGGGTCAGTGGCGTCGGGTGTCAGTGGCGTCGGGGGTCAGGGGCGTCGGGGGTCGGGGGTTAGTGGGGTCGGGGGTCAGTGGTGTCGGGGGTCAGTGGCGTCGGGGGTCGGGGGTCAGTGGTGTCGAGGGTCGGGGGTCAGTGGCGTTGGGGGTCGGGGGTCAGTGGCGTCGGGGGTCGGGGGTCAGTGGTGTCGAGGGTCGGGGGTCAGTGGCGTCGGGGGTCGGGGGTCAGTGGCGTCGGGGGTCGGGGGTCAGTGGGGGTTAGTGGCGTCGGGCGTCGGGGGTCGGGGGTCTTCTTCTTCTTCTTCTTCTTCTTCTTCTTCTTCTTCTTCTTCTTCTTCTTCTTCTGCTCCTCCTATTCTTCTTCTTCCTTCTTTTCCTTTTTCCTATTCTTCTCCTCTTCTTCTTCTCCTCTTCTCGGCCTGGGCGACGGCGCCGGGACCGGCGGGACCCACTAGCTCCACCATCTATCCCCTCGGCGACCAGCGATCCTCGACCCTCTGCCCCGACCCTCGACCCCTTGGCGACCGGCGATCCTCGACCCTCTGCCCCGACCCTCGACCCCTTGGCGACCGGCGACCCTCGACCCCTTGGCGACCGGCGATCCTCGACCCGGTTCTGTCGACGCCGACGCACCCCGTCGGCGATCCTCGACCCGGTTTTCCTTTTTCCTCTTCTTCTTCTCCTCTTTTTCTTCTTCTTCTTCTTCTTCTTCTTCTTCTTCTTCTTCTTCTCCTCTTCTCCTCTTTTTCTTCTTCTTCTTCTTCTTCTTCTTCTTCTTCTTCTTCTTCTTCTTCTTCTTCTTCTTCTTCTTTTTTCTTCTCCTCCTCCTCCTCCTCTTCTTCTTCTTCTTCTTCTTCTTCTTCTTCTTCTTTTCCTTCTTCTTCTTTTCCTTCTTCTTTTTTTCCTTCTTCTTCTTTTCCTTCTTCTTTTCCTTCTTCTTCCTTTTATTCTTCTTCTTTCTTCTTCTCCTCCTCTCCTCTTTTTTCTTCTTCTCCTCCTCTCCTCTTTCTTCTTCTTCTTCTTCTTCTTCTTCTTATTTTTTTCCTTTTTTTCCTTCTTTTTTCTTCTTTTTTTTCTTCTAGATTTTTTCTTTTCTAACCTAATAAACTAAACTCTAACCCTAACCAAACCTAACCTAATACCTAATAACCTAAACCTAAACTAAAAACAAAAAAAGAGGAGAGGGGAAGAGCTCACCAGAGGGGGGCGGGGCAGGGGGCGTCGGGGAGGGTTGGGGGAGGGCTGAGGAGGGGCGGGGGAGCGTCGGGGAGGGGCGGGGGAGCGCCGAGGAGGGCCGGGGGAGCGCTGGGGCAGCGGTGGCGGCCGGGCGGCGGGGGCAGGCCCGCTCGGGCGCCTGGGGGCGGCGGGTGGCAGGGGCGGCGGGGGCGCAGGGGGCGGAGGGGGGCAGGGGCGACGGGGACGCTGGGGCGGTGGTGGGCAGGGAGGCGGGGGGGCGGACGGGCGGCGGTGGGGGTCGGGGCCGGGCTGTGAGAGAGAGAGAGAGGGGGGGTCGGGGACGCCGTTAGGTATAGTACGCTCTTTGCCATCTGCTTATTCTTTGTCGTCCGCCAGCAGACGGCAAAGAGGGGAGGAGGCAGACGGCAAAGAGGGGGGAGGCAGACGGCAATGACTTACCTGACGGCATCCATGCCGTCCACTTAACCCATGGTGTGGTGGGGCCCGCCTGGTCTCTTTGCCGTCTGCCTGCCCCATCTTTGCCGTCAGCCAGCAGACAGCAAAGACCAGGCTGATGGCAAACATAGCCTTTGCCATCAGTTTGTACTTTGCCGTCAGTTTTTCAGAAGCTGACGGCAAAGAACGTCTTCGGACGGCAAAGACCAGGCAGACGGCAAATGTTCTGATTCCAGTAGTGGGTGAGACATGTTGGCATCCCCGTGGATCAACAACTTGTCCACTATGCCAGTTACCTCGTTACCGGTATTGTTCTCTTTTCTCGTTCCCGTGTTCCGGCATCCCCGTGATCAAATCACAAAGTGTCTGGCCAGACAATGATGGATACCGTAACACCGAGAGGGCCCAGAGATATCTCTCCATCGTCGGAGGAGCAAATCCCAATCTTGAGCTATCAAGTTACTTGACACACTTTTCCATGAACCCGTAAGCCGCCGTAATAGCCACCCATTTACGGATGACGTTTAACAAACCCCAAAGTTCATGAAGCAAGCATGAAGAAACTTGATACTCTCATGGTCTAAGGAATCATGCAAACGTTAACCATCTCTGTGTTATTAACCATTAACTTGTGACGAATGTATCTCATAGCATAACATCAATTCGGGTCGATTCAACACAAATGTTCTCCTAACATTGTGCTCCCAAAGTTGCCGGCATAGCCATGCCCATGATCAGGAAAACAGAACCATCATGCAACACTTGAGCTAGTCTTAGAGGCTAGACTAGGAATACATTTTACCGTTTATTATTCCACACGTGCATATGAGTCTTCCTCCGAGCCTCATGTTATTGCAGACTCGAGAACCATAGCAGTTATAGCATGGAACATAAACCTAATTATGAATCAGGGAGATAATCAATAACATTTATTATTGCCTCTAGGGCATATCTCCTACACTCTCGCCCGTCCTTTACTTCTCTCATGTACCAGTCATGCAAGTTGTACATTTGCGTTGTTAGAAGCTTCTCATCGTCAGGACTGACCAGAGGTTTCCCGAGGACATATTGCCATGCTATTTCCTTCGGATCCAACGGTGGAAATTCCTCGATCTATAGGAGTTGTTCAATAGTGATACCGAGCAATCTAGCATTCCCTCTATCAGCGTCGGTTATTACCACGTTATTGGCACTCACCTTGAGCGGGCTGATCGATTGGACTGCCTGTTCTCCTAGCTGGGGAACAGTTTTCCCGCATTTACTGCTACCGCTCGACTTCTGTCTTTTGTGGGATTCATAGGACTTGGTAATACAGAGTTCATAGTCTGATACCGGCCTTTTCTCCGCCGGTTTAGCTGCATCAATAAAGTGTTGTACGACCTCGTCGGGTACTTTCTCCTTTGGCGGCGGGGGCGGTTTCGGTGCAAAATGGGCCTGCAATTCGCTAGCCACTTGTACATCGAGTTCCTCGTCAGTCATATCGTAAGCTAACTTCTTTTTGGCAGGAGGCTTGGATTTCTTATTTTGTGTTCTCTTCTGCTTTGGAGACGACGGATATCGATATCGCAGACGACTCGCGCTAGGCTCCGTCTCGGGGTGGGATGGACTATGCTGACGTGGCAGAGCTTGATATCGCGGACTCGCCATGCGCTCCGTCTTGGGGTGGGATGGATTCGGCTGGCGTGGCGGAGATGGATATGGCGGACTCACCCTGCGCTCCGTCTCGGGGAGGGTTGGAGTCTGCTGACGCGGCGGACTTGGAGGAGGAGTCGGTGGCCTTGGCACCGAGTTTGGAAACACTATGCATTCCTTTTTCCACACAATGATACCATGTATGGCTTCTCCTAGTGTCAGCTCCCCTTGACCTCCAGTGTGATCAAGCTCTAGTGTATCATATCCCGACAGAACTTGATCCACCCCGACACGAGCATAGCCAGGTGGAATCGGACTGCCGTGGAGGAGTGCTTCAGGTGCATTCGGTAAAGCAAAGCCGTGCGCCACCTTCATGGATATGTTCTTGAGTTTCATGTGTAGCTCACAAGGTGTCGACTCTAGGATATCATCCACGGGGTAGCGAGCCAGCAGTGCATCATCGGCCGGGACCCCCCTGGAACCCACGCTGCTTTTCGGCATAGATGATGGACTGGTACCATCCAATGCTGGATCTGGTTGCTGCTGCTGCTGAGACGCGCCTTGCTGGCTAAGTTTGTTGATTTGCTCCTGCTGCATGGTATATTTGCGTTCCAAGTCCTGAATCCAATCTACTTCATGCTTCTTCTTTCTGTCACGACTTCTGTAGCTATCGTTCCAATCCGCAAACCCCAGAAGCCACGGAACCATGCCTTTGCCTCGTGTTCGTCTCGGGTGTTCAGGATTCTTGAGGGCGCGCGAAAGCTCATCCTTCTCTCTCTCGGGCTCGTACACACCCGCTCGAGCTTCTGCTATTGCTTTAAGTAACTCGTTTGTGGCTTCTTTAAGACTTGCCTGTTCAAGAACCTCCCCTGTCTTTGGGTCCAACTTTCCCCCATGTGCATAAAACCAAGTCCTGCAACTCTCGGGCCAAGTCTCTGTTACTGGAGTGACCCCTGCAGCCTTCATGTTTCTCTCAGATTCATCCCACTTAGGCAACCCAGACTTGTAGCTGCCTGGCCACAGACGATGGTGGCACGTTTTTTTGTCGGCATTTATCTTGTTTATTCTCGACCGTTCCTTAGCTACTTGTGATTCCTTGAACTTCACAAATTCGTCCCAGTCATCTGCTAACTTCACATATTCTCCTTTGAATTCTGGAGTCTTCCTTCCGTCTTTCACGTAACTTTTCCATAATCTTTTCTTCCAAGACTGGAATTATGTGGCCATCTTCTTAAGAGGACACTTCTTGACTTTCTCCCGTTGGACATCTGTGAGACCCTCTGGTAGGGTGAAATGTTTCATGAGCGTCTCCCAAATTTGTCCGCATTCTCTTTAGGAGCAATCGGTTCGCCATCTGCTCTGATTTGATCGATGTTAAACTCTATGCCTTGTTTCAACTTTTTTGTCGGGCCACGTTTAACCCTTGTAGAAGATTTGCTCGATCCGGAGGGCTAAAAGGAAGAAAGATTCGTTAATATATACAAATCAATCAATACATCTGATGATCACCAGAGGGCAAATTAATACCTCGCCGGACTCTGTTAAATGGACAAAAATTTCTTCGCCATCGTCATTGTCAGCTGGTTCGCCTTCGTCTCTTGGTTGTTCTTCCTCAATTCCCTCACCGGATGGGTTAAGGTATTGTGAGTCATCATCTACTTCATTCTCTTCGTTTCCGGAGCGTATCAGGTCATACATGGCATTCTCTTGATCACGGTCTCTGTCTCTACCGTCCATAGCTTAACTAATCCAGAACAAATATAAAACAATTAGAATGCATTCAATAAGCAGAACCGGAGATATGCAAATCAATACAACGCAATGCAACAATACGATCATATAATATCACTAATACATCATTGAATAGTATCACTAATACATCATCGAATATAATATCACTAATACAGATCTAGTTGAAGTCTCGCGGCACAGGCGGTGGACACCCAAAGATAAGGAACTATGACAGGATCATAGCTCGGGTGTGATCCCTGAAGAACCTGCTAGGTATTGGAGAACCTGGCGTCCAACGCAGCCATGTAGCGTCGGACGTGCTCGTCCTCCTCCCTGACACGGCGACGTACCACCTCCGCAGGGGCCGGCTCCCTCTGCACCGACAGTGGTCCACGCGACCGCCACCAAATAACCTCCGGGTCGACGACGGGACCCTCATTCCTCACCAAGCTCCGCGCCCCGGAAGGCAGCACCTCCCAGTGCCAGCCCGGCAGAGCCCAGTCCTGGACATGGCGCCTCTCAAGCAGGCTGTTGCCACCGAGTCGACGACGAGGATGCTAGCCGGGCATCATCGACTCAACGGCTACGCTATGCAACTAAACATTTAAACATGTAAACATCATATATCTCCCTAATATAAAATAGGTAATGCCTAATAAAAAGTCTCATTTACTAGAACATATTAACATCTAAACTCCTCACCGGCGATCGACGACGAGGATGCGGGCCGGGACTCCTCCGGCGATCGTCCGGGACTCCTTCAGCGATCGTCCGGGGCTCCTCACCGGCGATCGTCGGGGATTCCTCCGGTGATCGACAACTAAAACAACCTAAAACAACTAAAACAACTACAACTAAAACAACCTAACTAACAACTAAAACAACTACAACTAAAACAACCTAACTAAAACAACTACAACTACATGCGACCATACTAAGTATAAAAGATGAAATTTATATGCACACAGCAACAAATTCATATGCACACGGCGACAAATTCATACAAGCAACAATACTAAGTAAAAGACAAAATTTAACAGACAAATTGGAACGGACGGCGACTCCACGGCGGCTGGCAACGGCGGCTCCACGGCGACGGCAGCGCGCGCGCGCGGAGGGAACGCGGGGAGGAGAGGGGGTCATCCGGACGGTGCCAGAGGGGAAGAGGAGCTCACCACGCGGGCAGGAGTTCGCCGACGGAGCTGGGCGTGGGAGGAAGACGACGATGACGACGCGAGGTGGACGGCGGTGGCGCTCTCTGGCAGCCTGGCGGCGTCGTCGAGGGAGGGAGGAGAACGTGCGATGTCGACGGCGAGGTCGGGGTCCGGCAGCCTGGCGGCGTCGTCGAGGGAAGAAGGAGACGGTGTGATTTGGGGAAGAAGAAGGCGGGGTTATATAGAAAGGACCTTTAGTCCCGGTTGGTGGCTCCAACCGGGACTAAAGCCCCTTTAGTCCCGGTTGGTGATACCAACCGGGACTAAAGGTCCTCCCTTTAGTCCCGGTTGGTGATACCAACAGGGCCTAAAGAGGCCTTTTTGGCGGCCCCAATTCGCGCGGGAAGGGACCTTTAGTCCCGGTTGGTTATACCAACCGGTACTAAAGGTCTATTTTTTTTTTTTCTGTTTTTATATTTGGAATAACTCTTTTTATATTTGGAATAACTATTAGAATATTTATAGTTTTTTAATGAATCTTTTTGCTTTAGGTCAAAACAATTACAAACTTTCTGTTAGTGCTAGTAGTTTTCAAATTTAAATAGTTTAAATTTGAATTCTTTTGAATTTTTTGTGAATCACTAGTTTGTGAATAACTTTAGTTTAAAAATAGATTTTTGAGTGATTGTTTTTGTTGTTGTTTAATATTAGTATGTTTTATCATTATGTTAAATTTTGGAATTTTTAGGATATTTTAAATAGGTGTTTTAATCAGAACCGGATTCTGTTTAACTCTTTTTAGTTTTATACCTTCATTTGTTTTAATCAAAATCACTATTAATGAACTCTGAAAAGGTTGAAACTTGGCATGGTATCATCATTTCACCCACATAGCAACTGGTAAAAAGTTGAGAGGGTTACGGCAAAACTGGATGCACTTCGTGTACAAACTGGACCATCTCCTTCGAAGTATGAGGGTTTCGGACGAAAACTCATATGTTACAAAGGCATTTCATTTTTTTAACTTATTTCAACTCCAGACTTTTTGTGCATTCAATATGAACCATTCTAAGCCACATCCTCAAATTTCAACCCTTTCTAACTTCATTTGCTATTTTTCATCCATTTTATGAACTGTTTTGAGCTAAATGGCCCTGAAATTAAAAAGCACCACAAATGAACTCTGAAAAGGTTGAAACTTGGCATGGTATCATCATTTCACCAACATAGCATGTGCTAAAAAGTTGAGAGGGTTACGGAAAAAACTGGATGCACTTCGTGTACAAACTGGACCATCTCCTTCGAAGTATGAGGGTTTCGGACGAAAACTCATTTGTTACAAAGGCATTTCATTTTTTTTAACTTATTTCAACTCCAGACTTTTTGTGCATTCAATGTGCACCATTCTAAGCCACATCCTCAAATTTCAACCCTTTCTAACTTCATTTGCTATTTTTCATCCATTTAATGAATTGTTTTGAGCTAAATGACCCTGAAATTAAAAAGCACTACAAATGAACTCTGGAAAGGTTGAAACTTGGCATGGTATCATCATTTCACCCACATAGCATGTGCTAAAAAGTTGAGAGGGTTACAACAAAAACTGGATGCACTTCGTGTACAAAACTGGACCATCCCGACTACTCACTAGAGAAGAAAAGTGATGACGGTGCAGCCAATCACATCCCAGAGTGGGATCTTGGGGTATAAAACTTTTTCTTCACGTGTGTCCCTTGATTATTGCGCCATAAACATGGACAATCTTCATCATTTAACAGGATGCTTGGGTCAGTCTTCACTGCGAAGGGAGGAATTTCATCAAACTTTTCATAATCTTTTGACATGTCTGTCTTGTCCTCCACTCCCACGGTGTTTCTTTTCCCAGAAAGAACTATGTGGCGCTTTGGCTCATCGTATGATGTATCCGCTTTCTTATCTTTCCTTTTTCTCGGTTTGGTAGACATGTCCTTCACATAGAAAACTTGCGCCACATCATTGGTTAGAACGAATGGTTCGTCTGTGTGCCCAAGATTGTTGAGATCCACTGTTGTCATTCCGTGCTACGGGTCTACCATTACCTCTCCTCCAGTTAGATTGGCCCATTTGCACCAGAACAAAGGGACCTTCAAATCACCTCCATAGTCAAGTTCCCATATCTCCTCTATGTAACCATAATATGTGTCCTTTTCCTTGGTGTTTGCCGCATCGTCAAAGCGGACACCATTGTTTTGGTTGGTGCTCTTTTTATCTTGGGTGATCGTGTAAAATGTATTCCCATTTATCTCGTACCCTTGGAAAGTCAATATAGTCGAAGATGGTCTCTTGGCCAACAAGTACAAGTCATCTTCAACATTGTCGTCATTCATGAGATGTGTTCGCAACCAACCGCCGAAAGCCTCAATGTGTGTACGTTGAATCCAGGGGTCAGACTTCTTCAGGTTCTTCGAGCGTATAATATCCATGTGTTTCTCGATATACGGGGTCACCAAGGTAGAATTCTGTAGAACTGTGTAGTGTGCTTGCGCCCAAGAATGCCCGTCCCTACATATTATTGATTTTGGTCCAAGCGTGCCTTTTCCACACAGTCTCCTCTCATGCCGCGATTGAGGAACACCAATCGGCTTAATGTCAGGAATAAAGTCAACACAAAACTCAATAACCTCCTCTGTTTCATGGCCCTTGGAGATGCTTCCTTCTGGCCTAGCACGGTTATGAACATATTTCTTTAAGACTCCCATGAACCTCTCAAAGCGGAACATATTGTGTAGAAATACAGGACCTAGAATGGCAATCTCTTCGACTAGGTGAACTAGGACGTGCGTCATAATATTGAAGAAGGATGGTGGGAACACCAACTCGAAACTGACAAGACATTGGACCAAATCATTATGTAAGCTTGGTAGGATTTCCGGATCGATTACCTTCTGAGAAATTGCATTGAGGAATGAACATACCTTCACAATGGCTAATCGAACATTTTATGGTAGAAGCCCCCTCAACGCAACCGGAAGCAATTGCGTCATGATCACGTGGCAGTCATGAGACTTTAGGTTCTGGAATTTTTTTCTCTGCCATATTTATTATTCCCTTTATATTCGACGAGAAGCCAGACGGGACCTTCATACTGAGCAGGCATTCAAAGAAGATTTCCTTCTCTGCTTTGGTAAGAGCGTAGCTGGCAGGACCTTGATACTGCTTTGGATGCATGCCGTCGTTTTCGTGCACACGTTGCTGGTCCTCCCGTGGCTCCGGTGTATCTTTCATCTGCAAAGTCCGGCCACTCTCTCTCGATTTTTCTACACTGTGACCCATCAGTGGGTACTCTCAACTTCCCGTCTTTCTTACGGTCTTCTTTGTGCCATCGCAACGACTTGGCATGCTCTTTGTTTTGGAACAAACGTTTCAACCGTGGTATTATAGGAGCATACCACATCACCTTGGCAGGAATCCTCTTCCTGGGGTGCTCGCCCTGAACATCATCACCAGGGTCATCGCGACCGATCTTATATCGCAATGCATTGCATACCGGGCATGCATTCAAATTCTCGTACTCACCGCGGTAGAGGATGTAGTCATTAGGGCATGCATGTATCTTCTGCACCTCCAATCCTAGAGGGCAGACAACCTTCTTTGCTTCGTATGTACTGTCGGGCAATTCGTTGTCCTTTGGAAGCTTATTCTTCATTATTTTCAGCAACTTTTCAAATCCCTTGTCAGATACACCATTCTCTGCCTTCCATTGCAGCAATTCCAGTGTGGTACCGAGCTTTGTGTTGTCATCTTCGCAATTTGGGTACAACCCTTTTTTGTGATCCTCTAACATGCGCTGCAACTTCAACTTCTCCTTTTCACTTTCACAGTTTCTCTTTGCATCAGCAATGGCCCGACCAAGATCATCAGCGGGCTCATCTGATGCCTCAGCTTCTTCTTCTTCATTCTCTTCCCCCATTGTAGTACCATCATATTCAGGACACCCAGGATAGTTGTCGTCATCCTCTTCTTCTTCATTCTCTTCCATTAGAACCCCTCTTTCTCCATGCTTGGTCCAACAATTATAGCCGGACATGAAACCGGACGTAAACAGGTGGACGTGAATCTATTTTGAGCTAGAGTAAGTCTTATCATTCTTACACACACCACATGGACAACACATAAAACCATCCCGCTTGTTTGCCTTAGCCGCACGCAAAAAACTCTGCACGCCATTAATGAACTGGGGAGAGCGTCAGTCATCGTACATCCATTGCCGGTTCATCTTCATTACACAACACCGAAAAGATCAAATTAATACAAGTTCATACACACTTATTTTCTCATAAAACAACATACAACTATCTAGATAAAACATTTAAATGCAATAACAAATGCGATCAAAATCGCAACTAAGGTAGCAATTGATCCAACAGCATAATGATACCAAGCATCTTTATTAATGGCATATTTTCTAATCTTTCTACTCTTCAAGCGCATTGCATCCATCTTGATCTTGTGATCATCGACGACATCGGCAACGTACAACTCCAATTTCATCTTCTCTTCTTCAACTCTTTTCAATTTTCCTTTCAAATCCTCGTTTTCTTTTTCAACTAAATTTAACTTCTCGACAATAGGGTCGGTTGGCATTTCCGGTTCAACTACCTCCTAAATAAAAATATCTATGTCAACTTGATGGGCATAATTGTCATTAACATGAAATGCAACAAATAGTTATAAAAGAGAATATACCACATCCGAATCGTAAACCGGACGAGGGCCGACGGGCACGGATATCATAACCATGGCACTATATATAACAACAATCGTTCAAGTAAGAAAATTATGCAAGTAACTATCTAAATCATACAAATACGATTTTTTTAATAAAAATGATAAGAACACAAGAAGAGGCTCACCAAGGTGGTGCCGGCGACGGGACGGTGCGGGCGATCGACGGTGGTTAGGACGGGGACGGGAAGGCACACTAAGTAAACCACACCTACACATATGCAAACTAAGGAGTTAATTTGAGCTCAAATTGCATATAAATCAAAAAAACTACCACATAATTACACCCAAACTAAAACCCACAAATCACTATACTTATAAAGCATTGCACGAGCTGATCTAGCAATAAGAGATGAAAGGACAAAGTTGCTAACCTTTGTGGACACTTGGATGGATTGGGGTGCCTCAAATCTTGACAAATCTTGGCAAAAATGGAGGGAGGAGCTCGAGCTAGGGGAAGAACAGAGAGGGGAATTCGAATAGAGAAAACAGAGAAATGGAGTCGGGCTGGACGAAGGGTTTATATAGGGAAAGCTTTAGTCCCGGTTCGTTATACAAACGGGACTAAAGGTCCACCTATAGTCCCGGTTTGTATCACAAACCGGGACTAAAGGGCCCCAGGCTGACACAAGCCTGCCACCACCCCTTTAGTCCCGGTTTGTGATACAAACCGGGACTATAGGTCTCGAATGAACCGGGACTAATGGGGCCCGTACACCCCGACCGCTTCTAGCCGTTGGAACCGGGACTAATGGACACATTAGTCCCGATCCAAAGCCAAACCGAGACTAAAGGTTGAAACGGAAGGCTTGTTTTCTACTAGTGGGCATCTCCATTTTGCAATATGTCGATGATATAATTCTTTTTATGGAACATGACCTAGACAAGGCTTGAAACCTAAAACTTTTGCTTTCGGCGTTTGAGAAAATGTCGGGCCTTAAAATTAACTTCCATAAAAGTGAATTGTTCTGCTTTGGAGAAGCATGTGAGGTGGCGGTTGATTACGCTGACCTGTTTGGTTGTGTTCAAGGCCAATACCCAATTAAATATTTGGGAATTCCGATTCATTATCGACATCTCACTAACGCAGAGTGGAAACATGTAGAGGAGCGTTTAGAGAAATGATTGAGCAGTTGGAAAGGGAAATTGCTCTCCGTTGGAGGACGACTGGTCTTGATCAATTCTGTGCTCAAAATATGGTTCTCTATACGCTTTCTCTTTTTCAACTCCCAAGAGGGGTCTTGCAAAGACTGGATTATTTTAGATCCAGATTCTTTTGACAAGGAGACAATGAAAAGAAAAAATACAGGCTGACAAAATGGAGTGTGGTTTGTAGGCCAAAAGACCAAGGTGGTTTTGGCATTCATGACCTTCAGGTCAAGAATGGCGCCTTACTTAGTAAATGGTTGTTCGGACTTTTTAGAGAGGATGGGTGTTTGGCAAACCCTGCTGCGCAACAAGTATCTAGGCCAAAAACCTGTGTCGCGGGCCTACTAGAAACCTGGCGATTCACACTTTTGGGCATGTCTAACGGCGACAAAGAAACATCTTTTCCGCTTTGGATCCTTCGTGATTAAAGACGGGTCTGAGATTCGTTTCTGGAGGACAACTGGTTTGGCAATGCCAGCCTCCGAGAATAATACCCAGCTTTGTACCGGATTGTTCGCGATAAGAATGAAACTCTTGCGCAGGTGCTTAGTTCTTTCCCACCGGATATTTCCTTCAGTCGGGATTTGATTGGCCCATGTCTTGTGTCATGGCAAAATCTTTTGTCCCGATTGGATACGCTTAACCTGACACAAGGACGAGATTTATTTCACTGGATCCTCACTACATCTGGGTCCTTCACAGTTGACTCTATGACTGTGCGCTCACACATTCGGAGGTCCCAATGGATAGTAACAATAAAATATGGAAGTCAAAAATTCCACTAAAAGTTAAGATCTTCATGTGGTATCTTCGAAGAGGAGTGGTGCTAACCAAAGATAACCTCGCCCGTCGCAATTGGCAAGGAAGCAAGAGGTGTAGCTTTTGTACTCATGACGAGACAATCAAACACCTCTTTTCCAGTGCAAGTTTGCACGTTCTACGTGGTCAATCATCCAAGTAGCGTCTAATCTATATCCGCCCACAGGTGTTGGCAATATATTTGGTCATTGGTTGGACGACATTCCTTATAGGTTCAAAACGCTATTACAGGTGGGAGCGTATGCCTTATTATGGTCGCATTGGCTATGTAAAAATGATCTGGTTTTCAATGACAAAAAATCTTCTCCTTTGCAGATTATTTTCCGTTGTACGCACTCGCTTCGTATGTGGTCTATGCTTCACCGTACGGAGTACCAACCGCTGTTCAAGCCGGTGTGTACGCGATTGGAGCGGGTGGCCATGGAGGTTTTTTTCCAACATGGGTAGCAGCATAACCTCCCTATTGGTCCATCGCCTCTTTTGACATAGGCATAGTGACGGTCCTATTTGACTCTACTGGTGCCGATATGTCCGCTTTTTATCCTTTTTTTTTCAGACTGTTTGTGTTTGTCTGTGTGCATCCTAACTATGCAGAGACCGGGTGTTGCTCATCATAAATTGTATCCACTAGATGCTACATTTTAAGTTAATAAAAACACCCTTTATTGAAAAAAAAATGACTTTCTTGTTGTTGTTATGTTGCGTTTGTTTTGACGGAGTGTTGGATTGTGGCTGTGTACATCTTAACAATGCAGAGGTTGGCGTTGCTTATTTATTTTGTATGTGCTTGACGCTGCATATTAAACTAATAAAAACACTTTTTAACAAATAAGAAATAAGCAGACCATGTGTACAAGACTGGTACTTATCAGTAAAAATGAGCTACCTCCGTCTGGAATTAACTGTCGTTGAAATGGGTGTACAGAGATAGAGTAGGAGATCACATGACATATGTGGTAAGCAATTTAAATTATTCAAAAAGAGAGAGAGTAGGAGGGTGCGGGTGATGATACGCTTAGGTCACCAGACACCTTTCCAATTGGCATGACGAGACCATCGGTCGATTCATCAGCCTGCATAGTGTTAATCTCAGCAGATCAGGTTAACCCACCCTGCTTCTGCATAGTTTAAAACTTGAAGGCGGCAGCCGAGGCCCGTGCACCGGTTACTAATTTACCGCTGCTGTTGCTCGTGAGCCGTGAGTAGCTCGTGATCTCAGCGCTCGCTCGCCAGCTTTGCTGGACAGTGTGTGTAACGATTTCCAGTAATAATAATTAATCAAATGCCTCAAGGTAAACTACGTACTGTACGGTGGTGGCTGGTGGCTGGGACGGAGCGTTGCGCCCACGTCGAATGAAGGTCGTTGATCCGATAGATCGCAGCGGTTGGATCCGAACCTGGACCCGGCCAGAAGTAGTCTGGATGGATGAATATGGATGGAGTGGACCCGTTGATCCAAGACACCCTGCTCTACTCGATCCCATCCCATGTATACTAAGTACGTACGTATGCGTACATTTTTCCACATGTGCTGTATACACCGTCGGGGACCGTTCCAGCTGGTACTACTACATGAGATGTTTTTTTTTTCTTTCTACATATTGTACATAGTTTGAGGTTGCTCAGCTGAGGATTTAGAGCATCTACAACCGGATGCCTCAAACGACCTCTTATACGCCCGCGGACGCGTTCGGGCAGTGATCGGACAGGAGAGAGATGCAAAAAATGATCCAATCGGACTCCTCATATCATCTCTATACGTCCGGACTGTCCCCAAACCCTTGTATTCATCTTAAATATAGGAAGGATATGAGGGTTCGCGAATGCGCTCCGGGCGCGCTTGGTCAGTCCGTCACGTAGGACACGACCATATCCCGGACCACATTTTCTTTCTCTCTCTTCCTCTTCACCAATCACGTGCAATTGCCCGGACATATGAGGAAAAAAATTAGGATTGTGGCTGCGCGGACGGACAAATCATTGACCGAATGCGTCCGCAGAACGTTTAAGGGATAATGTTTGCTAAATCCGACTGTAGATGCTCTTAGCTTTGTCTTTTCTAGCGCTTCACTCAACGTGACAAGACGGGTGCATTTTTTGTTTGCTTGTTCAGGGAGTACGCACGGTACCGGCACTACTCCCCCAGCACAGCAGCGTCGGGTAACTAAAAATGTCCTTGTGTTTTTTTACTTTCAGGGGAAAAAAATGTGCTTGTTTTAATTAGCCTCCGGCCATCGAGTTGAAACTAATTGAACACCCACAAAGTTTCGGCCATGTCCTTTTGGGCCGTCGATCGAGCCGACAAAATAAGTATAATACGAAAATGTATCGTTACAAGCATTTTTAAATATAAATATATAGTATTTTACAGTCATATGCCACTCGTACATCTGAATTTGTTTTAATAAAGATGATTGCCTGCATCATCAGGGGATATCCACTTTTCGAATGACAAAATTAACTTGTATCTATTGGTCACAACGGTTAAGGAGTACGCACGAGCCTCACAAAAGGGAGAAGAGGGAGCATACATTTTCGGAAACAAAAATACTTACAACAGGAGAACGGGAGTTTGCATGAGAAAGTTTGTGTAGGGATTAGGCATGAGAACGGAGTTTTACTCTCGTTCTCTCATTTCGGAAGAAATTGATGAGAATTGGCTTCCTCAAGTCCTATTCCTCTTTCCACTTAACTCCCATTCTTTCTAATCAGTCAGAGGAGTTTTAATCTCCTCACTGCTCGCCTTCCCTTTCCCATCTCTAATTCCTAATAACCAAACACACTGTTAGGCGTGTTTGATTGGTGTCCTGGCAAGCAACAATATTAGGCCTTGTACAATGGGAAATGCTTATGTACAGGTGCTTAAGGAGTGAGAGAGTATGCTTGCTTCGTAGAAAAAGTTGATACCTACAATGGGCAGTGCCTTCGTATATGTACTTAGACTGGATTAGTACATGTGATTAAGGAGAGAGAGTATGCTTGCTTCCTAAAAAAAGAAGTTGATACCTACAATGGGCGGTGCCTTCGTACAGGTACTTAGACTGGATTAGTACATGTAATTAAGGAGAGAGAGGAGGTTTGTTTACCACCAAAACATTGAAGCATCAGTTGGCACTGGAAGCAAACTTTGGCTGCCGCTGCCTCTCTGAAGCACCTGGTCAAGCGCGGACGCGGCCCGCAACGTCGTCAGCATCATCGGCAATGTCATCTCCTTCGGCCTCTTCCTCTCCCCTGTGTAAGCCGCCGCCTATAGGCGAAGGGACGAAAGACCATTAGACCTAATGGGAAAAAGTATGAAAAAAGTACGTTAAGGTTACGAAGTCACTTAGCCTCGGCTCGGCTAAGGTTATGAAATTACAGAGTTTTTTTTTAAGTAATACTAAGGAACTGGAAAAACAGTTCGGAAAAGGAGAAAAGCTAAGGTTACAGAAAAATTTATCCGTCTACAAAGGGAAAGGCGTCGGTACGGAGTCACGTCAGCTGTGGATATAGACTAGGCTAAGGAACTTTTTCTTAAAGTATTTATCGAGACTACACTAAGGAAGAAGTCAGCGAAAGTGAGCTCGTAACTAAGAAAGCCGGTATCAGAAACGAAGCCCTTCCAAAATCAAAAGCAAAGAAGTCAAGGAACGAAGCTGCTTCTCTAATAGCCCCGTTGAATAGGAGGGCGAAGGCTTTTTCGAGGAGCAAAAACACACGGTTTTTTCTCTGAAGCACCTGGTCAAGCGCCCAGGAGCAAAAAAAACCCGGATTTTTCTCTGAAGCACCTGGTCAAGCGCCCAGAAGCAAAAAAAACCGGTTTTTCTCTGAAGCACCTGGTCAAGCGCCCGGTAGCAAAAATTCCATTTTTTATTTCTGAAGCACCCGTTGAGTCACCTGCATTGTACATGGCCTTAGCCTCATGCCTCCTAACTCGAATGTCTGGGATAGCTGCCCGAGCCAGATTTTATACCCTTAAAGGCAACCCAATAGGACCTTACTAATTAAACACCATGGTATCTGATTTTGTCGATGTACATCGCCCCCCTTCCTTGACATGTGCCCGTTAGAGCATCTCTGGCAAACCCCGTATATCGCGGACCCGCAAAACTCGTTTACAGTTCGCGGAAAAAACGGTTTTGCGGGCTGGCGCGGCCGGAGGCAGAGGCAGACCCCGCAAAACGGACCCGTAAAAAGGGATATTCTGCGAATATCCCTTTTTACGGGTCCGTTATCCCTTTTTACGGGTCCGTTTTGTGGGGTCTGCTAGGCCGGCGCCCGCACCGGCCCCGCATATCAGATGCGGTTTTATCTGAATTCGACACATATGCCACAAATAAGAAAAAATGTCAATATTACAATACAACAATCATTCAAATTACAGTAATTATTCAAATCACCGAAGCAAACTAAATAATTCAATACAAAACTTGTCCCGAATACAAAATCACACATGAATTAAATGAAAATGAATGAAAAAAAGAAATGTGTTACTGCCCAGCCCTTTGCCAATGGTGCTCAATGAGATCCTCCTGAAGCTGAAAGTGGGTGTTTGCATTTTCAATCTCCCTGTAGGTCTGAAGAAAAGCTCTAATGCGGTTAGGGTCTCTTGCTGGTTTGACACGGCTATCCACATTGTCGTAGAAGAACTCCAAGTTCATGCCTCTCTCATCTTCGAGAATCATATTGTGAAGAATAACACAGCATGTCATGATGTTTTTCAAGGATCGCTTGTCCCAAAAACGAGCAAGACCACGAACAATGGCAAACCTAGATTGCAAAACCTCGAATGCTCTTTCAATGTCTTTTCGGGCTGCCTCTTATGCCCTTGCGAATTCACATTGTTTCCTAGTTTGGGGGTCTTTGATGCTCTTGACAAATGTGCACCAAGGAGGGTATATACCATCTGCAAGATAGTACCCCTTTGTGTATTCATGCCCATTGATAGTGTAGTTGCAAGCAGGAGCATCACCAATAGCAAGCATAGCAAACAAATGAGACCGTTGCAACACATTGATATCATTGAGAGTACCCGACATACAAAAAAACAATGCCAAATCCATAAAATCTTCGGATGCTACAGCCTCTAGCACAATTGTTGCATCACGAGACTTGCCACAATACATTCCCTGCCATGCCTTCGGGCAGTTTTTCCAAGTCCAATGCATACAATCAATGCTTCCTAGCATGCCAGGCCAACCTCTTCTCTCATTAGATGCCATCAATTTTTTGTGTCTTCCTCGTTGGGTGCCTGAAGATATTCAGGACCAAAGACACGGATGATCGCTTTGGCAAACCTACACACTGACTCAATTGTAGTATCTTCACCAATGCGAAGGTACTCATCGACATAGTCAGCCGGAATGCCGTATGCAATTACCCGCATAGCTGCCGAGATTTTTTGATATGCACTAAATCCTTTCAAGCCCGCGACATTTCTTCTTTGAGTAAAATACCGACAATTGGCCTCGCAAGCTTGAACTATTTTTACAAAGAGGGATCGGCGCATTCGGTACCTTCTCCGGAAGAGGTGCGGCGGATATGTTGGATTGTCGGCGAAGTAGTCTTGCATCAACATCTCGTTCCCGAGATGGCGATTTCGAGGAATGCAAAGACGGCCGACGGTTAATCCTTGCCGTCTCTTTCGGTTCTCATCTTCGTACTCCTTCACGGCGAGGGCCATCACCAACGACTGCTGCCGATAGTTGACAAGCAGCATCGCAACATCCGAGTCGTCCGAATCGGACGAATCCTCGAGCAAATCTCGCACGGGCTCAATTCCATCTAAATTCACAAAGTACGCACGCCGCGTTAACCATTTATGCATACCGCTCGGCATATGCTCAAGTACAAGTACTCACCGGTGGCTCGGTGCGGTGGCTCTGCGGCCGTGGATCCCGGGGCGGTGATGGCGACTAAGGGAGGCTCGGGGCGGTGGATCCCGGGGCGGCGACGACGGCTTGGATCGGCGGATCCGGGGAGTCGGTGAAGCGGCTAGGTGGAAGAGGGGAGGGGCGCCTCCGCGGCGCGTTTTTCGGCCGCGGATTTGGCAGGAATCGCTGACGGCGGACGGGCGGAACCAATGGCGGGCGGGGCGGCGGAAGGGGGTGGGGAAAGGGCGTGGGCTGAAATGTCCCTCCCGCTAACCGCTTTCCTGGGATACGGGGCACCGACGGGGCAAGGCGGAAACCTGCATTTTCGCGGGTTTGGGATGGGATTTTACCCCGCCCCTGAAATTTTTTTACGGGTCGGACGCGTTTGCAGGGTTTGATCGGGCAACATTTTTCATGCGGGCCCGTATTTTGGCAGTTATTATGCGGGTCAGGGCATTATACGGGGTCTGCTAGAGATGCTCTTAGCCCCCTCCACCCCCCCCCCCCCCCCACCCCCAACATTTAGGGCCTCTTTGATTCGTAGGATTGTGAAAACGCAGGAATAGAAAAAGTATAGGGTTGGAATGGCATGTCCATTTGAACCCTATAGAATTAGTAAGGAGTGTTTGATGCCACAGGAAAAACAAAGAAATTATAAAAAGAGGTTGGAGTGGATGTTAGATTTCCTATGAAATCTAGTACAAAAGATTCCATAGGAAACAATTCTATGGGATCCAATCCTATGAATCAAAGAACCAATGTAGGAAAAAATTCTAAGGATCTCAATCCTCCAAAAACCTTATAGCAATCCTTTGAATCAAAGGAGCCCTTAGATCAGCCAAGACAAATCTTTTGACCAACCATTACTCCATAAAATATCTGGTGTACACTCTCAGCCATAATACATGCTTAATACGTTCTTTTTTTGTGCGGGAAATACCTAATACGTTTTTCATGACACCAACTTTCACATCACATACAAATGGCACGCTAATAATATACTAGTAACCATTGATCAAATTATTGTCCTGACCAATTAGAGCACAGAGAGACCACTATGAGAAAAAGAACGAAAATTTTAAAATAACCATCGTTGGCCGATGACGTGGGAGCACAACGGAGCCGGTGGATTCGGAATTTAAATTTAAACAGCTATGGAACGAACGAACGAATTTTAAAATTGGTGGGGAGCAAGCCAAGATCCATCTTTAATGAGTGAGCCCTCCAGCCCCGGACCCTTTCTTAATTCAAAAATTTCGAAGCAGCAAGCCCATCTTCCTCCTGGAGCCGCTCGCCCCCAACCCCACCCCCCACCCCGGACGACGACAGCTCCATTTCCCCCTCCCTCCCTCCCTCCTCACCAAACTCGAATTCTCGCCACCGCATTCCCCGCACACCCCCCACCTCTCCCACCTTCTCCCCCCCGCATCTCCCGCAGCGCCAGCGGCGGCGCTCCCCCCGCGCGGACGGCGCCTCTCGCGGCGGTGGGCCCAGCAGGGCGGCGGCGGGGTTTGTCTGTTCCCCCGCGGCGGGGCGAGGCGGAGGTGGGAGAGTGCGGGGCGGAGGGCGGAGGCGGCGCCCGGGATAGGCGGGGGCGCGAGATCCGGGCCGGCGGCGCGATCTGGGCGGGGCATGAGATTGGGGCCGGCGGCGCGGCGGTGAGGCGAGGCGGTGAGGCTCGACGCCCGGCGGCATGACGACCAACACCAAGCGCGCCTACAAGCTCCGTATCCTCGATTCCGTCCAGATTTTTTTTCTTCCGCCGCGTTATTTTTTTAAAAAATTGTTTGTTCGGGGAGGGAGGGGGTAGCTGCATTGCGCGAGCCCGTCCGACCGCTGCGTCCTCCGCCGTCGCGCTCGCTCCGCTGGCTGAACGAGCCTGCCCCGTGGGAGGTTTTCTGCGTTTCTCCTCGTGGTTGACGTTGTAGAGCGGCGCACGACTTTGGTGGCGCGGGTGAGATTCATTTGCGCACGATTGCTTCATGTCGGGCTGTTTGGTGCTTGCTGGCCTGGCCAGCCGGTGGTGCGTTATATATCTGCCTAAGTGTGAAGCGCGGATTGATGGGTGTGTGTGTGTGTTCATGGAATGCCTGGGGTTAATTTCGTTGCTAAAGTCGCGACATTGCGTTGCCTTGACTCTCATTTGCCGTAGAGGAGTTTGTGGCGCACGCATCCAACGTCAACTGCCTCAAGATCGGGCGGAAGACCTCGCGAGTCCTCGTCACCGGAGGAGAGGATCATAAGGTTAATCTTTGGGCTATCGGGAAGCCCAATTCGATATCGGTAAGACTTCTCTTTTGCTGACTCTAATAAGTACCCCCTCTGTATCAAAATACAAGATGTTTTTTGATACTCCCTTTGTATAAAAAAGCATCTTATATTTTGATACAGAGGGCACCTAGGCTTTAGAATGTGGTTCCGCAGTTGAGTTGGCAAATAGTACTCTGAAGTCTGAACTCAACCCAACGAAACTCTTGACTGAACCTTGAGTCGATTGCTAGATGAAAATTTCAGCACTTCAGCTGTTGATGACTTCAGCATGCTTCTCTTTATGTTGGTTTTCAATTAACGTAGATATGTTTTTAAGTTAACTATTGACCTACCACGTGATTATGTGTTTGGGAAAGGTCGCTGTAGTTATCACAAGTGCCATCTGCAATGTCTTTAGTTGATGAGATATGTTTTTAAGTTAACTATTGACCCACCACGTGATTATGTGTTTGGGAAAGGTTGCTGTAGTTACCAGAAGTGTAATCTGCAATGTCTTTAGTTGATGAAACAGTTAATTTGATTCACCTTTTTCCCTGATTAACTTGACTCACCTTCTTTATTATCTTTTGGCTGCACAGAGTTTACCAGGGCATACAAGTGCTGTGGAATCAGTTGCTTTTGATTCCACAGAAGTATTTGTGGCTGCAGGAGCAGCCAGTGGCACAGTAAAATTATGGGATCTAGAGGAGTCGAAGAGTACGTAACTATGGATACATGACTTAACCTTTTTGTAGTTCTCAACATTTATGCTGTGTAATTATCTTTTATTAATCATATAACTTGGCTGGTTATGTGTGCAGTCGTCCGCACGCTTACTGGACATAGATCAAACTGTATGTCAGTTGATTTCCATCCTTTTGGGGAATTCTTTGCCTCTGGGTCTTTGGACACTAATCTGAAGATATGGGATATAAGAAGGAAGGGCTGTATCCACACATACAAAGGCCACACCAGAGGGGTGAATGCTATTAGATTCACACCTGATGGCCGTTGGGTTGTGTCTGGTGGTGAAGATAGTGCAGTGAAGGTAAGATTCGTTAGCAATGCTTTTGTGTATTGTTGCTAGTTTTGGTCATGTGGTTTCATTTCTTTCATAATCCTTCGTCCTTCCAATAACACACTGCATACTTGTGCTTATAATTTAGTATGAGTTAAATTTAAATTCTCAGCATACAGCCTGTCTTTCTTGTACTTAAACTCAGCATGATCATTACATCTCCTACTGTATTGAACTCATAATCAGTTTTGCCTTGGCAGATCTGGGATTTGACAGCTGGAAAGTTACTGCATGAGTTCAAATCCCATGAGGGTCAAATTCAGTGCATTGATTTCCATCCCCATGAGTTCCTTCTGGCAACAGGTTGGATTTACAGTTTATAACGCTGATGTGTCATCTATATGTTAACTTTTCTTTGCCCTTTTTGTTGTAGTAGGTACCTTTTTAATACTTTTATTTAACTATCAAACTTCTGTCTTTCCTCCTTGTTAGGGAAAACACTTAATGCTCATTGAGAATGTACATGCTATTTAAAGACTTGGTCCGAAAACGAACCATTATGTTAATAAGTTATATATTATACATACTGGCCCACATGCAATATTTTGACTAGGCCCACCTATCAGTTTAATTAACTTCCCTTTGTTTACTATCCGGGATTGCAAATGTCAAATTGTCTTGTTCTGACATATTTAATTTGTTGCATCTGTCATGTATCTCAACCTTAATTTCCCTATCAGCTATTTCTGTCAGTGTCAGAAGTTATCTTTAACAATCCTATGTCTGATTTGCAACTATGAGTTTATTACATGACACTGGTTGGCTCGCTCAGGTTCAGCTGATAAAACTGTCAAGTTCTGGGATTTGGAGACCTTTGAGTTGATTGGATCTACTGGACCTGAGGTATATCTTTTTATTTGACTTTGCTGTGAAGATTATCCATCCTACCCAGTTTAACTTTGTCAAACATGGCAACCCAGAATTTTCTTTAAGCTTGAGGTCACTGGTTCCAGAACTACAATGTAGGAGAATGAATGTTGGTGTCTGTTTTATTTAGTCCCAAAAGTACTATCTGAAAGAACAAACACGGGGGAAACACCTGAAAGCCTCTTCCCCGCGTTTGAAGGAAAATTGAACTAAATAGGACATGACATGCTACGATAGTGCTCATGACATCGTGAACTTCTGTGATGCTCAATGCCCTAAATCACATTGTCATATGTTGTAGTGACTGGTGAGCATCATGTCTTTATGTCATTAGCTTTACAAAGTAATTACCTTGTGGGATGTTCTAGTACATTTGCTTTAAACAACAGTCAGGGGTAGGCAATTTTAGATAGAAAACTGTGTTAACTTTCATCCAGTGTTGTAATTGTTAATGATACAATAAGAATTCCGATACTAGCCAAAATATACAATCAGTACCTTATGTGCTCTCTTAGTGACAAGTGCCATATTTGGACAACTGACGGTAATATAGACTGCCAGAAGATGTTCTATAGAAAACAAAGAGATTTGTAATAACACTATTCATATAACCGCATATTCGTTTAACATATGCTTTCTTTGTTTCTGTTTATTTTAAGATGTAAACATCATCTCCCCAATTGGTGGCTCCAGCAGAGACCTTGCCTCCAATTTCACTAAAAAACAGCCTGAGTAAAACAAATAGCACCATGGCTGGGAGTTGGGACATTATTTACTCAATAATAGCATTAATAAGTTTCTCCCTTCTGAGTCATCGAAGCAGTAAAAAAATGAGAAGAAACTAATATCACCTTAGTTGATGCTATCTTCTCTTATTGCTTGGATGGGTTAAATTTATATAGAATCTAAAAATATCATGCATGAAAGTCTTGCAGTGCATTTCAATTCAACTTACTTGGTATTGGTCATGGCAGGGCTAAATATCCCCTCTATGTGAAATAAATCATACTACCCTTCAAAACTAAAGGGATTAGTTGTAATCTCCTCCATTGATCTGTACTGAAATTTGTAGCTTAAATGAATTAGGTCTGCCGAGGTAAGACCCCTTATCATATTCATGTAGTTACCTGCTAATGTTTCTACTTGAATATCAGATGACTGGTGTACGGTCTATGACATTCAATCCTGATGGAAGATCTCTGTTATGCGGGTTGCACGAGAGCTTAAAGGTAGTATTGCTGTTTCCTCATGTGGACTTTTCGTTCTCCATATCTTTCAGAGATAACTTCTCTTAAATTAAGCAGGTTTTCTCTTGGGAACCAATAAGATGCCATGATACTGTAGATGTGGGATGGTCTAGATTATCGGATCTCAATGTCCATGAGGGAAAACTTCTTGGTTGTTCTTCTAATCAGAGTTGTGTTGGAATATGGGTTGTTGATCTAACGGTATGCTATTGGCTTCTAAGCTGCATTTCTAATACCAATATCTTATTCTCCGCCGTCTCTTGTTTTTAGTTGACTGCTAACCAAACAATCAATTGGCAGCGTCTTGAGCCACACGCAACAGGTGCTTCAGCATTACTTAATGGTCATTCTGAATTGAAGAATTCATCAAGTGGCACTATGCCATTACAAAACGACAGTGGTTCAAGGGCTAACATAGGGCGATCATCAGCTCTACAAAATTCAGAGAATAACTTAAAGGCTTCTACAGGAAGGCTCTCAGTTTCTCAAACTTCAGATTCTGCACCCAAAGAGATTAAGCCGACAGCTTGTATGCCATTGATCTTCTCTTTTTAGACGTTTGTAATTTATTGTTTGAAACACAACATATGTCTAATCTGTCCTTTGTCTGTTCTTGTTACAATAATGAAGCAAGTGGCTTGGTCCCAAGCACTCCTCAAAGGGTCGGAACTGGCTCCAGTACTAGAACAGCTGGAAATTCAACTTTTGCATCTGGTGGCACAACTTTAAAGAGAAGTTCACTGAAGAGTAACAGCACTTCTAATCTTCATAATTTCAGTAAAACTGACGTGGTGCCTGCTGCTGTTATCATCCCAAGAACTAGCTCAGGAGCAGAGCTTGGTACTGGTTCAAGAAGTTATGCTGCTGATGTGGCCCCTGTGCTTCCGAAGGCGAGCAGAAGGGCAGAGCCTGCTACTGATCCTAGGACAGAAAGTGCTGATGTGGCACCTGCTGTTGTTCCCAGAACAAGCTCAAGAATGGAAATGGCCTCTGATTCAGCACCTGATGCTGTTTCTAGGGCAGGCAGAAGGTTGGAATCTGCTGCTGATTCTAGGAAAGAAAGTGCTGATGCACCACCTGCCGTTCCCAGGGCCACTTCAAGAATGGAAATGGCCTCTGATTCTGTGCCTGTTATTTCGAAGGCAGGCAGAAGGTTTGAGTCTGCTACTGATTCAAGAAAAGAAAGCACTGATGAAGCACCTGTTGTTGTTCCTAGAGCAACTTCAAGAATGGAAATGGCCTCTGATTCTAGGAGAGAACCTTCTGCCGGAAGAGTATCACCATTTAGGATCCAATCAAGGTATGCTGAACCAAGGAAATCGACCAATGTGAAAGTTGATATGGACAAAGTTGATGCGGGAAGCAAAGATACTGAAAATAACGACCTTACTTGTCAAATATTTCTTCCTCGGAGGAATGGTGCTGTTCAAACAGTAAATTCCGAAGAAACTCGTGAAGATGCAAAGAATGGTACACTTTACAGGTCGGGATTTCCAGGTTCAGCAGAATCAAATACGAGCCACCGGAATGATAATTGTATGTTCCTTGCCCTTAACATGCTTATCTGTTTTACGTGCTGCTGTAGTTTGATTTGAATTCTAAACAGTAGGGGCTGATTTCCTGCATCATGTGCTCGAAACATGATTCTTTTATGAGTTTGATGAAATTTCCATTCCCTTTGTCCTGTACGGAATCAATTGTTAGGAACAGCTAAATTTATTCGTTCGAGGTTCTTCAATCATTTCTGTAGCTAGATGATTTCCATATGCTTGTGAATTTGATTAATTAATCTTATCTTTGTTTGGCTGGGAAAACTTGTTTTCTAAATGCTTTGGGAATTCTCTATTCTGTTGTTGAGTCATTAGTTTTCCTTTGTGTTTTGGCTTCATAATTTTTATTTGACAAATCATGCATCACAATTTAAAAAATACCTGTAAATTTTATGTATAACTAAGTTGTAACTGCTTGAGCATTTGGTGCTCCTTTACAGATGTTCCTAGAATGCGTAAGCCAAGAGATAACTGCTACATTGAAGTTTCAAGAACAGGTATATCATTTGCTATACTTTGGTGCTTGCAATAAGGTGTTCTTTAAGTCTAAATCTTATAGTATTTCCAGGAAGAACAAGATCAATTGTTTCTAACTGGGAAGGCAGGGATCAGTCCCCAAGTCACGAAGAACCAACAACAAGCAATTCAGCGTTGGGGGCTCCTAGAGGCCGAATATATTCATCTGTATGTGAGACAACCCATACGCTTTTAGAACATTCTGTTCATTTTTTGTTCTTACTGTTTGATTCAATGCACAAATCTTCTCTTTAGTTGTTGTCTACTTGATACTGTTGTTGTTGAAACGAGATGTGGAATGGGTTGGATAAGTCCCTCAGGACCACCACACATGTATATATACCATCACTTTAGGGTTTCCTGTTACATTGTACAGTACTGGGCCTGGGCCTCCATGGGCCTCTAACACTCCTACTTTCATATGTACCAACACTCCCCCTCAAGATGATCATGGTGAACCACCATGACCATCTTGCAACAACTACATAACTCAAACTACAACCACTCTAATGAACAGAAAAACTTAACCAACTACTATACATGAGAGCCATTGCCCTCTCCATCATCTTCTCACCACCTCCAACTTGTGATGGCCCTCGGCTGCCTCTCCATTCATGCGCCCGCAGCGCCTACAGCTGAGCACCACGCACCTCCTCAACAACCTCGGCTGCCTCACCACACAGGTTCCGTAGAACCATCCACACTTGCCTCAATGTCCTCAGCCCGTCTTCCCAAAAAACCCCGGCCGCTGACCTCTGCCGTCTTCCCACAAACCTCCAGGCAACTCCGGCCCCAGCCATCTTCTCCTCAGGCACGCCGGCCTCTCCCCCGGTCAGGCCTCAACCACTCTCACCTCAGGCACGCCGGCCTCTCCCCCGGACACATCCACAACCATCACTAACCACACTCAAGCCGCAGCATCATCATCTTCATCACCACATCTCTCTCTCTCCCCTTAAAAGAAAATCCACCTGGCTGCCATCAGTAGCAGCATCTCATCCTTCTCCCCCTCTGCTCAATCCACCTGGCTACCATCAGTAGCAGCATCTCATCCTTCTCCCCCTCTGTTCCCCGGTCCTTGCGGCGAACCAGGAGATCTCTCCCCCTCAGCTCCTTGCAGCAAGCACGGAGCAGCAACACTTCAACACAGCAGCTCATCCATCTCCCCCTCTGCTTCTCGTCTCTGCAGAGAACCACGACAAGGACAAGGAGCAGCAACAACTTCCTTCTCTTCCCATCTGCATCTCAGCATCTCCATCAATTTTTATTTTTTATTTTTTTAAGTACCAACACTCAGTAGCAGCAGCAGCAGCTACACCTTCTCTGCACACACCCGAAGCAGCTACAGAGTCAGCAGGAGCACCTCTGCTCCCACGTCCACACAGCAGCAGAGCCAACCTCCTCTCACCACCAACAGCAACAGTACCCTTCCAGCAGAGGCAGCAGCACCCAGCAGACAGCACTCAGTCTTTCTCCAGCAGCAGCAAACCAGCGGAACAAGCAGCAAAGCAGCCAGTACTTGGCCTCTCCCCTGGCGCAGCCGCCTCCTTCCTCTGTCCTCTGCCACACACAGGAGCACCCGCAGCACCAGCAGCACTTCGCGCGCGCGCACCTCTTCACGGGAGAGAGCAGCGCCGCCCGCAGCCTCCAATCCCCTCCAGGCGCTCCGCCGCACGCGACTCCGCAGGCAGCCCGCGCGCTCGCACGCAGCTCGCGCGCAGACGCACAGCCGCGCCCACCGGTCCTCTCCAGTCGCCCTGCCAGTCGCCGTGACGCTCAGCCGCGCACGCGCGCGCCCCAGATCCGCCGCCTGCCTCCGCAGCCCGCAGGACCCGAGTCCCTGCGCACTGCGCCTCCTCCTCGCTGGCGCGCGCAGTCCCGTGCCTCCTGCAGCACCCGCCGCGCCGCGCGCCCCTCGCAGCGCTCGCCCGCGCCTGCACCTCGTCGCCCAGACTCTCGCCCGCGCCTCTGCACCTCGTCGGAACCCCGCCGGATCCCTCACTCCTCCCGAATCCAGCTCGCCCCCGCACGGATCCGCTCTCACTCCGCCCGGATCCGCGCCAGGCCTCACTTCACCACCACCTCGCGGCCGCTTTTCTCCGCCATCGCCTTACGCAGCTCACTCCGCACCAGGATCCGCTCCTGCCAACACGTCCCCGCCGCCTCCTTCCCTAGCAACCGTGGGCATTGCGCACAGCCACCTCAGGAGACGGCGAGGGGAGTTTCTCGTGGTGGCTATGAACCTAGCTCTAATACCATGTTGAAACGAGATGTGGAATGGGTTGGATAAGTCCCTCAGGACCACCACACATGTATATATACCATCACTTTAGGGTTTCCTGTTACATTGTACAGTACCGGGCCTGGGCCTCCATGGGCCTCTAACACTCCTACTTTCATATTTACCAACAGTTGTTATGTTTAACAAATTGGAATTTGGATGTATTAAAAGAAGAAAACCGTAAACAAACTAATTTCTGCAACTTCTTTTTTGCCTTTGTAGAGAGGAAGCAGTCAAGCAGCTGAAACTAATATCGTAACTAGCGAGGAGGATGTTTTATCTGTTCTAATCGAAGAGCATGGTCTATTTTTGAGTTCAACACGATCGCGGCTGACAAAATTGCAGGTCTGTATGGTGCTTCACTTTTGGGGTGTAATATTGTTATTCTGCAGGGGAAATAGGACTTCCTAATATTGAATATTCTCAAACTAACAGTGTTACATTTGAACGGGCTAAGATATATGCTGCATGCTATCAATAGAATGTAAAAAATATATAAATATACGCGTTGTCCCATGTCATGGTATTCCAGAATTTAGTAGAGTTTGTTTCTTCAGAATGAAATATGGCTGGTTGAGATAACTACGTTATCAGTGTACCACAATCTTGTTCAGTAGTCAGCATAGTAAAGCGCACCTGTGGACGGATAGTCTTCCAAACATGTTTGCTAACAGACTGTATCTTACTGCCTCAAATGTTTTAACTGACTATAATTTACACTGATCCAAATGTGCATCCAATGTATCTTACTCACAGATTCTGCATCAAATGTGGCAAAGAAATGACATCAGGGGTGTTTTCTCAGCACTGGAGAAGATGTCCGATCATGCTGTCAGTACTCTGTAACCTTTTTTTTTCTGTTCTGCATGGAATAACCGTTGCATTGTTGATTCATAATTATAATATTTCTGCTAACTCCAGGTATGTGCTGATATGGCGAGTGTTCTGATGGAGAAAAGCGAAGCCATCACACTAGATTTATGTACCAGTATCCTGCCTGTCCTCGCTGACCTTCTGGAGAGTAAAACTGACAGGTAGCTCTTCTTGTTTTGTGTATCGTTATGATTATGTTCTGGGCTGATGTACAAACGGTCATTGCTCGCACAAAAGTTCTGATTGATTCATATATGTTGTTACCGTGACTTGCCATGTCACCGTTCATCCATTTGAATATTTATTTTTTCATGCAACAAATCTTTGCAGGCATGTAGCCGTATCACTGGAACTGGTCGTGAAGCTTGTCAGGACTTTTGGGCCTGTAATACATTCAACAGTATCGGTTGGTCCATCTTCCGTTGGTGTAGATCTTGAAGCAGAGCAAAGGTATTGTTTCAGACAAATGTTTTCCTGATATGCCATCACTAGAGATTACCTTATGTTATTTTACTTGTCTTGTCATTGTAGGCGGGAGAGGTGCAACTTATGCTTCATAGAACTGGAGAAAGTTAAAAATAAGCTTCCTTCCCTTATGAGGTACCGGATAATCTTAATATTTGTATTGAAAATTCCGGATAATCTTAATATGATATACATTTCTTGACATCGTCTTCTACCTGTACCACCAACCATTGTGTATCGGAGTTTTGGACCAGCACCACTCTGAACTGAACTCGTACACGAGTTTGCCCTTTGTGATGCTCATACTTTGTTGCTTTTCTGTTTACAGAAGAAAAGGGGCAGCTTCAAACACAGCGCAGGAGCTCAGTCTCGTGTTCCAGGAAATTATGTCGTAGACTGACCACACATTCTCAATACAAACACACAGTTGAATGGGAGATGCTTTCTTTCCCTCTGGTCTCATGATGGAGCGCTGATTGTTTTTGCGCTACCGTGAAGCCCCGGGGCCATGCCCGTGGTAGTAACCTTTTGTTGCTACTGATCCATGCCCTCTGTACAACACTAACCCTTATTGATTTGGCATCCTTGCCATTTGGAAAGAGAAGCCGCCAGAGCATCATCCTTGAGCCGAGCGCGGGGCGGTGTCCCTCGCGTCATGATTGTTTCGCCGGCGGGCTTCGGAAGGTGTTTGTTTGGTCTCGACCTCGAAGTCAGAAGGCCTTCGCCTGTGCCTGTAAATGCTGTAGCCTCTCTCGCTCTTCTTGTGTTATCAGCTTGCTTTTTGGTATGGTATGGTAGTTTGTTGTTGGGCTTGTATGATGTCTGGTCGATTCAGTGACAAGATTGACGAGTGAGTGTGTGTGTGTGTTGATCTGATACATGTACAATTGTACACCATTTTTTGTTGAAGAGTTTCGACACATTTAACTTTTTGATTTGTCGCGCTGTGTCTCCTGGAAGTGTGTAACGATTCCGCTCAGTGAATCCATGTTGACGCAATGCATGTTTGCGGCGTGTTTTTATGCTTTTGTCAAATTGCGCCTATCTTCTTGTTCAGTTTGCCAAACAGCCCACACTAGTTGTTTTTCTTTCTTTGGTAGAATATATCTCTCAATTAGCTTCTTTTCTTTTACAAGAAAAGTTTGTGTATCAAAACATGAGCTAACAAATGCTCTATCTAACTTAACATTGGTGAATCAAATAGATGCTTAATCTCTATGACCGACCCAAGAGACCGATGTCGTTGAGCAAACAATCTAACCAGACGCAATTCTTATTCAAGTTTCATCCAAATTTCCCACCACGAACGACATGACTGACATTATCGAGAGGCTCCTATGGCAACGATGACACGGCGATGAACGAGAGGCTCCTATGGCAACGACGACACGGCGATGAACGAGAGGCTCCTAAGGCAACGACGACACGGAGATGATGGAGGCTCTCCTATGTACTGGACTAGACACGCAGAGGCTCCTAAGGCAACGACGACACGGAGATGATGGAGGCTCTCCTATGTACTGGAGTACTAGACTAGAGACGCAGTTTTTGCGTCGGTGCCCTACTGCAGCTGCTTGTCGTCATCGTCATCGTGGACCGTCTCATGATCCTGACGCTCTTGCAGTCGGAGACGAACATGTCCCAGGGGAGGTCGCCGGCGAGCATGATGTGGCCCTCCTGGTCCTCGTAGGCCACGCCCAGGTCCAGCATCTGGCCGGCCAGGCCCAGGAGCGCGGCCCGGAGCTCCGCGTGCCCTCCGTAGGCCCTCAGGTCCACCTTCCGCTGGTACTGGGCTCCTTCCACGCTCACCTTCACGTACTTGCTCTCCCTGCTACCCGCCGACGACGCGCCGCCGCTCTCCGGCCGGCCCAGCCGCAGCTCCGCGTCCACCTGCACGCGCGCATAGCATGTGAAGGATCGGCGAGCAGAGCAAATCTACGCGGAAACGAGAGAGAGAGAGAGAGAGAGAGAGAGAGAGAGAGAGATGGATGGGAGTTGGGGAGCTCTGACCGTGACGGCGGTGTGCGCCCTCTTGCCGATCTCCCTCCTCGCCGGCGCCGCCATGACCTCGCGCCCGCTCGCTCGCTGGCTCGCACCAGAAGCAGCAAAAGTAGCAGGGAGGGAGAGAGACATGGGCAGCCAGATGACACGCGTGTGGAATGGATATATATCGACTCCTGCCCTCCCTCACCCTCGGCGTCACATGCTCGCTGCAGCAGGGAGTGGAGGACCGCTGTCAAGCGCTTGCCGATCCGAGGATGGCACCCCTGCGATGCCGGTATCAGGTTGCCCAGCCGAGAACGGCATGCTTGCAGCTCAGCTGGGGTCGTACAAGAAGACTGAAGAGGAAGAAGGAGAAGGAGACCCGGAACATGCACGCACGCACGCAGAGAGAATCGATCCATCCACCCGTTCCGGGCTGTGGGCCGGGGCGAAAAACTGGAAACGGGCCATCGCTGTCATGCGGTTGCTGAGCCGAGAATGGCAGGCGGCCGGGTTGGCCAGGCCTCCTTTTTCCCCGAAATGCTCTAGCACGCGGCCCCGTCCGCTTCGGCCCTTGTTATTGGAACGGAAATTCTGGCGGGCCGGGAGGCTAGCCACCAATAATTTCGCGTGTCGTTGGTTGGTTGGTTGGTCCTAGTCATCGTCGTCAGCAATTTCAGCGTCAGATTATTCGTGCGCTCGCCTGGGCCGTGCAGTGCGGTGGGCTGAAAATGGACGGCCGCTGTCATGCTCGTATCTGGCTGCCTACCCGGAAATGGCAGCCGATTGACGACGCTCTTCTCCCCTGCCTCTATCTCCTCCGCCGTGGCCCTCACGCCTCCACTAACCCACCGGCTCCGTGCTTGACTTTCCGCTCAACAAACCGACGGTGCCCGGCTGGGGAGTGTTATGGTGGTGAGTTTAATTCTCCTTTTTTTTTTTTTTTTACTTTTGGTCCTGTTTTTTTCTTTGTGAGGGAAATGAGAGTTTTATTCCACGGTAACAGGTTTACAATTTATGAATACAAGGTCAAGAATAAAAGGAGGAGCACGTTGCAACCAACAGGCAGTGCTATGCTCCGTCCGAGCATAATTAGCTACACTATGTGAAGAGAATAAGAGGGAGAAGGAGAAGGTGACCGGGAACATGCAAACAGGGAAAATAGATCCATCCATCAGTTCCGGACGATCGAAACCTAGGAAGGGTCCAACCCTCCGACGATGGCTCATTCAGGCTCAACTAGGGTTCGAAGAGGTGCCGCACTCAGACCGACAAAATGCATGGGTGGACGTCGGTCCCCCGAGCTTGCCCACCATCTAACGCCATCCGCGACCACCACCACCCGTGTGACGCCTTGACTAGATACCACAACCACGACCAAATCAACCGCCGACCGAGACCTCATGCGAGACCCCGTACCAACATCATCACACCGCTTTATTGCTGGCCCCACGCGCTCGTGCCACCACAAACACCGCCGAGACCCACGCCCTCATGCAGCTAGGCTGTCCCATGCCGCCTAGGAACTAGTTTGAGAGGAGAGAAGGTGATACACATTTAAATAAATGGTCGTGTGCATCATATGATGTAGTGGCCGGGCACTCCCCTTTTTGAAAAAAAAAATCAAGTGCCCGAAATTAGTTGAGCAAATAGCCAAATAGTGAGTATTTTCACAAGATACACCCATTATCTTATTGTCATTGTTAAGCCAGCAACATCAGCAAATTGAAGGCCTCCTAGAGTTAACAGACGTGGTACTGCTCCATTGCTTGGCCGGTGAGCCCGCTACCCTGTCTAGCCGCGTGGATCACAACAGACGTGCACACCCTCACGAAGCAAGGCTGTCCTGTGCAGCCCAGAAACTACGTGAGAGAGGATGGAAGGTGATACACGTTTAATAAAATGATTGTGTGCATCATATGGTGCTGAGGCCGGGACACTTCCCTTTTTAGGAAAAAATCAAGTACTCAAAAATAGTTGAGCGATAGCCAATTCATGAATGTTTTCACAAGATATACCTATTATCTTCTTATCACTATTAAAGGCAGCAACATCAGCTATCGTGAAAAAATAGGGGGCAGAAAGCATCAGTACTCCTAAAGTTAAACTCCAAAAGGGCGTCGCCGTCTTTTTAGTTAGGAAGGAAAAGGAATGTATTGCATGTGAAAATTAACATAGTCATGAACTTGCTCGACAGTGTCTCTCTCGTGATCAACCGTGACGAGAAGTGAAAACTTGCTACTGAATTCAGACTTTAGTTTATTTTCGTGCCACCTAAATTTGAACGGGCACCCAGATGGGTGGTCGCGGGCTTCACCGATAAGCTACTACTCAAAGTTAAAATTGATGTCTGATGTCTGACGTTGGTTGTGCTATCGACTTTTTCCTTTTGCTTTTCCTTTTTGCCACTTGATGTACTATCGACTTGTGATACTTGGCCATGGACACCGCTAGCATGCAGCTACAGGCAATTTCGGGAGGTAGATAGGACGGCCGGCATCGTCCTAGCCGTCCTCTCGCCCTCCTATAATCAGTGCGGTGCTAAAGCATTACGGGCAATGAGAAGATATACAGAAACGCCAGCCACACATTACGTGCCTGGCTTTAGCATCAAATGGTGTACGTCGACGTCACACAAGGCATCATCTTTTTTTCTTTCTTATAAGTTGAACATTTTGTTAGTAGTCAGGTTCTGATATTCACGTGTCCATTCATGAGAGACCTACCACTCCATTGACGCCATTGAGCCCGCTCCCATCTCCGCTCCCACCGCGCCACCGCCGTTGCATCACTAGGTGCCACGCAGCGGCTTCCTTTGTTCTCACCCGGTGGTCCGACGCGTAATGGAGCGTGCAGACCAGGACCAGCCCCCCGACGAATCACGATGGGGACGGAACTGCATCAGCATCCTCAACCTGTTGATGTTTGAGGAAAGGGCGAGGTTCGCCGGCAAGGAGGGATGCCTTGCAATGGACTTCATCTATTGGCCATGGAGGAGGCCAAATCACCAGACCAGATTCAGGCAGAGTGATGGCGGATATACAAGGCGAGGAACCCATCACGACTCAACTTCACCCAGCCATTGCTCGAAGCGCTTACCCATCTCGGATGATTCTATTTTTAACCCACTTTAAAGCCCATTTGTTGCACAATAATTCAAAATATCATGTCCCAATGAGCCATTTGTATCCGTTCTATGTCCATTATGTGTGATTTCCAGTTTTGCATTCATTTTAATGTGGTCATTGCATAGTTTTTAGTTTTTGTTAGTTTTCTTTGTTTGTTGTGTTTGTTGGTGATTTGGAACTCCAATGGACTTAGCACAATGAAACGATGAATCAATACAGAGGAATTACAGGTCGTTTGTGTAGTTTGCAAAAAAGAGATTTCCATCAAGCCCAAAGATCCAATACCATCGGTGTATCCGGCTCTCATGAATCCAACGAGCCCTAGAATGCCCGAAAATATTATTCATAAATTCAGAAAATGTTCACATATTCAAAAAAATGTCTGCGTTGTCAAAAATTGTTTCCGTTTTTGAATTTTGTTCGGCAGTTTAAAGAATGTTCCTGTTTTTTTTTGAAATGTACATGCTCAAGAAATGTCCGTGTTTTAAAAATGCTAGCATTGTCAAAAACTATATTCATGAGATGTACATGTTTTTTTTTTTGAATTAGTTGAAGTAAGAATTAGGAGATGTACATGAATGTTCAGGCAGAGTTCATGGTCCAAATTCAGAATGTAAACCTTTTCAAACATCCATGGCCTTCATTCACGCACATGTCAAACAAAAATTTGTCTCTCAGTTAAAAGCTGCACACTCTTCATGCTTTCATCATATACTGACCCATAATGAAGCCAAACTTTAAAATCCATGAAACTTTGACCTCAGGAAATATAAAGGACATATGTTGTACCCAAAACGTGTACATAACTTTCCACACAGAGTAAGGACCTTGAACTTATTCATCAACACACTTGCATTGAAAGATACAACCCTTTTAGTAGGTCATGAAAGATCTACAGTAGTGATATACATTGTCAATCTCCAAGTGCACAACATAGATGAGGAACTCTGAATCCATTTAGTAAAATTTCGGTAACACTTTTCTCTCAGCACCGACATTCGACATACTCTGTCTGCAGGCATGAAGATAATCTCAGAAAATCTCTAAGAATCATAAGTCTCTTGATTCTTCTAAATATGAATAATTAACATGAAACAAGTCCCCATGTTCTTCATATTTTGAGGAACGAGGATCCACCGATGATTCATCTGAAACCTTCGGAGTCTCTTCAAGTGAATCGGGAAAGCAAATCAAATGTAGGCACTTGAGATAAAAATCTTCCAATAGTTTTTTAGAAAACTGACTCAGAACTGCCCATGTGCGTTGTACAGATGAAAAAGAGCGACATATGGCGCTACTGGTTATCAAGTTTTCATCATTGGTCCGTAGGCAAGTCCAACATCAATCTACAAAAATCTATTACAAATCCTCACTTAGTAGGCACAGTTAAATCCAACATCAATCCATAAAAATCTAATTCAACACCCATATAAAATGTTGACCTCGGGAAGTATAATGGACCTTATGTCATCAGCACAAAAAAAAACGTGTCCCTACCTTCCAAAACAGAGTGAAAGATTTGAGTTTACTCATCAACAGACTTAATCGAAAGAGAGGCACACACTTAGTATGTCAAAGATGCCAGTAGTCGTGCTACACATTGGTCTTCTTATCCGTACAACAAAGCTAGACAATCATTACTCTCTTTACACTTGAGGATGAACTTCCTATCTGCTTGTTGCACTGCACGCAAAAAAAGACCCATTTATAACCCTACCAGTTTTCATAATCGATCGGTGTATACGCAAGCTCAACAATAATTCATAGAAAACACAAATTTTCAATGAAATTAAGATATACAGAAAGCCATTAAATAATATAGCATTTTATCCATAGCAAAATATAGAAAACACAAACTTTCAACATCACTACTCCATGAATTAAGATACTAGAAGTCATGCCTCACACAAAGGTGCCTGCCAAACCTATCTGGCCCTACACACACAACCACCCCACATGTAAACAAAACTTGGACACCTGAGCGTTGGCCTCATCATCATCGTCTCTTCCACCCGCGTTTTCGCTCGTTTCTTCACCTGATGACACCTACGCCAAAGAGAAAAAAATCCAGATTTACCAAAGCACCGGCCGATCGGCCGGCGGCGTGAGGGTACGGTCTAATTATTAATTAATTCCGAGTGCTTACATAGCATAGCAGCCAGGCAGGGCCATACACACGCATGCGCATCTGACCCGCTTGCTTTCGTGCGTGCATGCACTAATTGCCTTGCCCAAGGACAAGGAAGCTACGAAGCACCGATACTTCAGAAATCTGTGTATCGCCGTTCAGTACTTCGCTGATACCTCGATATGCCAGATACGGCTTCAATACAGATATCCCCAAGTATCACCTTTTTAATTTAAAAATAAAAGAAAAAAATGCAGATACGGGTATCCCCGAAGTATCGCTGTTCAGTACTGCTCCTACCTTGATTATCGTTGATCCGTTTATGTAGGTAGTTGACGTGTACTGTACTGATGTAATAGTTAGATAAAATGCTTGCTAAGGATGCTACTTGTTGGATAAAATTGCTTGTTGATGTTGTTGACTTGCTGCTTGTTGATGTTTGTGACGTAAAATTACTTGATAAGTGAAGCATAGACTAATGGAACGGTCCAAATTGAGTTGGGGCAGTCCGTGGCCGTGTTACCCTCTTGATGATAGTGAGATTTTTAAAATGAGAAACAATGAGGCATGAAAATATTTAGGCAACTAGTGGGACGGTATTTTGATCTCATCTCATACATTTTATTATGTTAGTTTTTATTACATGCTATTTTATTATTATTTATATATGCTTATCGTATCGCCGTATTGCTGTTTTTAGAAATTGTCGTATCCCATATCACCGTACCCGTATCGTCGTAAGAGCCCAGACGAGACAAGCGAGCGCATGGGCATGCACCACCAACACGTACTACTTTTGTGGCTCACGTACGTGGCCCTCCCCTCCCCTCGTCCGTCCGCCGAGCAATTGCTACACCTACGTAGGCAGTCCTACGTGATTAACGTAATGGCCCAAGTGGCATTCTTTGTTGGAACGAAATTAAGGGAGAGCCCACACAGTCGAATGCAGGGGGTGTGGAGAGATTAATAATTTGATGACAGATTACATAAGGGGGGTCAGTAGGTCTATGTAGGTGTACAGCATTTTTTGCCCGCCCGCCCGGCATGCACGAAACTACCCGGAACGTTCGCGTGGACCTCATGTACAGCGCGGGTAACAGCAGCGGACGTACACGCCCACATGCGTTGCCGGCCGGAGCTCCGGACGGCCGGTGCACCATCCATCAGTCCGCGCGCGCGTACGTGTACGGTATCGATCGACGCTCGTGTCGACGCAGGATGGATTCTGGCACAGCAAAACCGCAATAATTAAGATGGTCTGAAATGAGAGAGTTAATTGCAAGGCACTACCACACTTCGGCACGTCGTAACGAATAGGTATCAATAGTCAAAAATATTGCATGTCAGTACCACTTCAGGGTCTAATTGTTGCGAAACGGGCTGACAGCCGTATAAGTCAGTATTGAACATGTATCTGACCGGTCCAGCCCACTTGTCAGGCGACACGGTGGCATACCCGCGACGCTGACTAGGACCGAACCGGCTCGGTCGGTCTCCCTCTCCTCGGCTCGTTCGAACCGGCCCGATCCGGACGAACCCTAACTTTCCTCTCCCCTCTCCCTCTCTGCGCGGCTCTCTGGCGATGGCGGCGGCGACTCCCGGCGGCGGCGACTGTGCGGGCGGGTACGGAGACCTTCCCGGCCTCGGTAGCGATGACCACGTAGGTCTAGCTCTGGACGACGGCGGCTCCGGTTCGTACTACTCCAGCGGCGACGATGAGGAGGAGGCGCCACTATCCATGGAGGAGAGGGTGAGGCTGGCAGAGGTTTGGGTGGCCAACCCTGCCAGTAGCCATCACTGGACCAGTGGGGCTGGTGGCGGCGTTCTGTAAGTGCCTCTCCTCTATCCTTCTTTCTTCCTAATTCAAATCAGGGGGGCTAGGGTTACTTGCTCCTGATATGTTAATTTTGTGCTGTCAATTGTAGTTTGAATGATGCTGTTTGGGATGTTCGGATTCACTTTGATGCACAGCCAAATCTGGATATGAAGCTATGTAGCTCAGATGTTACATTTCTGAACCTATATGCAGTGATGCAAACACAAGGTTTTTATTTGTCTGATGAGCTGTACCACATGAACAATTTAGACAAAGGAGAGGAGAGAGAGCATGGCTTAGAATTGATTGACACAAACATCAAACCGCAACAACTAAAGAAGGAATATGAGCATAGTTTAGTTCTGAATTTGCTAGTGAGGGCAGCACCTGATTTATGCCAAAGAGAAGAACATTTAGTGAGATCAGATGTCAGTAATGTCTGTCATAGAGAAGAACAATTAGCAACAATATTGTATGAACCAGGTGCTGTGTATGATCTCAGTGAGCCTGCAGTCCTTACTGTTGATGCAGAAGGTGTTGTTTTTCATAGTCAGTGCAGCAACAGTCCTACTCAACCTAATGCTGTGTGCACACAAGAGAGCAGAAACTACAGAAAAGACAAGCTCAAAGCTATAATGGAGGAAGAGCCAGTGTTTGAGCAAGCACATAATAGCAGTGATGAGTCTGAGGCTGTCAGATCTGCAAGAAGGTCAGGTAGTACAAGTGTTCCAAGGCCTTTCACTGCCCCAAGATTTGCTGGTGGAGCTTCATCATCATCCGCTCCTGCCCCAACATATGCACCTGGAGCTTCATCATCTACTCCTGCCCCAAGATCAGCAGCTCCTCCTGCCACTGGTATCCCAAGAAACCATTCTGGCTGGATGGCATTTTTTACTGCCAGTGGTAACCATCATTGATGTATGAGCACTATGTTGTATGATGTGTACTAAGTGACTTATTGTGTCCTGGATCTATGATATGTACTAAATGATGAGTACTAAGTGATGTTTCTGGATCTATGATATGTGATCTATGATATGATATGATGTGTGATATAGTATGATATGATGTGATCTATGATATAGTATGATATGATCTATGATATAGTATGATATGATGTGATCTATGATATAGTATGATATGACCTATGATATAGTATGATATGACCCTAATCAAAATGACCCTAGGGTTTAGGGTCTCTCAATGTCGAGAAAACACTAATCAAAATGACCCTAGGGTTTAGGGTCTCTCGGCGTCGAGAAAACACTAATCAAAATGACCCTAGGGTTTAGGGTCTCTCGACGTCGAGAAAACACTAATCAAAATGACCCTAGGGTTTAGGGTCTCTTGACGTCGAGAAAACACTAATCAATATGACCCTAGGGTTTAGGGTCTCTCGACGTCGAGAAAACACTAATCAATATGACCCTAGGGTTTAGGGTCTCTCGACGTCGAGAAAACACTAATCAAAATGCATAATGGAGTTCAACATAGATGAACATAGATCAAGTGGAGTTCAACATAGATCATAGCATAGTGGGTACAGACCATAGCAAAGTGGAGTTCAACATAGATCAAGTCACTTAAACATGCATAATTAATAGATCCTTACATTAGAACATGGGTACAGACCATAGCATGGTGGAGTTCAACCTACTCAGTTCTTAAATTACAACCAGTACATCCATACATTACACTGCATTAAACAACCATAATTCACAAAAGGGCAGCACATCATACTCCTTCATCCACTCACTTCTTCTTCATCATCTTCATCTTCATCTAGCTCATCCATTAATAATGTCCCTGATCATCTTCAACTTCTCTTGGTTCTTCTCCACTGCCTTCAACTGATCAGCAATCTGGAGCTTCAGCTCATCCCTGCGTTTAATGAGATTCTCCATTCCTTTCTTCAGACCACCAATGTGAAGGTTGAGCACCACAATGTCATCTTTGAGTTTTTCTCTCAGAATTGTTGATTTCACCAACCTGAACCTTCAAATTACAGTTTTCTTCAGTAAGCTTCTCCTTCTCCTTCAAATGATTCATCTTCAGGTTCCTAATGACCCTGCCTTGAGCTTCTACCAGGTTCATAAGCACTGAATACTTCTCTTGTAGCTCCTTTTTCTCTGCCTCTTTGTTCTCAATCTCAGTCTTCATGCCAGCCACAGCTGCACTAGAGCTCTCAGCACCCTTCACCTTATCCTGCAAATAGGTGAAATCCATGACCCTATCCTCCTGGGCATTCAGCAGTTGATTCACATCTTTTACTAGTTTGTCATAGTTTGCATCAAGATTTTTTTTCTCTTCTGTCAGATGGTGAATTTTCAGTGAACTATCCAAGTTATCCTTCCTACGAGCACTCCTGCTGTCTTCAAACATTTCCCAAAGTTTCAGCAATGCATTTTGCATTGTGGGAGGCCACTCTGGGTCTACCCACCCCACAAAACCACAATTCTGAGGTTGCTGCAAAATACAAAAAATACAGATTATATTACTCTGTACGGAACCTACAACTTGAAATAAACAATGAGCAGTACTAATGAGCATTAGTACTGATTGATTCATTAAACAATGAGTACCTACAACTTGAAATAAACAATAAGCTCCTGCCTAATATAGTACTACCATCATCACCAAAAAGTCATAGTTAACTAAACAAGAATTAACAATGATAATCAGGACTACCAAATGACCAAAAAGTGTCCATCTTCAGTAGTACTAAACAATGATTGATGCCCATTAGTAATAAACAACGACCATCAGTAGCCTAAACTAAGCAAATTAATAAGCCACACACAGAGCAACACCAAAACTGAGCAGCCACAAACAAAGCAGCCCCAAAACAGATCCTACAGTGCAAAATTAAGCATATGACCAAGATTCTTACCGGCTGAGCACACACTAAAAACCTCCTGCCGGTTTGAAATCCTTCAAATGCTACACGACGCTCAGCCGGCAGCCGATGCTCCACGCAAACATCCAAGGCCGAAGTCTCGATGCCCATGTAGTCTTCGTCTTCTATGCTAGCAGGAATCTAAAGAACCAACCAAGAATCAGAGACAAATTCCCCAAATCAAGAATCAGAAACCCTAACCCTAACCCTAGCTCTAACCCTGACCTGGTATAGCATGCCGTCGGAGGAAGAGCTGATGTCCAGGCTGGACATGTCGTTGCTACTTTCATCCTCGTAGACCATGGCGCGGCGGCGATACTGGCGGCGGACGACGACCGGCGGCGAGAGGGGCAGAGACGAGGGCGAGGGAGTGCGAGGAGAAGGGGGGGGGGGACGAATGGCTCGGTCGAACAGACCCGATCACTTTAGACCGGTTCGGTCCGAGTCAGCGGCGCGGGGCGCGTGGGTACGCCACCGTGTCGCCTGACAGATGGGCCCGGTATGTCAGATATGTGGTCAATACGTACAAATACGGCTGTCAGCCCTTTGCGCAACAATTAGGCCAGGAGATGGTACTGACTTGCAAAACTTTTGAGTAGTGGCACCTATTCGTTACGACGTGCCGAAGTGTGGTAGTGCCCTGCAATTAACTCGAAATGAGAAACTATACTACATGAAAATTCTTCACGATTTTGCTTTTTGAATCATCCTAATCTAATCTAAGGTCGTATGCAAACGTCGCCAGAACGGTGGGCGGTAGAAAAAAGTGGCCCGGAGCCTCCTGTCTGGCCCGGACCATGAGCCTCTGGGTGCAACAGAAGGTTTGCACGTTTTTCTTACAAACATTTGAGTTTTCAATATTTTTTACAGCAGGCAACGCAACTGCGCCTTCAAGACTACTTCGGATGGCATGTTTGCACGTTTTTCTTAGAGCCATTTGAGTTTTCAGCATTTTTTACAGCAGGCAACCCAACTGCGCCTTCAAGACGACTTCGGATGGAGAAGTGTCGAACATCAAGATGACTTCAAGGTATTGTGAATACCCAATTCACTTATGTAGATGCAAATAATTCATACGTTTTTGCTAAACCGTTTGATAAGCACAATGTATCGGCTAGTCCTAGTTTTTATCAATCATGCATCTAATTACATACAAGAGTCGATGCAAAATAATCTTCATGCTTCAACTTCATATAATTTTAGCAAAATGCAACATATCTATTCGAACTCTCTTGCATGGGCAACCCTACAAATCCATATGCCAATGAACAGCATGATGAGTGCGGTTAATCAATTTGAGACACCTCATGTTAGAACTTCCAATAGTATGCAAGAAAGTGGTTCGCCTTTATTCATTGGCAGCAAACTTGCAATATGCAAGTCCAAACATGCTAATGGATAGGGGAATTCCACGTACCATCAGTAGCTAATCGGCCAATTAACCTCAACCGTCCTATGTTACACCTCACGTTAATAATTTATTGGCGTCATATACAACAGTAGATATTCATAATTTGGCTCCGCACTTTCATGGACATAGCCCAACAAGTGAAAGTCTACTACTTCATTTACTATTGTAGCGTATAATGTTGCCTCTACACAAATACAGAATTTTGGCAACATCTCATTGCCGAAAGAATCTGAAAGCGTTCAAGACAGCGTAACACTATCATAGACATCGCCGAGAATCCGAAAGGGTTACACAAACGTCGGTTACATGTGGGGATAATCGTGACATAGATGACCTCCAAGTCTTTTTAATGCCACCCCTTCGAGAAAGAAGAAAACTTATTTTTTTAATTGTTGTGCAGAAACACATACTCCCTCCGTCCTGTAATTCTTGTCCAGCGCACAGTTCACTGGCAATTTTGCGAAAAAACCCTCGTATTTACGAAATTGTCTCAAACAAGTCCCTCTGCTCCCTCTTCTTCCTCCGCCGTCGCTCGCGCGTCGCCAGGGGCCGGCGGCACCCAGCTGCGCGGTTCGCCCAGGAAGTGCTCCACCGCCGCCGCACTGCTCCACCGCGCGTCTCCAGGGGCCGGTACCTGCTCCACCGCCTCCATCACCAATTACCTCCTCCGCCGCCGCAACCCAGATCTGCGCCGCCGCGATCCCCTCCCGCTGCGATTGCCTGCCGGCGTCATCCTCGAGCTCCTGCCGGCTCCTGAACCTCCCGCCACGTCCTCTTAGAGCTCGCGTGGGTCATCCTCGAGCTCCTGTGCATCCTCCTCAATATCGCAGGCATCCTCCTCAAGCTCCCGCGCGTGCGCCGCCGCGATTCCTCCCGGCAGTGATCCCCTACGGGCGTCGCCGGAACCTGCCTCGACTATCCGGTGGACCAGGAGCTCGCGCGCTTCCTCCTCGATCTCCTGCCCGAGCCCGTGCTGCTGCTTCTCCCCTGCCCACGCGCCCGTGCGGCTGCTTCCCCCCTGCCGCCGGTGGAGCTCGTTTGCCCGTACTGCTGCTGCTCGTCTATCCGTACTGCTGCTGCTCGTCTGCCCGTACTGCTGCTGCTCGTCTCCCCTGATCCATGTGCTGCCGCCAGAGCCCTTGGTCCAGTTGAATGAGCTGAAAACAGATTTATATCATCCTCAAGCCATAAGCTCAGGAAGAAGAAGGTACTACTCCACGATCACTGAGTATTATGGTGTTGTTATGAACTGAACAAATTCACCGTAAGGAGTTAACTGAATATGATAGCTGGAGTAGTTAACTGAATATTGTTCACTGAAATAGCAATGTTAACTGAATATTGTGCTACTGTTGTATCCATTTCTGCTGCTACCGTTCCTCTCTTTAATTTAGTCAATGTACATGGACAGTTAATTCAGTGAATGATAGAGTGACCAAATTCAGTTTAATTTAGTCAATATAAATGTTTGGGTCAGTGGCTAAATTCAGGGAATGAACCAGTGACTAAATTCAGTCAATATTGATGTTAAATTCAGTCAATGCTGGTAGTTGTCTTTTATGTTTGATGAACAAACTGTAGACGCTTTTGCTACACAATGCTTGTTCTTATTCAGATGACGCCCTTACGATGTTGTTTTTGACGTGTGCCAGCTCTGTCTATAAATCTTTGATGTTTATAAATGCCTTTGATGTTTGCTGGCTCTGTTTATAAATGTAAAACCCGTGGATGCATCTTTCACAGTGCTTATTCTTAATTATTACTCCAAAATCAGTAGATTGAATTTATTTTTAATTATTACTCCAAAATCAGTAAACTAAATTTATGTTAACATGCTTTGTTACTGAATTACAGAAATTTATTGGAGAAAGAGGAAGAGCAAGAACAAGAGCATACCAACCCCTGAAGAGCAAGATAAGACCAAGAGGACACCAATTCCAAGGTCTGCTCCTTGGTGTTCAATTTAGTTGACAAAGAAAGGCTGCCATGCAAATAAAATTCAGTTAATTCTTACTCCAATATCTCTGATTTTTTTCCAATCCATATTGAGTAAACTGAATCATTTAAAGTAAACTACCTATTTTTATGTATAGAAAACAAAAACAAAATCAAAATCAGTGTATGAACATGTTGTCAGTTATCATGATCAAAATCAAAACCATACCAAAGTACTGTGAAATGGTGCCATGGCAGCATTTCTTGTTTGGCTGCCATGACAACCAAACTAGAAATGTTTTCATGGCACCCATTTATTGTTTGGCTTACATTTTGTTTTTTTGTGTGTATATTCTTGTTATGGTACCATGATGTACTCATCTTTTGTCATTGATAGCAGGAGTATGGATTTGAACATGATGCCTCAAGAGGAAGAGGATGAAGGTATTAATTTGAATTGGATCCCCGAAGAGGAAGAAGCTCAAGAGGGAGAGGATGGAGCTATAGATTTGAACATGATGCGTCAAGAGGAAGAGGATGACGATATTAATTTGAATTGGATCCCTGAAGAGGAAGAAGCTCAAGAGGGAGAGGATGGAGCTATAGGTTTGAACATGATGCCTCAAGAGGAAGAGGATGAAGCTATGAATTGGATGCCTCAAGAAGATGAAGAGGAAGAGGATGAAGCGCAAGAGGAAGAGGATGAAGTTATGAATTGGATACTTCAAGAAGATGAAGAAGGTCAAGAAGATGTAGAAGGCAAACAGAAAAGGAGAGAACTGTCAAGAGGCATGGTGTTTACTTCGCTCTGCTAGTAATCGAGCTCAGAGATGGATCTGTTCAACCAAACGACAAGCTGCTAGTCTCAACCCTGTTGAACATACATGTACGATCTGTTCAAAGAATCTGGTCAGACACCAAAAAGCAGATTACCACGGGCCAAGAAGTAGATGTCTCAAACAAGAAGAAAGGAAGAGCTGGCCGAAAGAGGAAAGAGTTGGATCTTGCAAGGACCTCAACAATACCACTGAATAGAAGAAGGACAATTCGATCTTTGGCATGGTCTCTCGGTGTGGCCCACTCAACCCTACATAGGAGGTTCCAGTTAAATGAGCTCAACCGCATCACAAATACTGTTAAGCCTTACCTCAAGCCAAAGAACAAGATTGCGAGATTGAAATTTTGTATGTCCATGCTCGATGACAATTGGATCTCAACTCCCCATCCTATATTCAAGCCAATGACTAATATGGTCCATATAGACGAAAAGTGGTTTGACATGACGAGAGTGAAGAACAACTACTACGTACTTTCAGGAGAACCTCCACCTGAGCGCACCGTTGCAAACACTAACAACATTGGGAAGGTAATGTTTTTAACGGCTGTGGCTAGACCTCGATACGATGATGATGGAGAGCTAACATTCGACAAAAAGATTGGTATTTGGGCATTCGTCGAAGAGTCTGAGGCGGTGCGAACAAGTCAGAACAGAGCAAGGGGAACGAGAGTGCTGAAACCAGTGAAAGTAACCAGACCTGTGTCCAGAGGTTATCTGATCAATAAGGTTATACCAGCAATTCAAGATAAATGGCGTGACAATGATGAGGGAGCAACAATATTCATCCAACAAGATAATGCAAGACCTCATGTCCTTCCCAATGATGGAGCTTTTCGAGAAGCTATGGAACAAACTGATCTAGACATTCAGTTGATGCAACAACCACCAAACAGCCCCGATTTCAACTGTTTGGACCTCTGCTTCCACAATTCTCTCCAGTCTCTAACCGATTGCAGATCACCTACAAACATCCAGGAACCGATACAGGGTGTGGAAGAGGAGTTTGAAAATTATGATCCTCACAAGTTGTACAACAGCTTCATCACATTGCAAGCAGTTATGTTTGAAGTTATGAAAGATCAAGGAGGAAATCAATATAAGCTGCCCCACTTGCACAAGGAACGTCTTCAGAATGACGACAGGGAAATAATTAGCGTATATTGCGACAGTGAGCTAGTTGCTGATACCAGGGCCATTATAGAAGAAATGCAATAGGAAAAGGAAAGGGAAGGGAAGAAGTAGTTATAGAAAGGGAAAGAAATAAAAGGAAAGAGGACGAATAGTGAATATGAATTGTGTAATCCTTGTACTCCTTGCGTATGTCTTGTGTAATCTTGTGTCAAAGAGGGGACAAAGAGACCCTTATATCATGTCCTTGTGTATGCCTTGTTGGAAATTGACTTTGGATTTATTTGAATTTATTTCGATTTATTGGAATTTGTTGGAATTAATTATAATAATTTGAATTATATACTATAAGACTAATCCTCCTAGAATTGGAGAGCCCACATTCAATTGAGGTCTCTAATTGATATTGGGTCACCCGATTTTGACCGGGTCAACAATTTCTCAAGGAGCTCTCTTATTTAATTCTTTCAATTCATCTCTGTTATTATTTTATTTTATTCCTTGTGCTCTTTAATTTTGAAGCTCTCTCATTTCATCAAGGTATTTAATTTTTGATTTGGTTTATGATTTTGACAATCCAACGATTTTCAAAATCAATCGGCAGCAATCGACTTATAAAAACATATCACTCAACCGGCAGCCCTCTCACCAGCTTAAAAAGTGCCAATATGTAATATTGTATCACCAATATAGAACATGCAGTCACCGGTAAAATTTTCACACAAAAGTATGGATTGATTAGCAAATAACACTGAATCACACCACTGAAGACCCACCAAACACGCTGCATTATAAATAAAAAACACACTTCATCGTCTCCCCCCTCTCGTGAAACCAAATACTCACTCAGTTTTAAGACATAACGTGTATTAAGTTTTTGACAAGCATAATATCTTTAACTTTGACTAAGTTCAGAGCCAAAAATATTAACATCCACAATACTAAATCAATAAAAAAAATCATAATGAATCTAATGATACCGATTTGATATTATGTATATTGATATATTTCTCTACAAATTTGGTCAAACTTAAAAAGATTTAATTTTTCAGAAAATTACACCTTATATTTTGAAACAAGGGGAGTATTTTTTTATGAAAACCCAACAACACCGGCGGCGCAGCAAAGCGCGCCCAACCCTTCTAGTTTGGATTAATTTGAATTGACTTTGTTGGAATTGATTTGAATTAATCTGAATAATTTGGATTGTTTGGTTAAATTTGGATAATTTGGACTACATGGCCACTACACTACTCCATGTCACTACCTCTATTGGCATATCATGCTGAATGGCCACTACACTACTCTATGTCACTACTACATGGCAACTACACTACTCCATGTCACTACTCCATGTGAGTACAAGCTACTCCTATTCCTATACAGAATGAGTAGATGATGCATCACATGCTGAATTATTTGAGCATTCAGAGTTTGCAATTGCAAAAAAAGTCCCTTGTTGCAGAACTTGTATTGTACCCCATTCATTCCAAGCAGACAGGAACAAATAAGGTCTGAAGAAGAATGAATCACATATCCATTAATTTTATTCACGCATGATAAGTTTAGGTCATAAAAATCCATGATGTTTGATACGTCCATTTTGCATCATGTTTTTTTACTGTTATTTATTATGTTTTGTTGAATAATAATGCTTTAGGGAGTGATTCTAATGCCTTTTCTCTCATAATATGCAAGGTTTACACAAAGAGGGAGAATACCGGTAGCTGGAATTCTGGACCTGATAAAGCACATCAGAGATACCTATTCTGCACAACTCCAATGAAGCTGAAATTTTACGAAGATTATTTTTGGAATAAATAAAAATTACTGGAGCAAAAAACTACCGGAGGGCCACTCTGGTGGGCACAAGACACCAGGGCGCGCCAGCCCCCCTAGGCGCGCCCTGGGGGGTTGTGCCCTCCTCGGCCCACCTCCGGTGCCCATCTTCTGGTATAAATTCACTTTTAAGCTAGAAAAAATAAGAGGAGGATTTTCGGGACGAAGCGCTGCCGCCTCGAGGCGAAACTTGGGCAGGAGCACTTTTGCCCTCCGGCGGAGCGATTCCGCCGGGGGAACTTCCCTCCCGGAGGGGGAAATCGAAGCCATCGTCATCACCAACATCCCTCTCATCTTTGGGAGGCCAATCTTCATCAACATCTTCAACAGCACCATCTCCTCTAAAACCCTAGTTCATCTCTTGTGTTCAATCCTTGTACTGGAACCTCAGATTGGTACCTGTAGGTGACTAGTAGTGTTGATTACCTTGCGTAGTTTATTACTATATGGTTTATTTGGTGGAAGATTATATGTGCAGATCCATTGTGCTATTCAATACCTCTCTGATCTTGAGCATGTTTATTATTTGTGAGTAGTTACCTTTGTTCTTGAGGTCACGGGAGAAGTCATGTTGCAAGTAATCATGTGAATTTGATATGTGTTCGATATTTTGATGATATGTATGTTGTGATTCCCTTAGTGGTGTCATGTGAACGTCGACTACAAGAAACTTCACCATTCATGGGCCTAATGGAATGCATTGTGGAGTAGTTATTAGATGATGTGTTGCTAGAGTGACAGAAGCTTAAACCCTAGTTTATGCGCTACTTCGCAAGGGGCTGATTTGGATCCATACATTTAATGTTATGGTTAGATTTTATCTTAATACTTTTCTCTTAGTTGCGGATGCTTGCGAGGGGGTTAATCATAAGTGGGAGGTTGTTCAAGTAAGAGCAGCACCCAAGCACCGGTCCACCCACATATCAAATTATCAAAGTAGCGAACACAAATCAAACCAACATGATAAAAGTGACTAGATGGAATTCCCGTGTACCCTCAAGAACACTTTGCCTATTACTAGAGATTGTTCTGGCCTGTCCTTTGCCACAAAAGGATTGGGCTACCTTGCTGCACCTTATTTACCGTTACCGTTACTTGCTCGCTACCAATTATCTTGCTATCAAACTATTTGTTACTTACAATTTCAGTGCTTGCAGAAATTACCTTGCTGAAAACCGCTTGTCATTTCCTTCTGCTCCTCATTGGGTTCGACACTCTTACTTATCGAAAGGACTATGATTGATCCCCTATACTTGTGGGTCATCAAGACTCTTTTCTGGCGCCGTTGCCGGGGAGTGAAGCGCTCTTGGTAAGTGGAAATCGGTAAGGAAAAACTTATACTATGTGCTGAAATTTATTGCTACTTGCTACTATGGGAAACAATCCTTTGAGGGGTTTGTTCGGGGTATCTTCACCTCGACCGGAACCACAATTAGTTGCCCCTCAACCTACTGCACCTACTGAAAATATGGGTTATGAAATTCCTTTGGGTATGGTAGAACAACTGCTTGCTAAACCTTATGCAGGAGATGGAACTGAACATCCTGATATGCATCTATTATATATGAACGAAATTTGTGGATTATTTAAGCTTGCAGGTTAACAGGAGATGAAGTTAAGAAGAAGGTTTTCCCTTTATCTTTGAAGGTCAAAGCATTGACATGGTATAGGCTATGTGATGATCTTGGATCGTGGAATTGGAATCATTTGCAATTGGAATTCCACCAAAAGTTTTATCCCATGCATCTAGTTCATCGCGATCGGAATTATATATATAATTTTTGGCCTCGTGAAGGAGAAAGTATCGCTCTAGCTTGGGGGAGGCTTAAGTCAATGCTATATTCATGCCCCAATCATGACATTTCGAGAGAAGTTATCATTCAGAATTTTTATGCTCGGCTTTCTCATAATGATCAATCCATGCTCGATACTTCTTGTGTTGGTTCTTATATGAAGAAGACTATTGAATTCAAGTGGGATCTCTTAGAAAGAATTAAATGCAACTCTGAAGATTGGGAACTCGACGAAGGTAATGAGTCGGGTATAAAGCTTGAGTTTGATTGTGTTAAATCTTTTATGAATACCGATACTTCTCACAAGTTTAGCATTAAATATGGACTTGACTCTGAGATAGTGGCCTCTTTCTGCGATGCATTTGCTACTCACGTTGATCTCCCTAAGGAGAAGTGGTTTAAATATCATCCCCCTATTAGAGAAGAAATTAAAGAACCGGTCATAGCTAAAGAACAAACCATCATTTACAATGTTTATCCAGTTGTGCCTACCGCTTATATTGAAAAACCACCTTTCCCTGTTAGGATAAAGGAGCATACTAAGGTATCAACTGTGGTTCGTAAGAGTAATATAAGAACACCTAAGCCCCCTGAGCAAATTAAAGTAGAACCTAGTGTTGCTATGGTTAAAGATCTCTTAGTAGAAAATATTGATGGGCATGTTATCTACTTCTGTGATGAACCTGCTAGAATTGCTAAACCCGGTGAAAAAGATAAACATAGACCCATAGAAGGCATGTCTGTTGTCTCAGTCAAAATAGGAGATCATTGCTATCATGGTTTATGTGATTTGGGTGCTAGTGTGAGTGCTATCCCTTTTACCTTATACCAAGAAAATATGGATGAAATAGCACCTGATGAAATATAAGACATTGATGTTACTATTAAACTTGCTAATAGAGACACCATCACACCACTTGGGATTGTTAGAGATGTTGAAGTCTTATGAGGGAAAGTAAAATACCCTACTGATTTTCTAGTTCTTGGTTCCCCACAAGATGACTTTTGTCCCATTATCTTTGGTAGACCGTTCTTGAGCACCATCAATGCTAAGATAGATTGTGAAAAATAAACTGTCGGTGTCAGTTTTGGCGGCGTGTCTCATGAGTTTAATGTTTCCAAGTTTAGTAGACAACCTCATGATAGAGCATTATCTAGTAAGGATGAAATAATTGGTCTTGCTTCTATTGTCGTGCCTCCTACTGATCCATTAGAACAATATTTGCTTGACCATGAAAATGATATGCACTTGCATGAAAGAAATGAAATAGATCAAATTTTCTTTGAACAACTCTGACGCCCCCATTCTCGACCGTACGCTAAACATACACACAATGCGTACGACCAAGATTAGGGACTCACTGATCGATATCACAACACAACACTAGACACAAATTAGAGTCATACAGCTTCATATTACAAGCCAGGGGCCTCGAGGGCTCGAATACAAAGCTCGACAAAGCACGAGTCAGCGGAAGCAAATAATATCTGAGTACATACATAAGTTAAAGAAATTTTGCCTTAAGAAGGCTAGCACAAACATAACAACGGATCGAAAGAGGCAAGGCCTCCTGCCTGGGAACCTCCTAACTACTCCTGAGCGTCGGGGGCAGCCTCCACGTAGTAGTAGGCTCCAGCAGTGGTGTAGCAGTCGTCTCCGGCATACTCCATCTCCTGGGCTCCATCGTCTGAACGCAGAATCGTATCGAGGGGGAAAGAGAATGCAAAGCAGCGGTGAGTACTCATCCAAAGTACACGCAAGACTGACATCAGAACTATGCTAAGTATGCATCAGTATCAAGGGGAGGGGTTATATCTGGACTGACTGCAGAAAACAAGAATAGGGAGAAGGCCTAGTCCTATCGAAGACTAGCATCTTCAACATCTTGCAGCATTAGAAGAGAGTAGACTGGTATCTCATATATAGTCATATTATTGTAGCAATTTTATTAAGTAACCACGCCCAGAGATTCTTCCTCGACTCCCTGCGAGGAAGCAATCTCGGAGCCACATTCATCTCAAATTAAGTCACAATTATAGTTGTATAAGGTCAAGGTACAACTCCAAGTCGTCCTATTACCGTGGACACGGCTATTCGAATAGATTAATCATCCCTGCAGGGGTGCACCGCATCTCCAACACGCCTGATCACCTCCGGCCGGACACACTTTCCTGGGTCATGCCCGGCCTCGGGATAGCAGCACGTCGTCGCCCCACCTAGGCTCAACGAAGAGGCCAGCCCGCCGGTCTAAATCCTAAGCGCGCAGGTTCGTGGGCCCACTTGCCCTTGCACTCCTGCACGATGCGAACGCGGCCGGAAACAGACCTAGCACACTCCAGTCCAAGAGCTGTACCGTCCAGTCCAATCCGGCGCGCGCCGCTCCATTGCTGACGTCCGAAGAGCTTCGGCTGATACAACAACGCTGAGTGCCCATAACTTTCCCACGTGATGGTTTGGTGCGCAATAAGGCCAACGACCAACTCAGATCAAAATACCCAACCCATTAGCATTTTATTAATGCGGGGCAAGCGCGACCCATAAAGTGCGGTCCATCGCCCCGTCTCGAGGATGTGTGGCAAAGGCCTCTCTCGCCAGTCCACGCCTCATCATCATCAAACCATGGGTACCCCTCAGGGCCGACCCATCACCAACATGTTTCAATAACCCGGTCATAGTAACTGTGTGTATAAAACATCAAGACGGAACCTGAGGAATCACCCTCAAGGGGCCCCGCTCGATGAAACCGTCAAGGTGGACTTAGAGGAATCACCCTCGAGGGTCCCACACTTGAGGGGTTGCATGACAGAGTCATCGTCGGGAGTGGTGAAGGAGGAATCACCCTCGATAACCACGACCGACTAGCTGCACTACAGAGCTAGCATCATGAGTACTTCACGTGCTGTCACCCTCGGTACTCGATAGTAGCTCTGCAGAGTCGTACAACTAAGGGGTGTGCGGTGATGTGAAGGGGGGGGGCTGGCTCGTCGGTCGGTTGACCGAGTCTTCGAGTCTTCGGGTCGTCGAGTCGTCGATGAAGAAGCAGGGGCAACTGGGACTAAGGGGTCACTGGGGATTCATTGATCAACCTATACTAAGCAGTTGGTATTATTGCAGGTATAGTAGCAGTTTATCAAAAACAGGCTATGCATCAGAATAGGAGCTAACTAATACAGTAGCAAATTCTAATGCAAGAATAAGAGGGAAAGGAATGGGCGATATTGGAATGCTCAAGGGGGGTTGCTTGCCTTGCTGCTCTGCGGCAAAGGCCTGATCGTCAGTCGCGTAGTCGTACCCGGCAGCACCGTCAGTCTCGGGGTCTACCGGTAAGAGGAGGGGGGAGAAACAATAAATACAAAGCACAGATGCAACACGATGCATGACATGGCAATATGCAGAGCTAGGCATGCACTAACGCAGTACTACACGTTGCAGACGGAGCGGGAGAATATCTGACGATATTTCCCGGGTCTTTGGATTTATCGGACAGATGAACCTACTGCAAAATGTCCATGTTCATCATGCTAGGGGCATGTGACAGATGAATGGATGGCATATTCAGGTTCATGGGATTTTTCTGATCAACTTTCATATATAAATTATTTTCATTTGAGCTACGGATTAAAAGATATGATTTTTCAAAGTTTTAATTAATTTCTGGAATTAACAGAATTAAATTAATTTGAAAATCATATTATGACATCATGCTGACATCAGCATTGCGTCAGCAGTCAACAGCACATTGGCCCGGTCAATTCTGACCTGTGGGACCCACCTGTCATTGACTCATTTTAAATCCAGGGTTTTAATTTAATCTAAACAGAGTTAATTAGTGAGTGGGGCCCATCTGTCATAGGGTCATTAGGCTAAGTTAATTATTTTCAATTAACCTAATTACTAATTTGCCAGCTGACAGGGCTGGCCCACATGTCATACACAGGGGGGGGGGGTCTGGGACCCACCAGTCATAGACTGGGCAGGTCCAGTCAGCACGTTGACCTGGTCAACAGGTCAACGGGGTCGGGCTGTCCCACTGGCCAGTGACCCTGCGGGTGGCCCCGATCGGGCCACGTCAGCGGCGGCGCCGTCCGGCTGCCGGAGGAGCTCCGGCGAGCTCCCGAAATGGTGGCGAGGCTCGGGTTTCGTCCACAGGGCACCAAATCGAGCGCGGTTTGCTGCGTTCGCGAGCTGCGGCAGCCGCCGTTCCATTCCGGCCATCGGGGCGAGCTGGGACGGCCGGTGGAGGGAGCTACGTCGACGGTGGCGGAAGCAAGCTTCGGGCGTCTCCGGCAAACAGCGACGCAACGCGGTAGCTAGCGAACTAAAGGGGCTGGACGATCCTACGCGACGCGGCGAGCGCGTTGGTTGCACGCCCGTGACCATTTGGTCACCGGAGGCTCGTCGGCGACGAGCTCAGGCAGAGGAGCGTTCGGGCGCGCGTCGTGGACGGCGCTAGGAGGCACGAGCGGGGGCGTGCGTGTGCGCGTTGTGCTCCTGGGAGCACCAGGAGCACGGTGCTGCGCTCAGGCGAGCGTGACGGCGACGGTGGCGACGACCACAAGCTCGTCGGCGGTAGTGCGCTTCGGGCTCCGACGGAGCAACTAGCTAGGGGGCGCAGGCGAGCTTATCTACGAGGGGGAAGAGGAGCCGGAGCTCACCGGGACCTGCAGGTGTGCAACGGTGGGCTCGGGGAAGGGCGACGGCGGCGAATCGAGGCGGCGGAGCTACGGGCGTCCGAGGAGGAAGAAGAGTCGATGGCGACGGCGCAGAGCTCCAGGGTCTTGGTCCAGCGGTCGAGGAGGAAGGGCTCGTCGCGGCGGAGCTTCTGGACAGGCTACTGAGGCGGGGGAGTGGCTACGGCCGCGGCTAGCCGGCGTCCATGGCAGCGGCTGCGCTCGGGAAGGAAGGGGGCAAGCGAGGGAGAGGGGGAGAGGCGGAGCAGAGGCGTCCAGGGGAGTGCGGGCGTTCGGCCATCCACGACGGCAGCGGCAAAAGATCTCGAGGAGGGGGGGCCTGGACGAGCGCGCACGCGCCCTGCTTGACAGCGCGCCTGCGGGCGTCAGGAGGTAGGGGACGACATGCTAGTTGGGCTGGGCCTGGCACTGTAGCACTGGGCCTAAGTGCACAGGGTTCTTTTCCTTTTTTCCTTTCCTTTTCTTTTTCTGTTTTATTTCACAGCTTCTACTCCATTTAATTCTGGCCATATTTCTTCACAGCAAAAATGTGCGACTTGGTCCAAATAATACTTGGCAATATTCTGCATGGCCATATACACTTTGGTGATTTTTGGAATCTGTTGGCATTTTCCATTTGAATTTAATATCACTTTAAAATGCAATTTGGTGCTGTTTTGGATGGTGGGGTCCACACCAACATCATGGTGATGTTATTTTCCTTAACAACATTTGTTTTGTGAATTTTAGCAATTGTGCAACATTTTTCATATGCTGCTTGAGGAATTATTTTATCACAATAAAATCCTAGGGCATTTAGTAGTGGAATTTTGAAATGAGATATGAAATCCATATTGATCATGCATTGTTTAGCAAAATGATTAGGCACTGATCATGGTCATCACTGTGCTTAATTACAATGATCACTGTAGCACAAAACCAGGGTGTCACAATTCTCCCCTACTAACAAGAATTCTCGTCCCGAGAATTAAGAAGTAGAAGGAAAGAGCCCGGAGTATTCTGCACGAAGATGATCTTCGCGTTCCCAGGTGGCTCCATCTTCAGAATGATTTGCCTACTGCACCTTGAAGAACTTGGTAACCTTCTGACGAGTCCGACGTTCAGTTTCATCGAGAATGCGGACTGGTTGCTCTTTGTAAGAAAGGTCTCGTTGCAGCTCAAGCGTATCATGATCCACTGCTCGGATAGGATCCTTGAAGCAGCGACAAAGTTGTGACACATGGAACACATTATGAACCTGAGAAAGGTTTGGCGGTAGTTCCAGTTGATATGCCACCTTACCACGCCTTTCGAGAACAGTGAAAGGACCAATATATCGAGGAGCCAGCTTGCCCTTCATTCCAAAATGGTGTGTACCTCTCATTGGCGTGACTCAAAGATAAGCCTTCTCGCCAGGTTGATAGACCATATCTTTGTGATGACGGTCATACTGACTCTTCTGACGAGACTGAGCAGCCTTCAGATTTGCATGAATAATGCGGACTTGGTCTTCGACATGTTGGATAATATCCGGACCGATAAGTGTACGTTCCCCAGTTTCTGACCAATTCAGAGGAGTCCGACACTTACGTCCATATAATACTTCAAAGGGAGCCATCTTCAGACTAGCTTGATAGCTATTGTTGTAGGAGAACTCAGCATACGGGAGAGATTCCTCCCATTTCTTGCCGAAAGAAATGACACAAGCTCGAAGCATGTCTTTGAGAATCTGGTTGACCCTTTCAACTTGTCCCTGGGATTGAGGGTGAAAAGCGGTGCTAAATGTCAAATGAGTTCCCATAGCTTCCTGGAAACTTGCCCAGAATCTTGAAGTGAATAGACTGCCACGGTCTGAACTGATAACCAGTGGAATACCGTGAAGTGAAACAATTCTGGACATGTAGAGAGTTGCCAGCTGACTAGCGGTAATAGTTTCTTTGACGGCTAGAAAATGTGCAACTTTGGAAAGTCGGCCAATGACGACAAGAATAGCGTCATTACCTTTCTGGGATTTGGGAAAACCAGTAATGGAGTCCATTTCAACATGATCCCATTTCCATTCAGGAATAGAAATAGGTTGTAGAGTTCCAACAGGCTTTTGATGTTCTGCTTTGATCCGACGGCAAATGTCACATTCTGAAACATAGCGTGCAATGTCTTGCTTCATGTTAGACCACCAGAATCTTCGACGAATGTCTTGGTACATCTTGGTACTACCAGGATGAATAGACAGCGGAGTGTCATGTGCTTCCTTCATGACCTCCTGAGTCATATCATGGTTTTTCTCCCTACTCGGTACCACTAGGCGGTCTTTGAAGTACAAAGCGCCATCCTCAGCAATAGTGAAGGGTGAGGGCTTTCCTTCTGCGAGATCGAGTTTCATCCTCTCGACTTCATTGTCACACTTCTGAATCCACTTGATGACGTCCACAAGATCTGGTTTAGCAACCATGGTATTAAGAGAACCCTGGGAAACAACATGGAGGTTCATTTTGTAGGACCCTTCAGGAGGGGGGGGGTGAGATAACCCTGAGGAACAATATGGAGGTTCAGCTTGCGAAATTCTTCCTGAAGCAGGGGGTGAACCTTGTGAACCTGGAGGTGATTGCAGTAAGACTTGCGGCTCAAAGCATCCGCCATTACATTGGCCTTGCCTGGGGTATAAGAAATACCCACATTGTAGTCTGCTATGCGCTCCATCCTTCTCTATTGACGGAGGTTCAGATCTGGTTGAGTAAACAGGTACTTCAGACTTTGGTGATCGGTGAAGATCTCGCAACGATTACCAACAAGGTATTGCCGCCACTCTTTCAGTGCATGAATTACTGCGGCAAGTTCAAGGTCATGAACTGGGTAGTTCTCTTCATGAGGACGCAATTGACGAGATGCATAAGCAACCACTCTGCGCTCTTGCATTAGGACACATCCTAAGCCTTGACGGGACACGTCACAATAAATGACAAAGTCCTTACGAGTATCCGGGGGAGCAAGCACTGGAGCAGACGTCAGTTTGTCCTTAAGTGCCTGAAAGCTATCCTGACATTTTTCTGTCCACTCATATTTAACACCTTTGTGAAGCAAATTGGTTAAGGGCTTTGCAATCTTGGAGAAGTTCTCGACGAATCGACGGCAATAGCTGGCGAGTCCGAGAAAACTTCTGACTTGCTTGACATTCTTCGGGGGAGTCCAGTTAAGAATAGCCTGAACTCGTTCAGGGTTGACTGCAATACCATCCTTGGAGATCACATGACCAAGGTAGGTTATTTCGTCCATCCAGAACTCACACTTTGAATACTTTGCATAAAGTTGATGTTCTCGAAGCCTCTCCAGTATAAGACGAAGATGTTCAGTATGCTCTTCTTTATTCTTGGAGAATACCAGAATATCATCCAGATAAACCACGACGAATTTATCGAGGTAGTCCATAAAAATATAATTCATCAAGCGAGAGAAGGTTGCTGGAGCATTGGTTAAGCCGAAGGACATGACGGTGTACTCGTATGAACCATAGCGAGTAACAAATGCAGTCTTGGGAATATCTTCTTCACAAACTCGGATTTGATGGTAACCTAACCTCAAGTCGAGTTTAGAAAATACTGATGAACCAGCAAGTTGATCATACAGATCGTTGATCCGTGGAAGCGGATATTTGTTTTGGATCGTTGCTTGGTTGATGGGGCGATAATCTTGGACCAATCGATTCGTGCCATCTTTCTTCTTGACAAAGAGAGAAGGTGCTCCCCAAGCAAAGGAACTTGGACGAATGAAACCCAGACGAACGAATTGTCAATTTCTTGCTTAAGTTCTAGGAGTTCATGTGGTGGCATCTTATACGGACGCTTGGCAATAGGAGTGGTACCAGGTACCAAGTCGATGACAAACTCGACAGCTCTAGCAGGGGGTATCCCTGGGAGTTCTTCCGAAAAAACATCTTGGAAATCCCGGACAACTGGAATGTTTTCAATCCCTTCAAGAGGTGACTCATTTAATGCATTCAGGGCATATAGTCGGGCTTCAGCATCTCGAATAAGATGAGCATGGTAGTTGACTATCTCATTCGAAGGATGCAGAAGGTGGACAATTTTGGTGGCACAAACGACGGAAGCAGTATGTGCTTTTAACCAATCCATCCCCAGAATAAGGTCGATCTTGGAAGACTTCAATATAATGGGGGAAGGATGGAATTCCAGTCCTTCTATTTCTACGGGGACATCTGGACAAACCATGGAGGTTTGACATTGGCCAGCGGGGGTGTTTACTGTTGGAAATATGCCCTAGAGGCAATTAATAAAGTGTTTATTATCATATTTCTCCGTTCATGATAATGGTTTATTATTCATGCTAGAATTGTATTGACCGGAAACTTAATACATGTGTGGATAATAGACAAATACTGAGTCCCTAGTAAGCCTCTACTAGACTAGCTCGTTGATCAAAAGATGGTCAAGATTTCCTGACCATGGACATGAGTTGTCATTTGATAACGGGATCACATCATTAGGAGAATGATGTGATGGACTTGACCCAACCGTTAGCATAGCAAATGATCGTTCAGTTTATTGCTATTGCTTTCACTATGTCAAATACACGTTCCTCTGACCATGAGATCATGCAACTCCCGGATACCGTAGGAATACTTTGGGTGTATCAAACGTCACAACATAACTGGGTGATTATAAAGGTGCACTACAGGTATCTACGAAAGTGTTTGTTGAGTTGGCATGGATCGAGATTGGGATTTGTCACTCCGACTATCGGAGAGGTATCTCTGGGCCCTCTCGGTAATACAACATCACAGAAGCCTTGCAAGCACCGTGACTAAAGAGTTAGTTGCAAGATGATGTATTACAGAACGAGTAAAGAGACTTGCCGGTAACGAGATTGAACTAGGTATTGGATACCGACGATCGAATCTCGGGCAAGTAACATACCGCCGGACAAAGGGAACAACGTATGTTGACATATGAGGTTCACCGATAAAGATCTTCGTGGAATATGTAGGAACTAATATGAGCATCCAGGTTCCGATGTTGGTTATTGACCAGAGAGTCGTCTCGGTCATGTCTACATCATTTCCGAACCCGTAGGCTCCGCACACTTAAGGTTCGATGACGATTTAGTATTATATGAGTTATGTGATTGGTGTCCGAAGTTTGTTCAGAGTCCCGGATGAGATCACGGACATGACGAGGAGTCTCGAAATGGCCGAGAGGTAAAGATTCATATATTGGAAGGCTATATTCGGACGTCGGAAAGGTTCCGAGTGATTCGGGTATTTTTCGGAGTACCGGGGAGTTACGGGAATTCACCGGGAGAAGTAATGGGCCTTATTGGGCCATACGGGAAAAGGAGAGGCAGGCCACGTGAGGAGGCGCGCGCCCCCCCTTGCCCAAACTGAATTGGACTAAGGGAGGGGGCGCAGCCCCCTCTTTCCTTTCCCTTTCCCTTCCCCCTTTCCTACTCCGTATGGGAGGTGGAATCCTACTAGGACTAAGGAGTCCTAGTAGGACTCCCCACACTTGGCGCACCCCTAGGGGGCCGGCCTCCTCCCTCCCTCCTTTATATACGGAGGAGGGGCACCCCTTGGCGACACAATTGTCCCATAGCCGTGTGCGGTGCCCCGATCTCCGTTTTCCACCTCGGTCATATTTTCAGAGAGCTTAGGCGAAGCCCTGCCGGAATCACTTCACCGTCACCGTCGCCACGCCGTCGTGCTGACGGAACTCATCTACTACCTCGACGTCTTGCTGGATCAAGAAGGCGAGGATCGTCACCGAGCTGCACGTGTGTAGAACTCGGAGGTGCCGTACGTTCGGTACTCGATCGGTGGAGCTCGAAGGATTGTTCGACTACATCAACCGCGTTGTGAGACGCTTCCGCTAAACGGTCTACGAGGGTACGTAGACACACTCTCCCCTCTCATAGCGATGCATCTCCATGGATAGATCTTGCGTGAGCGTAGGAAATATTTGAAATTCATGCTTCGTTCCCCAACATTTACCACTATTGGAACGTTCATCTCTTCGTACTTAATGCCATGCATGTATGCAAAATCTTCAGACATGAAAGAATGCGATGCTCCTATATCAAACAATACAGAAGCTGGTACGGAGTTAACGAGAAGAGTACCCATCACAGTAGCAGGCTGGTCTTGAGCTTCATTCAGATCAACATTGTTAGCTTGGACACGACCAGTGTTAGGCCTGGCATTGTTGTTGCGGGGCTGGTTGGAAGGCAGTGCAAGTTGATTCTGATTCTGCCTGCATTCTCTAGCACGGTGTCCTGGACGACCACACTTGAAGCACAACCCATCCTCAGGACGAGAAGGGGGAGCAGGAGCTCGTGGTGGTGGAGCTAGGAGCCTCGGCTGCCTGGGTGGGGGTGGAGGCAGACGAGGTGCAGCATAGGACGGCCTCGGAGCAGGAGGCGGTGCATGGTACATGTTGTGGGGGATCCAGATCTTGCGCTTCTAACTTGCTGAGCCCGAAGATGAGCCCATGTCACGGTTACGCTTGCTGCTGTCCTTGTAGTCCTGCAGACCTGTTTCTACCATAATGGACTTGTTCACGAAGGTGGCAAAGTTACCGAAGTCTTGAGCAAGGAGTGCCAGCTTGATATCCGGGTGGAGGCCTTCATGGAACTTCTCCTGCCTACGAGCATCAGTTGCAATGTCTTCTTCAGCATAGTGAGATAAGTCCAGAAATTCCCGCTGATAAGCATCCACAGTCTTGTTGCCCTGAACTAAGTTGCGGAATTCACGCTTCTTCTTATCCATCATTCCCTGAGGAATGTGACGAGCACGGAACGCCGCTTGGAACTCTGGCCAGGTGATGATTGTTCCAACAGGTTGAGAGCGCCTGTGGCTGTCCCACCATTGAGCAACGGGGCCCTTCAGAAAGTACGAGGCAAAGGTGACATAGTTAGCCACTGGGGCGCCTGAAGACTCCAGTTCAAAAGTGATGTCACGGAGCCAGTCATCTGCGTCAAGCGGCTGAGTTGAGCTGCGGTAGGTCGTAGGGTTGAGGCGCATGAAGTCTTGCAGAGTCATTGGGGTTGGTTGCTGATTCATATTCGGCCTCGGGATCTGGTCCATCAGCCCTTGCATAAACTGGCGATTCAGTTCAAACTGCTGCATCATACCAGCCATGTAGTCCGGTGGTGGTGGTGGTTCAAGCGCACCACGACCACGACCAGCTGGCCTAACCATTCTGTCAAATTTTAACAGTGGTAGTTTAGCATTTGGTAATTGAAAAATCAATGAATCATTCATGAAGTAAATTGCACAAAGAAGGAAGTGCAATAAATACGACATAGTAGTTCAAATTTCAACATACAGATCCATACATAGGTCTATTACAAACCATAAGTCCGTTATAAATTAGACGATAGGTCCGGCATGAAAATAACCTAGACAACTAGGCGGCACGCAGGCACGCGGTGGAGGGATACAACAATGAGACATAGCGATATGCTATATCAACGTCGGGGACAACGAAAGTAGCCACGGTACTGCACATGACCCTGAATGTGAAACCTGGTGGCAGGGTCCTGCATCTCGTGCACGCTCTGATGCAGAATCTGCATATCAAGCGGGAGCGCAGGTCCATGTGCCGGAGTACGACCTCCAACCGCAGGCCACTCAAGACCTGGGGGAAACTCAGTCCGACGTGGGCAAAGGATGTACTCCGGATGTATCCTCGCACGGACTGCTGGCAACAACTGCACCATAGCCTGATGAAGACGAGCTCGGGTGGCGTACAACTCGAAGTTAAGAGCCCTGACAGTGCGATCCAGAGCCTCAGTGTACTGAACCAGAACCTGTGGGTCGTAACGACGACTCACGTAGGGGGTGCAGACCGCAGTGTAGGACCGGTCGGTACGCTGCCGTGCGAAAGGGGTCAAGACCTCAGCGTCGGCTGCCGTATCAACTCCAGTAGGGACATACGGGATGTATCTGTATGCCGTCTCCTCCAAACAAGGGTTCGCTGCACGGAGACGAACAATAGCAGCATAGGCAGCATCCTGTACTGCCATCTCAACAGTCACTCCAATGCCACGGAAGGTGTGCAGCTCAGTGATGGAGAGGTCCTGTCGATCCCAGATAACCATCTCAGCCTCATACTGTTCCTGGTTGAACTGGCGGTAGTCCTCGTAAACAGTGTACTCGGGGTAACAGCGATATCCCAGCTTCTTCAAGAGGCCGACCAGAATGGCCGGGAACCCAGTCGTATCGTGCGCAAAGGTCATACGAACGATCTGCCTAGCGGGACGCATCTGTAACAAGGAGATTCAAGATGTCAAAAGACAGTGTGTGCATCATACTTCAAGGTAAAACAATTGTCGACGAAACAATTCTCCGGTGGATGTGATCAGGAGAACCTAATGTTAGATTTAGCAAAATCTTTAACCCGAAAGAGAAGAGAGATCAGAACCCAGAGTATAGATGAGGAGTAAAAGATCCTAATACCACCCGATTGAGATGTGGGCCCTTAAGCCACACAACAATGTTAGTAAAAGTTTTTCAAGTACTAGACTCAACCTCGGCCAAGGAGTTGGAAAGGGGGCTACCTACAGGCAGTCGACTCTGATACCAACTTGTGACGCCCCCATTCTCGACCGTACGCTAAACATACACACAATGCGTACGACCAAGATTAGGGACTCACTGATCGATATCACAACACAACACTAGACACAAATTAAAGTCATACAGCTTCATATTACAAGCCAGGGGCCTCGAGGGCTCGAATACAAAGCTCGACAAAGCACGAGTCAGTGGAAGCAAATAATATCTGAGTACAGACATAAGTTAAACAAGTTTTGCCTTAAGAAGGCTAGCACAAACATAACAACGGATCGATAGAGGCGAGGCCTCCTGCCTGGGAACCTCCTAACTACTCCTGAGCGTCGGGGGCAGCCTCCACGTAGTAGTAGGCTCCAGCGGTGGTGTAGCAGTCGTCTCCGGCGTACTCCATCTCCTAGGCTCCATCGTCTGAACGCAGAATCGTATCGAGGGGGAAAGAGAATGCAAAGCAGCGGTGAGTACTCATCCAAAGTACTCGCAAGACTGACATCAGAACTATGCTAAGTATGCATCAGTATCAAGGGGAGGGGTTATATCTGGACTGACTGCAGAAAACAAGAATAGGGAGAAGGCCTAGTCCTATCGAAGACTAGCATCTTCAACATCTTGCAGCATTAGAAGAGAGTAGACTGGTATCTCATATATAGTCATATTATTGTAGCAATTTTATTAAGTAACCACGCCCAGAGATTCTTCCTCGACTCCCTGCGAGGAAGCAATCTTGGAGCCACATTCATTTCAAATTAAATCACAATTATAGTTGTATAAGGTCAAGGTACAACTCCAAGTCGTCCTGTTACCGTGGACACGGCTATTCGAATAGATTAATCATCCCTGCAGGGGTGCACCGCATCTCCAACACGCCTGATCACCTCCTGCCGGACACACTTTCCTGGGTCATGCCCGGCCTCGGGATAGCAGCACGTCGTCGCCCCACCTAGGCTCAACGAAGAGGCCAGCCCGCCGGTCTAAATCCTAAGCGCGCAGGTTCGTGGGCCCACTTGCCCTTGCACTCCTGCACGATGCGAACGCGGCCGGAAACAGACCTAGCACACTCCAGTCCAAGAGTTGTACCGTCCAGTCCAATCCGGCGCGCGCCGCTCCATTGCTGACGTCCGAAGAGCTTCGGCTGATACAACGACGCTGAGTGCCCATAACTTTCACACGTGATGGTTTGGTCCGCAATAAGGCCAACGACCATCTCAGATCAAAATACCCAACCCATTAGCATTTTATTAATGTGGGGCAAGCGCGACCCATAAAGTGCGGTCCGTCGCCCCGTCTCGAGGATGTGTGGCAAAGGCCTCTCTCACCAGTCCACGCCTCATCATCATCAAACCGTGGGTACCCCTCAGGGCCGACCCATCACCAACATGTTTCAATAACCCGGTCATAGTAACTGTGTGTATAAAACATCAAGACGGAACCTGAGCAATCACCCTCAAGGGGCCCCGCTCGATGAAACCGTCAAGGTGGAGTTAGAGGAATCACCCTCGAGGCTCCCACACTTAAGGGGTTGCACGACAGAGTCATCGTCGGGAGTGGTGAAGGAGGAATCACCCTCGATAACCATGACCGACTAGCTGCACTACAGAGCTAGCATCATGAGTACTTCACGTGGTGTCACCCTCGGTACTCGATAGTAGCTCTACAGAGTCGTACAACTAAGGGGTGTGCGGTGATGTGAAGGGGGGGGCTGGCTCATCGGTCGGTTGACCGAGTCTTCGAGTCTTCGGGTCGTCGAGTCGTCGATGAAGAAGCAGGGGCAACTGGGACTAAGGGGTCACTGGGGATTCATTGATCAACCTATACTAAGTAGTTGGTATTATTGCAGGTATAGTAGCAGTTTATCAAAAACAGGCTATGCATCAGAATAGGAGCTAACTAATACAGTAGCAAATTCTAATGCAAGAATAAGAGGGAAAGGAATGGGTGATATCGGAATGCTCAAGGGGGGTTGCTTGCCTTGCTGCTCTGCGGCAAAGGCCTGATCGTCAGTCGCGTAGTCGTACCCGGCAGCACCGTCTGTCTCGGGGTCTACCGGTAAGAGGAGAGGGAGAAACAATAAATACAAAGCACAGATGCAACACGATGCATGACATGGCAATATGCAGAGCTAGGCATGCACTAACGCAGTACTACACGTTGCAGACGGAGCGGGAGAATATCTGACGATATTTCCCGAGTCTTTGGATTTATCGGACAGATGAACCTATTGCAAAATGTCCATGTTCATCATGCTAGGGGCATGTGACAGATGAATGGATGGCATATTCAGGTTCGTGGGATTTTTCTGATCAACTTTCATATATAAATTATTTTCATTTGAGCTACGGATTAAAAGATATGATTTTTCAAAGTTTTAATTAATTTCTGGAATTAACAGAATTAAATTAATTCGAAAATCGTATTATGACATCATGCTGACATCAGCATTGCGTCAGCAGTCAACAGCACAGTGGCCAGGTCAATTCTGACCTGTGGGACCCACCTGTCATTGACTCATTTTAAATCCAGGGTTTTAATTTAATCTAAACAGAGTTAATTAGTGAGTGGGGCCCATCTGTCATAGGGTCATTAGGCTAAGTTAATTATTTTCAATTAACCTAATTACTAATTTGCCAGCTGACAGGGCTGGCCCACATGTCATACACAGGGGGGGGGGTCTGGGACCCACCTGTCATAGACTGGGCAGGTCCAGTCAGCACATTGACCTGGTCAACAGGTCAACGGGGTCGGGCTGGCCCACTGGCCAGTGACCCTGCGGGTGGCCCCGACCAGGCCACGTCAGCGGCGGCGCCGTCCGGCCGCCGGAGGAGCTCCGCCGAGCTCCCGAAATGGTGGCGAGGCTCGGGTTTCGTCCACAGGGCACCAAATCGAGCGCGGTTTGCTGCGTTCGCGAGCTGCGGCAGCCGCCGTTCCATTCTGGCCATCGGGGCGAGCTGGGATGGCCGGTGGAGGGAGCTACGTCGACGGCGGCGGAAGCAAGCTTCGGGCGTCTCCGGCAAACGGCGACGCAGCGCGGTAGCTAGCGAACTAAAGGGGCTGGACGATCCTACGCGACGCGGCGAGCGCGTTGGTTGCACGCCCGGGACCATTTGGTCACCGGAGGCTCGTCAGCGACGAGCTCAGGCGGAGGAGCGTTCGGGCGCGCGTCGTGGACGGCGCTAGGAGGCACGAGCGGGGGCGTGCGTGTGCGCGTTGTGCTCCTGGGAGCACCAGGAGCACGGTGCTGTGCTCAGGCGAGCATGACGGCGACGGTGGCGACGACCACAAGCTCGTCGGCGGCAGCGCGCTTCGGGCTCCGACGGAGCAACTAGCTAGGGGGCGCAGGCGAGCTTATCTACGAGGGGGAAGAGGAGCTGGAGCTCACCGGGACCTGCAGGTGTGCACGGTGGGCTCGGGGAAGGGCGATGGCGGTGAATCGAGGCGGCGGAGCTACGGGCGTCCGAGGAGGAAGAAGAGTCGATGGCGACGGCGCAGAGCTCCAGGGGCTTGGTCCAGCGGTCGAGGAGGAAGGGCTCGTCGCGGCGGAGCTTCTGGACAGGCTACTGAGGCGGGGGAGTGGCTACGGCCGCGGCTAGCCGGCGTCCATGGCGGCGGCTGCGCTCGGGAAGGAAGGGGGCGAGCGAGGGAGAGGGAGAGAGGCGAAGCAGAGGCGTCCAGGGGAGTGCGGGCGTTCGGCCATCCACGACGGCAGCGGCAAAAGATCTCGAGGAGGGGGGGCCTGGACGAGCGCGCGCGCGCCCTGCTCGACAGCGCGCCTGCGGGCGTCAGGAGGTAGGGGACGACAGGCTAGTTGGGCTAGGCCTGGCACTGTAGCACTGGGCCTAAGTGCACAGGGTTCTTTTCCTTTTTCCTTTCCTTTTCTTTTTCTGTTTTATTTCACAGCTTCTACTCCATTTAATTCTGGCCATATTTCTTCACAGCAAAAATGTGGGACTTGGTCCAAATAATACTTGGCAATATTCTGCATGGCCATATACACTTTGGTGATTTTTGGAATCTGTTGGCATTTTCCATTTGAATTTAATATCACTTTAAAATGCAATTTGGTGCTGTTTTGGATGGTGGGGTCCACACCAACATCATGGTGATGTTGTTTCCCTTAACAACATTTGTTTTGTGAATTTTAGCAATTGTGCAACATTTTTCATATGCTGCTTGAGGAATTATTTTATCACAATAAAATCCTAGGGCATTTAGTAGTGGAATTTTGAAATGAGATATGAAATCCATATTGATCATGCACTGTTTAGCAAAATGATTAGGCACTGATCATGGTCATCACTGAGCTTAATTACAATGATCACTGTAGCACAAAACCAGGGTGTCACAACAACAACCTCTCATGAAACACAATTTGCCTATTGAAACTCTTGGAGGTCCTCCTCCACCTAAAGGTGATCCTGTGTTCGAATTAAAGCAATTGCCTGACACTTTGAAGTATGCTTATCTTGATGACAAAAAGATATATCCTGTTATTATTAGTGCTAACCTTTCAGAACATGAAGAAGAAAGATTATTAAAAGTTCTAAGGAAGCACCAGGCTGCTATTGGATATACTCTTGATGATCTTAAGGGCATTAGTCCCACTCTATGTCAGCACAAGATTAATATGTAACCTGATGCTAAACCCATTGTTGATCACCAAGGACGACTGAATCCTAAGATGAAGGAAGTGGTAAGAACTGAAATATTAAAACTTTTGGAAGCAGGTATAATCTATCCTATTGCTGATAGTAGATGGGTAAGTTCCGTTCATTGTGTCCCTACGAAAGGAGGTATTACCGTTGTTCCTAATGATAAAAATGAACTCATTCCACAAAGAATTGTCACTGGCTATAGAATGGTTATTGATTTTAGAAAATTAAATAAAGCTACTAGGAAAGATCATTACCCTCTACCTTTCATTGATCAAATGCTAGAAATAATATCTAAGCACACACACTTTTGCTTCCTAGACGGATATTCTGGTTTCTCTCAAATACCTGTGTCACAATCCGATCAAGAGAAAACCACCTTTACTTGCCCTTTTGGAACCTATGCTTATAGACGTATGCCTTTTGGTTTATGCAATGCACCTGCTACCTTTCAAAGATGTATGACTGCTATATTCTCTGACTTTTGTGAAAAGATTGTGGAGGTTTTCATGGATGATTTTTCCATTTACTGAACTTCTTTTGATGATTGCTTAAGCAACCTTGATCGAGTTTTGCAGAGATGTGAACAAACCAATCTTGTCTTGAATTGGGAGAAGTGCCACTTTATGGTTAATGAAGGTATTGTCTTGGGGCATAAAATATCTGAACGAGGTATTGAGGTGGATAAAGCTAAAGTTGATGCAATTGAGAAAATGCCATGTCCTAAAGATATTAAAGGTATTCGCAGTTTCCTTGGTCATGCTGGTTTCTATAGGAGGTTCATTAAAGACTTCTCTAAAATTTCTAGACCTCTTACTAATCTTTTGCAAAAGGATATTCCTTTTGTTTTTGATGATGATTGTGTGGAAGCCTTTGAAACACTCAAGAAAGCCTTAACCTCAGCACCTATCGTTCAACCACCTGATTGGAACTTGCCTTTTGAAATTATGTTTGATGCTAGTGATTATGCTGTTGGTGCTGTTCTAGGACAAAGAGTTGATAAGAAATTGAATGTTATTCATTATGCTAGTAAAACTCTAGACAGTGCCCAACGAAATTATGCTACTACTGAAAAAGAATTTTTAGCGGTCGTGTTTGCCTGTGATAAGTTTAGATCCTACATTGTTGGCTCAAAATTTATTGTTCACACCGACCATGCTGCTATAAAATATCTTATGGAAAATAAAGATGCTAAACCTAGACTCATATGGTGGGTTCTCTTGCTTCAAGAATTTGATTTACACATCGTTGATAGGAAAGGAGCTGAGAACCCCGTAGCTGATAACTTGTCTAGGTTAGAAAATATTCTTGATGACCCACTACCTATTGATGATAGTTTCCCTGATAAACAGTTAGCTGCAATAAGTGTTTCTCAAAACACCCCTTGGTATGCTGATTATGCTAATTACATTGTCGCTAAATAATACCACCTAGCTTCACATACCAACAAAAGAAAAAAATTCTTCTATGACTTGAGACATTACTTTTGGGATGACCCACATCTTTATAAAGAAGGAGTAGATGGTATTATTAGGCGTTGTGTACCTGAGCATGAACAGGAACAAATCCTACGGAAATGTCATTCCGAAGCTTATGGAGGACATCATGCGGGAGATAGAACTGCTCATAAGGTATTGCAATCTGGATTTTATTGGCCTACTCTCTTCAAGGATGCCCGTAAGTTTGTCTTGTCTTGTGATGAATGTCAAAGAATTGGCAATATCGGTAAGCGTCAGGAAATGCCTATGAATTATTCACTTGTTGTTGAACCGTTTGATGTTTGGGGTTTTGATTATGTGGGACCTTTTCCTTCCTCTAACGGGTACACTCATATTTTGGTTGTTGTTGATTATGTCACTAAGTGGCTAGAAGCTATTCCAACTAGTAGTGCTGATCACCACACATTCATTAAAATGCTTAAAGAGGTTATCTTACCGAGGTTTGGAGTCCCTAGATACTTAATGACTGATGGTGGTTCCCACTTTATTCATGGTGCTTTCCGTAAGATGCTTGCTAAATATGATGTTAACCATAGAATTGCATCACCCTATCATCCTCAATCTAGTGGTCAAGTTGAACTTAGCAATAGAGAAATAAAATTGATATTACAAAAAACTGTCAATAGGTCTCATAAGATTTGGTCTAAGAAATTAGATGATGCACTTTAGGCCTATAGAACAGCTTATAAAAATCCTATGGGTATGTCTCCATACAAAATGGTGTATGGAAAAGCTTGTCATTTGCCTCTAGAATTAGAACATAAAGCATTTTGGGCAATTAAAGAACTCAACTATGATTTCAAACTTGCCGGTGAGAAGAGGCTATTTGATATTAGCTCACTAGATTAATGGAGAACCCAAGCCTATGAAAATGCCAAACTATTCAAAGAAAAGGTAAAAATATGGCATGACAAAAGAATCCAAAAGCAGGAATTCAAAATAGGAGACTATGTTCTTTTGTTCAACTCTCGCTTAAGATTTTTTGCAGGTAAGCTTCTCTCCAAATGGGAAGGACCTTATATAATCGAAGAGGTTTATCGTTCTGGAGCTATCAAGATTAATAACGACGAAGGTACTAACCCGAAGATGGTCAATGGACAAAGAATTATGCACTATATCTCAGGTACGCCTATTAACGTTGAAAGCAATGTTATCCAAACCATGACACCGGAGGAACACATAAAAGAAACCTTCCTGAACACTCCAGAATTCTGAAAAATAGGAGGTACGTGATACGGTAAGTAAACGGACTCCGAAAAATCCGCAAAAATATTTTTTGTCAGTTTTGGAATATTAGAAAATTTTGGAAATAAAGAAATAAACCGGAAGGTGATCGAGGTGAGCATGATACACTAGGGCGCGCCCTGGTGGGTTGTGCCCACCTCGGACACCTTCCCGACTCCGTTTTCCTTCCATATGCTTGTTTCTCAAGAATAAAAATTCTCTATTTATACCCCCCGACTGTTTTGACAACCGCATGGCAGAAAAACCCTCTGTTCTTGTTTCGTGTTGTTTTCCTGTCAGATCTGTCAAGTCGGGCATCATGTCTTCTCCCTCTTCTAATAATGTGGAAGAAGATGCCTGGCTAATGAAGATAGAGCTGAAGAGGGAGGGGCCAAAAGAAGCCAACAAGGAAGAGAAGGGCAAGGAGGCTATGGTGGATCAGCCCCCTGAAGGAGAGCAATCCATGCCAACAAAGGAGGGAGAAGAAGAAGATATCCTTCAACCTTATTACAGTCATCTCACCCCTATTGAAATCGAAGCTTTTAGAGCTTTCAAAGTGGTTCGTGTTCAGAATAAATTTCTCATCCATGAAAATATTTTGCTAGAGGAGCACATCAATAACCTTCGGAGAGCCATCCGCAAATTGGAGCACCTTTTGAAGTTGAAGTGTGACACCTCTACACCACCACCTTCTTCATCACCAACACCAAAGGAGACTTGAGGACACGGGTATGGGCACTCCCCTTGGCTTGAGCCAAGCTTGGGGGAGGTGCCCTGGTATCGTATCACCATCACTTTCATTCACCTTTACCTATTTTAGTTCGATCTTTAGTTTCCCTTTGCTTTAGTTGAATAAAAGTTTAGCATGATCTATTTTCGTGTGTTAGTTTCATGGCCTATCTATCTATGTAATCAAGTGAGAGTTATATAATAAAGTTTAGTTTGAGTTTTTGCCTCTCCACTTTCTTGTTGCAATCAAAATAAAAATAAAGAAAAATAAATGAAAAGAATCATATGCTAATCTTTTGGTGAGTAATGACATCACATAAGGAAAGTATAAGTACTAAAATTTATTGGAGGTTGACAAACATAGCATTGGTCAATGATGCAATTCATGAAAGAATTAATAAGGGAAGAGAAGATTCACATGCAAATACACTATCTTGGACATCTTTTATGATTGTGAGCCCCCATCAAATATTACATGTCAAAATTGTTGACGTTGGACAAGGAAGACAACGTAATGATTTATGTTTGTTCATATCCACATAGAAGTTATATTATCATAGATCCTTCAACATGTGGTGCTTGCTCAATATCTTTGCTAGCCAAAAATTCCGCACTAAGTAGAGATACTACTTGTGCATCCAAAAACCCAAAGCGAAACTCATTCTTTGAGAGTCCACCATACCTACCTATGGATCGAGTAAGATCCTTCAAGTAAGTTGTCATCGGTGCAATAAGGAAATAAAAATTGCTTCTAAAAGTGTTTTGATCAATTAGTGTAAGAGAAAATTGAGCGCTATACGAACTTATGATGGCAAAGTAATAAAAGCGACGGACTGCATAATAAAGGTTGCTATCATACGGGGCAATATAGCGTGACGTTCTTTTACATTAAGGGATTGGGCATACAAACCAAAAAGCGCATGACAACCTCTGCTTCCCTCTGTGAAGGGAGTATCTTTTACTTTTATGTATTTACTTTAATCAAGAGTCAAAGTATTCTTCCCTATTCCTTTTGCTTTTTCTTTTTGCAAGCATCATGTGGTGAGGAAAGATCTAGGCACATATATCCAGTTGGATATGAGTGGGCATGAGTTATTATTGTTGACATCACCCTTGAGGTGAATACGTTGGGAGGCGAAACTACAAGCCCCTATCTTCCTATGTGTCCGGTTGAAATTTTTTGTTCATGGGTATGCCGTGAGTGTTAGCAATCTTAGAAGAGTAAATGATGGTTGAGTATGTGGACTTGCCAAAAGGCTCCAACATGAGACCCTTCCTGAAAATATGATGAATTTTAGTTGCAAAGTTGACTGAGAACACAGTTTGTTGGTTTTCAAGAAGGTTTATGCTTCATACTTCTATGTTGTGATGAATTGTTACTTGTTCATGAGAAGTTATATGATAAAAGTGTATGAATAAGTTTTATGATAGAGTTTGTTGCTGTTATAATAATAAGCAGGATGCTACTATGTCCGTATTTTGTTTTTATCGACACCTCTCTCTCAAACCATGTGGACATGTTTCTCAATATCGGCTTTCGCTTGAGGACAAGCGAGGTCTAAGCTTGCGGGAGTTGATACGTCCATTTTGCATCATGTTTTCTTACTGTTATTTATTATGTTTTGTTGAATAATAATGCTTTAGGGAGTGATTCTAATGCCTTTTCTCTCATAATATGCAAGGTTTACACAAAGAGGGAGAATACCGACAGCTGGAATTCTGGACCTGAAAAAGCACATCAGAGATACCTATTCTGCACAACTCCAATGAAGCTGAATTTTTATGGAGATTATTCTTGGAATAAATAAAAATTACTGGAGCGGAAAACTACCGGAGGGGGCCACCCTGGTGGGCACAAGACACCAGGGCGCGCCCTGGTGGGTTATGCCCTCCTCGGCCCACCTCCGGTGCCCATCTTCTGGTATAAATTCACTTTTAACTTATAAAAAATTAGAGGAGGACTTTCGGGATGAAGCGTCACCGCCTCGAGGCGGAACTTGGGCAGGAGCACTTTTGCCCTCCGGCGAAGCGATTCTGTCGGGGGAACTTCCCTCCCGAAGGGGGAAATCAAAGCCATCGTCATCACCAACACCAATCTCATCTTTGGGAGGCCAATCTTCATCAACATCTTCAACAACACTATATCCTCTAAAACCCTAGTTCATCTCTTGTGTTCAATATTTGTACCAGTACCTCAGATTGGTACCTGTGGGTGACTAGTAGTGTTGATTACCTTGCGTAGTTGATTACTATATGGTTTATTTGGTGGAAGATTATATGTTCAGATCCATTATGCTATTAAATACCTCTCTGATCTTGAGCATGTTTATTATTTGTGAGTAGTTACCTTTGTTCTTGAGGTCACGGGAGAAGTCATGTTGCAAGTAATCATGTGAATTTGATATGTGTTCGATATTTTGATGATATGTATGTTGTGATTCCCTTAGTGGTGTCATGTGAACGTCGACTACATGACACTTCACCATTCATGGGCCTAAGGGAATGCATTGTGGAGTAGTTATTAGATGATGGGTTGCTAGAGTGACAGAAGCTTAAACCCTAGTTTATGCGCTACTTCGTAAGGGGCTGATTTGGATCCAAACGTTTAATGCTATGGTTAGATTTTATCTTAATACTTTTCTCGTAGTTGCGGATGCTTGCGAGGGGGTTAATCATAAGTGGGAGGTTGTTCAAGTAAGAACAGCACCCAAGCACCGGTCCACCCACATATCAAATTATCAAAGTAGCGAACACAAATCAAACCAACATGATAAAAGTGACTAGATGGAATTCCCGTGTACCCTCAAGAACACTTTGCCTATTACTAGAGATTGTTCTGGCCTGTCCTTTGCCACAAAAGGATTGGGCTACCTTGCTGCACCTTATTTACCGTTACCGTTACTTGCTCGCTACCAATTATCTTGCTATCAAACTATTTGTTACTTACAATTTCAGTGCTTGCAGAAATTACCTTGTTGAAAACCGCTTGTCATTTCCTTCTGCTCCTCGTTGGGTTCGACACTCTTACTTATCGAAAGGACTACGATTGATCCCCTATACTTGTGGGTCATCAATGTTACATGAACAATTAGACAATTAGACATACAATACACTGGGATTACTCACGGAGACAATTACACATGATTAGATAACAGGATTACTCCATGTTTTTCCTTATTTCTCCACAACCTGGAGATTAATTACCAGCACACACCACAAACAGCAGCAGATAGAGTACAAGAATTAGACCACAAATGGCAGCCGACCAATTAAAATAAATGCTCGGTAAATTGCTAAGTCGCAATCAAAACCATTTTGTTATCATTGGTCAGTAAACTAGCAAAAAATACAAGGAGGATCATTGTTGAGTAACTTGTATTCACATTCACTAAAATTCACAAGTTGTCAGCACATTCACTAAATTCAGTAAACAAAGAGACTACACACATTCAGTAAAGTCTGTAGAAGTCCAAACAGTTGTGTGTAGTCTCTGAATGTGCTAAAGAGACCACGCACATTCAGTGTTCGTAAAACAGACCATTCACTAAAGTGTAATTGGTCAGTGTAGAAGTGGTTCAGAGACTATGCACATTCAGACTATGCACATTCAGTAAATTCAGTGAAATTCAGTAAACGTGAAGTAGAGAAGAGAGGTTCCGACCCAGGCTGTAGGCGTTGGTGACGGAGATGACCCAGGCTGTAGGCCAAGTGAGCAGGCGCGACCCACTGGACAACCCAGCCGCGGTGTCGCAGGCGCGGGCCTTCCACTAGAGAAACAACGAAGAAGGCATCGCGGTCGTATTCCTCGTGGAGTTGTCGTCGTCGTCTTCCATGCTCGCAAATCCACGGCCGTTAGCTTGCTGTCGTCGTCGGGCTCGTCGGCGTTTAGCTTGTTGCATCTCCTGTCGTCGTCCGGCTCGTCGGCCTGTAGATTGTTGGTGGTCGTAAGGATCCAGCGCCTCCGGGCTCGCCGACGCCGGTTCCGACGCAGCCGGAGCAGAGTGCGGCGGTAGGTGGGGAAATCATTGTTTTTTATGAGGAAGGGGGGGAGCTTGGGGAGGCAGGCGAGCGGCAGCTGCGGCGGCGGAGCGGTGGGGACCGGGGGAGCAGGGAGCTGCGGTAGGCGGAGCTGCGGCGGGCGAGCGGCAGCTGTGACGGGGAGTAGGGCAGCTGCGGGAGCGGGGAGCAGGCAAGCTGCAGCGATGGGGAGCAGCGTGGATGGGGCATCTGTCGGAGGAGGAGGACAAGGAGCGCGGGTTTGGTCGGGAGAAACTGGAGGGGCTTTTCGCCAAATTTCCCTCGCGACAAGAATTTCGGGATGGAGGGAGTATGTTTTTGAAAGAAACCAATCAAGGTCCCATCAAATAAATTAATGGAGCAACTTCACTTTTGGGCGAAATTCCAGCACACGTACCACCTGCCGCCAACTGATACGTCTCCAACGTATCTATAATTTTTGCTTGTTCCATGCTGTCATATTATCATTCTTGGATGTTTTATAATCACTTTATAGCAATTTTATATCATTTTTTGGGACTAACCTATTGACATAGTGCCAAAGTGCCAGTTGCTGTTTTTGCTTGTTTTTTACTTCGCAGAATATCAGTACCAAACGGAGTCCAATCGCGACGAAACTTTTTGGAGATTTTTTTTTTGGACCAGAAGACACCCAGTGGGCCAAATAAGTGCCAGGAAGGTGGGCTGTGGAGAGCACAACCCACCCGGGCGCACCAGGGGGCCCCCGGCGCGCCCTGATGGGTTGTGCCCTCCACGGGGCCCCCATTCACCGCCTCTGATGCCTATAAATACCCAAATATTCAAAAAACCCTAGGGGAGTCGACGAAAAACACATCCAACAGCCGCAAGTTCCAGAGCCTCAAGATCCAATCTAACACCATCACGGAGGGGTTCATCTTCTTCATAGGTGCCTCCCCGATGATGCGTGAGTAGTCCACCATAGACCTACGGGTCCGTAGGCAGTAGCTAGATGGCTTCCTCTCTCTCTTTCGATTCTCAATACAATGGTCTCTTGGAGATCTATTTGATGTAAACTTTTTGCGTAGATGGCTTCCTCTCTCTCTTTTGATTCTCAATACAATGGTCTCTTGGAGATCTATTTGATGTAAACTTTTTGCAGTGTGTTTGTTGGGATCCGATGAATTTTGAGTTCATGATCAGTTTATATCCATGAATATTATTTGAGTCTTCTTTGATCTCTTATATGCATGATTACTTATAGCCTCGTATTTCTTCTTCGAATCTTTGGTTTAGTTAGGCCAACTAGATCGATTTTTCTTGCCATGGGGAGAGGTGCTTTGTGATGGGTTCGATCTTGCGGTGTCCTTTCCCAGTGACAGAAGGGGCAACAAGGCACGCATGTATCGTTGCTATTAAGGATAACAAGATGGGGTCAATTCCTACATGAATAGATCTTGTCTACATCATGTCATCGTTCTTATTGCATTACTCCATTTTTCCATGAACTTAATACACTAGATGCATGTTGGATAGCGGTCGATGTGTGGAGTAATAGTGGTAGATGCAGGCAGGAGTCGGTCTACTTATCTTGGACGTGATGCCTATATAATGATCATCGCCTTGGATATCGTCATGATTATTTGATCTTCTATCAATTGCCCAACAGTAATTTGTTCACCCACCGTGTGCTATACTCATGAGAGAAGCCACTAGTGAAACCTACGGCCCCCGGGTCTACTTTTCCAACATATTGCTTTCCGATCTATCTTTTTGCCTCTTTGCTTTCAGATCTACTATACCAAAAACCCAAAAATATATTGCTGCACTTTTTATTTGCTCTTTTTATTTTGTGTTCTTAAGAGATCTATCTCTCCAATCTATCACTATCTAATCTATCTTTTTACCGTAGAGAGATTGACAACCTCTCTTACGCGTCGGGTTGCAAGTATTTCTTATTTGTGTGCAGGTGCTGCTTATGAGGTGGTGGTGATCCTCCTACTGGTTCGATACCTTGGTTTCATAACTGAGGGAAATACTTACCGTCGTTGTGCTGCATCATCCCTTCCTCTTTGGAGAAATACCGACGCAGTCCCAAGCCACGTCAAAAGAATTTCTGGCGCCGTTGCCGGGGAGGAAGCGGTCTCTTCTACGTGCCAATCTCAGGCGCCGAGGAGACACCATCATCATCTACCAGGTTCCTAATCACAAATCTTATCTCTTCGCAATTACATTATTTGCCATTTGCCTCTCGTTTTCCTCTCCCCCACTTCACCAATTTGCCGTTTTATTCGCCCTCTTTTTCGTTTGCCTTTTTCTCGTCAGATCTCTTGCTTGCTTGCAATCTTGTTTGCATAGTCACGATGACTCAAGAAAACACCAAGTTGTGTGATTTTTCCAATACTAATAACAATGATTTTATTAGTACCCCTATTGCTCCTCCCGCCACTAGTGTGGAGTCTTGTGATATTAATGCCGCTTTGTTGAATCTTGTCATGAAAGATCAATTTGCCGGTACTCCTAATGAGTATGTCGCGTCCCATCTAAACACGTTCATAGAATTGTGTGATATGCAAAAGAAAAAAGATGTGGACAATGATATAGTGAAGTTGAAGTTATTTCCTTTTTCCTTGCGGGATCGTGCAAAAATTTGGTTTTCCTCTTTGCCTCGCAATAGTATCGATTCTTGGAATAAGTGCAAGGATGCTTTTATCACTAAGTATTTTCCGCCCGCGTAAATTATTTCCCTTGGGACACAAATCATGAATTTTAAGCAACTTGAGCATGAACATGTTGCACAATCTTGGGAAAGAATGAAATTGATGCTAAGAAATTGTCCTACTCATGGTCTAAATCTTTGGATGATCATACAAAATTTTTATGCGGGATTGAATTTTGTCTCTAGAAATCTTTTAGATTCCACCGTGGGTGGTACTTTTATGGAAATTACTTTGGGTGAAGCTACTAAATTGCTTGACAATATTATGGCAAATTATTCGCAATGGCATACCGAAAGAGCACCTACTAAAAAAAGTTAATTCAGTTGAAGAAATTAGTACTTTGAGTGATAAGGTTGATGCTTTGATGAAATAGGTTGCTAGTAAAAATGCTCCTATTGATCTTAATGATGTGCCTTTGTCTACCTTGATTGAGCAAAATAGTGATTCCGTAGATGTGAATTTTGTCTTGCGAAACAATTTCAATAACAAAGCTTATAGAGGTAATTTTAATCCTACTTTTCTTGGAAATTCCTCTAACAGTTATGGTAATTCCTATGGTAATTCCTCTTATAATAATAATAGGAACACCTCTGATCTTGAGAGTAATATTAAATAATTTATCAATCAAAAGGCTTTTAATACTACGTAGAAGAAAAGTTGAATAAGATTGATGATATGTCTACAAGCATTGATAGAATTTCTCATGATGTTGAAAATCTCAAGTTGAAAGCTTTTGTGCCTAAGATTGATGAATCAATTAAAACTTTATATGTCCTTATGGATGAAAGTAAGAAAAGAACCGCTATGCTTAGAGCTAAAAGAGAAATCTTAGAAAAATCGTTTTCTAGTGATTGCCTTCATAAAAATGATTAAGATCTTAAAGTGATTGGTGTTTCTTCTATTGATTCCTTGTTTGGTAATATTAAAATTGATGATAAAGGGACTGAAGTAGAGTCAACTTTAGCTAGAAGGCGTCCCAATAATTTGGAGGGTGAAAATGTTGATAATTTTTTTTGATGAAAGTGGGTCAAAACTTTAACTAGTGATGTGCCCACTATTTTGGATTGCAAAGACTTTAATTATGATAGTTGTACCTTGATTGAATGTATTTATTTGATGCAATCCATGTTGAATTCACCCCATGCTTATGAGCAAAATATAGCTTTTACTAAACATATCATTGATGCTATGATGAAATCTTTTGAAGAAAAGTTGAAGTTGGAAATTTCTATTCCTAGAAAATTACATGATAAGTGGGAACCTACTATTAAAGTCAAGATAAAATATTATGAGTGCTTTGCTTTATGTGATTTGTGTGCTAGTGTTTCCACGATTCCGAAATCTTTATGTGATGTGCTTGGTCTCACCAATATTGAAGCATGTTTTCTTAATTTGCACTTGACGGATTCTACTATTAAAAAACCTTTGGAAAGAATTAATGATGTTCTTATTGTTGAAAATAGGAACTATGTGCCCATTGATTTTATTGTGCTCGATATTGATTGCAATCCGTCTTGTCCCATTATACTTGGTAGACCGTTTTTACGCACTATAGGTGCCGTGATTGATATGAAAGAAGGCAATATTCGTTTTCAAGTTCCACTAAGAAAGGGTATGGAACACTTCCCTAGAACAAGAATTAAACCACCATATGAATCAATCATGAGGGCATCCTATGGATCCAAAACCAAAGATGACAATACTTGAATTTATGCGTTATGCCTAGCTAGGGGCGTAAAACGATAACGCTTGTTGGGAGGCAACCCAATGAATAAATTTATTTTTGCTTTTTCCTTTCTGTTTTTGAGTGTTGACACAATTATTCCTGTGTTATGATTGTGTTTTTATGGTTTATTTAGTGTTTGTGCCAAGTAGAGCCTTTAGGATGATTCATAAGATGAGTAGAAGCGATACTGAATCTGAAACAGAAACTTTGCGTCCAGTGTTCGAATTGTAATTTTTTACTGGAACGTGATATTGAGCTGAAATTTTAACACAGTGTTTATATACAAATTCTTTACGTTTTCCTAATTTTTCAGAATTGTTAGAGTTACACAAGTATGGTTAGAGTACCGATTACTACAGACTATTCTGTTTAAGACAGATTCTGTTTCGTTGCATTGTGTGCTTGTTTTGATGAATCTATGGGTTATATTGAAGGGTATGAGCCATGGTAAAGTTAAAATATAGTAGGTATAATGCAATAACAAAATATGAATGGGTTTGCAACAGCACCTAAAGTAGTGATTTGCTTTATTATACTAACGGATCTCACGAAGATTTTGTTGAGTTTTGTGTGATTGAAGTTTTCAAGTTTTGAGTGAGATCACGATGGATGAAGGAATAAGGAGTGAAAAGAGCCTAAGCTTGGGGATGCTACAGCACCCCCAAGATATATCCAAAGAGAAACAAGCAACTAAGCTTGGGGATGCCCCCGAGTGGCATCCCCTCTTTCTTCTAACGACCATCGGTATTTTACTTGGAGCTATATTTTTATTCGTCACATATCATGAGTTTTGCTTGGAGCGTCTTGTATCATTTGAGTCTTTGCTTGATTTACTTGTTAGTTTGTCACTTGTATCCTTGCTGGACACACCTATTTAGGAGAGCCAAAATTATGCTATGATTTGTTAGAATTGCTCTTTATGCTTCACTTAAACCTTTTTGAGCTATAGAATTGCTCTAGTGCTTCACTTATATCTTTTTGAGCACGGTGTGCTTGGAATTTTTTGTAGAAATACTCTCATGCTTCACTTAGATTAATTTGAGAGTTAGTAAATTTTGAAGAAATCCTCTCATGCTTCACTTATACCTTTTTGAGAGATGAAAACTCTATGCTCTTGTGCTTCACTTAAATTTGTTTGAGCTTGTCAAAAGCAATGGCAATATATGAAACTAGTCCCAAAGTGATAGATATTCAAGGAGGATATAATAAAAACTTTCATGAAGATCATTGGACAAATTAAACTTGATTCCTTGTAATAGTTTTGAAACATGATGATAGTAATATGTGAGTCATGTTAGTGAGTAATTATGCTTTAGTAGGAATATTGGTGTTAAGGTTTGTGATTCCTTATGCAAGTACGAAAGTCAATAGTTATGCAATGAAATTACATCCTACTTATGGTGCATTATTCGGTGTTAGTTATGCTCAATGCTCGCTTATGTGAATTTTCGTTTCTTGTTTGGTTGCTTCTCAATCTATTTGCTAGCCTCCATGTGTACTAAGTAGAAATACTACTTGTGCATCCAAAATCCTTAGACCAAGTTTTGCCTTATGAGTCCACTATACCTACCTATATGCGGTATTTCCATGCCATTCCAAGCAAATTTGTATGTGCCATCTCTAATTTTCAAAATAAACTTCTCTTTTGTGTGCTCGTACCGCTCATGAAACGGTGGGGAGTGTCAAATATTTTTCCATGCTAGATGTGTTATTCTCAGGATAAGTGTTTATTCACTTGTCATTGCACGAGAGTGCGGCGGTAATAGGGATACCCATTCCCGAAATGAAAAAGAAAAAAAAATGTACTTTATGTTGTCAAATAATAAATTCCTTGGAAAGTGTTGGTATGGAAGGCAACCATGGATACGGCCCGCCATGGAATGTGAAAGAATGGTGGAAAAAGGAATAAACTTTATTTTTTGTTTGGAAACCGCCTATGATATATCTAGCATGGAAAGTATTGTGAACTACTTTGTCGTTTTCGTTGACAGGAAAGGCATGCCACCAAAAATATTTTTTCTCTCTCAATTTAAAACTTTGAGCTCTAGCACCTCTACAAATCCCTACTTCCCTCTACGAAGGGCCTATCTATTTACTTTATGCAATTTTTATTTTTACTTTGAGTCTCCATCTTCTCTTATAAAGCACCAACTAGGGGACACTATGATCGTACTTGAGCATTGGGTGTAGCTAATATTTGAGTGTATTTCATGAATGGATCAATGATTGAGCATGATGGGCTAGGGATAACTTTCTTTAATGTTGATATTTTGAAAAGACATGGTTGCTTATTGGCATGCTTGAGGATTGAAGTCATTACACGACAGGAATCAGGTATTTTGCCGTCAGTAGTGCTTTTTGCCGTCAGCTTTTCGTCGGGACAGACGGCAAATAGCATTTTTGCCATCATCTCCTGACGGCAAAGAATGACTGACGGTAAACACATACTTTGCCGTCTGTAGTAAATAACGCAGACGGCAAAGACATATTTTGCCGACTGTAACAAAAAAGCAGACGGCAAAAAACAACTTTGCCGTCGGTAACAGAAAAGCAGACGGCAAAACTCAACTTTGCCGTCTGTAATAAAAAATGCAGACGGCAAAGAAGAAACACACCACGCGGATCGATGACGTGGCACGACCCCACGCGTCAGATTACACAGGCCGGACAACACACGCACTCACCCATCTCTCTCTGACCCACCCATCCCATCCACGCACTCACCCATCTCTCTCTGACCCCACCAACCCCACCCACGCACCTAAACTGCCGGACCACCCCATCCACACACGCAGTACACGCGGGCTAGGGCGACGGCGCGGTGAGCAGGCCGTCCGGCGGGGGCGAGGGCGACGGCCGGCGCGGCTGAGCGCGGGTCAGCGCTGCCGGGCGGAGGCTGGCGCGTGCGAGCATGGCGGCGCGACAAGCAGCGACCCGTCCCTCCGTCCTCTCCTCTCCGAGAGCCGCCTCAGTTGTCTCTCCTTTCTGACGACCTGCCTTGTTCATGGAGCTCCGCATGCGGCAGAAGGAAGATGGCGGGCGGATCTGACATTTTTCGGCTGCACGCGACCGATTCGGGACTTGCTGCGCCCCAAGAACTGCCCCGACCGATGAGTCCAGGGATCGATGTCTTCTTTGTTCGTGTGGTGTTGTATGTCCAGGGATAGATGTTTTTTTTTGTTTGTGATTGTGCGTGTTGTAAAGAAAACTGGATGATGATTTTTCTCTCTATAATTTCAGCAAAACTTGAATTTGCATATGTTTTTATCATAGTTTTGTCACCGAGAAAATTGGATGATGATTTTTCTCTCTATAACAGTTCTTTTGGAGTCTTAAAAAAATCTTTTGCCGTCTGTGATGCAAATTAGTTGATGGCAAAGAAAGCATCTTTGTTGTCATGGGTCTAGTAGGCTGACGTCAAAGCTATTGACGCTGTCAGTCAGACACGTTGTTCTGTTAGTTAGTTTTTTTTTGCCGTCTTGCTTGTTTAACTAACGGCAAATATAATAGACTGGCGGCAAAATCTTTGCCGTCTGTCCGCGCAAATGCTGACGGCAAAATGATCGTTTGCTGACTTAGTGTATGCCGACATGCTTTGCCGTCATGGGCTGACGACAAAATCTTTGCCGTCAGTAATACTGCTTTTGCCGTCTGTGGCAGCCAGACGGCAAAATACCTGATTCCTGTAGTGCTATGTTAAAACTAGACTATCGCTTTGAATCATCTAAAAGTCCAAATGTCCATGCTACAAAGAAAAGAATATGAGATGAACATGTTAGGCAGCATTCCACATCAAAAATTCTGTTTTTATCATTTACCTACTCGAGGACGAGTAGGAATTACCAACCACACCTCATTCTTTTATGCCTTCACTTTCTTGAAGGCATAACACTATCATAGACATAGAGATGCCGCCACACCATTTAGAATAGAGGGAGAAGTGATCGAGATAAGAAGAGTCGTTGTAGATCCGTGCCTTCTCGTTCACCCATCTACATTTCCATTCATCGCAAGGTCACCATAGGGAGAGAATTCCAAGTTGTAAGATTAGGTTCCATACTTTATTTGTACTCATCTTGAGATTGAGATCCGTTTAACCATTCATTTTATTGTGGGTCTTCGTGATATTATCGATATGATGCCAGTTGCCCTTATCTTTGTGATGTCTGGTTATTCTTGTCCCATGTGTGAGTAATTATCCCTTGGCGTGGGAGATGTAGGAGATCGATAAGATTCATTTGTGCGTATATGGCATCATTTGTGATTATAGTTTTATGATTATTTAGTAAGTTGTTTATCTGTGATGCATGTAATGCGTGTTATCCAATTTATGGCCCAGGAAACATGATCCTTGAATACCTACACAGGTAACACATATTGTTTAGCGAATCCGTGACCTCTAGGTGACATGTGTTGATATCTGCGAGGAGTGAAGACAATATGAGATAACAGAGATCCACCAAACCTAATGCATTGTTTTGATCTTATGACATTAATTGTGGAAACAATTATGTAATGAAAACGTCAAAGGACTATAGCGAAGAAAGAATCTGGTGTAGAGGAGTTCGATCGCTCAAGGGTGATCCGTCTACTGAACAACGTACTAGAATCACAATACAATGTACTTGGTATTAATGCCGCACTAGCACACTTGATGTACACCATGATCCGAAGTTTTACCGCGGCTAATCTCTCAACTGTAGGCGACAAACTTTTTTACTTTTATTTGTTTACTTATGTTACTTACTTTCAAGTTGTTATTATTCTCGCTGCAATAACAATCAACTCTATCCACCACTCTAGTATATTTGTTTCACGGGACAATAATACTATCTGCAGATTTTCAAACAGTTACGTCACACAAGACAGTCGTAACTTGTGTGTGTGTGTGACCGAAAGGCCGCTCACAATATGCTCATCTACTCTTTGTTGGGAACGATAACTGTGGGGATTGAAGGTGCTATGCTACCATGTGTATCTTGCAGGCCATCAAAAAATTTCTAGCGTTGTTGTCAGGGAGCTAAGCATATAGTATTCCTAATTGATTTGTAGGTGTTATTATTGTAGATGCTACCTATCACAAACAGAGGCTATGCACGTTCTAGAAGAACTTATCTACCAGATTATATTTCGTGTTTTCCATAGGACCGATGAGCTTCAATAATACAAAAACTACAAAAAGGTCAAACTATTGAGCTTAATTTTTTTTGCAGACATGACGATCACTCCGTAGAAGAAAAATCTCTGAATGACTATTGTGCTCCTTACACGGGCTCAAGATCTCTGATTGTGTATCCTTCAAATTTCACTTCTGAGTATTCGATTGATTGTGAAATAATCAATGAAGTAAAAAACCATGCCTTTTCAGGAGATGAAGAAGAAGACCCTCAAGCATATCTAATGTTCTTTTATGCTTTATGTGATACTTCTAAATTAATGATCTTCCTAGAGAATTCATCTTGCTTACACTCTTTAAATTCTATTTGAAGGACAAAGCTGAAGGATGGTATACCATGCTTCCTTACTATAGCATAATTGGTTGGAAGGCTTGTGTAGAGAAATTCATGATCAAGTTTTTTCCACTCTCCAAAATAGAAAGGCTGTGAAGGAACTTGACCTCCTTTTCACAAAAACTCGGAGAAAGGTTGTACGAAGATTTGGGGAGATACTCTAAACTTATGTGTCCTAACCACGGCTTCGCTGAATATGTCATACTCCATTTGTTTTATCACGGGATAGATGATGAATCTAAATCTATTATTGGTAATTTTGAGGTGGAACTTCTATGTCTTTGGTCCTGGAAACAGGAAAGGAGCTGATGCAGAAGATCATGACTGCTAGAGAACAATGTTATACTGAAGAACCTGCTAAGTTCTCAGATTTTTGTTACCATGTTGAAGACATGAAGGAATGCAGAAAGGTAGCCCATGAAAAAGGTAAACCCGTGGAGCAAGTTAAACAAGGAAATACATATGTCTTTAGTATTTATCAGTAGCAGGATGAACTCAACGAAGCGATGAATAAATTGAAACGTCATCAAGAAGGTTTTAATAAATACCCGAGGAGATGTCTCTACCAAAAAAATGGTTATATGTTACCTTTTTGAAGGATTAAATGGTTTAGGTCATGTCATGAAAAATTTAGATAGACACTCTTGCATGATTGAAACTCAATTCTCGCAAATTGCATAAACTCAATCTTTCATCTCGCCCAACATGATGAAGATAATCTTGTTTGTTCTAACGTAATCACTGCTAGAAGTGGTAAAAACACACAAGATCTGAAGGAACCTGCATTGTATGAAGAAGAACAAACCTGAAAGAAAGAGACAATCAACGCTAAACTCAAGAAGATAAAGATCTTCTTAACGATAATGATGAAAAAGAAGAACCGCTTTATCAACATGCTCAAGGTAATGAGGAAGAACGGGAGAATAATAAAGAAGTTTATCCCGATGCAAAAACCGTCAATGTAAACGATGAAGAAGAGGCTACCCCAGACGGTTTTCTAAAGTTGAGGGGGGTAGATTGTCTGCTTTTAAACCTCAACGGTTTGATATCATTTCGTGAAAGCTATGGGGAGGATACATGCTTCTTTCGCTAAATTTAACTTCACACTAAGCGAGATAGGAACACCTTGTGGATCTTATTCTAGGATAGCATAAGGCCTTTTGTTACATCATGTCAATTCCTTTCAAAAGAAATTACCCAGGTTCAGTTAGAAATTCCAAGTTATTTAGCCGGCGCACCAAAGCGCGCTAATGCCTCTATTATAGCCTCTAAAGTTTAATGGAACAAAAGATATAAGCGCATCACTAGTCGATACCCAATTTAATTCAAATATCCGGCCCTAAAATTTAACTACTCCATAATCCTAGGTTTTGAAGTCTGCATTCTAACCCGATAGCACCTCGGCCATATGAGGGAGTGAAGGGGAGGAGGAGAGGTGCCAAGGCCTGTTTTCCAGCCTCGTGTACTCTCGAGGAGATGGGCACTGGCGGCTACTACGAGTCTCGGGGTGTGTCGAAGTATGGGAGGATGCTCGGGGAGGTGGCGGTGTGGCCAGACGTTACAGCTGGGGGTGGGGTAGATGGCTAGGTAACGGGAGGCGACGATCGATGGATGACAACAGGACTAGCAATTGGAGGGGACAGGAGTGGTGGTGGTGGGTGGCGGGAGCGGCGGCATGGCCGGGGATGTCAGGAGAGGGACGTGACGCACGGGGAAGGAAACTTCCTCGTCATGCTCCGAGGCAAGGTAGCAAGTTGTGGTGCGGACATGGAATTGTTGAACGGTGTCAAGGGAATGGGGAGGAGGGCGGCGATGACCTCAGGCTGCCTATAGGAGGAAGAATGGTTTTTTTTATACCGCAGAAATAAAAAGGCAAAAATTGCCAGAAAAGATGAAGACACCGACTCTGTGGGTTCCTTAATGAGGTGGCAATATAAGTCTAACATGCATTCCTAGGTGGCGCCTCACATTGGCAAAACCACTTATCAAGTTCCTAGCGGGTTTTTCGTCCGATTTTCTAAAGTTGTGTGAGGTGGAATGCCCGCTTTTAAACTTTAGTGGTTATATTATCGTTTCGTGGAAACTAAGCGGAGCATATACACTTCTTACGCTAAATTTAACTTCACACTAATAAGCTGAGATAGGAACACCTTGTGGATTTTCTTCTAGAATAGCGTAAGGCCTTGTGCTCCATCCTCAGTGAGATAGCAACGTTGCCAAAGGACTCTCCTGATCGTCCTTACCAAGCGTGCTGGCCACTGGTACAACAACAAGAAGTTTACGTATACAATGAGTTAAATGCTAAATATTGTGACGGTATTTCCTATATTTAAAATTAGTTTAAATATTATAGCAAAAAAAAGGACATTTGTTAGATTTTCCGGAAGCCGGATCTTCCAGCCCCTCTTGGTAAAAACCCGAGCTTGCACGGCATTACAAGAAAAATGGTCCTGGGTTCCACCGAGAGGCAGAAAGGAAAGACCGAGTAAATTGCACAAAACCACCAGTTTGTAGGTTAGGTTTGCAGAAAACACTACAATACATTTTCTTTGCAGAAAACACCATGTCTTTAGTAATGGTCTTGCAAATAACACTGATCAGCGGATCTGGCTCTTTTAAGTGCGCTTATGACACATGGGTCCCTTTTTTACCTACGTGGCGTAACATTCAGGTTACAAGCACGCTCAACTTGGACGCCCAACATACATGTTTCCATTATCTCCAACGGTGTTGCAATTTACTAAACCGTACGTATACTGCAGAAACAAAAGAAGGCCGTTAGAGGGCACCACCATTGGGTAATACATGAATTGCCTGCTAACTAAGACATCTCTGAATTTTCAGAACCGGATAGATAGAGAAATACAGAGTTACAGCTGGAGGTGTTGGTGCGACGGGCGGATCTAACATGACGATCTGCTATCAGCACCAGACAGCTCGTGAATTAACAGATCCGACACAGGTTGAGGTTGGATCGAATTGGAGAGAAGACAAGGGGTCTAATTATTTGCAGCGAAAAGACCATGAAATTTTTTGACAAACAAATTGACAAATCTCCTACCGATGAGTTATTTCCGAACTAAGCAAATACGCTCGGAATCCTCGGAGAAAATCAATGAAGCGAGATGGGTTTGCGTTTGCTCACCAGTCCAGCCCAGTCCGGTAGAGCGATCGGAGGCAGGACGGGAATCACCCTGGGGGCCGAATGAACAACGCAAGTGCAGAGCAGAGACAAAGAAGGGGGAGGAAAGGGGTGCCTTCCTTTGTTTATTATAATCCCCGATTGGAGTCATTTTTCTTTGTTTGCGGCACTAGGCGCACCAACGACTGGCGATCGATACTTTTTTAACTTCATCGTCGCCGCCATCATTAATATTTAACTAGACTAGATAACCCGAGCCAGTTAGAAGTGGGTAAGTAGGAGATGTACATGGAAAGATAATTCAGTGTGGATTGTATTACACATAGTAGAATGACTTAATTATTATGAAACGGAGGGAGTATATATATATATATTTACCACACAGTGACAGAGATTCAGCACCGGGCTGGTTGGTTCGTTGGAGCGAGTTTGCCTCCCCCTCTGTTTTTTGGTTCGGCTCTGCTCCGTGGGCTCAGGGCATCCAGCGACTGAGCCAGCGCCCGGATTGGAAGCAAAGAAAGCACTAGGCTGCGGTTGCTTCGATGGAAGCACACAAGGTTGATGCTGCATCATCTTGTGTCCATGTCTTTGGCATTAGCGTCACCATGTATACAGTTGAGCTTCCGACTAAACGATGCCAAAATCTTATTATTACCACATGTATCGACAGACATCACTACCAAACGAGTACTTCAGAGTTCAGAATACAACACGCAGCAGCAGCAAGCTAATTAGAGAAAAATTTGTGCAGGCATGACACCTGCCAAACACCATACTACAGGGGGCATATATCAATCAACGGTAATAAAAAGAGCTCTATATAACGGAGTCCTCTCCCTCCTAATTTACCAGCTCGGATCGGATCTATGCAACGCAACAAACTGCAACGGACGGTACGGTGAGAAGACCAGAGGAACAAGGACCCAGGTTTTGCCACGGCAGCAAGGGCCGGGGCGCTCGGGTCACCGTGCCCGGCGATGGCCATCACTTGACGGTGCAGATCTTGATGACGGAGGCGACGCCGATGCGGTGCAGGACGACGACGGCGTCACCGGCCTTGCAGAGCTGCTTCTTCACGGCCGACTTGAGCGCAGCCTGGAGGATCTCCTCTGTTGACTCCGAGTCGGTGGCCTTGGCAGAGCCCTCGGCAAGGAGCGGGATCAGGCCTCTGTAGATCAGGCTGTGCCTGGCGGGGCCCTCGGAGCTGACGGTCCAGTCGAACGAGTCGGTCGTCAGCACCGGGACGACCACCGAGAGGATCGGGACCCTGGGCCGGTACTTGGCGACCAGCTTCGCCGTGGTGCCGCCACGGGTCAGGACGATGATCAGAGTGGCCCTGGCCTTGTTGGCGGTCCGCACTGCCGAGGAGGCGAGGGACTCGAGCGGGCTCATCGGGAGGGGTGCAGCCTTGATCATCTCCTTGAAAACGGCGTCGTTGTCCAGGGAGGACTCCGCCTCCACGCAGATGCGAGCCATGATCTTCACAGCCACCTCAGGGTATGCTCCAGCAGCGCTTTCGCCACTGAGCATGACACAGTCAGTTCCATCGAGCACAGCATTTGCAACGTCGGTAGCCTCAGCGCGGGTTGGCCTGGGGGACTTGATCATGGACTCGAGCATCTGTGTCGCTGTGACCACAGGCTTGCCAGCAAGGTTGCACTTGTAGATCATCATTTTCTGTGCAAGGAATATCTTCTCGACCGGAATCTCCATTCCAAGATCACCTCTAGCAACCATAAAGGCATCGGTTTCCCTCAGAATGTCATCAAAGTTTACAATGCCCTCTTGGTTTTCAACCTACAGATTCAAGAAAGAAGTCAGATACATAACGCCATAACGAACATGGTCACAGGCATGCACATATGTATATATACAGTAGATTTTGTCAACATGGCAGTCAAACAAAGCCTAGTAATCTGAACAATTTCACGAGTACCAGGAAAAAACATTATCAGGGGAGATGCAGGAAAAGAAGAGATAAAAGTTGCTCATCTAACTGTCCCAAGGTTTAACCAGATGTGCTAATTAAGGAAAGCACAAAGAGAACAAATTATGTATTTTTGCCTAATGTTCTTACAAACAGGAGCAGACGTGAAACAGGCCACGGGGAAGAGCTAAAGAGTTCATGGTTTTCAGAATCAAGAACTCCAGCATGTATGAACAAAAAGCTCGACTGCAGAACATTTAGGCAGCTCAATGTAGGAAAGAAACATCATCGATGGTTGCCCTGGTACTTATCTAAAAAAGAGGCACAGCTAATTGTCCCAGGTTTAAGCAATCGTGTCGTTAAGGAAAGCACAAATAAGATAATCAATTGTGTATTTTTGCCTAATACAGCATAGAATAGACTACATGTTTTTTACAAACAGGAGCACATGTGAAACAGGTCACAGGGAAGAACTAAGGAGTTCATCCAGTGTGTATCAAGTACTAACAAAAAGCTTGACTGCAAAACAATTAGGCAGTTCAATCGCAATGTAAGAAAGAAACATCATCTATGGTTGCTCTGGTACTTAACTAACATGAAGAAACATTTCATCATTGCGGATAATATTAAAGAGTTTAGCAAAGACAGGAAATGAACAATAAGAAAACACATAAAATAGCTGAGAGTAACAACATACTAACCTTTGACATTAACTTGATGCGTTTTGCATGCTGTCCAAGAAGCTGTCTGACGGTCACCAAATCTGATCCTTTGCGGACAAAGGACAAAGCAATCATGTCAATGTCATTTGGCACGCCCCATCCCAAAATGTCCTCCTTATCCTTCTCCGTCAGCGTAGGAAGGTCCACAACAATTCCTGGCAGATTACAATTCTTCCTCTCTCCAAGCATTGCAGTGTTCTCACACCTACATCTGACAGTGCCAGCTTCTGGGTCGCAAGACAGAACAGCCAAAGAGATGGTACCATCAGCACATAGTATGACATGCCCAGGCTTCACATCCTGAGGAAGTTTCTTGTAACTCATGGAGATCGTGTTCGTGTCGCCCTTGATATCATAGTCAGTGGAAACAGTGATTTCTTGACCCTTTGTCAGTTTGATTGGTTTACCATCCTTCAAAAATCCAGTACGAATCTCAGGTCCCTGCAGTAATGAAGAAAATACTCAATACAGATCATCATATAATGCCCTCAAATACCTACTAACAAGAACCCAATCAGAATGTAGGCTACAGATTACACATAATATGAAACGGTCTTTCCTTTTTGCAAAAAAACATTATATGAAATGGTCACCAAAAGAAAACACTGCAATAAAAGCAGCTGCTTGCAAGGACCGGTCTCATTGAGCTTACTGAAGTAATCCCTCTGTAAACTAATATAAGATCTTTTAGTGATCTAAAAGATCTTATATTAGTTTACAGAGGGAGTACTCCATAATTTAAACATGGATCCATGAAGATAAGCAGCACGAGATGAAGAACTAGTTACAGAAATGAGATGAAACATTAAGCCATTATTGTGTAATAAACAATGACTTGAGCATGTTTTGTTACTACCAAATAAAACATCTCTATAAGTGTATCAATCACTTCCTTCTATTTGTGTGGATGAACAAAAACTCCTATGAGAGCCAGCAATATCGTAACACCAAGATCTGGACAAGGAGCCACTAAACCATCCTTAAAACTATATTTACAAGTAATGTCTGGCCAGTTAAACACACAGTAAAACCACTAGTGAACAAAGTAACTGAACAACATGCTGACAATATGCAAAACTTGTGTTAACTAAACATGACGTATTATAAATACAGCAGGTCGTTCTGAGCCGGGTCTTACGGCACAACCGTCTGCAGCACTGAGCAATCAGCTGCGCGGCGGCCGCTGATGACGGCGGCGGGATCTGTAGGCCGACGACAACACAACACAACACGGATGCCGCTGCGCAGGCCACGCCGTGGCGGGTCACGCTACATGCCATCCCATGATATATTGATTCCATTTGACCAGCATCGCAAATGGGCATCCACCCCCCACAGGCCCAATCCTAGATCCGACCTTCCACGACAAGGCAAGAGCCCTCAGGCCAATCTAACCACACATGTACGTACCATTAAATGTAGCCCCTCAAAAAGTCAAAACCACCAAAGCTGTAATCCTAATCCGACCATGCCGTTGTGTCCAGATCACCCCAATCCACTCCCGATCGACAGATCAGTAGATCGGAGTCCAAACCAAAACCAACAGAAGCTACTCCCTCCACAAAATGTCCCGATCCGGCGAACTAAGGTCGTACTAGCAACAGGGCAAGCAAGGGATGCAGGCGGGGGAAGGGATCGAGACGGGGTCGGGATAGGATACAACCTTGGTGTCGAGCATGACGGCGCAGAGGATGCCGGTGTTGTGCATGGCCTGGCGGAGGGCGTCGAGGGTCTCCTTGTGGTACTCGTGGGTGCCGTGGGAGAAGTTGAAGCGCGCGACGTTCATCCCGGCGCGGAGCAGCTTCTCGAGCATGGGCACGGAGCGGGAGGCCGGGCCGAGCGTGCACACCAGCTTGGTCCGCGGCGTCCGTGCGTCCGCCGCCGCGTCCCGCTCCAGGTCCGCCAGCACCGCCGCCATGTCGATGTTCGCCATCGCGCGCCTGCCCGCGATCCGGTCGCCGCAGCTCCGCCGGAGAGGTGTGGTGGGGTAGGGTAGGGTTGGGGTGGGGGGAGTGGGGATGGCGACGATGAGATTTGGATTTGGTCGCGGGCGGATGGATGGAAGTTTTATAGGAATGGAAAGGGGAGGTGGGGGATTGGGCGATTCGGTGGGCGAAGAGGTGGAGGGAGGAGGAAGATGGACACGTGGTTTGGGCACCGAGTCGAGTGGAGAGGTGGACGCGGCCGCTCTCCGCCACCAGTGCCTCGCCCCCGCTACCGTTCCGTTAGTGCGAGCCGTTTTCCATGTCTTCTTCTTGGGGAAGAAGTTGGGACTGAGTACTTGGCTATTACTTGTTGATGAGGGAAATTCTCCATCATTTTTTTTGGCAAAAAAAATCTCTACCATTTGAAATCGTATTTGAAAAAAAGCAAGAGCTCGAAAATAAATAGATTTCTAATGGGAGGTAATAATGTTGTGTGCTTTCAAATAATTCCATCGCTACGCGATCGATGATGTCGTACATGGTAAGAAGTCGTCGACGACTGCTGGCACATGCTGCAAGGATCCAGTCGTCTAAGGGACATCGATGATAGCGAATCAATGATAGTGCCATCGTGCAGGGTCAACTATATGTTTGTGGATCACACGCTTCGGGAATTTTGAGGTATCCTTGGCGGCTCGTTAAATTCGTCCGGACCGGTCCAGATGTTTGAAATTGCACAAACCGCCCTTGAACTGGGGAGTCCGACACGTCGGACCCATCCCAGAAACCCTCTCCGGCTGTAGATTTAGAACCCTACCCCGTTGAGCCCCTTCTTCCGCCGCATGAGCCGACGTATAGTCACCCCATGGTTCACATCCACGTTTGTCATATGACTCGCAATGGCTTGTTCCACTTGTCATCAAGGTGCCACGCCAAAATGGTGGCGTAGGTCAGTGTCACAAATGTCCGGTGCCTGACCCGCATTGAGGCGGGACAACCTTCAAGCTCTCTGAAGCCGGGGGAGGGGGGAAGATGAAGGCAGAGAGTAATCCCATGGCGGAGGTCGCGGATGAGGAGGCGCCGCGGAGGTGGTGGTGGCCATCGATCTCGCGCCGGTGTCAGGGTTCAGAGGCGGAACAATAGTACAAACTAGCGCTCATGGAGCAGCACCGGCTGGCTGAGGCTTTGTTGGACCTGGGGCGCGTGTTCGATGATGTCGTCCCGACGATCGTCCAGGTGGACCCGGGCATCATTTGCGTGAACCAGGCGGTGGTCACGTCAGTTGAAAGCACCCCACGCGATCTGCCGCAACTCCTGTTAAATGGAATTCGACAATCAATGAAAATTGTGGCTGTTTATATTTGGCGACTTCGGTTGTATGGTCACTGTCCAACCGGTTGTCCACAAACACATATGGGCATGTCCACGGGCATTTGTTGATATACAATCTGCATTCAAGTTGCCCTAAGTCAATGAGGGAAGGCGATGGAAAGGATTGTGTGACAGAGACAAGGCGAGTGTCATTTGGCAACCCTAAGCTTGGTTGGGCACAACCATTTTTCTGTAGGTTTGACTCTATTATGCGGAGCAGACAATGTGGTTTTGTGTCTTGCTCCTTCAACTATAGTTTAGATCAATGAAGGTTGGAGAACATCAACATAATTGGAAAAGGTGTGAGACCTATGTTCTCCAAACCCAGTCTGGCCAGAACTAGGGCGTTCTGCGGGTCCTTTTCGGCTTTGGGCCGGCAATTTACTATGAAGGTCATTGTCGGTGACATTTCCTGGTTTGCATTGATGACATCCTCGACACTACTTCTACAAGCTCCTGAATTTCACCAAGTTTGCTTTGATGAGACGGAGGCCAGATGCGACAAAATGGATGCTAAAGAAAGAAGACTTTGACATGCTTAAGGACTTAATAGTATTTTTAATTTATGTAATGTTGCTTTTAAGCATTTGTGCTATATGACCCTCCGTAACTCAATATAAGACTTTTTCGACACAATTATAGTGTCTAAAAAGCCTATGTTAAGCCAAAAAAACTTCCATGTGGCTTGAATCTGGACGGGGTTGCGATGGTACGGTATAAGGCTATGGTGCAGGTTGGATCTGGGCAGGGCTGCGATGCTCTGTTCTTGATCTAGTTAATGTGGTGGCCGCGAAGGTTGTGCTACGAGATGTACTCTCCTCCCTCTATGGTGGCCGGCTCGATTGAGAAGCTCGGACTTTGGGATTTAGGAGAAATCCCTGCTTCGCGAATCTGAGGCTGACAACACCGACGCCTGCGGGCATCGTCCCCTCCCTGGAGGCGTTGTCTTGGCCATGTCCGACTCCCTCCCTCGTGCTCGGGGAAAACCCTTCGTCCGACCTCCATACCAGGCGATGTCGGCGTCACGGCGGCGTCCCCTCCTTGGAGGCATCGTCTTGTTGCTCGAGGAGTCCCGATGGTGCAACTCAAGTTGGTGGCAGCAATTGCTCTTTGTCGTGGGCTCCTAGGCGCAATGTACATCGTTGTCGATGCTCCCTCGACGATGTCCACTCTAGGTTTGTCCAAGCGCTGCCATCCACCTGTCGACTTCCTCTTGGATGAGGGTGCGTTGGTTTGTGTTGTCCTTGGGTGTTGGTCATGTTCTAGAGGTTTTCAACGTTGGTTGTGACGCGACTTTGATAGCTCTGTGATTTGCCTCACTGCTATTGGCATGGGTTAATCTAGGTGACGCATGTATCATAGTACAGATGACGTGTGTTGCCGCTATCCGTTGTGATTAGTGTTGTAATGGCCGAAAAACGTTGTACCCGACTTCTTCATTTGTATTCTAGAAGAGAAAAAAAGCTAAAAAAACATCTTACACTACGTTACGGAGGTAGTACATGACGTTTGGTCTTCAAAAGGTAAAAACACAAAGAAAGATTAAAAAAGCAAACCAACCTGTGGTTGGATGGTTAGAGGCACAGTGGTATCCCCAGCCCACCAGGGTTCAAATACTGGTGCTTGCATTATTCCTGGATTTATTTCAAGATTTCCGGTGATGCGCGTTCAGAGACGTATAGGGGTAGGGTGTGCGTGTGTGCGTTCATAGGGATGAGTGTATGCGCGTATATATGAACGCTTGCGTCTGTACTGTGTTAAAAAATGAATAAAAAACTCCTTGTGCGAAGGAAGTTGGTTTTAAAAGACTAAGAGCATCTCCAGCCGCGGCCCCAACGGACCCCCCAGGCCTGTTTTTTTATCGCCGACGAACGAAAAATTTCCCAGTCGCCCCCCAGGACGCCGATTTTCGTCGGTTGGGCCCCTTTTTTGGGCCGGCGACTGATGGGGATATGTACCTAGGGTAGGGTCTTAGGCCTGACCTACATACCCTACCTAAGGACACTACATTGGAGAACTTAAAGATTACAAGGAAGACTCCGACTGAAATCACCATGGCGCATGATTCACTCAACAAAAAATCCACTCGGAGGTTTCTCCCTCCATTCGACAGCCACCTTTCACTCGGAAGAACCAGAAATCAGTCGACCGCAGAAGATCAGAAGCCACTCCAGGGAGGCCAACGGACAGGCGTTCGACTGGTCGCCATAAGTAACATTTATTGCATACGTTATCAGTAACGTCCACCTTTATTACCACGATCGAACCCTTGGTTGCCGGGTATTCATGAGGGGTAGCGCACTCTATATAAGCCACCCCTCCCCTCTGGCACAAGGGTTCGCACCCCCTGTAACTCACACCTTCCGCACGACAGAAGCTCCCGAGCACTGAGACGTAGGGCTGTTACCTCCACGAGAGGGGCCTGAACTCATACATCCGTGTGTACAATCTCGCCGTAGCTAGGACTCTGCCCTCTCCTTACGTACCCCTAACCTCTACTGTCAGGCTCGTTCCCACGACAGTTGGCGCCCACCGTGGGGCAGGCGTCTAAGCGACTTCCGGCGAGTTTGCAATTTTCTTCTTCGTCATGTCTTCCGGCGGCGGTTTGTTCATGGGCCACGAGATCCGTCTCGGTGCGCTCACCTTCGTCGCCGACGACTCGGCATGGCTTCAGGAAGCGCCTCTGGACATTGAGGCGCTCCCGATCCGTGGGGCGACGCACTTCCGTGCAAGCTCCTGCGGCGTTCTTCTTCGGCAGCCGTCGACTCCGTACCTGTCGACTCCGGCATCGTTTGCTCTCCCCGCTGATCGTCGCCGCAAGCAATCTGGTCGCTCGCGACTCCAGCATTGGGTGAGACATGCGGCGGCTCGCCAAGCGTCATCTCCGCAGATTGCGGCTATCGAGCCCGCCGAATCACTTCACGGCGTGTTCGATTCGGCGTCGGATCAGTCTGACGTTCCTTCCGAGTGCGAGAGCTGCGATCCAGCGGCTGAAGTTCTTATGGCGGGTTCACAGCAAAGCCCGCCTGGCTACGGCCGCGGCGGGCACGAGGTTGGAGGACCGTCGAATGAGCAGCAGCGCCGAGATGAGGAGATTCTCCATACGCCCATCGTCGGTGCGACTGCCGAGGCCCAGGCCTTGGAGGCCACGCGCCTTTGGCTCGAAGAGATGCAGAGGGCACTCGACGAGCGTACCCGCCAACGTCCACAAGTTTCCAGTCGACGTCAGCGATAGTTGTTTCCGAGTGGATCTCAGAACAACGTCCAGGTATTCCGTACTCCAGTTCTGAATGTTGCAGCCGCTGCTAGGATTGCGGATTCCATTTAACCATCATGATCAGAGGCTGGCAGAGGTTTGCAGCAGATCCGAGCGTTGCTTGGGGCAGCGCAACAGCAGAATTCAGCTGTTTCTCAGTCGCGCAATAGGTTACACAGTAATTCGCCCAAGGCAGACACAGTTCAGTCGGCTCACAGCCCGGGGTCACCTCTGCGTCGCAGGGGCAGAGGTTACCTTGAAGATCAGTACCGAGATCAGGGGCGGGATCAGTTTGCTCCTCATTATCGCCGTGATGACCGCCGTCGAGTGCCTACTCCTCCGCGGGGTGGTTCATATGTGCCCCGGCACTATGATGATCGGCGCCCGTACGGCGATGAGCGGATTCCTGGGTTCGACGCGAGGTCTGTCCTCGTACAGAATCGGATTGACAGGGGCAGAGTTCACAGGGATGGTTATGATAGAGATCGTCCGAGTGGATGTGGTGTCGTCGTCTCTGGGCCCGAGTGTTTCAGCAGAGCCATTCGATCCGCTGGGATTCCCCCCAACTTCAGGTTGGCGGCTGGAGTAAGCAAGTTCACTGGTGAGTCGAAGCCGGAAACATGGCTAGATGATTACCGAGTGGCGGTGTAGATCGGTGGAGGAAATGACAATGTAACCATGAAGCATTTGTCTTTGATGTTGGATGGTTCGGCCCGAGCGTGGCTAAATCAGTTGGCTCCTTCTAGCATCTACTGCTGGGAGGATCTTGCCCGAGTGTTCATCAGAACTTTCAAGGGCACATGCAAGCGTCCCGCTGGTTTGTCTGAGCTGCAGCATTGTGTGCAGAAACCGAATGAAACTTTGAGGGATTACATTCAGCGTTGGACCACCCTCCATCACACGGTGGAAAATGTTTCCGAGCACCAAGCCGTCTACGCCTTCAAGGCCGGTGTTAGGTACAGAGAGCTTTATCTGAAGTTTGGTCGGACAGGAGATATGTCCCTGAGCAAGATGATGGAGATTGCCACTAGGTATGCCAATGGCGAAGAGGAGGACCGTCTCCGCAGCGGCAAGGGAAGGGTAGTCGACAATGATACTGGCGGCGGCAATTCCAGTCGGAAGCAAAAGCGCAAAGCCGATGGTTCTGTTCAGGCAGAGGTAGCCGCTCTGGCGGCGCAAGGAAAGAATAAGGGGAAACCCAAAGGGCAATTTACCCCCAAGAAATCAAAGAATCAGTCAGGAACGGACATCCTAGATATGTCGCGTGCAATCCACACGAGGAAGGATGAGGAAGGCAATTTGATATTGCCAAAGCACACCACTCGACAATGCAGATTACTGATTCAACAGTTCAAGGAAGGTCAATCGGGTGGGAAAACTCCTGAAAAGGAGGATGATGAAGATAAAGAGGATTTTCCTGAGGTCAATGCCACTTTGATGATTTTTGCCGATGTAGAAAGCAAAAGTCGACTGAAAGTTATTAACAGGGAGGTCAACATGGCTGTTCCTGCCACCCCCACGTACCTCAGGTGGTCTCAGACTCCTATCACCTTTGACCAGTCAGACCACCCTGCTCATGTCGCTACCCCCGGTCGACAAGCTCTGGTGGTGGATCCGGTTGTAGGAGGCACTCGACTCCGCAAGGTTCTCATGGACGGAGGGAGTGGATTGAACATCTTGTATGCAGAGACCCTCAAGGGGATGGGCATTCCGATGTCCCGACTCAGTGAGAGCAACATGCAGTTCCACGGAGTCATCCCTGGGAAGAAGGCCAAGTCACTCGGTCAGATTGCGTTGGATGTGGTGTTCGGCACCGACAAGAATTTTCGCAAGGAAAAGTTGACGTTTGAAGTAGTAGACTTCCAGAGCGCATATCACACCATCCTTGGTCGACCGGCTTATGTCCGTTTCATGGCCCGTCCATGTTACGTGTACCTCAAGCTGAAGATGCCCGGGCCCAAGGGCGTGATCACAGTCACAGGGAATCGATAGAGGGCTGAGGAGTGCCTTCAGCAAGGCTCCAAGATTGCTGACCAGCAAATGGCTGTAGTCGAGTTGGAAGAATACAAGAGGAATACTGATCCTGCCGATCTGCTGCGTGCCAAGAAACCCGCCTCTGAGTCTGCTTTCCAGTCGGCAGGTGACGTGAAGCAAGTGAACGTTCACCCGACAGATCCTAATGCTTCCCCGACCAACATCTCGATGACACTCGACAGCAAATAGGAAGCCGCACTCATCCAGTTCCTCCGTGAGAACTGGGACATCTTCGCATGGAAGCCTTCTGACATGCCGGGTGTACCCAGGGAACTGGCTAAGCACCGACTGAGAGTTGACCCGAAGGCCAAGCCTGTCAAAGAGCATTTGCGTCGGTCGGCGGCAGAGAAGCGGAAGGCAATCGGCGAGGAGGTGGCTCGACTCTTGGCGGCTAAGTTCATACGCGAGGTTTACCACTCTGAATGGCTCGCGAACGTCGTCATGGTCCCCAAGAAAGACAAGTCACTCCGCATGTGTATTGACTTTAAACATATCAATCGGGCCTGCCCGAAAGACCATTTTCCGCTCCCCCGCATCGATCAGATTGTCGACTCGACTGCGGGATGCGAGCGTTTATCTTTTCTCGATGCATACTCTGGTTACCATCAGATCCGTCTATTTGGTCCAGACGAAATAAAGACGGCCTTCATCACCCCTTTCGAGTGTTTCTGTTATATCACCATGCCTTTTGGTCTGAAAAATGCTGGCGCTACTTTCATGCGTATGATTCAGAAATGTCTGCTCAAGCAAATCAGTCGGAACGTCGAGGCTTATATGGATGATATTGTAGTCAAGTCTCGCAAAGGTTCCGACCTGCTGACTGACTTGGCAAAAACATTCGCCAACCTAAGGAAATGTGATATCAAGTTAAACCCGTCCAAGTGCACTTTTGGAGTTCCTGGTGGCAAGTTGCTCGGTTTCCTCGTTTCCGAACGGGGGATCGACGTCAATCCCGAGAAGATCGGTGCCATTGTCCGAATGAAACGCCCTGAGCGTGTGCACGATGTCCAGAAGCTGACGGGCTGCCTGGCGGCATTGAGTAGGTTTATTTCTCGTCTCGGAGAGAAGGCATTGCCTTTATACCGACTGATGAAGAAATCTGATACGTTCGAGTGGACTCCTGAAGCAGAAGCAGCGTTTGTCGAGCTCAAAGCCCTGCTTTCCACCCAGCCGGTGCTTGCTGCTCCGCACGGCAAAGAACCCCTGCTTCTGTACATTGCAGCCACTAACCAAGTCGTCAGTGCGGTTCTTACTGTCGAGCGAGAAGAGGAGGGCAAGGCTTATAAAGTCCAACGTCCAGTTTACTATATCTCTGAAGTGTTGACTCCTTCAAAGCAAAGGTACCCTCATTACTAGAAGCTCGTCTACGGTATATATCTATCAGCGAAGAAGGTGGCACACTACTTCCAAGATCACTCAGTCTCAGTCGTCAGCGATGCTCCATTGTCTGAGATCCTCAACAATCGAGACGCGACTGGTCGAGTGGCCAAATGGGCTATTGAGCTCCTCTACTTTGATATCAAGTTTGAAGCAAAGAAGGCAATCAAATCTCAAGCGCTTGCTGACTTCATGGCCGAGTGGATGGAACAGCAGCATCCAACTCAAATCCACTCGGCACACTGGACCATGTTCTTTGATGGCTCTAAGATGCTGAATGGGTCTGGTGCTGGTGTGGTGTTGGTATCTCCAAAGGGTGACAAGCTCAGTTATGTCCTCAAGATTCACTTTGATTCCTCCAATAATGAAGCTGAATACGAGGCACTCCTCTACGGGTTACGTATGGCCATCTCACTCGGCGTCCGACGCCTGATGGTATACGGTGATTCGGATTTGGTGGTTAATCAGGTGATGAAGGAGTGGGATGTCAGGAATCCTACCATGACTGGATATTGCCATGCAGTGAGAAAGCTTGAGAAGAAATTTGAAGGTTTGGAACTCCACCATATTCCCCGAGTGAAGAATCAGGCAGCTGATGATTTAGCAAAGATCGAATCCACTCGGAAGCCTGTGCCTAGTAATGTGTTTCTAGAACACCTACATTCTCCTTCGGTGCAAGAAGATCCCTTCACTGAAGAGCCCCCGCAAGCAATAAGCGCCTCCAATCCGACTGAGGTTGATGTCCCGACAGTCATAGATATGGTCATGGAGATTTTGGTGATTACGCCCGATTGTACGGTGCCATATATCGCATACATACTGAGGCAAGAACTCCCAGAAGACGAGGTTGAAGCTCGACAGATCATCCGCAGGTCCAAGGCCTTTACTGTGATGGATGGACAGCTTTACAGAGAAAGCGTAACTGGCGTAGCTCAGCGGTGCATCTCTCCTGAGAAAGGTCGACTGATTCTGGAGGAAATTCACTCGGGGACCTGTGGTCATCATGCGTCCTCTCGGACGATTGTTGCCAAAGCATACCGAGCTGGTTTTTTCTGGCCACATGTAACACCCCAAAAATCGGGTTATCGATTTTTGTGTTGTTATTCCTTCCTAGCTTTTCTCTCCCGAATTTTTTCTCTGGAATCTGGTAAGTAACCAGGTGAATCTAGACAATCCCCAACCTCTCAGTGCCTTTCCCATGCTCATGTGCCAGCCAAGCTCTTGTCCGTAAACCCCGAATCTCATTCAAACCCTAGTTCCGAAATATTGGAACTGGAAATCCTGCCTTTGTGTTTACAAAGGAGCTTTCATTTCCCTTGCTCTGTTAATCCTCCCAAAATTTCCAGAGATCCTTATTCTCTCATAAACCCTAGATGTGCAAAAATATTGCTAAGTCTTATGCAATATTTCTCATCTAGAATTAATTCCTTTTTCTGCCTTTCTGAGGAATTAAATCCAGGAAAATATCTATCCATCTCCCAAGGTCATGAAAACTTGTGGAGATATTCTTTGTGATCATATTAAGCTCTCATAAAAATATTGGCCATAATTAAATAGTGGAAATTGTATTTTCCTATTTAAAGCCAATATTTCAATTTGGGGCCTTTCCAAAGGAACTACCATTTTGGTAGTTAGGAAAAATCCCAAATAATTTGTGGATCTTATCATATCCATATCTCCTCCATTTCCATCAAAATATCAAGTTCCACAATTCAAATTTTGAGCATCACACCCCTTTGCAAATTCTGTCCAGATTTCCTGTTTGCAAAGGAAGTGCTGGATTCCTTGATCTCCTTGGGCTGAAATTTTGCAGGGTGATTTCTTATGATAAATTACCCTAGTACACCAAAAATTAGCCTTCTCATCTAGCCAATCTTCCTCAGTAAATTATTTAAGTTTCTGTCCAGATTGCATCTCTGTGAAGGAAGTACCATCATAGAGAATCAATTTGATCTGAAATTTGTCCAGCTATCTCTCATGATCAAATCATCACTCTACACCAAAAATCATCCAAATCCATGTAGCCATTTCTCCCCAGCATCATCATCTTCAATTTTGTCCAGTCTGGCACTTTGCAAAGGAGGTACTATCTAGAGTGGTCCAGGGGAGCTGAAACTTTGCCAAGATGATAACCTTAGTAGATGATTGACCTCTGCCCCATATCAAGCCAAGAGGTGCACTCTGGTGGCCACCCCACAGCACAAACACTTTGTTGTTAGCTTCTTGTTGAGCAAGGAGAAGTCACACCGGAGCTCCAGTGTCGTGCTTGAGGGGTCAAGTCAACCCAGGGAAGTGTGGAGAAGCCCCCAGACATGGTTTAGTTGCATATAGGGCATGTCAACGCCGTGGCCACGCGGTGACCACATGCAGAGCACGCCAAAACCGTGCTCTGTGCATTGGAGTTGTCGGGAGCGCATCACCAGCAAGCTCCAGCCTGTCCAGGAGCGTCGGAGAGCTTCCCAGCGCGTGCGCGCACCCTCTGGAGCCCTCTACCCTTCGTCCCGTAGCCTGTGGCTGCTTCTGCCGACCTCCGATGCTCCACTGGAGTGCCGTCACGACGCCGGCCATCTCGAAGCCTCGGCCGCCGTCGCGTAGCCCTCCCCTCTGCTATAAATAGCGTGCCCCCGAGCCCCCCCCCCCCCCCCGAGCAGCAAGCCCAGCCCCTCCTCCCAATCGAGCCCCGAAGCTTCCTGCCCCCTCCAATGGCCGAGCCGGCCGCCGCCGATCCCCATGGCCGAAATCCATCTCCGGAGCTCTCTCTCCCCCTCCCAACCCCTCCAGTAGCTTCCCCAAGGGACCCGCAGGCCACCGCCGTCCTCCACTCGGCCGGAGAGGCTGGCCTGGCTCGCCTCCACCATGGCCGCGCCGGTCGTCCGCCGTGGGACGCGCAGCCGTCGCCTCGGCCCTCCCTGGCCCCCTCCAGCTAGTTCCCCGGGCGCGGCAAGGAGCGGCGGAGCACCTGCGCCCGTTGGCCGGCCCTCCCTCGCAGCGGAGCAACGGCGGCCACGCCGGCCGGCGCCTCCCCTGCTCTGTCGGGCGCGAGGAAGACGGCCAGAGAGAGGAGAAAGAGAGGGTAAGGCGGGCCCCGCCCGTCAGCGAGAGAGAGAGAGAGTCAACCCGGGCCCCCAGTCAGATTTAAGTGGAAACGTGCGAAAATACGCTTTCCAAGTTAGAAAGCGTACTCTGCTCTTCCTCGGCCAAAAATACGTTTTCCTGTTCAGGAGGCGTATTGTAGAGAAAGGCGCTTTCTGTTTTAGCCCCAGGGGCCTGTTTGTAGCCATTTTTTTACAGATTGGTCCCTGGTGCTTAAACGCTTATATCTTCGCGACCGTAGCTCCAATCGAGGTAAAACCAACGCCCACGTTTTCATCTCGTCGAGCCCGTTCCGATGGTACCCTTTTCATAATGTGTTCACACAGTAGAAATAACCATTTTGCCCTTGCCCTATATCTGTCCCCTCTGTGAGGGAACCCTTTCCGGCGATTCTTCCGCGAGGTGATGGCACTTCTTCCCGTCGTATCCATCGACCCCCAGGCAAGCCAACCTCTTACCATGAGCTCCGAACTTGCGTGATGACTTTGCTTGCACCCTGTGTGTTTATCGGTAGTACCTGTTAGTCTGCATTTACATACACTTGTTGTGACACCCGTATTAGATGTTAGCATTACTTTTCATTTAAGGTTATGACTTGTTCTCATACTTTGCTATGATAATAATAATATTGTTAATAATATTGACATGTTAGTACCATGGTTGATCCCATGCCGTGAATATCAGTAGTATGATCTTGCCATACTATTGTTAAGTGATTGTTGGCAATTATAAATGTTGATGCAATGGTACGATGATGGATATGTTGAGTTGGAGTAATAAAGAGAGCATACTGGTTGATCTCGAGTCACCTGTCCGGGCTTATCCGTGCAACCACATTTGCTGGTATGGGACGGCCTTGACTTGGTCTGATCGCGTGCTCTTTCACCGGTACCTCCAAAGAGGGAGGGTTATGCACGCGTGCTACCCTGATCAGGTAGGCGGTGATAAGCCTGTGAGCCCAATTGATTGTTTAGCCCGGGAGTCCCCGTTTGGGACAGTTTAGTAGTCCCCGTTTGGGACAGTTTAGCCATGACGGTGGCAGGTGTCATGAGGACACAGGGGCCACCCAGGGCAGGCCTCCACGGGGGAGGATGAATGCCAGAGGTACGATGAGAGAGTCACGGGTCAGGCAGGTTTCGTTGAAGCGACGCTGGTCCACCCGAAGGGGATCGCGAGGCCAGATGCTTCATGGTGTGGGTAAAGTGCGCAACCTCTGCAGAGTGTAAAATCTATTCGAATAGCCGCGTCCACGGTATTGGACAGCCCGTCTAGACCTCACTAGGTGGTCAACCGTATTACTAATGATAAAGATGGAAGAACTCATCTTGGGTAGACATCAGATGATGTCAGGAATATGATATGTTAGCCAAGGGATGGCTATATGATGAGTGGTCGGATGACCACATGATTTGGATTGGATTTGAGTCAGTTCAGGTTGGATCATGAGTATGTCGAGGGTTGCGGGACAACCCAAAAGAGAGTAAGTTGATCCTCGGTATCAGTAAGCTCTTGAAGCACCTAGTGTGATCATTGCTATGCTATGTTGTGCAAATTTTAGGTCTGATCCATGCTATGCTATGCTTGATGTGTGTTTTACTGTAATTCCATGCCATGTTTAGGATTAATTCATGCCTAGCATAGGGCTTGCTTTGTCATCTGCTTGTTTGGATGCTATGTATTTGGTTGTCTTGCGAGTACATTCAAAGTACTCACCTGGCCTTGCACGTGGCCAGTTGCAGGAGAAGGTCTGTCGTGCTAGATCGTAACCTAGCCAGTCCTGTGAGTTATGGAGCCCAGCCAGAGACGTCGTTGCCGCTGAACCAAGACCTCTGCTGCCATTTAGTTAGCCTTGGAGTTATGTAATATTGTTGTAAGCAACAGTATTATAATACTCCATTATATTAATAAAGCCATTTTTGTGCCTGGAATTGCTGTATCATGTCTTTGACGTGCGCCAGGTCTTATCTTGGGGCTGGCGTGCGTCGGCCCTCTATCGGGGTGCCACAAGATGTGGTATCAGAGCCAGGCTGGCTGTAGGTTACCCTAGCACCAAACCACCCCTAGGTTTAACCGGTAGTGAGCCCAATAGATTTGACCCGTCTCTGGCATCCGACATGGCCACTGTGGATCAACAGGCGGCGCAGTCGGAATGGACGTGACCCTACCCAGCTGTCCGCCCACCCAGCCACCCTAGATTGGACCGTGACCCTACTCAGTTGTCGGCCGTACCGGCGTATCTTCTGCCCGGCACGAGAAGGATCCACGCCATGCTGGTGTGTTTCAGCCGACTGCCTATTTAACCCCTCCCACCTGCGAGCCGTAGCTCTTCCCATTCAATAAGTCAGACCCTTGCAAGAGAACCCAGGCTAGTATCCTCAAACCAGCAGCCATGGCCAGTTCTTCCAAAGCCCCCAACACACCCACTTTCCATAGCCGAACCTTGGCTAATGGTATTCCCGGCTTTCCGTCCATCCTTTCGAGTATGCTCACCCAAGCCTTTGGCTGTAGTACTCCTCCAGTGTATCTGGTGTTCCAATCGGAACCCGTTCCCCACCTTTGCCGATTTTATGCAAAGGCGTATATCGACCTAGGTCCAACAGCGGATGGGAAGCCCATGAGTTTTCAGGGCAAACCCATGCCCACCCCCGCGTTGGCTGTCCAGATGGCTGCCGCAGGAGCCATCACCCGTCTTCGTATCCAGTTTCCGCAAGTAGCGGTGATGCAAGAGTTCCGCTATTTTCCCTCTCCGTCCGACCCAGGTGGCAAGTTCTCCAGCATAGTTGGAGATGCTGACCCAGCAATAGCCCGCCTATTCCAGTATATTGATGCCCAGGGACTTCTGCTCTCCGGCATTCTTAGAGAGTTCCAAGCCATTGACCAGGACACCACACGGGTTGTTACGGGAGCATACCGTGCGGCCCGTGAAGCTGCATCCCAAGCCACCCGTTCCCTGCTGCCAAACCCAGTGCCACCTTCACAGCTAGTACCACCCTCGCAATCTGTGAACCTCTATCGACCAGGCCTCATCCACCCAAATTCCATTCAAGGGGCTATCCGGCGACTTCGTCGTCGGGATGTATTCCGTCAAGATCCCATTGCAGCTCCAGCAGTTGAGCCCCAACCCATAGAGGTGTCCGATGATGAAGACGGAAGTTGGCTCAGTCTTTGTCCCCCAGGAGAGCCCCAGCAAGAGTAGGCCCATTTGTGGCTCCGACAGTGACCGAAGCCAGTAGATGCCACGAGTATGTGTTGCGAAGACTATTTCTTCGCCTGCGTCTAGTATCAGGACTCTGTAGTTCAGAGTGAGTTGTTGCTGTTAGCTGCCTAGTAAGGCTGCGTGTTGATGTATGATTGTACTGCTTGGGCTTGTGTGCTGTTATGTATGCCTGTTTGCTCTGTGTGCCTAGTTCATCTGTCACTCTGTTAAGCGGAAATGTTTAACAGAGCTGGCAGTGGACTCTTAACAAGATTTTAGTCAGTAGAGCACTTACACTTAATAATAACGGACTCGTCCGGAGTCCCTAATTAAAATGCGAGCTGGTGTAGGTATATGTATACCAGGAGTACATACACCCACTAGCATTAAAACACCTTAGTATAACCTGCTCGATATGCTTCTTTCTTCTGCCTAGGTGCATTCTGCATTTGCCTGCATATTAGTTTGAATAGATTGCATATCATGTAAGCAAGGTCTGCACGCCGATTGCAATCTCGGAGAAATTCTTAGAAATTTTATTGCAGCATAGACCGGTACAACCCTTCTAGCCCAAGATCTAAACCTTGATTCTACCCCAACACCCACCCATTGTGGATGCCGTCCAGCAAGGAGCAACTAGCAGCGTGGCCTCCACACTAGCAGAGCTCCGCTGACCGCGCCACACTAACCCCAGACCCAGCGGCGCCTCTGTCACCGTCTTGTGTGATGTTAACAGGACGCCCCTCGCCCTGCCACAGCCCGCGCTTATTCCGCCGGCCTGAGACTACGTAGTTGACCCCCAGCCACCCCTCTGGCAACGACATCACGGCGGTCATCGAGGATCATCGCGCACAGCAGCAGCGAGCCGCCAACCAATGCCGCCAGCATTCCAACCAGGAGGATCGTGATCAGCTCCGAGCCCACGTCCACCATTAACGCCTTGCCTTGTGCTCCTGCAACCAGAAAGAGAAGGAAAAGAGGAAGAAGAAGTGAGGTAGAGTGCGAGGTGGTAGGAAGAAGAAACTGCGGTCGTTTTTATAGCCCAGTCAGGTGTACGGTGAGCGAGGTCCAGGGGAACCGCGCATCGCTCGATCACCGGCGTCCAGGAGGCGAATCCGCGAGCAGTGCCGACCAGCGTTGGCCCGCGATGGGAGTGCTCTCTGCGTTGCCCTCGTACACGCCGCACACTATAGTCGTAGGGCGCTTTACGCCCTAGGAGCCAGGCGTGTGCAGTGCCTAGCCGCACTTAGGACAGCCCGAGAGCGAGAGAGAGAGCCGTTGGTCGGAGAAAGAAGAAGAAGGCTGCCAGTGGACCCTGGACCCACCTGACAGCAAGAGAGGCCACTGTTCATCATGGTACCCCGAGCATTTTTGGAAAAAGGAAATTCTGATTTTTCTAAAAATGTCAGGGCTACCCAGCGGCCCCTACCTGTGGAGTAGATCCCACGATATCCGTATCTCGATCTGGGTGTACCAGTTTTTCGTACTCTTAACTCGGTTGTTTTCAACCGCAGGGTTAAGACCCAGCCCAGAGGTTTTTCTAGGAGGTGTAGTAGTTTTGTTCTGAGCTAACCCTTGGAATCTCGAGGACGAGATTCTTCTAAGGGGAGAAGGTTTGTAACACCCCAAAAATCGGGTTATCGATTTTTGTGTTGTTATTCCTTCCTACCTTTTTCTCTCCCGATTTTTTTCTCTGGAATCTGGTAAGTAACCAGGTGAATCCAGACAATCCCCAACCTCTCAGTGCCTTTCCCATGCTCATGTGCCAGCCAAGCTCTTGTCCGTAAACCCCGAATCTCATTCAAACCCTAGTTCCGAAATATTGGAACTGGAAATCCTGCCTTTGTGTTTACAAAGGAGCTATCATTTCCCTTGCTCTGTTAATCCTCCCAAAATTTCCAGAGATCCTTATTCTCTCATAAACCCTAGATGTGCAAAAATATTGCTAAGTCATATGCAATATTTCTCATCTAGAATTAATTCCTTATTCTGCCTTTCTGAGGAATTAAATCCAGGAAAATATCTATCCATCTCCCAAGGTCATGAAAACTTGTGGAGATATTCTTTGTGATCATATTAAGCTCTCATAAAAATATTGGCAATAATTAAATAGTGGAAATTGTATTTTCCTATTTAAAGCCAATATTTCAATTTGGGGCCTTTCCAAAGGAACTATCATTTTGGTAGCTAGGAAAAATCCCAAATAATTTGTGGAGCTTCTCATATCCATATCTCCTCCATTTCCATCAAAATATCAAGTTCCACAATTCAAATTTTGAGCATCACACCCCTTTGCAAATTCTGTCCAGATTTCCTGTTTGCAAAGGAAGTGTTGGATTTCTTGATCTCCTTGGGCTGAAATTTTGCAGGGTGATTTCTTATGATAAATTACCCTAGTCCACCAAAAATTAGTCCATCTCATCTAGCCAATCTTCCTCAGTAAATTATTTAAGTTTCTGTCCAGATTGCATCTCTGTGAAGGAAGTACCATCATAGAGAATCAATTTGATCTAAAATTTGTCCAGCTATCTCTCATGATCAAATCATCACTCTACACCAAAGATCATCCAAATCCATGTAGCCATTTCTCCCCAACATCATCATCTTCAATTCTGTCCAGTCTGGCACTTTGCAAAGGAGGTACTATCTAGATTGGTCCAGGGGAGCTGAAACTTTGCCAAGATGATAACCTTAGTAGATGATTGACCTCTGCCCCATATCAAGCCAAGAGGTGCACTGTGGTGGCCACCCCACAGCACAAACACTTTGATGTTGGCTTCTTGTTGAGCAAGGAGAAGTCACACCAGAGCTCCAGTGTCATGCTTGAGGGGTCAAGTCCACCCAGGGAAGTGTGGAGAAGCCCCCAGACATGGTTTGGTTGCATATAGGGCGTGTCAATGCGGTGACCACGTGCAGAGGACGCCAAAACCGTGCTCTGTGCATTGGAGTTGTCGGGAGCGCATCTCCAGCAAGCTCCAGCCTGTCCAGGAGCGTCGGAGAGCTTCCTAGCGCGTGCGCGCACCCTCTGGAGCCCTCTACCCTTCGTCCCGTAGCCCGTGGCTGCTTCTGCCGACCTTCGATGCTCCACCGGAGTGCCGCCACGACGCCGGCCATCTCGAAGCCTCGGCCGCCGTCGCGTAGCCCTCCCCTGTGCTATAAATAGCATGCCCCCGAGCCCTCCCCGAGCAGCAAGCCCAGCCCCTCCTCCCAATCGAGCCCCGAAGCTTCCTGCCCCCTCCAATGGCCGAGCCGGCCGCCGCCGATCCCCATGGCCGAAATGCATCTCCGGAGCTCTCTCTCCCCCTCCCAACCCCTCCAGTAGCTTCCCCAAGAGCCCCGCAGGCCACCGCCGTCCTCCACTCGGCCGAAGAGGCTGGCCTGGCTCGCCTCCACCACGGCCGCGCCGGTCGTCCGCCGTGGGACGCGCAGCCGTCGCCTCGGCCCTCCCTGGCCCCCTCCAGCTAGTTCCCCGGGCGCGGCGAGGATCGGCGGAGCCCCTGCGCCCCTTTGGCCGGCCCTCCCTCGCAGCGGAGCAACGGCGGCCACGCCGGCCGGCGCCTCCCTTGCTCTGTCGGGCGCAAGGAAGACGGCCAGAGAGAGGAGAGAGAGAGAGGGTAATGCGGGCCCCGCCCGTTAGCGAGAGAGAGAGAGAGAGAGTCAACCCGGGCCCCCAGTCAGATTTAAGTGGAAACGTATTTGCGAAAATACGCTTTCCAAGTTAGAAAGCGTACTCTGCTCTTCCTCGGCCAAAAATACGTTTTCCTGTTCAGGAGGCGTATTGTAGAGAAAGGCGCTTTCTGTTTTAGCCCCAGGGGCCTGTTTGTAGCCATTTTTTACAGATTGGTCCCTGGTGCTTAAACGCTTATATCTTCGCGACCGTAGCTCCAATCGAGGTAAAACCAACGCCCACGTTTTCGTCTCGTCGAGCCCGTTCCGATGGTACCCTTTTCATAATGTGTTCACACAGTAGAAATAACCATTTTGCCCTTGCCCTATATCTGTCCCCTCTGTGAGGGAACCCTTTCCGGCGATTCTTCCGCGAGGTGATCGCACTTCTTCCCGTCGTATCCATCGACCCCCAGGCAAGCCAACCTCTTACCATGAGCTCCGAACTTGCGTGATGACTTTGCTTGCACCCTGTGTGTTTATCGGTAGCACCTGTTAGTCTGCATTTACATACACTTGTTGTGCCACCCGTATTAGATGTTAGCATTACTTTTCATTTAAGGTTATGACTTGTTCTCATACTTTTATATGATAATAATAATATTGTTAATAATATTGACATGTTAGTACCATGGTTGATCCCATGCCGTGAATATCAGTAGTATGATCTTGCCATAATATTGTTAAGTGATTGTTGGCAATTATAAATGTCGATGCAATGGTACGATGATGGATATGTTGAGTTGGAGTAATAAAGTGAGCATAGTGGTTGATCTCGAGTCACCTGTCCTGGCTTATCCGTGCAACCACATTTACCGGTATGGGACGGCCTTGACTTGGTCTGATCGCGTGCTCTTTCACCGGTACCTCCAAAGAGGGAGGGTTATGTTGGGGAACGTTGCATGGGAAACAAAAATTTTCCTACGCACACGCAAGATCTATCCATGGTGAAGAGCATCTACGAGAGGGAGAGTGGATCTACATACCCTTGTACATCGCTGAGCGGGAAGCGTTAAGAAACGCGATTGATGTAGTCGAACGTCTTCACGATCCAAATCACCGAGCGTCCCGCGATCCCATCACGATCCATCTCGTGATCCAATCTCGATCCGTGCCGCGATCCCATCACGATCCGTCCCGCGATCAAATCACGAATCGTCTCGCGATCCTGATCACGGTCCTTCCGATCTAGCGCCGAACGGACGACACCTCCGCGTTCAGCACACGTACAGCTCGATGACGATCTCCGCCTTCTTGATCCAGCAAGAGGGAGCGGAGAGGTAGAAGAGTTCTCCGGCGGCGCGACGGCGCGGCGGCGATGGTGGTGGAACAATTCCGGCAGGGCTTCGCCTAAGCACCGCTGAAACTAGACTAGAGGAGAAACCGATCTAGATGAAGTAGAGGGAGCACGTGGCAATTAGGGTTAGCTCTTCCCTCTAAATCCTATAGTATATATAGGAGGGAGGGAGGGGAGGAGGCAGCCTCAAACCCTCAAGGTTTGGCCGAAATTGGAGGTGGAGGAGTCCTACTCCAATCCTATTAGGAGTAGGATTCCTCCTCTCCACTTGGAAACCCTTTCCACCTTTCCTCCTTTGGATTTTTTCCACCCAAAGCCACATGGGCCTTAGTGGGGGGGGGGGGGGGGGGGGTTAGGCCAGCCCACTAGGGGCTGGTTTGACTCCTCCCACAGCCCATGAGGTCCTTTGGGTCGAGACACCCCTCCGGATGGTCCCCGATACCCCTCCCGGCACTCCCGGTACACTACCAAAATACCCGAAACTTTTTCGGTGACCAAAACAGGACTTCCTATATATCAATCTTTACCTCCGGACCATTCCGGAGCTCCTCGTGACGTCCAGGATCTCATCCGGGACTCCGAACAACCTTCGGTCACCACCATACATAACTCTACTATACCGAAACGTCACCGAACCTTAAGTGTGCAGACCCTGCGGGTTCGAGAACTATGTAGACATGACCAAGAAACCTCTATGGTCAATAACCAATAGCGGGACCTGGATGCCCATATTGGTTCCTACATATTCTACAAATATCTTTATCGGTTGAACCTCTATGTCAAGGATTCAGTTAATCCCGTACGTTGTTCCCTTTGTTCTTCGGTATGTTACTTGCCCACTCAACAGACACCCTCGGAGATACCTGTAGAGCATCTTTATAGTCACCCAGTTACGTTGTGACGTTTGATACACACAAGGTATTCCTCCAGTGTCAGTGAGTTGCATGATCTCATGGTCATAGGAACAGATACTTGACATGCAGAAAGCTATAGCAATAAACTGACACGATCATATGCTATGTTTATAGTTTGGGTCTTGTCCATCACATCATTCTCCTAATGATGTGATCCCGTTATCAAATGACATCTCATGTCTATGGCCAGGAAACCTTGACCATCTTTGATCAACGAACTAGTTAACTAGAGGCACACTAGGGACACAGTGTTGTCTATGTACCCACACATGTATTTGAGTTTCCAATCAATACAATTATAGCATGGATAATAAACGATTATCACGAACAAGGAAATATAATAATAACCAATTTATTATTGCCTCTAGGGCATATTTCCAACAGTCTCCCACTTGCACTAGCGTCAATAGTCTAGTTCACATCACCATGTGTTTTACATTGTTATGAATCTAACACCCAATGAGTTCTGGGGTTCGATCATGCTTTGCATGTGAGAGAGGTCTTTAGTTAATGGGTCTACGACATTCAGATCCGTGTGTACTTTGCAAATCTCTATGTCATACTGTAGACACTGCTACCACACTCCACTTGGAGCTATTCCAAATGGCTGCTCCACTATACGTATCCGGATTGCTACTCAGAGTCATCCGGATTGGTGTTAAAGCTTGCATCGACGTAACCCTTTACGACGAACTCTTTATCACCTCCATAATCGAGAAATATTTCCTTAGTCCTCTACTTACTAAGGATAATCTTGACCGCTGTCCAGTGGTCCACTCCTGGATCACTCTTGTACCCCATGACAGACTCATGGCAAGGCACACACAGGTGCGGTACATAGCATGGCATACTATACAGAGCCTATGGATAAGGCATAGGGGACGACCTTCGTCCTTTCTCTTTCTTCTGCCGTGGTCGAGCTTTGAGTCTCACTGAACTCCACACCTTACAAATCAGGCAATGACTCTTTCTTTGACTGATCCATTTTGAACTCTTTCAAAATCTTGTCAGGGTATGTACTCATTGAAAGTTTTATCAGACGTCTTGATCTACCTCTATAGATCAAGATGCCCAATATTTAAGTAGCTTCATTCTAGGTTTTTCTTTGAAAAACTCCTTTTCAAACAACCCTTTATGCTTTCTAGAAATTCTACATCATTTCCGATCAACAATATGTCATCCACATATACTTATCAGAAATTCTATAGTGCTCCCACTCACTTTATTGTAAATACAAGTTTCTCATAAACTTTGTATAGACTCAAAAACTTTGATCACCTCATCAAAGCGTATATTCCAACTCCGAGATGCTTGCTCCAGTCCATAGAAGGATCGCTGGAGCTTGCATATATTTTAGCATCCTTAGAACTGACAAAACCTTCCGGTTGTATCACATACAACCTTTCCTCACGGATACCGTTAAGGAAATGATGTTTTGACATCCATCTGCCAGATTTCATAATCGAAAAATGCAGCAACTGCTAACATAATTCCAACAGACTTTAGCATCACTACGGGTGAGAAAGTCTCATCGTAGTCAACTCCTTGAACTTGTGAAAAACCCTTTGCCACAAGTCGAGCTTTATAGACGATGACATTACCGTCTGCGTCCGTCTTCCTTTTAAAGATCCATTTGTTCTGAATGGCCTTTCACCCTTCAGGTAATACTTCCAAAGCCCATACTTTGTTTTCTTACATGGATCCCATCTCGGATTGCATGGCCTCTAACCATTTCTCGGAATACGGGCCCATCATCGCTTCTTCATAGCTCGTAGGTTCATCGTTGTCCAACAACATGACCTCTAAGACAAGGTTGTTGTACCACTCAGGAGCAGTACGCGTCCTTGTCAACCTACGAGGTTCGATAGTAACTTGATCCGAAGCTTTATGATCATCATCATTAACTTCCTCTTCAACTAATGTAGGCTCCACAGAAACAACTTTCTGCGCTGCGCTACTCTCTGGTTGAAACAAAGGTTCAACAACCTCATCAAGTTCTATCTTCCTCCCACTGAATTCTTTCGAGAGAAACTCTTTCTCGAGAAAGGACCCGTTTTAGCAACAAACACTTTGTGCTTGGATCTGAGATAGAAGGTTTACCCAACTGTTACGTTAGGGTATTCTATGAAGATGCATTTGTCCGCTTTGGGTTCGAGCTCATCAGGTTGAAAACCTTTTCCACATAAGCGTCGCAGCCCCAAACATTAAGAAATGACAGCTTAGGTTTCTGCCAAACCAAAATTCATACGGTGTCATCTCAACGGACTTAGATGGTGCCCCTTTTTAAAGTGAATGTAGTTGTCTCTAATGCATAACCCCAAAACAATAGTGGCAAATCGATAAGAGACATCATAGTACGCACCATATCCAATAGAGCACGACTACGACGTTCGGACACACCATCACACTATGGTGTTCCAGGTGGCGTGAGTTGTGAAACAACTTCCACATTGTCTTAAGTTGTATACCAAACTCGTAACTCAGAGATTTACCTCTACGATCATATCGTAGATATTTTATCTTCTTGTCACGATGATCTCAAACTTCACTCTGAATTAGTTTGAACTTTTCAAATGTTTCAGACTTGTGTTTCATTAAGTAAATATCCCCATATCTACTCAAATCATCAGTGAAGGTAGGAAAATAATGATATCCACCGCACGCTACAACACTCATTGGACCGAATACATCAACATGTATTATTTCCAATAAGTCACTTGCCCGCTCCATCATACCGGAAAACGGGGTCTTAGTCATCTTGCCCATGAGGCATGGTCCGCATGTCTCAACCGATTCGAAATCGAATGAGTCCAAAGATCCATCAGCATGGAGTTTCTTCATGCATTTTACACCAATATGACATTTAGTGGCAGTGCCACAAGTATGTGGTACTATCATTATTAACTTTGTATCTTTTGGCATCAATATTATGAACATGTGTATCACTACGATCAAGATTCAATAAACCATTCTCATTGGGTGCAAGACCATTGAAGGTATTATTCATGTAAACAGAATAACCATTATTCTCTAACTTGAATGAATAACCGTATTGCAATAAACATGATCTAATCACGTTCATGCTCAACGCAAACACCAAATAACATTTATTTAGGTTCATCACTAATCCCGAAGGTAGAGAGAGCGTGCGATGGTGATCACATCAACCTTGGAAACACTTCCAACACTCATCGTCACCTCACCCTTAGCTAGCCTCCGTTTATTCCATAGCTTTTATTTCGAGTTACTAACATTTAGCAACCGAACCGGTATCCAATACCCAGGTGCTACTAGAAGTACTAGCAAGGTACACACGTATATCAAATATACTTCTATCGACGTTGCCAGCCTTCTTATCTACCAAGTATCTAGGGTTGTTCCGCTTCAGCGACCGTTCTCCTCGTAATAGAAGCACTTAGTCTCGGGTTTGGGTTCAACCTTGGGTTTCTTCACTGGAGCAGCAACTGACTTGCCATCCATGAAGTTTCCCTCCTAGCCCTTGCCCTTCTCGAAACTAGTGGTTTCACTAACCATCAACACTTGATGCTCCTTCTTGATTTCTACCTTCGCGGTGTCAAACATCACGAATAGCTCAGGGATCATTATTTCTATCCCTGGCATTTTATAGTTCATCACAAGGCTCTAGTAGCTTAGTGACAGTGACTTGGAGAACTATATCAATCACTATCTTATCTGGAAGATCAACTCCCACTCGATTCAAGTGATTGTAGCACCCAGACAATCTGAGCACATGCTCACCGATTGAGATATTCTCCTTCATCTTGCAGGCAAAGAATCTTGTTGGAGGTCTCATACCTCTCAACACGGGCACGAGCCTGAGATCCTAATTTCAGCTCTTAGAACATCTCATATGTTCCGTGACGTTCAAAACATTTTGGAGCCTCAATTGTAAGCCGTAATGCATGACGCACTGAACTATCAAGTAGTCATCAGAACGTGCCTGTCAGATGTTCACAACATCTACAGACGACGCTTGAGGGGGTGGCGCACCGAGCAGTGCATTAAGGACATAAGCCTTCTATGCAGCAATGAGGACAATCCTCAGATCATGGACCCAGTCTGCATTATTGCTACCATCATCTTTCAACTCTATTTCTCTAGGAACATATAAAAATTCAAGGGAGCTACAGCGTGAGCTAGTAATCTACAACATAATTTGCAAAGACATTTTGACTATGTTCATGATAATGAGTTTAGTTAATAATATTACTTAAAAACTCCCACTCAAATTGACATCCCTCCGGTCATTCGAGTGACACATGATCCAAATCCACCAACTCAAGTCCGATCATCACGTGAGTTGAGGTGGTTTCAATGGTGAACATCTTCATGTTGATCATATCTACTATATGACTCATGTTCGACCTTTCGGTCTCTTGTGTTCCGAGGCCATGTCTGTACATGCTAGGCTCGTCAAGTTTAACCCGAGTGTTCCGCACGTGCAACACTGGCTTGCACCCGTTGTATGTGAACGTAGAGTCTATCACACCCGATCATCACGTGGTGTCTCAAAACGACGAACTTTCGCAACGGTGCACACTCGGGGAGAACACAATTTTATCTTGAAATTTTAGTGAGGGATCACCTTATAATGCTACCGTCGTCCTAAGCAAAATAAGATGCATAAAAGGATTAACATCACATGCAAATCATAAGTGACATGATATGGCCATGAACTTGTGCTTTTGATCTCCATTTTCAAAGCACCGGCATGATCTCCATCGTCACCGGCATAACACCATGATCTCCATCATCTTGATCTCCATCAATGTGTCGCCATGAGGTTATCGCGCCGACTGTTGCTTCCACGACTATTGCTAACTCATAGCGATAAAGTAAAGCAAAAATGGCGAAAATAATTAAAGACAACCCTATGGCTCCTGCCGGTTGCCGTATTCATCGACATGCAAGTCGTGATATTCTATACAATACATGATCATCTCATACATCACAGATATCTCATCATGTAATTGGCCATATCACATCACAACATACCCTGCAAAAACAAGTTAGACGTCCTCTAATTGTTGTTGCAAGTTTTACGTGGCTGCTACGGGTATCTAGCAAGAACAATTCTTACCTACGCAAAAACCACAATGGTGATACAAAAATTGCTATTCAACCTTCTCAAGGACCGCCTTTGTCAAATCCGATCCGACTAAAGTGGGAGAAACAGACACCCGCCAGCCATCTTTATGCAACGAAGTTACATGTCAGTTGATGGAACCGGTCTCTCGTAAGCGTACGAGTAATGTTGGTCCGGGCCGCTGTTGGGGAACGTAGTAATAATTCAAAATTTTCCTACGTGTCACCAAGATCAATCTAGGAGATGCTAGCAACGAGAGAGAGAGGGAGTGCATCTTCATACCCTTGAAGATCGCTAAGCGGAAGCGTTGCAAAGAACGCGGTTGATGGAGTCGTACTCGCGGCGATTCAAATCGCGGAAGATCCGATCCAAGCGCCGAACGGACGGCGCCTCCGCGTTCAACACACGTACAACCCGGGGACGTCTCCTCCTTCTTGATCTAGCAAGGGGGGAGGAGAAGTTGAGGGAGAGCTCCGGCAACACGACGGCGTGGTGGCGGTGGAGCTCGTGGTTCTCCGGCAGAGCTTCGCTAAGCACTACGGAGGAGGAGGAGGTCTAGGAGGCGGGAGGGCTGCGCCAGGGAAGGGGTGCAGCTCCCATGCGCCTCCCCACTATATATAGGGGTGGAGGGGGCTGGTTTCTTGCCTTCCAAGTCCATTGGGGCGTTGGCAAAGGTGGGAGGAAAGAAATCCCATCCTTTCCCTTCCCCACCGATTGTTATCCCCCCTTTTTAGGGATCTTGATCTTATCCCTTCGGGATATGATCTTATTCCTTCTAAGGGGGGATCTTGGTGCGCCTTGACCAGGGGTGTGGGGCCTTGCCCCCACTACCCACGTTCATGTGGCCCCCCCCCATGCAGGTGGGCCCCACTCTGGAACCTTCTAGAACCTTCCCGGTACAATACCGAAAAATCCCGAACATTTTCCGGTGGCCAAAATAGGACTTCCCATATATAAATCTTTACCTCCGGACCATTCCGGAACTCCTCGTGACGTCCGGGATCTCATCTGAGACTCCGAACAACCTTCGGTCACCAACGTGTATTTCCCATTACTACTCTAGCGTCACCGAACCTTAAGTGTGTAGACCCTACGGGTTCGGGAACCATGCAGACATGACCGAGACACCTCTCCGGCCAATAACCAATAGCGGGATCTGGATACCCATATTGGCTGCCACATATTCCACGATGATCTCATCAGATGAACCACGATGTCGGGGATTCAATTAATCCCGTATACAATTCCCTTTGTCCATCGGTATGCTACTTGCCCGAGATTCGATCGTCGGTATCCCTATACCTTGTTCAATCTCGTTACCGGCAAGTCTCTTTACTCGTTCCGTAACACATGATCCCGTGACTAACTCCTTAGTCACATTGAGCTCATTATGATGATGTATTACCGAGTGGGCCCAGAGATACCTCTCCGTCACACGGAGTGACAAATCCCAGTCTCGATTCGTGCCAACCCAACAGACACTTTCGGAGATACCTGTAGTGCACCTTTATAGTCACCCAGTTACGTTGTGACGTTTGATACACCCAAAGCATTCCTACGGTATCCGGGAGTTGCACAATCTCATGGTCTAAGGAAATGATACTTGACATTAGAAAAGCTCTAGCAGACGAACTACACGATCTTGTGCTATGCTTAGGATTGGGTCTTGTCCATCACATCATTCTCCTAATGATGTGATCCCATTATCAATGACATCCAATGTCCATGGTCAGGAAACCATGACCATCTATTGATCAACGAGCTAGTCAACTAGAGGCTCACTAGGGACATGGTGTGGTCTATGTATTCACACATGTATTACGGTTTCCGGTTAATATAATTATAGCATGAACAATAGACAATTATCATGAACAAGGAAATATAATAATAACCATTTTATTATTGCCTCTAGGGCATATTTCCAACAGTCTCCCACTTGCACTAGAGTCAATAATCTAGTTACATTGTGATGAATCGAACACCCATAGAGTTCTGGTGCTGATCATGTTTCGCTCGTGGAAGAGGTTTAGTCAACGGATCTGCGACATTCAGATCCGTATGTACTTTACAAATATCTATATCTCCATCCTGAATGTAACCACAAATGGAGTTGAAGCGGCGCTTGATGTGCTTGGTCTTCTTGTGAAACCTGGGCTCCTTGGCAATGGCAATAGCTCTAGTGTTGTCACAGAAGAGAGTCATCGGGCCCGACGCATTGGGAATCACTCCTAGGTCGGTGATGAACTCCTTCATCCAGACTCCTTCCTGCGCTGCTTTCGAAGCAGCTATGTACTCCGATTCACATGTAGATGCCGCCACGACGCTTTGCTTGCAACTGCACCAGCTGACTGCCCCACCATTCAAAATATACACGTATCCGGTTTGTGACTTGGAGTCATCCGGATCTGTGTCGAAGCTAGCATCGACGTAACCCTCTACGATGAGCTCTTCGGCACCTCCATAAACGAGAAACATATCCTTAGTCCTTTTCAAGTACTTAAGGATATTCTTGACCGCTGTCCAGTGTTCCATTCCAGGATCACTTTGGTACCTCCCTACCAAACTTATGGCAAGGTTCACATCAGGTCTGGTACACAGCATGGCATACATAATAGAGCCTATGGCTGAGGCATAGGGGATGACACTCATCTTTTCTCTATCTTCTGCCGAGGTCGGGCATTGAGCTGTGCTCAATCTCACACCTTGCAATACAGGCAAGAACCCCTTCTTGGACTGATCCATATTGAACTTCTTCAATATCTTGTCAAGGTATGTGCTTTGTGAAAGACCAATGAGGCGTCTCGATCTATCTCTATAGATCTTGATGCCTAATATGTAAGCAGCTTCTCCAAGGTCCTTCATTGAAAAACACTTATTCAAGTAGGCCTTTATGCTTTCCAAAAGTTCTATATCATTTCCCATCAACAATATGTCATCCACATATAAAATGAGAAATGCTACAGAGCTCCCACTCACTTTCTTGTAAATACAGGCTTCTCCATAAGTCTGTATAAACCCAAACGCTTTGATCACCTCATCAAAGCGAATGTTCCAACTCCGAGATGCTTGCACCAGCCCATAGATGGAGCGCTGGAGCTTGCATACCTTGTCAGCATTCTTAGGATCGACAAAACCTTCCGGCTGCATCATATACAATTCTTCCTTAAGGAAACCGTTAAGGAATGCCGTTTTGACGTCCATTTGCCAGATCTCATAATCATAAAATGCGGCAACTGCTAACATGATTCGGACAGACTTCAGCATCGCTACGGGTGAGAAAGTCTCATCATAGTCAACTCCTTGAACTTGTCGATAACCCTTAGCGACAAGCCGAGCCTTATAGATGGTCACATTACCATCCGCGTCAGTCTTCTTCTTAAAGATCCATTTATTTTCTATGGCTTGCCGATCATCGGGCAAGTCCACCAAAGTCCATACTTTGTTCTCATACATGGATCCTATCTCGGATTTCATGGCTTCAAGCCATTTGTTGGAATCCGGGCCCGTCATGGCTTCTTCATAGTTCGAAGGTTCACCGTTGTCTAACAACATGATTTCCAGGACAGGGTTGCCGTACCACTCTAGTGCGGAACGTGTCCTCGTGGACCTACGAAGTTCAGTAGTAACTTGATCCGAAGTTTCATGATCATCATCATTAACTTCCTCTCTAGTCGGTGCAGGCACCACAGAAACATTTTCCTGCGCTGCGCTACTCTCCGGTTCGAGAGGGGGTACAATTACCTCATCAAGTTCTACTTTCCTCCCGCTTACTTCTTTCGAGAGAAACTCTTTCTCTAGAAAGGATCCATTCTTGGCAACAAAGATCTTGCCTTCGGATCTGAGGTAGAAGGTATACCCAATAGTTTCCTTAGGGTATCCTATGAAGACGCACTTTTCCGATTTGGGTTCGAGCTTTTCAGGTTGAAGTTTCTTGACATAAGCATCGCATCCCCAAACTTTCAGAAACGACAGCTTAGGTTTCTTCCCGAACCATAATTCATACGGTGTCGTCTCAACGGATTTAGACGGTGCCCTATTTAAAGTGAATGCGGCAGTCTCTAATGCATATCCCCAAAATGATAGCGGTAAATCAGTAAGAGACATCATAGATCGCACCATATCCAATAGAGTGCGATTACGACATTCGGACACACCATCACGCAGAGGTGTGCCAGGCGGCGTGAGTTGTGAAACAATTCCACATTTCCTTAAGTGCGTGCCAAACTCGTGACTCAAATATTCTCCTCCACGATCAGATCGTAAGAACTTTATTTTCTTGTCACGTTGATTCTCTACCTCACTCTGAAATTCCTTGAACTTTTCAAAGGTCTCAGACTTGTGTTTCATTAAATAGACATACCCATATCTGCTTAAGTCATCAGTGAGGGTGAGAACATAACGATAGCCACCGCGAGCCTCAACGCTCATTGGACCGCATACATCGGTATGTATTATTTCCAACAAGTTGGTTGCTCGCTCCATTGTTCTGAAGAACGGAGTCTTAGTCATCTTGCCCACGAGGCATGGTTCGCACGTGTCAAATGGTTCATAATCAAGAGACTCCAAAAGTCCATCTGCATGGAGTTTCTTCATGCGTTTGACACCAATATGACCAAGGCGGCAGTGCCACAAGTATGTGGGACTATCATTATCAACCTTACATCGTTTGGTATTCACACTATGAATATGTGTAACATCACGTTCGAGATTCAATAAAAATAAACCATTGACCAGCGGGGCATGACCATAAAACATATCTCTCATATAAATAGAACAACCATTATTTTCGGATTTAAATGAGTAGCCATCTCGCATCAAACGAGATCCAGATACAATGTTCATGCTCAAAGCTGGTACTAAATAACAATTATTGAGTTTTAAAACTAATCCCGAAGGTAGATGTAGAGGTAGCGTGCCGACGGCGATCACATCGACCTTGGAACCATTCCCGACGCGCATCATCACATCGTCCTTCGCCAGTCTCCGCTTATTCCGCAGCTCCTGTTTTGAGTTACAAATGTGAGCAACCGCACCGGTATCAAATACCCAGGAGCTACTACGAGCGCTGGTAAGGTACACATCAATAACATGTATATCATATATACCTTTGACGTTGCCGGCCTTCTTATCCGCTAAGTACTTGGGGCAGTTCCGCTTCCAGTGACCGGTTCCCTTGCAATAAAAGCACTCAGTCTCAGGCTTGGGTCCATTCTTGGGCTTCTTCCCGGCAACTGATTTACCGGGCGCGGCAACTGCTTTGCCGTCCTTCTTGAAGTTCTTCTTACCCTTGCCTTTCTTGAAACTGGTGGTCTTATTCACCATCAACACTTGATGTTCCCTTTTGATCTCCACCTCCGCTGATTTTAAGATCGAATATAACTCAGGAATGGACTTCTCCATCCCTTGCATATTGAAGTTCATCACAAAGCTCTTGTAGCTAGGTGGAAGCGACTGGAGGATTCTGTCAATAACCGAGTCATCCGGAAGATTAACTCCCAGCTGAGACAAGCGGTTGTGCAACCCAGACATTTTGAGTATGTGCTCGCTGACAGAACTATTTTCCTCCATCTTACAACTGAAGAACTTGTCAGAGACTTCATATCTCTCGACCCGGGCATGAGCTTGGAAAACCATTCTCACCTCTTGGAACATCTCATATGCTCCGTGTTGCTCAAAACGCTTTTGGAGCCCCGGTTCTAAGCTGTAAAGCATGCCGCACTGAACCAGGGAGTAATCATCACTACGCGACTGCCAGGCGTTCATAACGTCTTGAGTTGCTGGGAAAATGGGTGCGTCACCTAGCGGTGCATCAAGGACATATGCTTTCTTGGAAGTTATGAGGATGATCCTCAAGTTACGGACCCAGCCCGTATAGTTGCTTCCATCGTCTTTCAGCTTGGTTTTCTCTAGGAACGCGTTGAAGTTGAGGGCAACATTAGCGTGGGTTACACCCATTGTATGCGAACGTTAGAATCTATCACACCCGATCATCACGTGGTGCTTCGAAACAACGATCCTTCGCAACGGTGCACACTTAGGGGGAACACATTTCTTGAAATTTTAGTGAGGGATCATCTTATTTATGCTACCGTCATTCTAAGCAAATAAGATGTAAAAACATGATAAACATCACATGCAAATCATAAAGTGACATGATATGGCCAATATCATCTTGCGCCTTTGATCTCCATCTTCGGGGCGCGGCATGATCACCATCGTCACCGGCACGACACCATGATCTCCATCATCATGATCTCCATCATCGTGTCTTCATGAAGTTGTCTCGCCAACTATTACTTCTACTACTATGGCTAACGGTTAGCAATAAAGTAAAGTAATTACATGGCGTTTTTGATTGACACGCAGGTCATACAATAAATTAAGACAACTCCTATGGCTCCTGCCGGTTGTCATACTCATCGACATGCAAGTCGTGATTCCTATTACAAGAACATGATCAATCTCATACATCACATATATTTCATCACATTCTTTTGGACATATCACATCACATAGCATACCCTGCAAAAACAAGTTAGACGTCCTCTAATTGTTGTTGCAAGTTTTACGTGGCTGCTATGGGTTTCTAGCAAGAACGTTTCTTACCTACACAAAAGCCACAACGGTGATATGCCAATTGCTATTTACCCTTCATAAGGACCCTCTTCATCAAATCCGATCCGACAAAAGTGGGAGAGACAGACACCCGCTAGCCACCTTATGCAACAAGTGCATGTCAGGCGGTGGAACCAGTCTCATGTAAGCGTACGTGTAAAGTCGGTCCGGGCCGCTTCATCCCACAATGCCGCCGAATCAAGATAGGACTAGTAACGGCAAGCAAATTGACCAAATCATCACCCACAACTACTTGTGTTCTACTCGTGCATAGAATCTACGCATAGACCTAGCTCATGATGCCACTGTTGGGAAACGTAGTAATAATTCAAAATTTTCCTATGTGTCACCAAGATCAATCTAGGAGATGCTAGCAAAGAGAGAGAGAGGGAGTGCATCTTCATACCCTTGAAGATCGCTAAGCGGAAGCGTTGCAAAGAACGCGGTTGATGGAGTCGTACTCGCGGCGATTCAAATCGCGGAAGATCCGATCCAAGCGCCGAACGGACGGCGCCTCCGCATTCAACACACGTACAGCCCGGGGACGTCTCCTCCTTCTTGATCCAGCAAGGGGGGAGGAGAAGTTGAGGGAGAGCTCCGGCAGTACGACGGCGTGGTGGCGGTGGATCTCGTGGTTCTCCGGCAGAGCTTCGCTAAGCACTACGGAGGAGGAGGAGGTCTAGGAGGGGGGAGGGCTGCGCCAGGGAAGGGGTGCAGCTCCCATGCGCCTCCCCACTATATATAGGGGTGGAGGGGGCTGGTTTTTGCCCTCCAAGTCCATTGGGGCGTTGGCAAAGGTGGGAGGAAAGAAATCCCATCCTTTCCCTTCCCCACCGATTGTTATCCCCCCTTTTTAGGGATCTTGATCGTATCCCTTCGGGATATGATCTTATTCCTTCTAAGGGGGGATCTTGGTGCGCCTTGACCAGGGGTGTGGGGCCTTGCCCCCACTACCCACGGTCATGTGGGCCTCACTCCGGAACCTTCTAGAACCTTCCCGGTACAATACCGAAAAATCCCGAACATTTTCCGGTGGCCAAAATAGGACTTCCCATATATAAATCTTTACCTCTGGACCATTCCGGAACTCCTCGTGACGTCCGTGATCTCATCCGGGACTCCGAACAACCTTCGGTCACCAACGTGTATTTCCCATTAGTACTCTAGCGTCACCGAACCTTAAGTGTGTAGACCCTACGGGTTCGGGAACCATGCAGACATGACCGAGACACCTCTCCGGCCAATAACCAATAGCGGGATCTGGATACCCATATTGGCTCCCACATGTTCCACGATGATCTCATCGGATGAACCACGATGTCGGGGATTCAATTAATCCCGTATACAATTCCCTTTGTCCATCGTCATGTTACTTGCCCGAGATTCGATCGTCGGTATCCCTATACCTTGTTCAATCTCGTTACCGGCAAGTCTCTTTACTCATTCCGTAACACATGATCCCGTGACTAACTCCTTAGTCACATTGAGCTCATTATGATGATGTATTACCGAGTGGGCCCAGAGATACCTCTCCGTCACACGGAGTGACAAATCCCAGTCTCGATTCGTGCCAACCCAACAGACACTTTCGGAGATACCTGTAGTGCACCTTTATAGTCACCCAGTTACGTTGTGACGTTTGATACACCCAAAGCATTCCTACGGTATCCGGGAGTTGCACAATCTCATGGTCTAAGGAAATGATACTTGACATTAGAAAAGCTCTAGCAGACGAACTACACGATCTTGTGCTATGCTTAGGATTGGGTCTTGTCCATCACATCATTCTCCTAATGATGTGATCCCATTATCAACGACATCCAATGTCCATGGTCAGGAAACCATGACCATCTATTGATCAACGAGCTAGTCAACTAGAGGCTCAATAGGGACATGGTGTGGTCTATGTATTCACACATGTATTACGGTTTCCGGTTAATACAATTATAGCATGAACAATAGACAATTATCATGAACAAGGAAATATAATAATAACCATTTTATTATTGCCTCTAGGGCATATTTCCAACAGCCGCTTCATCCCACAATACCGCCGAATCAAGAAAAGACCAAGGGAGGAAGCAATCTGAATATCAACGCCCACAAACTCCTTTGTGTTCTACTCGAGATCTCATCTACACATAGACCTAGCTCATGATGCCACTGTTGGGGAACGTTGCATGGGAAACAAAAATTTTCCTACGCACACGCAAGATCTATCCATGGTGATGAGCATCTACGAGAGGGAGAGTGGATCTACATACCCTTGTAGATCGCTAAGCGGAAAGCGTTAAGAAACGCGGTTGATGTAGTCGAACGTCTTCGCGATCCAAATCGCCGAGCGTCCCGCGATCCCATCACGATCCATCTCGCGATCCAATCTCGATCTGTCCCGCGATCCCATCACGATCCATCCCGCGATCAAATCACGAATCGTCTCGCGATCCTGATCACGGTCCTTCCGATCTAGCGCCGAACGGATGGCACCTCCGCGTTCCGCACACGTACAGCTCGAAGACGATCTCCGCCTTCTTGATCCAGCAAGAGGGAGCGGAGAGGTAGAAGAGTTCTCCGGCGGCGCGACGGTGCGGCGGCGATGGTGGTGGAACAATTCCGGCAGGGCTTCGCCTAAGCACCGCTGAAACTAGACTAGAGGAGAAACCGATCTAGATGAAGTAGAGGGAGCACGTGGCAATTAGGGTTAGCTCTTCCCTCTAAATCCTCTAGTATATATAGGAGGGAGGGAGGGGAGGAGACAGCCTCAAACCCTCAAGGTTTGGCCGAAATTGGAGGTGGAGGAGTCCTACTCCAATCCTATTAGGAGTAGGATTCCTCCTCTCCACTTGGAAACCCTTTCCACCTTTCCTCCTTTGGATTTTTTCCACCCAAAGCCACATGGGCCTTAGTGGGGGGATTAAGCCAGCCCACTAGGGGCTGGTTTGACTCCTCCCACAGCCCATGAGGTCCTTTGGGTCGAGACACCCCTCCCGATGGTCCCCGGTACCCCTCCCGGCACTCCCGGTACACTACCAAAATACCCGAAACTTTTCCGGTGACCAAAACAGGACTTCCTATATATCAATCTTTACCTCCGGACCATTCCGGAGCTCCTCGTGATGTCCAGCATCTCATCCAGGACTCCGAACAACCTTCGGTCACCACCATACATAACTCTACTATACCGAAACGTCACCGAACCTTAAGTGTGCAGACCCTGCGGGTTCGAGAACTATGTAGACATGACCAAGACACCTCTACGGTCAATAATCAATAGCGGGATCTGGATGCCCATATTGGTTCCTACATATTCTATGAAGATCTTTATCGGTTGAACCTCTATGTCAAGGATTCAGTTAATCCCGTACGCTGTTCCCTTTGTTCTTCGGTATGTTACTTGCCCGAGATTCGATCGTCGGTATCTCTATACCTAGTTCAATCTCGTTACTGGCAAGTCTCTTTACTCGTTTTGTAATACAAGATCCCGTGGCTAACACTTAGTCACATTGCTTGCAAGGCTTATTGTGATGTTGTATTACCGAGTGGGCCCTGACATACCTCTCCGTCACACGGAGTAACAAATCCCAGTCTTGATCCATGCCCACTCAACAGACACCCTCGGAGATACCTGTAGAGCATCTTTATAGTCACCCAGTTACATTGTGACGTTTGATACACACAAGGTATTCCTCCGGTGTCAGTGAGTTGCATGATCTCATGGTCATAGGAACAGATACTTGACATGCAGAAAACTATAGCAATAAACTGACACGATCATATGCTATGTTTATAGTTTGGGTCTTATCCATCACATCATTCTCCTAATGATGTGATCCCGTTATCAAATGACATCTCATGTCTATGGCCAGGAAACCTTGACCATCTTTGATCAACGAACTAGTTAACTAGAGGCACACTAGGGACACAGTGTTGTCTATGTACCCACACATGTATTTGAGTTTCCAATCAATACAATTATAGCATGGATAATAAACGATTATCACGAACAAGGAAATATAATAATAACCAATTTATTATTGCCTCTAGGGCATATTTCCAACAGGTTATGCACGCGTGCTACCCTGATCAGGTAGGCGGTGATAACCCTGTGAGCCCAGTTGATTGTTTAGCCCGGGAGTCCCCGTTTGGGACAGTTTAGTAGTCCCCGTTTGGGACAGTTTAGTAGTCCCCGTTTGGGATAGTTTAGCCACGACGGTGGCAGGTGTCATGAGGACACAGGGGCCACCCAGGGCTGGCCTCCACGGGGGAGGATGAATGCCTGAGGTACGATGAGAGAGTCACGGGCCAGGCAGGTTTCGTTGAAGCGACGCTGGTCCACCCGAAGGGGATCGCGAGGCCAGGTGCTTCATGGTGTGGGTAAAGTGCGCAACCTCTGCAGAGTGTAAAATCTATTCGAATAGCTGCGTCCACGGTATTGGACAGCCCGTCCAGACCTCACTAGGTGGTCAACCGTATTACTAATGATAAAGATGGAAGAACTCATCTTGGGTAGACATCAGATGATGTCAGGAATATGATATGTTAGCCAAGGGATGGCTATATGATGAGTGGTCGGATGACCACATGATTTGGATTGGATTTGAGTCAGTTCAGGTTGGATCATGAGTATGTCGAGGGTTGCGGGACAACCCAGAAGAGAGTAAGTTGATCCTCGGTATCAGTAAGCTCTTGAAGCACCTAGTGTGATCATTGCTATGCTATGTTATGCAGATTATAGGTCTGATCCATGCTATGCTATGCTTGATGTGTGTTTTACTGTAATTCCATGCCATGTTTAGGATTAATTCATGCCTAGCAGAGGGCTTGCTTTGTCATCTGCTTGTTTGGATGCTATGTATTTGGTTGTCTTGCGAGTACATTCAAAGTACTCACCTGGCCTTGCACGTGGCCAGTTGCAGGAGAAGGTCTGTCGTGCTAGATCGTAACCTAGCCAGTCCTGTGAGTTATGGAGCCCAGCCAGAGACGTCGTTGCCGCTGAACCAAGACCTCTGCTGCCATTTAGTTAGCCTTGGAGTTATGTAATATTGTTGTAGGCAACAGTATTGTAATACTCCATTATATCAATAAAGCCATTTTTGTGCCTGGAATTGCTGTATCATGTCTTTGACGTGCGCCAGGTCTTATCCTGGGGCTGGCGTGCGTCGGCCCTCTATCGGGGTGCCACACCGCGCGCCAACGAAATGGCTCAGGAGATTGTTCAGCACTGCGAAGGATGCCAGTTTTACGCAAACTTGTCGCATAAGCCCGCGTCCGCCTTGAAGACTATTCCACTCGTCTGGCCGTTCGCTGTATGGGGTTTGGATATGGTCGGTCCTCTCCGAACGGGCCAGAGTGGATTCACGCATCTACTTGTAGCAGTCGACAAGTTCACCAAGTGGATTGAGGCTAAGCCCATAAAGAAGCTGAATTCGCACACTGCTATCAAATTTATGAAAGAGATAATGTTCCGGTATGGAGTTCCCCACAGTATCATCACGGATAATGGTTCCAACTTTGACTCGGAAGAGTTCAGATACTTTTGCTCCACCCAAGGCACTCGGGTGGATTACACATCTGTTGCGCACCCCTAGACTAATGGTCAAGCTGAGCGAGCAAATGGCCTTATCCTTCATGGGTTGAAGCCTCGACTAATGCGAGATCTTGAACATGCAGCTGGAGCTTGGGTTACTGAATTGCCGTCTGTTCTGTGGGGCTTGAGGACGACTCCTAACCGGTCGACTGAGCGCACTCCTTTCTTCATGGTGTATGGAGCCGAGGCCGTTTTGCCGAGTGATCTCCTTCAAAATTCTCCCCGTGTAGATCTTTACTCAGAGGCTGAGGCTGAACAAGCACGACATGACGGTGTAGATCTCCTGGAAGAAGAACGTGAAATGGCTCTAATTCGGTCGACTGTGTACCAGCAAGATCTGCGTCGCTTCCATGCAAAGCACGTCAGGAGTGGGTCGTTCCATGAAGGTGATCTTGTGCTCCAAGTGGATCAGCAGCGGCCTCACAAGCTCGCCCCCGCGTGGGAAGGTCCTTTCGTCGTCACCAAAGTACTGAACAATGGAGCCTACCACCTTTTCAATTTCAAGAAGAATATCGACGAACCGCGCGCCTGGAACGCAGATTTACTTCGACGTTTTTATACCTGACGACTGAGTTGTTTGATGTAATAAGAGTACTCTAGACAATGTTGTCTATCAAAGTTATGACTCCTGCAGTCCTTTGTCGATTCCGATCGCACAATCTCATATTCAAAAACACTCCGAGTGAAAGGTGACACTCTCACTCGGGGGCTTAGCCGTGAACAAGTTTTCGCCTAAGTTAAAAATCCTGCCGAGTGAATAGCATCCTATTCACCCGGAAACTTAGCTGTGAATCAGTCTTCGTCTAAGTTGGAAACACTCCGAGTGGTGAGAGACAATCTCACTCGGGGGCTTAGCTGCGACTCCGTATCGGATAAGTTAAAAACTGCTCCGAGTGAGGACATCATCCACACTCGGGGGCTTAGCTCCGAATTAGTTTTCGCCTAAGTTAAAGATCACTTCGAGTGAGGACATCATCCACACTCGGGGGCTTAGCTGCGACTCCGTATCGCCTAAGTTAAAAACTGCTCTGAGTGAGGACACCATCCACACTCGGGGGCTTAGCTGCGAACCAGTTTTCGCCTAAGTTAAAGATCACTCCGAGTGAGGACATCATCCACACTCGGGGGCTTAGCTGCGACTCCGTATCGCCTAAGTTAAAAACTGCTCCAAGTGAGGACATCATCCACACTCGGGGACTTAGCTGCGACTCCGTATCGCCTAAGTTAAAAACTGCTCCGAGTGAGGACATCATCCACACTCGGGGACTTAGCTGCGATCCCGTATCGCCTAAGTTAAAAACCACTCCGAGTGAGGACATCATCCACGCTCGGGGTCTTAGCTGCGACTCCGTATCGCCTAAGTTAAAAACCACTTCGTGTGAAAAGTCCTCCCGAGTGAATAGCATCCCATTCACTCGGAAACTTAGATGCGAATCAGTTTTCGCCTAAGTTAAAAATCCAGATGAGTGAATAGCATCCCATTCACTCGGAAACTTAGCTGCGAATCAGTTTTTCGCCTAAGTTTAAAATCCAGCCGAGTGAATAGCATCCTATTCACTCGGAAACTTAGCTGCGAATCAGTTTTCGCCTAAGTTAAAAATCCAGCCGAGTGAATAGCATCCCATTCACTCGGAAGCTTAGCTGCGAACCAGTCTTCGTCTAAGTTGAAAACTCTTCCGAGTGATGAGCGCTTCTCTCACTCGGGGGCTTAGCCGCGAACAAGTTTTTGCCACTCCCGAGTGGAAAAGAGCAAGTTCAGTCGACTGAATGGCGGCTCGCGCCCCACCCCACACCCATACAAAGCATCATATTATGGTTGATGGAAAGGTCCGAACTGACAAGACCTATCCTGCTGGTTTCATGGACATCATTTCCATCCCTAAGACAAGCATTCAGAGGTGGAGACACTAAGAAAAAGAACTCACTCGACGGACCGTGTGACAAGCGTACTCCAAGTACGAAAAAGGACCCCGAGTCCAAATTCTTAAGACTACTGCCAATCGTAAACGATCGACAGTAGTCTCGGGGACTACACCCAGTGGGTGCACTCAGCGTGCCCCCACTGGATACGACACCACTCGACCAGTTCCGACCTGTCCGAGTAAAAAAAAGCAAACATGCAAACATTGTCTCTATCAGACCCCCGCCGATGCAAGCACTCGACGACGGTCTCGGGGACTACACCCAGTGGGTGCACTCAGCGTGCCCCCACTGGACTAGAAACCACTCGACTAAAACCTGATCTACTCGAGGAGAAAACAAGCAAATATGCACCAAAAGAAAACACCCAGTGGGTGTAGAGTCAAGAAGGATGGCGCGAAAATCGAGGCGTCATGCCCCCACTTGCCTTGCCCTAGTCGTTGTGTCATCGTCGCAAGGCGCGTGCTTTCCAAATTTTTCAAATCCCGTAAAATCCGGGCCTGACAAAGCGACCCGTCGCATCAAGAGATCCTGCTGACCACTCGGACCTGAGTCCGCGCTCAAGTTCACTCAGACGCATATCAAGACAGAATCGATCAGGGTGAATGACAAAGATTCCAATCGATGCAGACTTCTGTGAAGCCCTAAAATGCATTCGGAATTTTTGTGTCTTAACAGAACCTACATCGATCCCTTTTTCACTCGAACCCCATTCCATTCGGGGGCTAATGATGGGGATATATACCTAGGGTAGGGTCTTAGGCCTGACCTACATACCCTACCTTAGGACACTACATTGGAGAACTTAAAGATTACAAGGAAGACTCCGACTGAAATCACCATGGCGCATGAGTCACTCGACAAAAAATCCACTCGGAGGTTTCTCCCTCCATTCGACAGCCACCTTTCACTCGGAAGAACCAGAAATCAGTCGACCGCAGAAGATCAGACGCCACTCCAGGGAGGCCAACGGACAGGCGTTCGACTGGTCGCCATAAGTAGCATTTATTGCATACGTTATCAGTAACGTCCACCTTTATTACCACGATCGAACCCTTGGTTGCCGGGTATTCATGAGGGGTAGCGCACTCTATATAAGCCACCCCTCCCCTCTGGCACAAGAGTTCGCACCCCCTGTAACTCACACCTTCCGCACGACAGAAGCTCTCGAGCACTGAGACGTAGGGCTGTTACCTCCACGAGAGGGGCCTGAACTCATACATCCGTGTGTACAATCTCGCCGTAGCTAGGACTCTGCCCTCTCCTTACGTACCCCTAACCTATACTGTCAGGCTCGTTCCCACGACAGCGCCTGGGGGCGCCGGCTGAAGCGAAAAGTCGCGTGGGGCCGAGCTGTCGGCGACACCAGCTGCTTCTTTCCGCCGTTTTCCCTCCTTTTCCCTCCCCATCCCGCCGTTTCCCCGCCATTCTCTTCCATTCCCTCCATCTCTCTCCGCCGCCATGCCGCCGAAGAAGTACTCCGCCCCTCGCCAAGCCACTGCCCCCACCGCGTCGAAGAAGAGGAAGGCTCGGGCGTCGATGGCAAGGCCGCCGGGCTGGACGAACGCGCAGTGGAAGGCCGATGTCGACCGTAGGGAGGCGGTAACCACTGATCGCCGGAACAGGCTTCTCATGAAGAAAGCCAGGGATGCGGCGGCGGCGGTGGAGCAGGAGGCGTCGTCTCGCTCGACCATGGCGAACGAGCGGCCGATCTTTCCCGGGGCAGCAGCAGATGGGTCCGTTCCCGCAAGGCGCGTGGGGCAGCCAACAGAGTGTCGCGTCGCCGGCCAACCCCAACTTCCCGTCGCCGGCGTGGGGCGGCTACGCGCCCTCGCCGGAGTATGTCGACGGCGACGCCCTCGGCGGCTTCAACCCCAACATCACCTTCCCGCGCACGCCTTCCGCCTTCTCCGCCGGCCACCCCAATGCCCAGTACGGCTACGCGCCCTCGCCGACGTACTCGGGCTCGTCCGCGACGGCACTGAGACATGGCCCCCTGCCTTTCGCGCCTGGTTCGGCCCAACAGTTCAGCAACGCCGACGCCGAGATGGAGGAGATCATCAACACCGGCTCCGCCGCGGCCGCGTCGTGCCCCGAGTTCGGCACGCACGAGGTGGAGGAGGACATCGGCGACATGGACGACGTCGACCCCGACGAGGACGAGGAGGAGATGGAGGCGAAAGAACCGGTGGAGCCGGCGCCGGTGAGGGGCAAAGGGAGAAAGAAGAAGTCAAGGTCGGCCAATGGGAAGCCGGGCGAGCCCCGCATCAAGTGGACGGCGAAGGAAGACGTGTGCCTCGCCGAAGCGTGGAAGCAGGTCAACATGGACCCGATCACCAGCGCGAACCAGAACACCGAGACGTACTGGAAGAGGATCAAGGCGGCGTTCGACGAGCGCAAGTTGGTCGACCCCGAGTTCGCCGGCATACACATGGAGCGCGGCGAGAAGGCCATGTCCAACCATTGGGCGAGCATCCAACTGGCGTGCAACAAGTGGCATGTGATGCAAGAAAACATCCAGGCTCGCCCTGAGAGCGGCGCGAACATCAAACAGCAGGTACGTCCATAAACGCCCCCGGTTGGCCTTCTTTGTTGTGTTCTTCGCCGACACTTGTTCTTGCTGCAGATGGTCCGGATGTTCGAGCTGTTTCGCAAGGACAACGAAACCGACGCTGACTTCAAGTTCCTCCATGTGTTCACCAGGATCGAGTCGTGCGAGAAATGGGCCGAGGTCCGGCTTGCACTCGCCAACAAGGACGGCGTGTACAGCCCGGACGCGCCTGTTGCTGGGGCGGCAGAAGGGCGGCCAGATGGGAACAAGAAAGCGAAGAAGGCCAGGAACGAGGCGCCGGTGGCCGAAAGGCTGCAGGCGTCGATCGAGCAATGCATCGCCGACACAAAGACCCACTCTGCCCTGAGGGAGGAGAAGTCGGAGGCGAGGTGGTCGGCGCTGATGACGAAGCAGGACGCCAAGCTCGACCTCCTTAGGACCAACGTCGTCGCGAAGAAACGCAACACTGACCTGGCGTTCCTCATGGGAGGCGTCACGGCGGACATGGACCCGCAGGTGAAGGCGTGGTACTTGGTGGAGCGCAACCTCATCCTGAACCTCATGCCTGCGCCGACCGCATCGCCCACGCCGCCGCCGAGTGCGCCTTCGTCTCCGACACCGCCGCACGCGCCGGAGCCGACGCCGACCTCTCCCGCCGCTCCGGGAGATGACGAGCTGGCCATTTGAGTTCTATGTGCATGTCTCCCGCCTTTTTGTACGCCGAACTATTGGCATGTTTTGATCGCCGGACCTATGGTGGCGATCGTCGGCCTGTGACATGATGGACGCCGACGTGTGGCATGACCGACGCCGAACTGTGGCATGATCGCCGACTTGAGTCGTTTTTTTGATAGCGGGAAATGGAACGTTTGAATTTGCACGTGCTTGTGGCCGAAACTCGGGAGGTGTGACTGGGAAGTTGATCCCCCAGGACGAAAATAGCGCCGACTGAAACTTTTTTCGATCTCGCCAGGCGCGCTGGGGGGCGGAGGGGGCAAATCGGCTGGAGATGCTACTAACGAGAACCGGATTAACAAGCGCCGTCAGCGAAGACGGCTACGATGCCGCTCGTACTCGGAGCAACGAGCAGCCATCGATGGGGAAGCATGTGCCTGGCTGGCCGGGGCACTAGCACTAGCGGCCTCGTTGCGCGGCGGGGCCCGCCCGAGATCTCGAGGACGGATCATTCGTCCCCACGCGAGGGCATATCCCGCGGCACGGTACCGTTGTGACGGCGGGCGGCGGCAAACAAAACCAGCGAGCGGCGCGACGCACGTCAAAAACCGGGTACCCGCCTTGACTGCCGATGCCCAGCATCGGTGGACTGCCACTTTCGCTTTCGCTTTCACTTTCACCGGTCGGTCGGGTCCAGCGGTCCAGTCCATGCATGCGCCCGCCCGCCCCTCGTTTTTTTTTTGAGCCTCCCGCCCCTCGTTCTGGACCCCTGCGCGGGCCGCTTGGGCCGCTTTGGCGTCGGCGACGGTCCGACGGAGATTGTATTGTTGCACATCCCATGGGTCGGGGTCGGGGTCGGGTCAACCCGCGGAAAGCGCATTCAATCATTTTATTTACTCGGCGGAACGAACTTTGCGATTCCGTTTTGCCTTGCAATTTTCTTTTCTGAAGAGAAAAGAGTTCTGTCTTTTTTTTTTTTTTTTTTTTGCGGGGGAAAAGAGTTCTGTCTTTGACCATCTCCATCCGTGTCACGGGCACTAGAGTTTTACAACGGTCCTTGTCTTTCAGAAAACCATACCATGGAACAATATACTACTCCTTCCGTCCCAAAATAAGTGTCGATGATCTAGTATAAAATTTGTACTAGTTTAGTACAAAATTTGCGACACTTATTTTGGGACGGGGGAGTAGTACTGTGGTAGCGCCATACGATAGATCCAACACTTTTTTTAAGGGAAACCGATACGAGAGATCGAACCCTGTTGTGTGTTAGAGTTTACAACTGTTGTTATGTGCACATAAATACATATACACTCATCTCAATAAACGCACGCGCACCCCATGAGCATCTTCGAGTCACTAAGCCAGCGATCTTGAGGTTGACATCACCACAGGCGTCTTCGTAATCGACGTAAACGTTTGTTTTGACCCCATGACTGAACGAATACCGTCGAAAACCTTGAAATATATCCAAAAAATGCGACCACCGGTGTCGTCTAGGACTTCAACCTTGATGCGCCCTTAATGTGTTGGATATAGAGGCAAGACATGTGGCCCATTTGTCGACGATGTTCTCAACAAACGGTTTGCCAAATTTGTCGTCACGGGTCGTATTATTGGGACAAGTCAACGCATTTAGCATTTCGTGATGCTTGCGACACTGGTAAAGACACAAGTGCAAGCGGTAATGGGTCATCTCGTTAAACATACTACATTTTCAACAAGTTCGATGGGGTTTATTGCGCATGTGGAACATGTGATACGATTGACTGAACGTGATGGGGCTTGGATTGTTGAGATGTTTAAGACGCATTACATGGGCATAAACATTCATGACATCATTCAGGAATCAACGATCGACGGAGCTGGGAGTCAAATCCACCCATAGAGGTTCTTCAAAGAAGTTTCTGAGTGCGCTTTCAGAGTGGAGCAATATTTCAATTATGAGGGGATGATTGAGTAAACCAGACTGACCATGTAATGTTTTCTTGGTGTCGTGCAGGAAAAAGCTGGTGGCTTTAACGCCTGGTAATGTTGTAATTATATGTTTACTGTTGTGGTTATGCGTATATGTTATGCAAGGGGTTGAAGATGCCCTTTGTATGTGAATGGACCATGTGTGAATGTATTCCTCAGATAGTTTCTCATATAGCTTGCTTGCCTTTTTGTTGCGCTTGGCTTTTGTGCCATCGACGCAACGGGCCAACAATACGTATGAGTAAAGCATCCTTCAAATAACCACTGATACAGACGCAATTCAAATCGTTGGTCTTCCTTTTGCTTCTTTTATGCTAAATGGGTTGTCCGGTCGTGCCATGGCCTCTTGCCATCATTTCCCATTGGATGGAGGGCGAGTTGTGGGATGTGAACCCGGTGTTTGAACGTTATGGCATGACCGGACGACGCGTTCTGTCATGGTCGTCCGTACTTTGAGGGCGTGTTTTGGGATGTGAGCCTGGTCTTTTAACATTGTGGTCTAGTAGGACGGTGCACGTACTTCAAGCATCGTGGTATGGCCGGACAACATGTTTTGCCATGTTTGCCTAGACTTTGACCGCTGCGGCTACCCAATGTCGTCTTTTCCATGTCTGCCCCACCTTTGACCCTTGCATCCTGGCCGGATGGCGTGTACGATTGCACGTGCACGCTGATCTCGCTCTTTCCTGGCTCGTCAATCCTCAGGACTTCTTTCTGTTCATGTGTTTCCGGGTGGGGATGTTTGGTTCTGATGGTTCATGTCATTTGCCGTTAGGGTGTGTTCAGGTTTGCTATGAACACTGCTGGAGTATGATTGTTCCCTTTTTTGACTCAATTCGTCTACTGAAGCAAACGACTCATATATCACTAAAGAAAGACATGGACAATGATCATTGTTTTTTCTTTCGTTGATAAAAACAAGACAGTTACTAACACGATACGAGCATAATCATTTATAGGCAATTCCTGAAAAACAACATTTAAATTGCTCACGTGAGTTCTCAGTTGCATTTGTTTTTTGCCCCTTTGCGGATTATTCGTAATATATGTTATTTTGCTTCGCTTCTCTGCTCCAGTTGAGCACTGCAGCAATGGGTCATCTAGTTGGGTAAAGCTTGAATGAACTCCACTACAAGTTATCATGTAAAAGGGGAGAGCAGGTACAAGGATCAAAACTAGAATGTGCAAAACCATCCCTCGTAGCAACGATCGCCCTAATACATGGACTGGACAACAATGAAGATCATGAACCTTAACACACTACAAAACATGCATATACCATACTACACAATTTTCTGTTGATTATCACCCCCCCCCCCAAAGCGACCCTATCTTACCTCAAACAGAACCGTATCAAATCCTAAATCAACCCCTATGAGACCCTAAAGTGAACTCTATCAAACCATAAATCAAACACAAATCGGGCTTAGAAGGACATTACTCCCCTCCTACATACAACTCTGGTGGGTTCAGGCTTACCACCATCGGTGAAGTGGTGATGAAACACATTTGGACGACCACCATCCAGATCCTCCGGTCGCTGATGCTTGCCATCCAGATCTTCCCGCTACGCTGCCACCAAGGGTGAGAGGAGAGTGACTGGGATAGATGGGAGAGTGAGCGATGGTGGGATTTTATGGCGCACCTTCGAGAAACATCGTGTCATCTCCCGCTAGTGCAGTTGTGTGCCCTCTCGGCACTCGCTCGGGTCTGGCTCGCTAGAAATGGTTGATTCGGTAGTTCCTCTCAAATTAGGCTGTAGGCTGCTTTCAGGAGCGTGCGATGCAGACCTAGCCGCACACATAACTAACCAAATGAGCGAATTTTGGTCCCTCGGAACCAAGATGGAGGTTGTGCGATCAACCAAACACGCTTCAAAGGAAGAAGGAACCACGGAAAGTCCAAGCCAACATAGCACCATGCCCCAGATGATGCTAGCAGCCGCACAACCTGCCAAAAGATGACCAACGTCCTTAATGTCGTTGCAGCAGAAAGCACATATCTTATTACAAGGAAGGATGCGCTTGACGAGTTTGTAAGGATGTGTTGGTAGAATGCATGTAGGTTGTATGGGCTCAAAAGTTCCCTATCCAACCCATTTTGACTATTTAATAGGGTGTATGGGCTCTCCTCAGCTATGTCCAACCCATGCTAAAAAGGGCCCTCGGCCATGCACACTTGCGAACACCTAGATGGATGTTCCATTCTCATCCATGCTCGCTCGGGCGTCTGAAGAAAATCCCCACGACCCACCACGATCTAGGGTTATTATATTCCTTTTGTAATGCCTATTATAGTTAAGTGTTAATTTCTTTTTTCATACCGTGGTATGTTTACCACCTTAAATGGAGCTAACCACATCTAACTCGATTACAATGTACCAAGCACAGTCTCAGATCAACATGTCTCAACACATACATGACTATCAAACAACGTCAGATGCATGTACCCAACATATCTACACTCATTATGTGTCAAATGGGAACAACCATTCTAGGATGAATACATCTATCAAACACACCCTAAGAGGTCCAATGCTCTTTCGGACAATGAGTCACCGCAATTTTTTAGTACAAAGCCCCTCAAAACAAGATTTACAAGCTAATTTGGAAAATAAGCTTTCAGAGGGGTTCATGGGATCAAGTCCACATACCTTCGCGATCTCCATCAAGAATGACCTTATGAACAACATCCCACAGATTTGGCAACTAAAGAAAAATGTCAATAGTGAGCAGAGCTTTAAGATCCTCTAGCCAACTTTTTTTAGGACAACTCAGACAACTCTTTAGAGCATTTATAGCCAGGCTCCCCTAACTGAGTGGGCGGACGGCTCGGACACAACCCACTCACAAAAATGTGATTTTTTAATTCAAGATCTTTTTGTGTGTTCGTGAACCTTTTTGAAATCTGCAAATTTTTCAAATTCTTGAACTTTTTGAAATGTGCGAATTCAGACATCTGATAGGGACCATGTGAATAAATGAGGTATAGTGTTGGAGTCCTAAAAATGTCTGGACCGTCCAATCTGAATATTTAACTGTACAATAAGCATCTACGTTGGAGGCAAAAAAACATTTGACACATATAAATGTCAATATGCCTGCGTTTCGCATAAACTAAGGGAAGTGGACACTCTGGAGTACCCAGTAAAGCATTCAGGTTTTGCGAACATTCCCCTTTTAAGTCTTTTTATCGGTTTTGGGAAGGAGAAGGTGCCAATTCATATTTGGTGCTTGAGGCGCGAAATACATGCAAATTGGTACTTCCTATAACGGGCAGGCTCATATAGAAGCCATTCGAGTTTGGTTTCTCAGAAGCTCCCTATTGGTTTTCTGTTTTCACTCGATTCCTTTTTGGTTTTTTTGGTTCCTTTTTTTAAATGCATGAACTTGTTTTCAAATTAGATTTTTTTTGTAAATTTATGAACCTTTATATTTTTTTTCAAATTACAATATTTATTTTTGAAAATATTGAACTTCTTTTCAAATTCGTAAATATTATTTTTCGTTGTTTTTCAGATTAACGAACTCTTCCTGTCTTGATCTGTTTTCAAACTTGTGATTTTTTTCCAAATTTCATGAACGCTTTCCATATTTACGATTACCTTTCAAGTGTTTTGAACTTTAGTTTTTATAAAATGAACTTTATTGAACTGTTTATAATTCGTGACCATTTTTAAATACATGATTTTTTTTGAATTCATGATTTTTTTAATTGACGATTTTTTTACATGTTCATGATTTGTTTTGAAATATGTGACCTTTTGAAATTCTTGATTTTTTCTGAAAGTCAACGGTCAACAGGTCAGTAAGTGGTCAGCAGAGAAAAGTCAACAGATCAAACCAAGTCCGTGCAAAAAAATAGGTAGGGTGATGAGCAAGCGAGCTAACGAAATCCTGCTGAGCGAGCGTGCTAAGCTAGGCCGCGGCCTGCTAAAAAAAAAGCTACCGTTCGGGCGCTAGAGGTGACAATTAGGAGGTCTCGAAGAAGGTTCCCGGCTAGTTTCTTTCATTTTTCTGTTCTTTTTCTTTACTCAGATTTTTGGGCTTTTATTTCTTTTTTTACTCTAGAAAGAATTTTTTTTTTTTGCTTTTTTAGATGCCCCTTATTAAAACATTCAGGAATAAATTTTTTAACTTTTAAAATATTTGCTTTAAATAATTTGACCAATAGTAAAAAGTTTCATTTTTACAAGATTATTATAAAAATTTATATTTTTTTAAAGTTAGCGTCTAAAAATATCAAAAAATTTTACATAAATTTTAATATTTTGGAAAGTGACTAAATAAATTTCACAAAAGTTCCTAAAAATCTTTACTTCTCTAGAAATAAATGCACACGCTTATTTTTTTTTTGAAAAGGAGGATGTACCCCCGGCCTCTGCATCTGGGCGATGCATGTAGCCACTTTATTAATTATTCACAAAGACTTACAAAGTAATACATCAGTAAGCCTGGAGCCACCATCTTGGCAACACTTGCCATTACTCCTAACCCCTTGATGTAGGGGTGCCGAATGTCCGAGTCTAATACTAAACAGACATCACACCAAAACCTAACATCTAATGCCGGATGCCCCACCCTAGCCACATACCGGGACTGGGTCACACACCGGTTCGGCTCACTCACCGAGGCCGCCATCGCCGTCTTCCACCGATCCATCTCCAGAGCAGATACTGACGCACAAACCTTGCCAGCCTGCCGTCGACGCCACCATGGCGCCAGACAACGCTACCGCCCTGCGCTCGACCATCCAGCCGCATCCATCGACAATATCCAGCTGCACCATGCCGCCAATACTCGTCGTCAACGACGCGGTAGATACAACGCCGCACCAACTGGCAACCTCCACACCATCGCCGCTGCTGGAGCTACGCGGAGCCCACCACCCATAGCAACTCTCCCCCAAACACGAGGTCCTCCCAAGACGACGCCTCCATGGAGGATACAACGCGTAGGACGCCGCCGCCACCCAATCCAGATGAATTTTAGACTTTCGTCCGGGAGGGGTTCGGGGGTGGATAGGACAGACCTCGGCTTCGCCTCCACGGAGGGTAACGACGTCGAGTGTCGTCGCCGATGCCGGGCCGAACAAGCCGGCCAAAGTTTCCTCCGGTCCCATCCTATACCACCAAACCTCCGTCTGCTCCAGATCCGGCAATGAGCCGAACCGCAACCTGCAGAGATGGAAGATCCATGGGGCTCAACCCACCAGGAAGTAGGATAAAGAAGAACCCATCGTAGATCTCCAGACGCCGAATCCAGCGATCCTTTCCCCCCTTATTACAGGCCAGTGCACACACTTATTTATAGAAAATAATATAATAAGAACCGAAAAATCAAAAGAAACATAAGTAAAACCAAAAGGCTAGCCGCAGGGGCGAAACACTTGCATTTTGACGCTTAACGCATCACATAGGACCTCCCCGCGCTAGAAATGCCATTGGAGCGTGGTTTTCCCTCCTTTACGGACCTCTTGTTCATCATGCCTAGGCCCAATCGTCAAGAAGAAGTCATACTTGGCGGACTCATGAGTTTCCTTCCTTCCTGAGGCTGCAGCAAGTTGATGAATGTTTATCAAATTCATGAACCTTTATCAAATTCATGACATTTTTTTTCAAAAGTCAGGAACTTTTTCCAAATTTACTAATTTAGTTCAAATTTATTGAACTTTATTTTTTGAAAAGGATTTGTTTTTAATTCATGAACGTTTTTGAATACATGATTTTTTTGAATTCATGAACTTTTTTAAATCATAAACTTTCTTGCATGTTTGTGAACCTCTTTTGAAATTTGCGAGCTTTTCAAATTCTTGATTTGTTTTTCAAACGGTCTACTCAACTGTAATAGTTCGATAGACGGTTAACATGTCAGTCAGTGGTCAACAGGGTCAAAGTCAATAGATCAAAGCAAGCCCCCGCAAAAATAAGATAGGACGATGATCGAGCGAGCGGGCTAATTGTGCCACAGCCCGCTAGAGCGTGTGTGAGCCCCACCTACTTTTCGGGCGATTGAGGCTCCAATTAGTATGTCTAAGAAGAGGTTTCCGTCTGGTTTTCAATATTACAAAAGTTGCATCTTTACAAAATTGTTGCAAAATTTTGGGATTTTGAAAAAAGTTTGAAATCTTACTATTTTTTTGCAGCAATTGCCAATCTTAAAAAATATATTAAAATTTACTCTTTTTTCTAAAAATGTTCCCTTAAAAAACCTCTTAAATTTTATTAAAATATTTTTATATCTTTTTTTTACGTTTTGTCTGGAAAACCATATTAAGAACCGAAAAAACCAAAGGAAAACAGAAAAAAAGGGCGATGCTAGGCGCCGGCAGGCCGGCCCAGTAGTTCGGCCGGTCTAGTCCTAGCCGCCCGATCAGTTTCTAAATACCCGTTGGATCTAAGTATAACCCAATCGTTTTCTCTTCTAAAAAAAATCTGACCTTGTTCAACCTCGCGACACAGATTTAAAAGAGCACGGGTAAATAGAAAAAGAAGGCAGTGCCTCCGTTGGCGCTTGCCCGCCATCGTCGACGCTGCTCACCAGCGTCCCTGCCCTTGTTCCCAGCATGGCCCGCCCCTCGGTTCGCACAGGTTCTCGCCGGTTCGCCGCATGCAGCTCCTGCCTTCAAAGGCTGAAGCTCCGGCGAACAGCAGCACCACATCCAGCTTATAGCAACGCCGTTCGTCGTCTACGGTCGCATCCCCGGCGAAGCTGTCCAGTAGTTCGTTGGGTTGTATCAAGCAAAAAAGGCTTGTCCCAGCAAAAGCATTCATCGTTCCAGCAAATCAAACATCATAGTCGCCGGGTTGTAACAAAAATTGTCACCGGTTCCAGCAAAACAAAATGACGATGCCAGCAAAAATGAGTCACGCTAGTTTGGTTCCAGCAAAATGTTAGTGAGGTTGTACCTTTTGTGATGCATCTAGCGCAGCTCCTAGGATGTGCGGCGCCGCGCTTTGTCGCCTCCGGTCGCAGCACCGCGCCACCCATCGTTCCAAGCTGCATAGTCGTCCTTGGTGTCACTGCGCTCGCCGCCGACATCGTAGTTCGCAGCAACCCACCACCAACATCTCGCCCACCCCCTTGAAGCATTGTGGGAGTCCATCAATGGATGTAGCAAAAAAGTTGTCGGTAGTAGCAAAAATAAACAATACGGTTGCAGCAAAAAACTCCAGTCGTCGTCGCCGGTTGCAGCTTTTTGCGGCGCGGTGGCTGAGCACCAGGTACCTCATATCCAGTTGAAGCTTTTCTCAAAGCCGGTTGTAGCAATTCGAAAGACTGGTTGTAGCACGGCGTGACACCAATTGTAGCAAAAAAATCCTGACGCTGGCTTGTGCAATGTAGCAAAACATGCAAACACCGATTGTAGCAAATTTGGACACTGGTTGTAGCAAATTTTGACACCGGTTGTAGCAAAAATCGATGGTGACTGTGACGACCATGCAGCTCCACCGGACCACCGTTGCAGCTTCGCTGGACTACGGTTCCAGCTCTTTTGCCCACGGTTGCAGCACCCCCTTGCCTGGTTGCAGCAAAAATCATCTCATCGCCGTCGCCGGTCTCAGCTCCGGCATGATGGATATAGCAAAAAAAAATCCGCCAGTGGTAGCAAAATCGGAGGACGGTTGCAACAAAAAAAAGCCGATGCAACATTTTTTTAGCAGGAATAATACTCGATGCGGGCTGGAGATGAAAAAAAGGTAAGAGATAAGAAAAAAACGACCGTCGCGTAGGGTCCATCACGTACACGAGCAGTGTGCATGGGCCTGCATAGCCAGTACAACGCTAGGCCCGTGTGGTGCGCGTGCGTGTGCATGTGCATGTAAGCACTGTACACGTGAAAGTGACGCGCCGGTCGATAGTTGCGCCGGCGCGGCGGTTTCAAGCGTTTACCAAAAAAAAAACCCGAAAAGGCCAGCAGCAGGGGCGAAATACTGGCCTTTTGTCGTTCAATGCGTCAAGCTCCCTGATTGGAGATGCCCTTGGAGTTCTACGGACCTCTTGTTCACCGGTCGTCAGGAAGAAGACGTACATGATGGACTCATGGCTTTCCTTCCTTCCTTCCTGAGGCTGTTGATTCATCGTCGGTGCACGCCGGACCGTTCCCATGCATGCATCCACTCACGACGACGCACGCACGCGCCTCGCGCTTGGCACCGGCGCGGGGGGAAGGAGGTGGTTGCGCCACGCCATGGTCGCCGCCCGCGCGCTCCACCCCGATCGACCACACCCTCATGGCTACTGGCCATTGGCTAGCCGCCGCGCTATAAATACGACGCCGTCTCGCAGCTCACACAACCCAAGGCGCAAGCTGCTAGTAGTGGTAGTACACGATCGAAGCCGGCGAGACACCCACCCTGCAACCAGCCAGCCAGCCAGCCAGTCAGCCAGCCAGCCATGTCTCGCTCCGGGGGCCTCGCGGTGCTGCTGCTCCTGGTGCTCGCCGCCTCGGCGACCGCGGCGATCACGCCATTGGAGGAGGAGCCGCAGGACGGCAAGCGGGCGGACCACGTCACGGCGGGAGCGGCGATCAAGCCATCGGAGGAGCAGCCGCAGGACGGCAAGCTTGGGGACCACATCACGGCGGGTGCGGCGATCAAGCCATTGGAGGAGCAGCCGCAGGACGGCAAGCGGGCGGGCAACCTCACGGCGGCCAAGGGCCTGCTGGGGGAGGAGCCCGCCGCGCGCCTGGCGTCCGTCCGGACGGAGGAGAAGAAGGACGGCGACGACGCGGCGACGATGCCGATGGAGGGGATGAAGCCGGGCGGCGGCGTGGCGACCCAGCAGGGCGGCGACCCGGGCACGGTGCCGTCGGCGTCGTCGGGGAGCGGCGAGCACGGGAAGGAGGAGAGCGGCGAGCACGGCAAGGAGGAGAGCGGCGGGAGCAGCAGCAGCAAGGAGGGGGAGAAGTCGGCGGCCAAGAGCTGCCTGACCAAGGAGGAGTGCCACAAGAAGCGGCTGCTGTGCGGCAAGGGCTGCACCCTCTCCGCCCACGCCAAGTGCGCCGCCAAGTGCTCCAAGTCCTGCATCGCCACCTGCTAGGCGCCCCCCGCCGCCGCCGTCGACGGCCGGGTCCTTGAGTTCTACGCCGTCGACGGTCTTGATCATCGATCTTTAGGTTGTTTTGGTGAAGGGAATAAGGGAAGGGGCACGCTGCAGCTAGCTGCATGTCTGCATGTGTGGTGTAGCGTAGCCCCTCGATCGTCTTCGTGTCGTCGCCGTTGGTGTAGTGTTTTGATGTGTCCCCGTGTTTGTTCGTGCGTGTTTAGGACTGATATTCGTTATGTTGTTGTCATCTGTGTTTTGTTATATGTCCTTTCTGGTGAGAAATTGGGATGAAACTTGAATAAGAATTGCATGCATGTTAACTTGTTTGCTCAACTATCAGAAACAAGATGAGTAGCCTTCAGTCTCTCGGGTCATACGAAAAAACAAAGCAGAGAGCGCATGAATTTGATCTCACGAGGATAAGCCAGATAGAGCAAATGTTAGCCCATGATTTAATTATAACAACCTTTTTGTAAGGAAAACAATAAGCTAACTGAGAGATATTGTACCAGAGTGAGACGACTGATGTAGGGTGTTCGGCAAACTGAACAAGAAGAAATGCAGCATATCAAATGGTGGAAATACATCGCAAACATTCACCAATCAAGAGTCAATGTGTCAAACTCTCCATCTTAGGGCATCTCCAACACCTACCCTCAAACCGCCTGCATACGTTTACACTGCATGGTCCGGACCACGAAAACCATCCAATGTGAGTCTGTATCGGTCCGCCGAACAGTCCGGACGTGGTTTTTCCAGCAAACCGGAGACATACGTGTGTGCGCGCGGGGGGGGGGGGGGGGGGGGGGGGGGGGGGGAGGGGGCTGCGGGCTTCCGGACCGCTGCATCCCGGCCCACCAAAAACTCCTCCCTTTCCCACGCGTGCTTCCCGTCTAAAACGGGCAGCGGCGCTCCAGAACGCCAGTTGCCGCATTCATGCCCGTACAGCTACATTTATCAAACTACCGAAAGACCCAATCGCGAAGGATTCACCGCATCAAATAGTGGTAAATCTTATTTTCATAAGCTTAATCCTGTTGAAATTTCCTATCCCCGTGTCTTTCCTCCTGAATGCAATTCTCGTTTTCGTAGTACTCAATCTATTACGATATCAGAGGGTTCTGTACACGTGAGATTGTTATGGAAAACAACAGCTTATCGATCTATTTTGCACCACCTTGCAAATAAACTACAGTAAGCTCTAATTTATTTTCGTTTGTCTTTTAGTGGGCAATCAACCGCTTCTATATTCCAATTCATATCAAAGAAATATGCATATCCTCTTGATGATTTTGTCATCCATTTTTTTTGTATAAACCTATATTTAATAATTTATATGTATTAGTTTCATAGATACTTGATTGTTCTTATGGTTCTTTTCATATAAATTGCATCTTGATTTTGGAAATTTGAAATCATTTGTAGATGCTAGTATCTTACTGATGCATTATTTTTAACAGGTTATTCCCTTTTTGTATTAACAACCATTAATGTACACTATTTTTTACCAGGTGATTCCGTGCTTTGCAAGAAAGTTGGTTTTGCACAAATTGGGTATAAAAGAACATGAGACAAGCAAATTTTCAGTTTACCTTCATACAAAAGAAGAAATAGCTTTCATGGTCTTTGTGAGAAATGACAAAATCAAAACTTGTTTCACTGGGAACAATTGGACTGAATTTATGCAACCGTATGATCTCAAGTCTCACAAGGAAATGTACCTCAATGTAGGTGGTAAATCTGGTTTGTTTTTACATGTCCAACTTCTCAATCCTCATGTCACTCATCCCAGTAATTTTTGTTGTTCATAAATCCATTGCCATATTATTTCTGGAACATCGGTCGTTGTCTAGTATTTAGTTTTATTTGGAATAATGCGAATTATTTAGTACCTCTTCTCAATTTCAAAAAGGTCATACTTCTAACTAATTTAACTCAATCTTACTATTTTAGCTTACTTCAATCTAGAACCACAACAAAAACAAATTTTGATAATATTCGTAGCACAAAAGGGGCATCAACAGGATGGAAAGACATTGACAATGTCATCATGTTTATTTTGCACTTAGACTGGTCGCAAATATCATACTGGACCAAGTGATCATCCATATGTGCCACTGTTAGATACTTTGACAAAGTCCAACATTGACTGCAAACTAATGGTAATAATTCTGCTCAGCTTCATGTTCTTACAATAGCAATTTTACATTCATTACCATTCTAACTCCATGCCATTTATTTTCATATAATAGAGACTTCCGAGCTATTCTACGCAAAACCTAAAAGTTGAACCACGTGAGATGATGATTATTCTCATTGTTGATAGCAGCTTCACAAGTACATACACATGTTGTACCGATGGACGTGTAATCATTAATAGCTGGCCAGAAGTACTTAAGAAAACCAGATTGAAATTTGCTGACAAGATCATGTTCTTCACGCACCATGGTTCTCGAGGTGTTTTCCTCTTTGGCCAACACATTTCGGTTTAGTACTTATGTATATTCTGGAATGTAATTCATATATCAAATTCAATAATTATGATACAATGTTGTTTACTCTTTATAACAAACATCAGAACATATCGTTATTTTTATTCAACAATTTCAGCATGGATATGTCTACAAATTATTTGAGCCAGAATAACACCCATCTGACGCCCTTTTTTGCTAAAGCAAAGTAGTGATGGTAAAATAGGGTCATTCCCCGCAAACTAGTGTGAAATCCATCTATTAGGTGATGGTTTTCAGCAGATTTGATCCCCACAGTGGAATATGGGGATGAGGATTGAAGGTATAGCCTATCCCGATTCCCTATTGTGCCTCATTATTTTGTCATATGTATCTAAATTAGAAGATTCTATTTGTAAAATATGGATATTCATCTGATCGATATTAATTAATCCACACTTAACACAAGTTTACAAAGGTGTACGAAGTGCGCATCAATTAATATTGATCGGAGGGATTAATATTGTCTTAACCATTGTAATTTTTAGTAAATTTTTCCATGTGAATGTTATTTACTATCAGTATAATTTCCATGTGTTTGAAAACATAAGTATTCTTACCTTTCCAAACGATTATACCATGGAGATATCACAATTACTTTCTGAATTTTGCTTCTTAATAGGGAATCTAATCCATACTTTGATACAATGGGGATGTGGTTTGAAACAAAAGTGTGCCCAATTTACTAAATTTGGATGACGATAGCAATTCAGTCTACGGTGGGGAGCATCACCGTTCCCATTCATAAACCAAACGGTTATGGATCTGCCTCCGATTTATCAATGGTGTGGCAAACATTGAAATCTAACCGTTTAGTGGTCGCTCTCATAACCATAGAATATGTGCATCACTCATTTAATACATAATCTTAAACACGATAGTCTCACAGCTATTCAAACAGAAAAAATACTCTCAAGTACACAATAATTTAAAGACCAAATGTGCACACTAACAAATAACTACCCAAGTCTGTTGCAACCGGTTCTCTAAAAAGAGGCTTTAGAAGGCGAGAAAGTCCACTAGAACTGAAGCCTCAACACGTTCAATGCCTATCTTCCATTGACAAACTAAGACATCAACATTACCAACACATTTTTTTCGTGAAAATCAATTTTATTGCGAATCAACGATAAGTTGCATAGTAAGGCAATTGAAGTAATCTCATTAACAACAACAAAATTATTACACTTATTCCACAAATAGGAAGATCACCAAAATATACACGGATATGCAAGAATAACGAAAAATTAATGCTTGCTCCTGTGCAAACCATCAGAAAAAGTACATGTACTATTGATGAGATGACACAACTTTTGCAAATGAAGTTGTGATAAATAATTTTGGTTATAAACGAGCATCAGATGAATCAACCATGCAAACATGGATATGATCCTTATTACTCAAAACTACACATGCGTGTATTCAAGACAAGTAGCAAACAACTTGAAAAACTAGATTGCAATCCAACCGATCGAACACTTCACTAGATGTCTAAACTACTATCACTTCTGTCACACAAAGAACTTGCAAAACAAAACAAAGTTACTCATCACCAGAATATTCCATTACATACACAACAGATGAATCGATCATCCAAACAGCAACATGTTAATTATCAGTCAAAGCTACGCACGTATCACAGTTGGCGTGTTTCACAAAACTAACAAACAACTTGACAAACTTGATTTTGATTCGACTTATGCCATACCTCACTAGCAATACTCTTACACCTATGTTTTCGAGAGACTACAAAATATCTCAAAACTAGTAACAAAATTAGTGGAACCTGTACACCTCACATGATCCAAGATATGTGTACATTGATATATCTTTTTTTTAATATTTGTTTACTAATTTGAACAACAATTAGATCTCTATACCTTTTAAAAAAGCCAATGAACTAAGTCATATAAAATTTTATCAGTACAATTGTTGGAAATATGCCCTAGAGGCAATAATAAATTGGTTATTATTATATTTCCTTGTTCATGATAATCGTTTATTATCCATGCTATAATTGTATTGATTGGATACTCAAATACATGTGTGGGTACATAGACAACACTGTGTCCCTAGTAAGCCTCTAGTTGACTAGCTCGTTGATCAAAGATGGTTAAGGTTTCCTAGCCATTGACATGAGATGTCATTTGATAACGGGATCACATCATTAGGAGAATGATGTGATGGACAAGACCCAAACTACGAACGTAGCATATGATCGTGTCAGTTTATTGCTATTGTTTTCTGCATGTCAAGTATCTGTTCCTATGACCATGAGATCATGCAACTCCCTGACATCGGAGGAATACCTTGTGTGTATCAAACGTCGCAACGTAACTGGGTGACTATAAAGGTGCTCTACAGGTATCTCCGAGGGTGTCTGTTGAGTTGGCATGGATCAAGACTGGGATTTGTTACTCTGTGTGACGGAGAGGTATCTCAGGGCCCACTCGGTAATACAACATCACAATGAGCCTTGCAAGCAATGTGACTAAAGTGTTAGCCACGAGATCTTGTATTACGGAATGAGTAAAGAGACTTGCCGGTAACGAGATTGAACTAGGTATAGAGATACCGACGATCGAATCTCGGGCAAGTAACATACCGAAGAACAAAGGGAACAGTATACGGGATTAACTGAATCCTTGACATAGAGGTTCGACCGATAAAGATCTTCGTAGAATATGTAGGAGCCAATATGGGCATCCAGGTCCCGCTATTGGTTATTGATCGTAGAGGTGTCTCGGTCATGTCTACATAGTTCTCGAACCCGCAGGGTCTACACACTTAACGTTTGGTGACGATTAGTATAGTTGAGTTATTTTGTTGGTGACCGAAGGTTGTTCGGAGTCCCGGATAAGATCCCGGACATGACGAGGATCTCCGGAAGAGTCCGGAGGTAAAGATTGATATATGTGATAATAGTGTTTTGATCTCCGGAAGGGTTCCGGAATTCACCGGAAGGGGTTCCGGGTGTTTACCGAAGTGTTCGGGTGCAGTAACACTTTATATGGGCCAAAGGAGTAAAGCCCACGAGGTTTTGGAAGTGCAAAAGGAAGTTTTGCTACTGCCTTAAGCTGGTAAGGCAGTACTACCGCTACTGTAGCAGCGGTACTACCGCCCAAGCGGTACTACCGCTACCGTAGCAGCGGTACTACCACTACAGGCGGTACTACCGCTTATCGTAAGCGGTACTACCGCTTGTGCGCGGTACTGCAGGGATCCGAGTTGGACTCTTTCCCTGCGGGCCAAACCGACCTTGTGCGGGCAAAACCGACCTGGAGGAGGCTTTTACTCCAAGTTTAGACCCCAAGGCTCAACATATAAATAGAGGGGCAGGGCTAGCACACGGGATACATTAAGATTTCCCCAAGCCGTGTGCGGCAACCCTAACCCTCTAGTTTCTCCATCATAATCTCCGTGGCGCTTGGCGAAGCCCTGCAGAGATTGTTCCTCACCACCATCACCACGCCGTCGTGCTGCCGGAACTCATCTACTACTTCATCATCGCTCGCTGGATCGAGGAGGTGAAGGCGTCATCAAGCCGTACGTGTGTTGAACGCGGAGGTGCCGTCCGTTCAGCACTTGTTCGTGATTGGATCGAGGGACGACTTGCGATTTGGATCGCGGAGACGTTCGACTACATCAACCGCGTTTCTTAACGCTTCCGCTTAGCGATCTACAAGGGTATGTAGATTCACTCTCCCTCTCGTAGATGCTCATCACCATGGATAGATCTTGTGTGTGCGTAGGAAAATTTTTGTTTCCCATGCAACGTTCCCCAACAGTGGCATCTGAGCTAGGTCTATGCGTAGATGAGATCTCGAGTAGAACACAAACGAGTTGTGGGCGTGGGTGTATACATATTGCTTGCCATTACTAGTTGATATTTGATTCGGCGGTATTGTGAGATGAAGCGGCCCGGACCGACATTACGCGTACGCTTACGCGAGACAGGTTCCTTCAACTAACATGTAACTTCGTTGCATAAAGATGGCTAGCGGGTGTCTGTCTCTCTCACTTTAGTTGAATCGATTTCAATGAAGAGGGTTCTTTTAGAAGATCAAAAAGCAATCACTACACCACGTTGTGGTTTTGCGTAGGTAAGAACGGTTCTTGCAAACCCGTAGCAGCCACGTAAAATTTGCAACAACAATTAGAGGACGTCTAACTTGTTTTTGCAGGGTATGTTGTGATGTGATATGGCCAATTACATGATGAGATATATGTGATGTATGAGATGATCATGTGTTGTATAGAATATCACGACTTGCATGTCGATGAGTACGGCAACTGGCAGGAGCCATAGAGTTGTCTTTAATTATTGTATGACCTGCGTGTCAATCATTAAGCGCTATGTAATGCTTTACTTTATCGCCAAACGTTAGCAATAGTCGTGGAAGCAACAGTCGGCGTGACAACCTCATGGCGACACGTTGATGGAAATCAAGATGATGGAGATCATGGTGTCATGCCGGTGACGATGGAGATCATGCCGGTGCTTTGGAGATGGAGATCAAAAGCACGAGTTCATGGCCATATCATGTCACTTATGATTTGCATGTGATGTTAATCCTTTTATGCATCTTATTTTGCTTAGGACGACGGTAGCATTATAAGGTGATCCCTCACTTAAATTTCAAGATAAATTGTGTTCTCCCCAAGTGTGCACCGTTGCGAAAGTTCGTCGTTTCGAGACACGCCGTGATGATCGGGTGTGATAGACTCTACGTTCACATACAACGGGTGTAAGCCATGTTACACGTGCGGAACACTCGGGTTAAACTTGACGAGCCTAGCATGTACAAACATGGCCTCAGAACACAAGAGACCGAAAGGTCGAACATGAGTCATATAGTAGATATGATCAACATGAAGATGTTCACCATTGAAACCACCTCAACTCACGTGATGATCGGACTTGAGTTGGTGGATTTGGATCATGTTACACTCGAATGATCGGAGGGATGTCAATTTGAGTGGGAGTTTTTTTTTAAGTAATATGATTAACTAAACTCATTATCTAGAACAATAGTCTAAATTGTCTTTGCAATATTTATGTTGTAGATCATGGCTCGCGCAGTAGCACCCCTGAATTTTAATGCGTTCCTAGAGAAAGCTAAGTTGGAAGATGATGGAAGTAACTTTGTGGACTGGGCCCGTAATCTAAGGATTATCCTTACGGCTTCCCAGAAGGCTTATGTCCTTGATGCACCACTTGGTGATCCACTCGCTCCAGTTGAGTCTCTAGACATTGTGAACGCCTGGCAGGCTCGTTCTGAAGATTACTCAATAGTTCAATGTGCAATATTGTATGGCTTAGAACTGGGACTTCAAAGACGTTTTGAACGTCATGGAGCATATGAGATGTTCCAGGAGTTGAAGTTTATCTTTCAGAAGAATGCCCGGATCGAGAGATATGAGATCTCCGATAAGTTCTATGCTTGCAAGATGGAGGAGAACGGGTCTATCAGTGATCACGTGCTCAGAATGTCTGGGTACTCCACCCGTTTGGCTGAATTGGGGATGCCCCTTCCACCAGAGGCTATCACTGACAGAGTTCTTCAATCATTGCCACCTAGCTACAAGAGCTTCGTGTTGAACTATAACATGCACGGGATGAACAAGTCAGTCGCCGAGCTGTTTGCGATGCTGAAAGCCGCTGAGTCTGAAATTCAGAAGGAGCATCAAGTGTTGATGGTCAATAAAACCACTAGTTTCAAGAAAAATGGCAAGGGTAAAAAGGGTAACTCCAAGAAGAGTGGCAAAGCAGTTGCTCCTCTCGTGAAGAAACCCAAGGCTGGACCCAAACCAGAAACTGTGTGTTTTCATTGCAAGGGAACTGGACACTGGAAGCAGAACTGCCCCAAGTATTTGGCTGACAAGAAGGCGGCCAAGAACAAACAAGGTATATATGATATACATGTTATTGATGTGTACCTTACCAACTCTCGTTGTAGTGCCTGGGTATTTGATACCGGTGCGGTATTTGATACCGGTGCGGTTGCTCATATTTGCAACTCAAAACAGGAACTGCGGAATAGACGGAGGCTGGCAAAGGACGAAGTGACGATGCGCGTGGGAAATGGTTCCAAGGTTGATGTGATCGCCGTCGGCACGCTCGCTCTTCGATTACCATCGGGATTAGTGATGAACCTGAATAATTGTTATTTTGTGCCTGCGTTAAGCATGAACATTATATCTGGATCTTTTTTATTGCGAGACGGTTACTCATTTAAATCAGAGAATAATGGTTGTTCTATTTATATGAGTAATATCTTTTATGGTCATGCACCCAATGTAAGGGGTTTATTCTTATTGAATCTCGATAGTAATGATACACATGTTCATAACATTGATGCCAAAAGATGTAGAATTGATAATGATAATACCACTTTCTTGTGGCACTGCCGTTTAGGTCATATTGGCGTAAAACGCATGAGGAAGCTCCATGCTGATGGACTTTTGGAGTCACTTGATTTTGAATCACTTGACACATGTGAGCCATGCCTCATGGGCAAGATGACTAAAACGCCGTTCTCTGGAACAATGGAACGGGCAAGTGACTTATTGGAAATCATACATACTGATGTGTGCGGTCCGATGAGCATTGAGGCGCGCGGTGGTTATCGTTACTTTCTCACCTTCACTGATGACTTAAGTAGATATGGGTATATTTACTTAATGAAACACAAGTCTGAAACATTTGAAAAGTTCAAACAATTTCAGAGTGAAGTTGAGAATCATCGTAACAAGAAGATTAAATTCCTACGATCTGACCGAGGAGGAGAATATTTGAGTTATGAGTTTGGCAGTCACTTAAGACAATGTGGAATTGTTTCACAACTGACACCGCCTGGAACACCACAGCGTAATGGTGTGTCCGAACGTCGTAATCGAACCTTATTGGATATGGTGCGATCTATGATGTCTCTTGCCGATTTGCCACTATCGTTTTGGGGTTATGCATTAGAGACAGCTGCATTCACTTTAAATAGGGCACCATCAAAATCCGTTGAGACGACGCCATATGAACTTTGGTTTGGCAAGAAGCCAAAGCTGTCGTTTCTTAAAGTTTGGGGATGTGATGCTTATGTCAAAAAGCTTCAGCCTGAAAAACTGGAACCCAAAGCGGAGAAATGCGTCTTCATAGGATACCCAAAAGAGACAGTTGGGTATACCTTCTACCTCAGATCTGAAGGCAAAGTGTTTGTCGCTAAAAACGGAACATTTCTTGAGAAAGAGTTTCTCTCGAAAGAATTGAGTGGGAGGAAGATAGAACTTGAAGAGGTTGTTGAACCTTTACTTCAACCTGAGAGTAGCGTAGCGCAGAAAGTTGTTTCTGTGGAGCCTACATTAGCTGAAGAGGAAGTTAATGATGATGATCATGAAGCTTTGGATCAAGTTGCTATCGAACCTCGTAGGTCGACAAGGACGCGTACTGCTCCTGAGTGGTACGGCAACCCTGTCTTAGAAGTCATGTTGTTGGACAACGATGAACCTACGAGCTATGGAGAAGCGATGATGGGCCCGGATTCCGAGAAGTGGTTAGAGGCCATGAAATCCGAGATGGGATCCATGTATGAAAACAAAGTGTGGACTTTGGAAGTATTACCTGAAGGGCGTAAGGCCATTCAGAACAAATGGATCTTTAAGAGGAAGACGGACGCGGACGGTAATGCCACCGTCTATAAAGCTCGACTTGTGGCAAAGGGTTTTTCACAAGTTCAAGGAGTTGACTACGATGAGACCTTCTCACCCGTAGCGATGCTTAAGTCCGTCAGAATCATGTTAGCAATAGCTGCCTTTTTCGATTATGAAATTTGGCAGATGGATGTCAAAACAACGTTCCTTAACGGTTTCCTTAAGGAAGAGTTGTATATGATGCAACCAGAAGGTTTTGTCGATCCAGAGAATGCTGACAAAGTTTGCAAACTCCAGCGATCCATTTATGGACTGGTGCAAGCATCTCGGAGTTGGAATCTTCGCTTTGATGAGGTGATCAAAGCGTTCGAGTTTATACAAGTTTACGGAGAAGCTTGTATTTACAAGAAAGTGAGTGGGAGCTCTATAGCGTTTCTAATATTATATGTGGATGACATATTGCTGATTGGAAACAATATAGAAATGTTGGAAGGCGTGAAGGAATATTTGAACAAGAGTTTTTCAATGAAGGACCTAGGAGAAGCTGCTTTCATATTAGGCATCAAGATCTATAGAGATAGATCGAGACGCTTAATAGGACTTTCACAAAGCACATACCTTGAAAAAGTTTTGAAGAAGTTCAAAATGGATCAGTCCAAGAAGGGGTTCTTGCCTGTTTTGCAAGGTGTGAAGTTGAGTAAGACTCAATGCCCAGTGACTGCAGAAGATAGAGAAAAGATGAGTGTCATCCCCTATGCTTCAGCCATAGGCTCTATCATGTATGCAATGCTGTGCACAAGACCCGATGTCAGCCTTGCCATAAGTATGGTCGGAAGGTTTCAAAGTGATCCAGGAATGGAACACTGGACGGCGGTCAAGAATATCCTGAAGTACCTGAAAAGGACTAAGGACATGTTTCTCGTTTATGGAGGTGATCAAGAGCTCGTCGTAAAGGGTTACGTCGATGCAAGCTTTGACACTGATCCGGATGACTCTAAGTCACAAACCGGATACGTATTTATTCTTAATGGGGGTGCGGTTAGCTGGTGCAGTTCCAAGCAGAGCGTGGTAGCTGATTCTACATGCGAAGCGGAGTACATCGCTGCCTCGGAGGCGGCGAAGGAAGGTGTCTGGATGAAGGAGTTCATGACAGATCTTGGAGTAGTGCCTAGTGCACTTAACCCAATGACTCTGTTGTGTGATAATACTGGTGCCATTGCTCTAGCCAAGGAATCAAGATTTCACAAGAGGACCAGACACATAAAGCGACGCTTCAATTCCATCCGCGATTACATCAAGGAGGACGACATAAATATTTGCAAAGTACACACGGATCTGAATGTTGCAGATCCGATGACTAAACCTCTTCCAAGGGCTAAACATGAACAACACCAGAACTGCATGAGTGTTCGATTCATTACAATGTAAATCACATAGTGATGTGAACTAGATTATTGACTCTAGTGCAAGTGGGAGACTATTGGAAATATGCCCTAGAGGCAATAATAAATTGGTTATTATTATATTTCCTTGTTCATGATAATCGTTTATTATCCATGCTATAATTGTATTGATTGGAAACTCAAATACATGTGTGGGTACATAGACAACACTGTGTCCCTAGTAAGCCTCTAGTTGACTAGCTCGTTGATCAAAGATGGTTAAGGTTTCCTAGCCATTGACATCAGATGTCATTTGATAACGGGATCACATCATTAGGAGAATGATGTGATGGACAAGACCCAAACTACGAACGTAGCATATGATCGTGTCAGTTTATTGCTATTGTTTTCTGCATGTCAAGTATCTGTTCCTATGACCATGAGATCATGCAACTCCCTGACATCGGAGGAATACCTTGTGTGTATCAAACGTCGCAACGTAACTGGGTGACTATAAAGGTGCTCTACAGGTATCTCCGAGGGTGTCTGTTGAGTTGGCATGGATCAAGACTGGGATTTGTTACTCCGTGTGACGGAGAGGTATCTCAGGGCCCACTCGGTAATACAACATCACAATGAGCCTTGCAAGCAATGTGACTAAAGTGTTAGCCACGAGATCTTGTATTACGGAACGAGTAAAGAGACTTGCCGGTAACGAGATTGAACTAGGTATAGAGATACCGACGATCGAATCTCGGGCAAGTAACATACCGAAGAACAAAGGGAACAGTATACGGGATTAACTGAATCCTTGACATAGAGGTTCGACCGATAAAGATCTTCGTAGAATATGTAGGAGCCAATATGGGCATCCAGGTCCCGCTATTGGTTATTGATCGTAGAGGTGTCTCGGTCATGTCTACATAGTTCTCGAACCCGCAGGGTCTACACACTTAACGTTTGGTGACGATTAGTATAGTTGAGTTATTTTGTTGGTGACCGAAGGTTGTTCGGAGTCCCGGATAAGATCCCGGACATGACGAGGATCTCCGGAAGAGTCCGGAGGTAAAGATTGATATATGTGATAATAGTGTTTTGATCTCCGGAAGGGTTCCGGAATTCACCGGAAGGGGTTCCGGGTGTTTACCGAAGTGTTCGGGTGCGGTAACACTTTATATAGGCCAAAGGGGTAAAGCCCACGAGGTTTTGGAAGTGCAAAAGGAAGTTTTGCTACTGCCTTAAGCTGGTAAGGCAGTACTACCGCTACTGTAGCAGCGGTACTACCGCCCAAGCGGTACTACCGCTACCGTAGCAGCGGTACTACCGCCCAAGCGGTACTACCGCTACCGTAGCAGCGGTACTACCGCTACAGGCGGTACTACCGCTTATCGTAAGCGGTACTACCGCTTGTGCGCGGTACTGCAGGGATCCGAGTTGGACTCTTTCCCTGCGGGCCAAACCGACCTTGTGCGGGCAAAACCGACCTGGAGGAGGCTTTTACTCCAAGTTTAGACCCCAAGGCTCAACATATAAATAGAGGGGCAGGGCTAGCACACGGGATACATTAAGATTTCCCCAAGCCGTGTGCGGCAACCCTAACCCTCTAGTTTCTCCGTCATAATCTCCGTGGCGCTTGGCGAAGCCCTGCAGAGATTGTTCCTCACCACCATCACCACGCCGTCGTGCTGCCGGAACTCATCTACTACTTCATCATCGCTCGCTGGATCGAGGAGGTGAAGGCGTCATCAAGCCGTACGTGTGTTGAACGCGGAGGTGCCGTCCGTTCGGCACTAGTTCGTGATCGGATCGAGGGACGACTTGCGATTTGGATCGCGGAGACGTTCGACTACATCAACCGCGTTTCTTAACGCTTCCGCTTAGCGATCTACAAGGGTATGTAGATTCACTCTCCCTCTCGTAGATGCTCATCACCATGGATAGATCTTGTGTGTGCGTAGGAAATTTTTTGTTTCCCATGCAACGTTCCCCAACAACAATTACATGATAAGCATAAGTTTTATATCTATATCCATAAAATTAAATTACTATATGATGTTCAATCTACTACCACTCGTTGCATAATATAACAGAAATACCCATCTACACAACTTCTCGTTACAGAAACGCATTCAGAAGCTTCATGGAAAAGACAAATTAGTTACATATGTACCGTAACAGCAACAACTAATTTCCTCCACGTCCACGACCATTGCGAGAACTGCTGCCACTAGCTTGACCACGTACATATAGCCAAGCACACGGCCACGGCCGTGGCCACGTCCGTCTGCTCCCTCAGCACCTAAGGCAACACCATTCTCAATGGCATCTCCAGCATCAACGCCGTGGCGGTTGACTTGGCCACCGACACCAGCAACACCAAACCCATGACCTTGGCCACCGACACCAGCCCCAGCTCCTCCATGGCCTCCTCCCTCAGGGCCCAAAACTTGGCCAAATGATCTTCTGGCTCCTCTACGACGTCATCGTTGCTGATGTCAAACACAAGCGGGAGACCAAGGGGAAAGGGATTCACCATGGAAGAAAGGATTGCAGAGTAGAGTACGAAGGAAATAGTAGTGGAATGAGAAGCTGGCCCAACAAATACTGAAATTATATCCCACCGTACGCGCCATTAAACACAAGAAGCTGCAGGAGTCAAACGTTGTATTTCCCACTGCTCCATCATAATATGCGTCCAGTTGAAAAGTGTAGGTGAAAATTAAGTTCCTTCACTTAAAACTTAGTGTCGAAACATACTGCACGTCTCATTGACTCTCTGAACGACTAAACCATTGTATGTCTATCGACACGTCTATATTATAGTTTTCGTATTAGTTTTGTTCCAGGTTAAATATTGTTTCTTTTATGATATTGTTACGACACTTTATTTTGTTGGATGCAACATTTTTTATGGTCATTTTTGTTAGGAACTCTATTACACCTTACGTTTTGTTGATTGTAAATCCTTATATTACGATTTTATACATTTCCATGTTAGGTTTAGGGTTTAGGGTCAGGGTTTAGTGCTTACAGTATACATCACTCATGTAGTCAGGGTATAGGGTTCAACGTTCACATTTTTTAAATTTCACAATAGTATCAATGTCATTACTAATTTAATGTTTACTATTAGGGTTTAGGGTTACTATTTTTTGATTTAGATTTCATTTTGTTAATTTGCAAAACTTGCGATGCCATTACTATTTGTACCTTCTAGATTATTTAATGTTTATGGTTTGGTGGATTAGGGTTAGTTTAATTACCTAGTTGCAAGCACTCTTCTTTCAATAGTTTTCACTTTCAAATATACATTATACTCAATCACTCAACACAACTATTCCGACTCATAATGATATAGCAACAATAATCTACGACTCAATTACATTTACATAATGTTTAAGTTCCATATGAAGTAACATGGATTTTAAAGTTCATACATTCAATTTCAGCCTCTGTAACTTGTCAAAATAGATTTAATACACATACATGTATTTCCAATGCTTACAGACAGACCATAAGATTCCAGTTCATACAATTTCAAATTAAAAATAGCCAATTTATCGGACAGAAAAGTTGTTCGAAGATGACCAACCCAAGCACTCACACTATAAAGATAAAAATAAAATATCAGAATGACCCACTATACGACACATTAAACGCTTGTTCTTGAACAAACAAGATCGTTACCAAGCACTAAACAAGAAAATCAAGCTTTGCGGCTGAATCTGTATGTGTTAGCAGCAAATATTCTGATGTGGGCATTCTTATGTTGAAACCTTCAATCAGTGAGCACAAGATCATCCTTTTCCTTTCGCGTAGTCGACTGATCCTTCAAGGTGCATACTGTGTTTCGATGAAAGGAGAGAAGAACAAAGAGGAAGCAACAAGAGTACAAGAACTAGGTCATGGTGAATCATGTTTCCTTATTTATTCTATAAGTGTTTCTTATTTCCCGTTTTCATTGTTAAGACACCCCACAAAATGGGTATAAGACCCCACACGAACAGGTATACCCGCATGATATATGAACACATTACAGATAAAAGTGAAAATAAGAATCTGTCTATACATCGCCAAATATGCAAATCCTGGCACAAATAAACGGCACATAGTCTGTGTACCCCGCACTTGCGTGTTCTAAATCCTCTCCCCACACAACAACAAAGATGGACAGTAAACTGAACAGAAATAGTAAATACTTTTTAAAAATCTGATTTTTTTTTTGTGGATGTCCATGTTAGTCTAACAAGTGTGCTTGGCAATTTTCATATGAAACGGGGTAGCAGTGTTTCGTCTGAGAAAAAAAATGCTTAAACTTTTCCACTTAAAATTTATAAGTAGCATTATGGTGTGACAATGAATACATCTATTTGGACATTTGCAAGAAACATTTCTGACGAGCAGGAGCATATGCTCGGCGCTCCCAAGAGCTAAATTGGATTTCTGCACTACCATCTCTCTTTGCTAGATCGACACCGGCCGGAAAGTAACACACACGGTGCAACGCATCTTGCGTAAAAGAACTTCGTCAAGACCACCCAATGTTGCTTCGTCATTGTTTGCCGTTCGTCGCCGGTCATCGGTCATCTCTTGTCGCCATAAAGTACTCGGTCGCGCGCGCGGACTGAGCCAACAGCCCAACACACACCACAGACCACACACACACCACACTCCCGTCCGCCCGGCCGCCCGCCAGCGGCCGCACACACGCACACTCCCGTCCGCCCGCCGGCCCGCCAGCGGCCGCGCACAGACACATCACAATCAGCGTGGACGCCCACCCACACCCACACCCACACATCACAATCAGCGGGGACACGCACACATACAAAGACCCACACGACACGCACATCTCCATCAATTTATTCACCCCGTCTCTTAAGCTAAGTAGTACAACTCGATCATCAACTAACCAACTCTACGTTATGCCAATTTCACCTTCCGGATAACACAATTCAAACTCTAACAGTTTTCCTTAATCACAACTTCGTATTACGCCTGAATTCCTCCAAGTTCTTCCTCGATAAAAGCTTTGGTGAAGCCATCAGCAAACCGATCGCTTGAATGGATGGATCAACCTTGATAATGGATGGATCAACCTTGATGGCACACACAGCGACACACCACGCACACACACCACACACACAACGACAGCGACACACATGCTCATCAGTAGGCTTCGCTGCCTTATAAATTCGCACGCCCCCATCCTTCTTCCTTGTGATCTGGCTGGCCAACTCACTCCTCTCTCTCTCTCCCTCCCTGCTTCTCTTGCTGCTTCCAAACCCCTCCTGTCTGGTGTGAGCGAGCGAGCGAGCACGAGGTGATGGAGATCGCCAAGCGGGACGTCGACACCGAGCTGCGGCTCGGCAGGCCGGGCAGCGGCGGCGCGTCGGCGGCGGCTTCAGAGAAGTGGGTCAAGGTGAGCATGCAAGGAGTATCCTACCAGCGGAAGGTGGACCTGAGGGCGTACCGAGGGTACGGGGACCTCAGGGCTGCGCTGCCCGCGCTCCTCCCCTTCGTTGGCACATTCACTAGTAGAAAACAGGCCTTTCGTTTCAACCTTTAGTCTCGGTTTGGCTTTGGACCGGGACTAATGTGTCCATTAGTCCCGGTTCCAACGGCTAGGAGCGGTCGGGGTATACGGGCCTCATTAGTCCCGGTTCATTCTAGACCTATAGTCCCGGTTTGTATCACAAACCGGGACCAAAGGGGTGGTGGCAGGCTGGTGTCAGCCTAGGGCCCCCACGAGCCCTTTTAGTCTCGGTTTGTGATACAAACCGGGACTATAGGTGGACCTTTAGTCTCGGTTTGTATAACCAACCGGGACTAAAGCTTTTCCTATATAAACCCTTCGTCCAGCCCGACTCCATTTCTCTGTTTTCTTCATTCGAATTCCCCTATCTGTTTTTTCCCTAGCTCGAGCTCCTCCCTCCATTTTTGCCAATATTTGTCAAGATTTGAGGCACCCCAATCCATCCAAGTGTCCAGAAAAGTTAGCAACTTTGTCCTTTCATCTCTTATTGCTAGATCAACTCGTGCAATGCTTTATAAGTATAGTGATTTGTGGGTTTTAGTTTGGGTGTAATTATGTGGTAGTTTTTTTTGATTTATATGCAATTTGAGCTCAAATTAACTCCTTAGTTTGCATATGTGTAGGTGTGGTTTACTTAGTGTGCCTTCCCGTCCCCGTCCTAACCACTGTCGATCGCCCGCACCGTCCCGTCGCAGGCACCACCTTGGTGAGCCTCTTCTTGTGTTCTTATCATTTTTATTAAAAAAATCATATTTGTATGATTTAGATAGTTACTTGCATAATTTTCTTACTTGTATGATTGTTGTTATATATAGTGCCATGGTTATGATATCCGTGCCCGTCGGCCCTCGTCCGGTTTACGATTCGGATGTGGTATATTCTCTTTTATAACTATTTTTTGCATTTCGTGTTAATGACAATTATGCCCATCAAGTTGACATAGATATTTTTATCTAGGATGTAGTTGAACCGGAAATGCCAACCGACCCTATTGTCGAGAAGTTAAATTTAGTTGAAAAGAAAATGAGGATTTGAAAGGAAAATTGAAAAGAGTTGAAGAAGAGAAGATGAATTTGAAGTTGTACGTTGCCGATGTCGTCGATGATCACAAGATCAAAATGGATGCAATGCGCTTGAAGATTAGAAAGATTAGAAAATATGCCATTAATAAAGAGGCTTGGTATCATTATGCTGTTGGATCAATTGCAACCTTAGTTGCGATTTTGATCGCATTTGTTGTTGCATTTAAATGTTTTATCTAGATAGTTGTATGTTGTTTTATGAGAAAATAAGTGTGTATGAACTTTATGTATGAACTTGTATTAATTTGGTCTTTTCGGTGTTGTGTAATGAAGATGAACCGGCAATGGATGTACGATGACCGAAGCTCTCCCCAGTTCATTAATGGCGTGCAGAGTTTTTTGCGTGCGGCTGAGGTAAACAAGCGGGATGGTTTTATGTGTTGTTCATGTGGTGTGTGTAAGAATGATAAGATTTATTCTAGCTCAAAACAGATTCACGTCCACCTGTTTACGTCCGGTTTCATGTCTGGCTATAATTGTTGGACCAAGCACGGAGAAAGAGGGGTTCTAATGGAAGAGAATGAAGAAGAAGAGGATGACGACAACTATCCTGGGTGTCCTGAATATGATGATACTACAATGGGGGAATATAATGAAGAAGAAGAAGCTGAGGCATCAGATGAGCCTGCTGATGATCTTGGTCGGGCCATTGATGATGCAAAGAGAAACTGCGAAAGTGAAAAGGAGAAGTTGAAGTTGCAGCGCATGTTAGAGGATCACAAAAAAGGGTTGTACCCAAATTGCGAAGATGACAACACAAAGCTCGGTACCACACTGGAATTGCTGCAGTGGAAGGCAGAGAATGGTGTATCTGACAAGGCATTTGAAAAGTTGCTGAAAATAATGAAGAATAAGCTTCCAAAGGACAACGAATTGCCCGACAGTACATACGAAGCAAAGAAGGTTGTCTGCCCTCTAGGATTGGAGGTGCAGAAGATACATGCATGCCCTAATGACTGCATCCTCTACCGCGGTGAGTACGTGAATTTGAATGCATGCCCGGTATGCAATGCATTGCGATATAAGATCGGTCGCGATGACCCTGGTGATGATGTTCAGGGCGAGCGCCCCAGGAAGAGGATTCCTGCCAAGGTGATGTGGTATGCTCCTATAATATCACGGTTGAAACGTTTGTTTTAAAACAAAGAGCATGCCAAGTCGTTGCGATGGCACAAAGAAGACCGTAAGAAAGACAGGAAGTTGAGAGTACCCGCTGATGGGTCGCAGTGGAGAAAAATCAAGAGAGAGTGGCCGGACTTTGCAGATGACCCAAGGAACTTATGGTTTGGTTTAAGTGCAGATTGCATTAATCCATTTGGGGAGCAGAGCAGCAAGCATAGCACATGGCCTGTGACTCTATATATCTATAACCTTCCTCCTTGGTTGTGCATGAAGCGGAAGTTCATTATGATGCCAGTGCTCATCCAAGGCCCTAAGAAACCCGGCAACGACATTGATGTGTACCTAAGGCTATTAGTTGATGAACTTTTACAGCTGTGGAATAAAAAAGGTGTACGTGTGTGGGATGAGCACAAACAACAGGAATTTGACCTGCGAGCGTTGCTATTTGTAACCATCAATGATTGGCCTGCTCTTAGTAACCTTTCAGGACAGACAAACAAGGGATACCATGCATGCACGCACTGTTTAGATGAGACTGAAAGTATATATTTGGACAAATGCAAGAAGAATGTGTACCTGGGACATCGTCGATTTCTTCCGACCAAGCATGCCTTAAGAAAGAAAGGCAAGTATTTCAAAGGTGAGGCAGATCGCCGGAAGAAGCCCGTCCTCCATACTGGTGATGACATACTTGATATGGTCAAGAATTTACAAGTAATATTTGGAAAGGGTCCTGGCGGACAATCTGTTCCGACTGACGCTGAGGGACGCGCACCCATGTGGAAGAAGAAATCTATATTTTGGGAGCTACAATATTGGAAAGTCCTAGAGGTCCGCTCTGCAATCGACGTGATGCACATGACGAAGAATCTTTGCGTGAACCTGCTAGGCTTCCTGGGCGTGTATGGGAAGACAAAAGATACACCGGAGGCACGGGAGGACTAGCAACGTGTGCACGAAAATGACGGCATGCATCCAAAGCAGTATCAAGGTCCTGCCAGCTACGCTGTTACCAAAGCAGAGAAGGAAATCTTCTTTGAATGCCTGCTCAGTATGAAGGTCCCGTCTGGCTTCTCGTCGAATATAAAGGGAATAATAAATATGGCAGAGAAAACATTCCAGAACCTAAAGTCTTATGACTGCCACGTGATCATGACGCAATTGCTTCCGGTTGCGTTGAGAGGGCTTTTACCAGAAAATGTTCGATTAGCCATTGTGAAGCTATGTTCATTCCTCAATGCAATTTCTCAGAAGGTAATCGATCCGGAAATCCTACCAAGCTTAAAGAATGATTTGGTCCAATGTCTTGTCAGTTTCGAGTTGGTGTTCCCACCATCCTTCTTCAATATTATGAAGCACATCCTAGTTCACCTAGTCGAAGAGATTGCCATTCTGGGTCCTGTATTTCTACACAATATGTTCCCCTTTGAGAGGTTCATGGGAGTCTTAATGAAATATGTTCGTAACCATGCTAGGCCAGAAGGAAGCATCTCCAAGGGCCATGAAACAGAGGAGGTTATTGAGTTTTGTGTTGACTTTATTCCTGACATTAAGCCGATTGGTGTTCCTCAATCGCGTCATGAGGGGAGACTGCGTGGAAAAGGCACGCTTGGACCAAAATCAATAATATGTAGGGACGAGCATTCTTGGGCGCAAGCACACTACACAGTTCTACAGAATTCTACCTTGGTGACCCCGTATATCGAGAAACACATGGATATTATACGCTCGAAGAACCTGGAGAAGTCTGACCCCTGGATTCAACGTACACACATTGAGGCTTTCGGCGGTTGGTTGCGAACACATCTCATGAATGACGACAATGTTGAAGATGACTTGTACTTGTTGGCCAAGAGACCATCTTCGACTATATTGACTTTCCAAGGGTACGAGATAAATGGGAATACATTTTACACGATCGCCCAAGATAAAAAAGAGCACCAACCAAAACAGTGGTGTCCGCTTTGACGATGCAGCAAACACCAAGGAAAAGGACACATATTATGGTTACATAGAGGAGATATGGGAACTTGACTATGGAGGTGATTTGAAGGTCCCTTTGTTCCGGTGCAAATGGGCCAATCTGACTGGAGGAGGGGTAATGGTAGACCCGCTGTACAGAATGACAACAGTGGATCTCAACAATCTTGGGCACACAGACGAACCATTCGTTCTAGCCAATGATGTGGCGCAGGTTTTCTATGTGAAGGACATGTCTACCAAACCGAGAAAAAGGAAAGATAAGAAAGCGGATACATCATACGATGAGCCAAAGCGCCACATAGTTCTTTCTGGGAAAAGAAACATCGTGGGAGTGGAGGACAAGACAGACATGTCAAAAGATTATGAAAAGTTTGATGAAATTCCTTCCTTCGCAGTGAAGACTGACCCAAGCATCCTGTTAAATGATGAAGATTGTCCATGGTTACGGCGCAATAATCAAGGGACACACACGAAGAAAAAGTTTTATACCCCAAGATCCCACTCTGGGATGTGATTGGCTGCACCGTCATCACTTTTCTTCTCTAGTGAGTAGCCGGGATGGTCCAGTTTTGTACACGAAGTGCATCCAGTTTTTCCTGTAACCCTCTCAACTTTTTAGCACATGCTATGTGGGTGAAATTATGATACCATGCCAGCTTTCAACCATTTCAGAGTTCATTTGCAGTGTTTTTCAATTCAGGGTCATTTTAGCTCAAAATAAATCATGAAATGCATGAAAAATAGCAAATGAAGTCAGAAAAGGGTTGAAAAGTGATGATGTGGCTTTGAATGGTGCATATTGAATGCAGAAAAAGTCTTAAGTTAAAATATGTTTAAAAAATTGAAATCCCTTTGTAATAGACGAGTTTTCGTTCGAAACCCTGATACTTCGAAAGAGATTGTCCAGTTTGTACACGAAGTGCATCCAGTTTTTCCTGTAACCCTCTAAACTTTTTAGCACATGCTATGTGGGTGAAATGATGATACCATGCCAAGTTTCAACCTTTTCAGAGTTCATTTGTGGTGCTTTTTTAATTTCACGGTCATTTAGCTCAAAAAAATCATTAAATGCATGAAAAATAGCAAATGAAGTTAGAAAGGGTTGAAATTTGAAGATGTGGCTTAGAATGGTGCATATTGAATGCACAAAAAGTCTGGAGTTGAAATAAGTTAAAAAAAATGAAATGCCTTTGTAACAGATGAGTTTTCGTCCGAAATCCTCATACTTCGAAGGAGATGGTCCAGTTTGTACATGAAGTGCATCCAGTTTTTCCTGTAACCCTCTCAACTTTTTAGCACATGCTATGTGGGTGAAATTATGATACCATGCCAACTTTCAACCATTTCAGAGTTCATTTGCAGTGTTTTTCAATTCAGGGTCATTTTAGCTCAAAATAAATCATGAAATGCATGAAAAATAGCAAATGAAGTCAGAAAAGGGTTGAAAAGTGATGATGTGGCTTTGAATGGTGCATATTGAATGCAGAAAAAGTCTTAAGTTAAAATATGTTTAAAAAATTGAAATCCCTTTGTAATAGACGAGTTTTCGTTCGAAACCCTGATACTTCGAAAGAGATTGTCCAGTTTGTACACGAAGTGCATCCAGTTTTTCCTGTAACCCTCTAAACTTTTTAGCACATGCTATGTGGGTGAAATGATGATACCATGCCAAGTTTCAACCTTTTCAGAGTTCATTTGTGGTGCTTTTTTAATTTCACGGTCATTTAGCTCAAAACAATTCATTAAATGGATGAAAAATAGCAAATGAAATTAGAAATGGTTGAAATTTTAGGATATGGCTTAGAATGGTTCATATTGAATGCACAAAAAGTCTGGAGTTGAAATAAGTTAAAAAAATGAAATGCCTTTGTAACAGATGAGTTTTCGTTCGAAATCCTCATACTTCGAAGGAGATGGTCCAGTTTGTACACGAAGTGCATCCAGTTTTTCCTGTAACCCTCTTAACTTTTTAGCACATGCTATGTGGGTGAAATTATGATACCATGCCAACTTTCAACCATTTCAGAGTTCATTTGCAGTGCTTTTCAATTCATGGTCATTTTAGCTCAAAATAAATCATGAAATGCATGAAAAATAGCAAATGAAGTCAGAAAAGGGTTGAAACGTGATGATGTGGCTTTGAATGGTGCATATTGAATGCAGGAAAAGTCTTAAGTTAAAATATGTTTAAAAAATTGAAATCCCTTTGTAATAGACGAGTTTTCGTCCGAAACCCTGATACTTCGAAAGAGATTGTCCAGTTTGTACAAGAAGTGCATCCAGTTTTTCCTGTAACCCTCTCAACCTTTTAGCACATGCTATGTGGGTGAAATGATGATACCATGCCAAGTTTCAACTTTTTCAGAGTTCATTTGTGGTGCTTTTTTAATTTCAGGGTCATTTAGCTCAAAACAATTCATTAAATGGATGAAAAATAGCTAATGAAATTAGAAAGGGTTGAAATTTGAGGATGTGGCTTAGAATGGTTCATATTGAATGCACAAAAAGTTTGGAGTTGAAATAAGTTAAAAAAAATGAAATGCCTTTGTAACAGATGAGTTTTCGTCCGAAACCCTCATACTTCGAAGGAGATGGTCCAGTTTGTACACGAAGTGCATCCAGTTTTTCCTGTAACCCTCTCAACTTTTTAGCACATGCTATGTGGGTGAAAATATGATACCATGCCAACTTTCAACCATTTTAGAGTTCATTTGCAGTGCTTTTCAATCCAGTGTCATTTTAGCTCAAAATAAATCATGAAATGCATGAAAAATAGCAAATGAAGTCAAAAAAGGGTTGAAAAGTGATGATGTGGCTTTGAATGGTGCATATTGAATGCAGAAAAAGTCTTGAGTTAAAATATGTTTAAAAATTTGAAATCCCTTTGTAATAGACGTGTTTTCGTCCGATCAAAGTTATTTAACTTAATATTGTATAAAATTTATGCAACTAAAATTATCAAAGTTATTTTTGTTAAAAACTTTAATAGCAATAAGAATATTCATAAAGTATTTTCTGTTAAGAACTTTTAATATGCAAAAAAATAACTTAAAAAATAGCAAAAATGAAAATAGATGCGCTTATAGAGAAAATTCAACCTAAATTCAAAGTGCTAGTACTTTGAATTTACTAGCACTTTGAATTTAGGTAGAATTTTCTCTATAAGAGCATCTATTTTCACTTTAGTAACAGCGACATAGTAGGCACATGTTCGGTTTGAGAGAGGCTCGTGCTGCCTCTCGCAGAGCGGGGCTTATAAGCTGGTCGTTGTGCTCCTCAACTAGCGAGGTGGGACTAAACTCCCACCACAGCCGTGCTGCCTTCCCGCGCGAATTTGGGCCGCCGAAAAGGCCTCTTTAGGCCCGGTTGGTATCACCAACCGGGACTAAAGGGAGGACCTTTAGTCCCGGTTGGTCATAGCAACCGGGACTACCCTTTAGTCCCGGTTGGAGCCACCAACCGGGACTAAAGGTCCTGGGGTATTTAACGCGGGACTTGTCGAAATCTCCCCAACCTCTCCCATTCTCCCCCGACGCCGACACCCTGCCCCGACGCCGCCAGGCTGCCGGAGCTCGCCGCCGCCCCCCGAGCCCGTCCTCGTCGTCGCCGCCACCCCCGAGCTCGTCATCGCCGCCGCCCCCGAGCTCGTTGTCGCCGTCGCCCCCGAGCCCGACCTCACCGCCGCCCCCGAGCCCGTCCTCGCTGCCATCGTCGTTGCCGCCCGCGCCCTCATCCTCGCGCTGTCGTCCTCGCCACCGCCGTCGTCGACGCCGCCCGAGCCCGTCCTCGCCACCGCCCCGAGCCCGTCATCGCTGCCGCCCGTGCCTCCTCGTCCTTGTCGACGTCGTCACCGCCCCTGACGCTGGACGCCGCCCGCGCCTCCTCCCCGAGCCCCGTCATCGCCACCCGCACCTCCTCCCCCGAGCCCCGTCGTGCCGGTGAGCTCCTGCCGCCTGCTCCGATCCCCCTCCACCGCGGCCACCACGGCCACGTGCGCCGGCCACCTAGTTGTTTTAGTTTTTTTAGTTTAGTTGTTTTAGTTTTTTTAGTTTAGTTGTTTTAGTTTAGTTTAGTTTAGTTGTTTTAGTTTTTTTAGTTTAGTTGTTTTAGTTATTTTAGTTTAGTTGTTTTAGTTTAGTTGTTTTATTTTTTTAGTTTAGTTGTTTTTTTAGTCTCGAGTCGTCGAACCACGAGTCCCGAGTGGACGAACCCCGAGTCCCCGACGATCGCCGGTGAGGAGTCCCCGACGATCGCCGGTGAGGAGTTCACCGGCGATCGTCAGTGAGGAGTCCCCGACGATCGTCGGGGACTCGGGGTTCGTCGACTCGGGATTCGTGGTTCTCGTTATTATTGTCATAGTTGTTAAATGCAATAATCTTTATTAGTTTTAGAATTTGTTCTCGACGTCAACGATGCCTGGCCCGCAACCTCATCATCGACTCGGCGCCGTCGACCACCTGCTTGAGAGGCGCCAGCATGTCCGGGACTGGGCTCCGCCGGGCTGACACTGGGAGGTGCTGCCTTCCGGGGCGCGGAGCTTGGTGAGGAATGAGGGTCCCGTCGTCGACCCGGAGGTTATTTGGTGGCAGTCGCGTGGACCACTGTCGGTGCAGAGGGAGCCGGCCCCAGCAGAGGTGGTACGTCGCCGTGTCAGGGAGGAGGACGAGCACGTCCGACGCTACATGGCTGCGTTGGACGCCAGGTTCTCCAATACCTGGCAGGTTCTTCAGGGATCACACCCAAGCTATGATCCTGTCATAGTTCCTTATCTTTGGGTGTCCACCGCCTGCGCCGCGAGACGTCAACTAGATCTGTATTAGTGATATTATATTCGATGATGTATTAGTGATACTATTCGATGATGTATTAGTGATATTATCTGATCGTATTGTTGCATTGCCTTGTATTGATTTGCATATATCCGGTTCTGCTTATTGAATGCATTCTAATTGTTTTATATTTGTTCTGGATTAGTTAAGCTATGGACGGTAGAGACAGAGACCATGATCAAGAGAATGCCATGTACGACCTGATATGCTCCGGAAACGAAGAGAATGAAGTAGATGATGGCTCACAATACCTTAACCCATCCGGTGAGGGAATTGAGGAAGAACAAACAAGAGACGAAGGCGAACCAGCTAACAATGACGATGGCGAAGAATTTTTTGTCCATTTAACAGAGTCCGGCGAGGTATTAATTTGCCCTCTGGTGATCATCAGATGTATTGATTGATTTGTATATATTAACGAATCTTTCTTCCTTTTAGCCCTCCGGATCGAGCAAATCTTCTACAAGGGTTAAACGTGGCCCGACAAAAAAGTTGAAACAAAGCGTAAAGTTTAACATCGATCAAATCAGAGCAGATGGCGAACCGATTGCTCCTAAAGAGAATGCGGACAAATTTATATGTCAATGCGGAGTTATCGTTAGGGACCAAATCCCGATCACCGCTCAAGAATGGAATCAGCCAAAAGATCGCGGAGTTCCTTTTGTCAGCCAAAGAGCAAAAGATCTGCTTTGGGAGGAGCTCATGAAACATTTCACCCTACCAGAGGGTCTCACAGATCTCCAACGGGAGAAAGTCAAGAAGTGTGCTCTTAAGAAGATGGCCACACAATTCCAGTCTTGGAAGAAAAGATTATGGACCAATTACTTGGAAGGAGGAAAGAAGACTCCAGAATTCAAAGGAGAATATGTGAAGTTAGCAGATGACTGGGACGAATTTGTGAAGTTCAAGGAATCAAAATAAGCTAAGAAACGGTCGAGAATAAACAAGATAAATGCCAACAAAAAACGTGGCACCATCGTCTGGGGCCAGGCGGCTACAAGTATGGGTTGCCTAAGTGGGATGAATCTGAGAGAAACATGAAGGCCGCAGGGGTCACTGCAGTAACAGAGACTTGGCCCGAGAGGTGCAGGACTTGGTTTTATGCACATGGGGAAAAGTTGGACCCAAAGACAGGGGAGGTTCTTGAACAGGCAAGTCTTAAAGAAGCCACGGACGAGTTACTTAAAGCAATAGTAGAAGCTCGAGCGGGCGTGTACGAGCCCGAGAGAGAGAAGGACGATCTTTCGCGCGCCCTCAAGAATCCTGAACACCCGGGACGAACACGAGGCAAAGGCATGGTTCCGTGGTTTCTGGGGTTTGTGGATTGGAACGACAGCTACAGAAGTCGTGACAGAAAGAAGAAGCATGAAGTAGATCGGATTCAGGACTTGGAACGCAAATATAACATGTAGCAGGAGCAAATCAACAAACTTAGCCAGCAAGGCGCGTCTCAGCAGCAGCAGCAACCAGATCCAGCATTGGATGGTACCATTCCATCATCTATGCCGAAAAGCAGCGTGGGTTCCACGGGGGTCCCGGCCGATGATGCACTGCTGGCTCGCTACCCCGTGGATGATATCCTAGAGTCGACACATTGTGAGCTACACGTGAAACTGAAGAACATATCCATGAAGGCGGCGGACGGCTTTTCTTTACAGAGTGGACCTGAAGCAACTTTCCACGGCAATCCGATTCCACCTGGCTATGCTCGTGTCGGGGTGGATCAAGTTGTGTCGGCATATGAATCACTAGATCTTGACTACCTTGGAGGTGAAGGGGAGCGGACACTGGGAGAAGCCAGGCGTTGTGTCATTTTATGGAAAAAGGAATGCATCGTGTTTCCAAACTCGGTGCCAAGGCCACCGACTCCTCCTCCAAGTCCGCCGCATCAGCAGACTCCAACCCTCCCCGAGACGGAGCGCAGGGTGAGTCCGCCATATCCATCTCCGCCGCGCCAGCCGAATCCATCCCACCCCAAGACGGAGCGCATGGCGAGTCCGTGATATCAAGCTCCGCCACGTCAGCAGAGTTCATCCCACCCCGAGACGGAGCCTAGCGCGAGACGTCCGCGATATCGATATCCGCTGTCTCCAAAGCGGAAGAGAACACAAAAGAAGAAACCCGAGCCTCCTGCCAAAAAGAAGTTAGCTTACGATATGACTGACGAGGAACTCGATGAATCAGTGAATCTCGCTTTGCGGGCCCATTTTGGACCGAAACCGCCCCCGTCGCCAAAGGAGAAAGTACCCGACGAGGTCGTACAACACTTTATTGATGCAGCTAAACCCGGCGGAGAAAAGGCCGGTATCAGACTATGAACGCTGTATTACCAAGTCCTATGAATCCCACAAACGACAGAAGTCGAGCGGTAGCAGTAAATGCGGGAAAACTGTTCCCCAGCTCGGAGAACAGGCAGTCCAATCGATCAGCCCGCTCAAGGTGAGTGCCAATAACATGGTAATAACCGACGTTGATAGAGAGAATGCTAGATTGCTCGGTATCACCGTTGAACAACTCCTAGAGATCGAGGAATTTCCACCGTTGGATCCGAAGGAAATAGCATGGCAATATGTCCCCGGGAAACCTCTGGTCAGTCATGACGACGAGAAGCTTCTAACAATGCAAATGTACAAATTGCATGACTGGTACATGAGAGAAGTAAAGGACGGGCGAGAGAGCCTCATGGTGAAAGTCGAGAAAGAGCATTACATCCATGAAAAAGATTTGTGGATTGAAAATGAAGAATTTTTTCAGTTATTCAATCAAGAAGCACTCGACAAATCTATCGTCAGTTGCTATTGTCTGTAAGTGATTTCTTTCTGTAATTTAATTCTCTAGCTCAGCTCGTTCATTGCCTGTCATTATACTCACTATATTCTTTTGTGTGGTATTATGCAGAATGAAGATTTTTGAATTGAAAAGAGCTGGAGTCTATGGCATTGGGTTCATTGACCCAAATACCGTTAATGAAGAAGTGTTGAGAAGGAACCCTAAAGACACGGAGAAAATGCTTCTAAGGTTTTTGAAGGCCCTAAATACCAAACCAGAAATACTTTTACCTTGAAACTTCCAGTGAGTGTTACTGACTTGTACTACAAATTCTATTTTTGCTTATATATATATACTCGATGTTAAGTGTAGTTGATGAGTTATGCATGCCCGCTTATACAAATCGTGTGCGCAGCTACCACTGGATCCTTCTAATCATTAGAGTTGACGATGGAACTGTTGAAGTACTGGACTCGCTAAGTAAAGACCCTGAAGATTACATAAGCTTGCATTCGTTGCTCGAAAGGTAATTTCAATCATTGACGCACTATGTCGGCTTCTTTATTAGTTCATTTCCTGATATCAAGTAATTAATAACTCATTTATTCATTTTGTTTGTCGGGCAGGGTTTGGAAACGTTTCATCAAAGAGGTCACCGGTGAATGGAAACCAGAGTTGAGATGGCGAAAGCCCAGGGTAATTAAGTAGTACTAGCTACGTCCGCGCATCTCTTTAATTCTAGTTTCAATACCATTGTCATGCTTCATTATTATCTGATTGAATTCTATTCTCGTAAAGTGCATGAGGCAGGCATAGGGGACTGAACTATGTGCATATTACGTTTGCGAGAACATTCGCTTTATGACCGAAAGCAGCAAGAGTGCAAGAGATCTTTGGGTACGTAAACACCATTCATATTTTTTTATCATGATCTAATACATATACACACAACTAACATGCATATTCATATTGATCTCCTTCTTTATATATAGATGACGAAGATGCGGGATCAGCTCCTACCAACGGAGCGCATACGAGCAATTCAAGAGAAAATTGCGGGATTTTTGCTTCAGCAGGTCATATCACCCGACGGAGAATACCATTACCCGATCCGCAAATGATCTGCAAATTGTACGAGAAATTGTATATACCAAATTGTATATATATATGTGTATGCATGTGGTCGTATGAGAAATTTTATGATATATGATTGCTTGTACGAGAAATTTTATGATATATGATCGGTTCTACGAGAAATTTTATTATATATGCATAACGTGTACAATATGTAGTAGCGTAAAATATGTTTAAAATGAAAAAGAATTAAATGAAAAACACAAAATGAAAAGGAAAAATAAACAATCAACACAAAACCCCTAAACACCTAAAGCCCTAAACCCCTAAACCTTTAGTCCCGGTTGGTGTTACCAACCGGGTCCAAAGGTCCCCATGCCCTGGCGCGCGCTGCCGACCACGTGGCCAGGGTTTAGTCCCGGTTCGTAGCCAACCGGGACTAAAGACTTGGACCCTTTAGTCTTTATACTTTAGTCCCGGTAACCCGGTTCGTAGCCAACCGGAACTAAAGGCTTGGACCCTTTAGTCTCTATACTTTAGTCCCGGTTGGGGAACCGGGAGTAAAGGCCCTTCCCAACCGGGACTAATGGCCTGTTTTCTACTAGTGATTCTACTTGGTTGGCCAGTTGGGCTTCACCGTGACCTACGAGGACAAGGACGGCGACCTCCTGCTCGCCGGCGACCTCCCATGGGAGTAAGCAAGTCCCCATCTCTGCATCTACATGCATGCCAGCAAGCATCTTTCACGTGCACTAACAAGTTGGTCTGATTTTGCATTGCAGCATGTTCGTCGAGAGCTGCAAGAAGCTGCTCATCGGCAAGAGGAGGCTGATTTGATTCCGTCGTCTCGTCTCGGCGTCGACGCCGTTGCTGGTTGCTGGAGGATTTTTATCAGCAGAGGAGGTAGCTAACTATAGTAGTTCCTCGGTGCGTGGGTGCAGGGGTGTTCAGTCTTGTGCAGCAGCAGCAGCAGCAGCACTAGCTAGTGTGTGTGTGTGGTGTGTGTGGTTGATGCATTGCATGCAGCAGATACTCCATAGAGCTTGTGTGTTTGACACGATAACAACGCATTGTACTTACGTTGATAATAAAGTGCTCCCTCTGTTTCACAACGTTCTGACCTCGATCGTTTCCCCCCGAAATATTTCACGTTCCGCGTCCGTGTACTTAGTTACCCTCTACCTTACTGTGTCCAATTTTATCCGTGTTCGTTCTTTCCCATTCTCATCCGAAATCGTAAGGATGCACCGCCACCGGCCGCCGTGAAGGCAGTGCTGGCAGCACCCTGTTACTCCAACGGCCAGCTGCTGCATCTGCACCACCAGATGCCACAAGGGTCATGACGGTGCGCGGTGGAGCTCCTGGATTGCAGCTGCAATTCACCATGTCTGCAGTGCCTTTCCCACCGATGGCCACGGCCATCACAGGTTTTTATCACGCTTCCGCTTATTATCTAATAACGAGGTGTTCTAGTTACGAGATTAAGCTAAGGTTTTATGTCAACCCTGACAATCGAATCTAACAATGGTATCAAGAGCAAATTAATCTCAATTAGAACCCTAGATATTCTCTGCTTCAAGGTAATCACTCACGGTAGAGTGATAGAGTATATTTTTTTGGGATCAGTGTTAATTGTGCGCAACTAAGACGAAATGATGTTATGTTCAAGCTAATGATCATGTTTAAGTTACAATTACTCCATTTAAGATTAATTATTGCCCCACTCACGTCGTCCTCGATCCCTATAGAACACGCGCCAAGTGCCACCTCCCCACCTCGCCGCCGAGCGCCTCGTGCGTGTCACCGGCGCTAAAGGACTTATGATCTCACCATAAGTCGACACTGCGGGCGCCATTCGGCGGAGGAGCGCACAACCTTGAGCCAGGAACGCTGCTGCAACGGACTGTGCTGCCGCACCGTCATGGCCGATGTGCCTCGGGGTCGCCTCTCCTGCGGAGGAGAGGAGGGAAATGACCTAGGGTTTTCACTGGCCACACTTTTTTTCCTATTTGGAAGGAGACATTTCCGTCGACTATGAATGCGTGTGTGACGACTTCATCAATCTTAAAATGATGTGTCAGCTCAATCTTTTTAAGGTGCTCGTAAAGATGAGTGTATGTGTACATGTATAAACATCTCGTACTATGTTAAAATAAAATAATAAAACAAGGTGCTTGAAAGACGAGACAAAAACACGCACTTCCGCTATTTTAATGGATATTCTGGCTATCTTCAAATGTCCTTCCGAGAATCTTAAGCAACTCGGTTCTATAGAAAATTTCAAAATTTGAGCTGTGTTAGAGCTTCTACATCCGGGCACTTTAAACCCACCTCATACGTTTGGGTGGATGGTTCGATCACTGACCGGTCAATTTTTTTTAACCCAAACGGGCGTCTTAAACTGACCTCAAACGTCTGGCCTGACCGTCACCCCTCATATTCAGTCCAAATATGGGTTGGATATGGGGAGCCCCGGGCGCATCCGCCACGTAGGCCCCCGGCCCATGCTGGCCCATCCGATCCCACATATATTTGTCTCCATTCGTTCCCCAGACCAAATCCTAACCACTTCACTCAACTCCCCTTCACTCCACTCTACCATCCAAGCTCCCGTACGACATTCTTTGACATGGCGGACAACGGATCTGACTCCGACCAGTCCAGATCTCGATTGAGATGTCGCCCCGTGCGGGTTGGAGGAGGCAATGGCCAACCGTATTGCACTCCGCAACTCCCGGGAGGACAACACTCGATTGATGGTGGGATCTGTTCGACGCGAGTCCGTTATGTCGGTGCATCGGGCGCTCGGATCCTCTGGGATTGTATCATTACGGTCCTCCCAAGAGCCTTCAAATCTTCCTTTCCCCATCACCGGTTCGCTGAAATTTGAGTGCTATCGGGACCGGTGTGCCGCCGTGGGAAGGAGAGGATGAGGATGGCCGAGGCCAACCTTGCTGCTGACATGGCGGTGACGGAGGCGACTGATGCGGCGGCGTGGGCGGGCGCAGAGGAGGAAGCCATCCGTGCCCGCATTGTAAAGAAGCGGCAGCGGAGGAACACCCGCGCCTTCACCCGAAAGTAGAATCACGCGGTTAGTGCCATGTCCGGACTGCTTCCAAGGAGGTGAAGAAGGACAACGATGGGTCGGACAGTTCCAACAATAAGCAGATCCGGCTTGATCCCTACTGCGTCTTTAACAACTACTTTCGCAAGAAGAACGACAAGGGTGACGGGAAAGGCAAAGACAATCGTGGATAATCTTTTCCAATGATGGAGGACGAAAATAATTTAAGATGGGGCGGACTCTAAAGCATACAATTTTTTTATGGAGTCTAGACTGAAGATTGGGAAAAAACATTGTGATGAGTTGATTCAGTTGGACGAATTCAGAACATGAAGATGCAGAAAAAAAATTAATATATTTCCTTTTGCCTTTGAAAGCATCTTCCCCTTCTTGTCCATGACCAGCAACCCGCCCCGGCCACCGCACGGCCGCTGCTCAGCTGGACCCGTCCCCGTTTTTTGTGAGGCGTGCGAGTTGGCGCCACCGCTATCTTGCACTAGCCGTCTAGCCGCAAGGATTCGTCGCTCGCGTGGATTGCTGCCTGCTGGTGCGTACGTGCGTGGTTGACTGGTGAACTTAGAGCATCTCCAACACCCGCGTTACGGCGCGTCGCGTTATAAAATTTTTGCAGCGTCGAAATGCTCATTTTTAACGCGCGGCAAGGCGTCCGCTTCAGCAGATACCGTAAAATGAGGCGCGGCGTTGCCGCTCCAGCAGGCGCTACAAAATGCAGCGCGCGAGCAGTCAAAATGCGTTTAAACAACATAATTTAACGATATTTTATCATACATCAAGCCCAACACCACATGCAGTTCATACGATACAAATGAAAAATACTAGTAAAATAAAAATACGTCTACACTACTCTTAATCATCCTCCTCGGTGGTGTCATCGGACGTCGTAAGAAACGCGTCCACGTACCGGTCGTCGTTCGGGTCCCAGGGTCGTTCTCCATCTCTATGTGGGAAATAGCCAATGTCTTGCGCCTACGCTTGTCTAGGCGTTCAGCAACACGTTGCGCCCTCCTGTTCGCGTAGAACTCATACTCGGCGATGACGTCCTTCGGGTGCTGGCAGCGTCACTCCGCCATGGCGTCCTCGTCCCTTCGGGCGATCAAAAGCCGGCGCTCCCAACTGCGCGCGGCGCGGCGGTCCGCCTCGGTGGCCAGACGCGGGGGAGGCGCGACCTGTCGCGCCTCTTCAGCCGATCGGATGTCGTCGAAGTTCATCTGTGAACGAGGCCGCCGGAGGTCCCACGCCGCCGCGTCGTACGCACGGGTGGCCTCATGGGCGGTCTCGTAGGTGCCGAGGCCGAGGCGCGTGTTGCCAGAGCAGATTTCGGCGTAGAACATGCCGGACGGGCATTCGCGGACACCGCTGGAGCCCGAGAAGCTCCGGGGGCGCGGCGGCATGGCGCGGCGGCGACAAGGCGCGGGGAGAAGGTAGGGCGGTGACGAGGCGCGGGGAGAAGGCACGGCGGCGGCGAGAGGTGCGTGGAGAAGTGGGCGGCGACGCGGCGCGGCGGAGAAGGCGGGGCGGCGACGAGGCGCGGGGAGAAGTGGGGTGGAGCACGGGCGCGGCGACGCCCAATATATAGAGCGCGCGCGGACGGCCGCTCTTCTCCGCGCGCGCGGATTTTTTTGACGCGCCACAGTTTCGCGCCTCCGCTGAAGCATGCACCCGATCCCGCGCGCGAAAAACGAAGTTTTTACCGCGCCACGCCTTCTTTCGCGCGGCTGTTGGAGATGCAATTAGTGCGCTCGACGCCGTGACTTAGGTCGATTCAGTTTGGCAGTTTATCACAAGCGAACCATCATGCGTACTTCCAGCCGTCCAGGATCAAATTAAATTGGCCCAGCCTGCAAATGCAACGAGGCCTTCCTGTTTCTTCTTTTCTTTTTCTCCTACAGACCACCACGTAACGTAGTATCTAATGTCCCAGGCTTTGTATGTTTACATGCACATAGGTCCTGTTTGGAACCACAATAGATTATGATAATTTGGATTATGAAGGTAGATTATATAATCAGGTTTATAAAAATAATCTAGGTGGGCATGTTTGGAGGTCAGATTATATAAACTGTAATCCAGGTTTTTACATTGCATAATGATCTGTCTGCCCTCTGTTTTTTTAAAGGAGGAGGGTGGCGGTGGCAGAAATTAGTAATTACCTCTAACTTTACAAGGGTAATGGGTCATTAGCAATCCATAATCTGGTTTTATCTGGGGTAAAGTAGATTGTGAGTTTTTAATAATCTGTCCATCTAGTTTTTATAATCTACAACATAATATGTACTGTTTGGAGACAGTATAGATTATAAAAACGGGCTTATCATAATCTGAGTGGTTCCAAACAGGGCCATAGTTTTACAGCGGAATCAAGGTAGGACGAGCGCCCAACCTCACCCTACTGAAAGCTCCGCCTGTGATCTTCTCCATAGTTAGCATGCAAGGGTAAATATGTTAAATTTTGATAGTTCGATGATATGTTCCGATGTAGTAACCAAATGAGGTGTGTAATGCATCCTTTACATAGTTTTATGAGTTTGTATGAATTTAAGGTATGTTAATTGATGTATGCGATTATGAGAAAGAAAATTTAAGGTTTTACCGTGAAGTACCTCCGGACGCACCGAACGCATCCGTGAACGTTTGAGGGGCCGTATTTGTAAGTCCGGTTGTAGATACTCTTAGTTCTCGCATCTCAATAGTTTCCCTTGTACGACTAGTGTAAACTAACCATTGTTAATCATGGATCGGCCAACCTCATTTGTTGAAGGATATCATGAAGCAACCTTTCAGTAAGGTCAACTCCAACGCATGATCCCTAATAGTCCGACCGCATTCGTTTTGGGGTAAACGGACACAAAACCCAGCCCAACGCGTGAGAGCAAATGGACATTTTTCCGTTTTTCATCCACTTTCGCTCCACCCGCGACTCAAATTTGGGCCGCGTTTGCGCCGAAGCGGACACGCGCGGACAGACAGCGACGTGTGCCCTTGTCCTCCCCTGGCCCGTGCATCGGGGACACAGACGCCCCCATTTTCCCTCCTCCCCTAAAAATTCTCACGTGCTACCCCCTCCCTTCCTCCGCCATGGCCCCGAAGAAACCCGACGATCCGGCCGTCCCCGTGCGGCCTGAAGAAGAAGGGTCCGAAGAAGTTGCGGTCGGAGCTCACGCCGGAGGAGCTGGCGCACCTCGCCCGTGAATCGACCAAGCGGAAGGAAAGGCGGACCGTAACGAAGGAGAAGAAGGCCACCATCGAGTAAGACGCTGAGGTTGCGACCAATAAGAAAGCCATTCAGTACAAGGACGACGTCGCCAAGAACGAGGAGATCGTCGCCAAGGCCACACAGGGAGCTATGGCGAACGCCCTCATGATGCTTGGGTTGTGACGACCGCCGTCGACCATTCTCTCTGCTGCCGCAATGGCTGCGGCGAGCAAAGGATCGTTGGCCGTTCGCCCTCCGCATTGACAATCGTCGGCCTCCTCCACAACCCAGGAGACGCCTGGGTTTTCCACAGCGCGGCTGCACGGCCAGACCCACTTCTTGACGTCGCCGGACGACATCGGTATCTCTCCGGCCACTCCCTCCATCCCGCCTGTCATCGACCTCAACGTCATGCATGTGGTTGGCCAGTCGCCAGATGGGATGCCCCGAAAGCAGGCCCGGTCCATTCGTACGGACAAATTTTCTGGCGCATGCAAGCTGTCCGAGGGAATGCCAGCCCCGACGACACTGGCCGAGAACCTGATTACACCTAGTTCATGCAAGACGCCATCTTCGAGGGCAATGGGCAGGCTTTCCATGTCGACGACCGAGACACCACTTTTAATCCCAAGGAGACACAAAGCCAAGATGCCCGCGGTCAATATGGTGTGGACGAAGAAGAAGAGGCCGATAACCATGGCAACTCATGGCATGAGGATGATGAAGACATCTATTGCAGTGGTGAGGAAGAAGAGATCGACATTGCGGATGAGCCATTGATCTTCATCAATGAGCTCACCCAAAAAGCCGAGGCACAAAGAAGTGGGAAGAGCATTCACACCGGATCATACAACGAAAACGATGACACTCTAATTTGCGAGAGCTGGATGGAGATAGCCAAGATCCCAAGACTGGGTGGCGAGCAAAAGGGAGCCGTCTTTTGGGCGAGAGTTCACCAAACCTTTCATGAAAAGAGGAAGTTTGCGCCCTACAAGTTTGTGAGCACCCGTGGCATCAAGTCCATCCAAAAGAGATGGGGGTTTATCCAACAAGAGTGCAACAAGCATTGTGCCACACTTGAGAGCGTTGAAACCCGTCCCGTGAGCGGCCTAGGCACGGGAGACTTGGTATGACCTCTCGTATTGTGCATTTTCATGCAATGAATATGTTTGCATTATGTGTCATTTTGCTTGTAGTCTTCTTTTTTATCGTGTAGGCATTCCAATCTTTGGAGGCCTTTAAGGCCCGCCGCAAGAACAAGCCGTTTACTCTCACCCATTGTTGGTCGTCCATCAAAGATTGTCCCAAATTTAGAGATCAATATGCCACTATGATGATGAAGAAGAAAGGGAAGGTGTCCGCAGCTGGGATTGAATAATATATGCCCAAGAGGCCGAGGGGCAAGAGGATCTCGAAGATCGACGAGAAGCATGATGTGGCATCCTTCGCCTTGCAAGAAACTTTACAAGGCATGCTGACTTAAAAAATTGTGGGAGAAGAGAAGGAGCAAAGAAAAGGAGAAGCAAATGAAGATATACTTGGAGCTCCAAACAAAGAAGCTTGCCATGGAGGAGGCCACCAAGAGGATAAAGCTTGGCATGGAGGAGGCCGTCCAAGCGAAGAAGCTCGCGATCGAGGCCACCATTGCCGACACCAAAGCAAAAAGAGGTGGCTCTTGCGATCATGAGCGTGGACTTGATAAATATGTCCCCCAAAAAAAAAGAGTTGGTTCGCGAACCGGCAAAAGGAGATGTTCGACCAAGACGGCCTGGACTAGGCAGGCGTCGGCCGTGAACTATGGTCGTTCTTTTTGAAGGCTGGCTAGTGTGCCGGCCGTTGGCTTTGTTGCCGGCGTGCAAAACTTGTTCATTTTGGAGGCTGACTAGTGTGACGGCCGCTGACTTTGTTGCCGGCGTGCAAAACTTGTTCATTTTGGAGTCTGGCTAGTGTGTCAGCCGCTGGCTTTGTTGCCGGCGTGAAACTTGCGGCTTGACCATTTTGTAGGCTGGCATTTGTTTGTCGGCCGCTGGCTCTTGTGATCATGAGCGTGGACTTGATAAATATGTCCCCGAAAAGAAAGAGTTGGTTCGCAAACCGGCAAAAGGAGATGTTCGACCAAGACGGCCTGGACTAGGGAGGCGTCGGCCATGAACTATGGTCGTTCTTTTTGAAGTTTTGCTAGTGTGCCGGCCGTTGGCTTTGTTGCCGGCATGCAAAACTTGTTCATTTTGGAAGCTGGCTAGTGTGTCGGCCGTTGACTTTGTTGCCGGCATGCAAAACTTGTTCATTTTGGAGTCTGGCTAGTGTGTCGGCCGCTGGCTTTGTTGCCGGCGTGAAACTTGGGGCTTGACCATTTTGTACGCTAGCATTTGTTTGCAGGCCGCTGGCATGGAACTACATCCGTGTTTCAAACTTGTGAATTTCCCATGCAGCCCGGATAAGATACGGCCGAGATGCGTCCGGGCGTTGGAGCATATGGCCAGCGCAACCACAAAACAGGCCGGGCGCCGCCTCATTGCCCTACCCAAACGGACGAAATCCGTACATCCGTTTAGGGTTGTGCGTTGAGGTTGACCTAACCCTGGCTTATTAATTTGTGACCAGTCTTGCAGTAATTTCCATGTCAAACGGTTACGCGCCTACGTAACTAGAACGAGGGAGTACTACTATCTCCACCCTATTATATTGGTTCCATCGTGTTTTAGCTCAAAGTTTGATCACATACTTGAGTAGCAAAATATCAATGCATGTTACAAAAAAATATATATTGTGAATTCGTATTTGAATGTACTAGTTTTCAATGATATAATTTTTGCTACATATAATTTATATTTTTTAGTTAAAATTTTGATCAAAATATGACCCAAAATACGAATGACACTTGTAAATCAGGACTATTTCTTAGCTGCACTTCTCTAACCGGCTCGTTCTATATGGTCAGTCATCCAGATAGCTTCTGGCTTGTATCCTCCTTATAGTGTTGCTAATATATTTGACAACTGGTTACATGTGATTGATCACAGGTTTAGAATTCTTCTCAGGGTAGGAGCGCTTGCCGTGATAATTTGGTTGCTTTGGCTATGTAGAAATGATTATGTTTTTAACGATAAAAGTAAAGTACTTCTCTTATGCAGGTTATCTACAGATGTATCGGGACGCTTCGTTTATGATCGTCTCTACAACGAGAGGAGAATCAAGACCTGTTTATGAAGGTGTGTACACGATTGAAGGCTACGGCGAGAAATACTTTTACCCAACATGGTAGCAGCATGATCTTTGGATTGGGCTAGCTACGATTTAAACATTACACATTTTTTTTATTTCACCTTCTTCTTTTATTTTTGGGATTGATTGGGACTCAGTCGACTGAGACATAATCAAGTCTCAGTCGAACTGACGTCAGCACGTATAGGCCGGCCTTGTTTCCTGTACGAGCAGTTTTCTTTCTTTTTGTTTGTCGCTTTTGGGCTGGGCTATGTTTTTTCTCTTGGCTGTGAGTCTTATTGCAGCCCACTGTTGGCTGCTTTTGCCCTTGTATACTACGATATTAAAGCTGCTAAGCTAGGAGCTCTCATGTGCGTTTGACATTGTGGGCATGAGCTTCTAGCTGATTGCCACGGTTTTTCTATTATGTGGTTGACACGTATTAGAGGCTAAGGTAACATTTTTTTATTACTTTTTGCTATCCGTTGATATCTCTTGTTGGAGGACGTGAAAATATTAACATATATTAAAACTGGTAAGCTATGGCTGCTCTCATGCATTTGAACTGGGTGTGAGTGCATGCCAAGGTGACATGTGTTAGTTTTTATTTAGTTCACCACTGGATTTTTTTCTTTGATGTCTGCTACCGTTATTTAACACAGTATAAAGCACATACTCACATATATGCACATACATTCATCTCTAAGAACGCGAACACGTGCATCCTATCCAAAAATCTTCGAGATACTGTGTTGGTACAATATTTCAATATTAACGACACGTGTTGGTATTTTATTTAGGTCACTACTAGGTTATTTTCTTTGGTGTTTGCTACCATTATTTAACAAATACATAGCAGATGCTCACATATACGCACATACATACACTCATCCCTAAGAACGCATACACGTGCGACCTACCCGAAAATCGCAACAAACGTCTTCGTAGTCGACATGAACAGCTCCTGTCACTGAACGAATATCACCAGAGAGTCTGAAATAAATTCAGAAATATGCGAGCATCAATCCCAACACAATACAACACATATGCTCAGTTTCACAAACCCATATGAGCTGACACGTGTTGTTTTTTACAGATGCCTTCGTAGTTGACATGAACGTCTCTTGTCATTGAACGAATATCATCAGAGAGTTGAAATAAATTCAGAAATATGCGAGCATCAATGCCAACACAGTGCAACACATATGCTTAGTTCCACAAACCTATATGAGCTGACAAGTGTTGTTTTTTATTTAGATCACTACAAGGTTTTTTCTATGTTTGTTATTTGTCAAGTACAACGCAAATGCTCACATATAAACATAAACACACACTCATACCTAAGAGCGCATATACATACGCCCTACCCGAAAACCTTCGAGATACTGAGCCGGTTTTACCGTTATTTAACACAGTACAACGCAGATGCTCACATATATGCACATACACTCATCCCTAAGAACGCATACACGTGCGACCTACCCGAAACATTCGAGATACTGAGCCGGTTTTACCGTTATTTAACACAGTACAACGCAAATGCTCACATATATGCATATACACTCATCCCTAAGAACTCATACACGTGCAACCTACCCGAAAACCTTCGAGATATTGAGCCGGTACAATATCTTAAGATTGACGAAGTCACAACAAACGTCTTCGTAGTCGACAATAACGTCTCCTGCCACTGAACAAATATCACTGAAGTCTAAAATAAATTCAGAAACATGTAAATGTCTCCTGCCACTGAACGAATATCACTAGAGAGTCTGAAATAAATTAAAAAAAAAGACGAGCACCATCACCAACATAGTACACCATATTCGCAATTTATTTACATAGTAGAACAAATCCAAATTGGAACGGTACGAATTATGCACTTATAGCTTCGATAGGATTTCTTATAATTTGGATTTGTTATTTTGGTATCAATCTATTAGGAATAGGTTTACATAGTTATGGTTCGTTTAGATTAACACCTAAATGATTACATCACGACGGGCGCGGCGTGCGCCTCCGCCTGCTAGTACTGCCTAAAATTGCAAGCGTAAAAATGAGAGAAAGAAGCAAATAGGAAACAAGAAAGAAAAACACGGCTCACAACCTAAATGAAAGAATGCCACACTTTGTCTGTTCCACAGAGTTGAAGAAGGAAAACTCATGCGCATATGACTGCTATGAAGATTCTAAACACATACACATCTCACAATCCATGAGATGCAACATATGCACTTGCACATGAGACAACATCCAGCTAGATGGCACGTTTGAAAAAAAAAATTGTACTAAGAAATAATTAAAAAACACACACAAAAATGGAAATAGCGGAACACATGAAGCTCCCGACGAAACACCAAATCCATGAGGTACAACATATGCACTTGCACATGAGACAACATCCCAACTGGATGGCAAGTTTGGAAAAACAAAACGCCGCTATTAAGAAAAGATAAAAAAACACAATAATAAGAAAAGAGAAAAATAGAAATAGTGGCAGACATACAAGTGCTTCCGACAAAACACCATTATTCCAGTCGCATTGAAGACATGGAGTTGTAGTTGCGGCTGATACTCGTAGTTGTGTGTCTAGTCGTAAACAGGTAATTGCCCCCTCTAACAAAACACCACAGAGTTGCATTTGCGATTGGAGACATGGAGTTACAATCGGGCACGACACTTGCAGTAGCATATCTAGTGACACATATGCAACTGTCCCCAGCCCCCGACAAAGCACCACCGAGTTACGATCACGTTGAAGACATGCAGTTGCAGCTGCGGCCAACACTTGCAGTTGTGTGCCTAGTGATAGACATGCAACTAAGCCCCCCTCCCTGAAAAACATCACAGAGTTGCAGTCGATTCAAAGACGCGCACTTGCAGTCGAAGGCTATACTTGCAGTTGCGTGCCTAGTGGGAGACATGCAACTATCCTCTACCTAGACAAAACATCACAGAGTTGCAGTCGGGTGCGACACTTACAATTGCATGCCTAGTGACAAACATGCAACTCCCCGAACCCCCGACAAAACAGCACTGAGTTGCGATCACATTGAAGACATGCAGTTGCACCTGCGGTTAACACTTGTAGTTGTGTGCCTAGTGACATACATGCAACTAAGCCCCCTTCCTGGTAAAACACCATAGAGCCGCAATCGGTTCAATGACTTGCATTTGCAGTCGAGAGCGACATTTGCAATTGCGTGCGTACTGGGAGACATGCAACTATCCCCTTCCCTGGGCAAAACACCACATAGTTGCAGTCTGGGGCGACACATGCAGTTGTGTGCCATGTGGTAGACATGCAGTTGCAGTCGAGGGCGACACTTGTAGTTGCGTGCCTAGTGGGAGACATGCAACTACCCCCTTCCCCGAACAAAACACCAAAGATTTGCAGTCCGAGGAGACACGTGTAGTTGTGTGCTAAGTGGCAGGCATGCAACTGTGCTATCCCCGAAAATACACCATATAATTGCCATCGTGTTGAAAACATGCATTTTCATTTGGGAGAAAACACTTAAAGTTGCGTGTCTACTGAAAGACATGCAACTACTACCACACACAAAAAAAACACCACAGAGTTACAGTCTTATTGAAGACATGCAATTGCAGCCGAGGGTGACATCTACAATTGTGTGTCTGATGGCGGACATGTAAGTGCCCCCTCCCCTCGCGACAAAACGCAACTGAGTTACAGTTACGTGGAATACATGCAATTACAGTTGAAGACGATACTTGTAGTTGTGTGCCTATTGATAGACATACAACTTTCATCTTCCTCGACAAAAGCAACAAAGTCAAAGTCGCGTTAAAGGCATGTATAACAGTCGAAGATGATTGTGCAACTAGATGACATTTTTTTTTCAAAAATAGAAGTTGTTTTTAATAAGAAAATAAAATAAAAATAGCAAACAGCGTGCAAAGAAAAGAGCAACAAAAATATAAAAGAAAAATATAAAAGAAAAATATTAATGGAAACAAGAAAATGAAAAATATAAAAGAAAAATTAAAACCAAGAAAAACTGAAAATACACATGCAAACAAAAATCTACATCACAAGAAGCTCAATTAAAAAATGTCAAACATAGCTACAAGAAAATAGAAAAGACAGTAAAAATGATAATAAAAGATAAAATGGATAAAATTGCAGTAAAAAAAACAGAAAGAGAAAAAGCCCAACCGGAGAAAAAAAATGCCCCGCCCAACAACACGAGTCCAGCCTACACGTGAAAAGCAAAACAAAAAAGAGGGCTGGGAGCGCGCCTAAACAGGCCGATTTGGAACATGACAACTAGTTACGTGAATCTTGAAGCATCAAGCAATCCAATGGTCAGCGTGTCGACTGAGAGTTCGCTAAAACTGAGTTTTAGCAGTCCCCTTTATTTTTATTTGTTCCGAGGGTTTTATTGACTGTGTGCATCTAAGTTACGCAGAGACAGGATTTAATATTTAGACCTTAATAAAGCGCTTTTTGACTTATCTAACTACCTTGCACTGTACTTGATCTAATTGCGTGGCGGCAAATCCGAACAAAAGCGGCCGATAGTGGTGGCGTGGCGGCACGGCGACGAGAATAATGGCGAAGGACAAGCAGATCTGCAGATGGAGCATCGATCTCCACCGCTTTTTTGAAGCAACCGCAACCTGGTGCCGCCGAAGCCAACCCCAAGCAGGTGTGCTCGCGATCCATGCGCACTGGACGGACACCCGGCTCCCGCGGAGCAGAGCAAAGACAGAGACGGGCCACGAACGCGCGCACCCGCCCAGCCAACCAACCACTTTCCCCGGGAAGGGCAGCGCGTCCGGAGCACGCCACGGCACGCGCGATCTCCTTTGCCGCTTTTGCCGGCGAGGCGTTCGTACGCGCGCGCGGTGGAGGCACGGGCGATGCGGCGAGCGGCCACGCGCCGCGATGGGCCTCTTTGACGGCCTCTTCTCCGGCCGGCGCGACGACCACGGCGTGAGGATGGGCGACGCGGCGTCGGTGGCGGCGGCCATGGCCATGGCCACGGACGACGCGGCGTCGGCGTCCACGTCGGCGCAGCAGTGCGGCGGTGGCCTCCCTCCCCTCTCGCCCACCGCCGCCTCCGTCGTCCACCGATGCGCGCAGTCCGTGTCCCAATCCCATCTCTCTACGCCGTCCTTGGATTCTTGGACTGACGGATCGATCCAATGTTGGTTTGGGTGGCGTGCAGGATCGCGGGCGTGCCGGTGGAGCAGCTGGTGCGGCGGCTGGAGCCGGACGAGCAGCCGCCGCTCGCCTACGCGAGGAGCATCGTGGAGTATTGCTCCTACGTCGCCCTGCGCGCCGAGACCAGGCGCCGCCACGACCACCTTGGCGACAGGGAGTTCCACTCCCTCACCTACGACATGATGCTCGCCTGGGAGGCGCCCGACCCCGACACCGAAGCAGAGCTCCAGGTCCGTCATCTCTGTGTGTGTGTTCAGAGAGATCGATCACCAACACTAAGCGATTGTTCCGTCATTGTAGAAAATGGCCTTCAGCTGGGGCGACGGCGCCGATGACGACGACGACGACGGCGGGTCCATATTCTACTCCAGCCCCACGAAGACGGCCATCCAGGTCAGTCCATCGCTATCGCTTCCCCTCTACATAGTTGTGCTCTGTTCTTGCTCAATCGATTCGATCATACATTCATATGATTCGTTGATGGATTCTGGAACGGATGTGTAGGTTGACGGGAGGAGGACGGTTGGGCCGGAGGCGTTCGCGAAGATCGCCCCCGCCTGCCCGGCAATGGCGCACCCGATCACCGTCCGCAACCTCTTCGACGCGCTCACAAACTCCACCGGCGGCCGCCTCCACTTCCTCATCTACCACAAGTACCTCAAGAGCCTTGACAGGTAGGTGACACACATCCTCTGCTCTGAGCCTCTGAACAACATCCATTTGCGTGGATCACAGCAATGTGTCATCATATCATATCTCTGTTGATCGCCAGCGTGCTGAGATCGACGAAATGCATCTCCGGCGGGCACAAGGCGCCGGCGCTGGACCTCTCGGACGGCGAGGTGGTGCTCGACATCTTCGGCGCCGCCACGACGCAGCCGGTCCTGCAGCACATCGGCACGTCCACGTGGCCTGGTTAAGCACCTTCCCTATGGTAAATTTGTGTGCCGGTGCTGCTGGTCCGTGCTTCTTCAGGAGGGCCTCATATAAGGTGATCCGTCCACATTGTCGCAGGGAGGCTCACGCTGACGAACCACGCGCTCTACTTCGAGGCCATCGGCGTCGACTTCTCCTACGGCGACGCCGTCGTGTACGACCTCACCAAGGACCTGAAGCAGTGCGTGAAGCGCGAGTCCACCGGGCCATGGGGAGCTCACCTGTTCGACAAGGCCGTCATGTACAAATCTAGCTCCATGTGAGTGAGTGCCTGATCGATGATCCTACCAACAATGGCCTGCAATTTTCAGTTCTTGCAATCATGCAGTATGACATATGTTTATAACACATTTAGTTTTGGTACCTATGGGTAGAAATGAGCCGGTGTTCTTCGAGTTCCCCCAATTCAAGGGCCACAGCCGCCGGGACTACTGGTTCGCGGTGATCAAGGAGGTGCTGCACGCCCACAAGTTCATCAGGAGGTACCGGCTCACCGGCTTCCAGAAGGCGGAGGCGCTCGCCGTTGCGACACTGGGGATCCTCCGGTACCGCGCCGTGAAAGAGGGGTTCCACATACTGCCGGCATACTTCAAGACCACCCTGGCCTTCAACCTGGCAGAGAAGCTGCCCAAGGGGGACAAGATATTGGAGGCATTGTATGGCCAGCTGCAGGAACATTGCTCGAGGTTCAGGGGAGACGATGACCTGGCAGCTCAGGGCAGTTCCGACGAGCTGGCACTCGCGGATCCATTTCCGCTATCGGCATTTACGCTCGTGCGGATGGGGCTGTTGACGCTTAGGGAGGAGGATAATCCCGAGGAAAGGGATTTCGCCGTCGGAGATGTGCAGATTGGAAGGACCAGCTCGGTGCAGATGGCTCTGGAGCGATCTGTTGGGTATTCTGGAAGAGTGGAGGCCGCGCGTGCGACGCTCGATCAGGTCAAGGTGGAGGACATTGACACCAATGTGGCTGTCCTAAAGGTTGATCATTATCTTTGAGTATTTCACATTCTTGTGTAATATTTGAGTTCAGGTACTCATTTTGAAAGTCTGAAATGAACACTGAAGATCATGGTGAAAAAACTAATGATCTAGAGACATGCAAAACCCGAAACCTCTATTACTCATAATTGGGCTGGATTATACTGATACCGAACTATACTCATAAAGTCAAGGTGGACTTAGATGGATTATTGTTCTGGATTACTGATGTTTTAATGGTTGTATCTTAACATGCAGGAACTACTGTTTCCTTTGATGGAAATAGGCAAAAGGCTTGTCTTTCTGGCTGAGTGGGAAGATCCACTTAAGTCATACGTTTTCTTGATCTGGTTCCTCTACATAGTTTACAGGTAATATTAATGGTACAGGACTGGCCATATCTAATGATATAACAGAAGATTTTTCCTTCTACTCCCTCCGTCCCAAAATAAGTGTCGACAGTGGGAGTATTTATCAAAACTAGTTTACTGCCTATCCCTTTAAAGATAAGTGTTGTGACTACTTTTATTTGTATGCAATCCGTAGAGGCTTGATATGGTACATATTTCCCGGCTTTTTGGTCGGCTCTACCGCTTTCATGCTATGGAACAAGCACCATGGCAACAGGCAGTTCATCGAAGCATTCGAAGTCACAACCCCTCCTCGGCGACGAACCGTCGAACAACTCCTTGCTCTGCAGGAAGCCATCTCGCAGTTGGAGGCACATGTGCAAGCTGGAAACATTTTTCTCCTCAAGCTTCGGTCCCTCATGCTCGCAGCTTTTCCCCAGGTTAATCCTCTGCCCCAAGCCTATACTATGATTCAGCGCATTCTGATCAAATCTTGCATAACTTAGCCTGTCTGACACCCATTACATGGTACCAGAGCACAAACAAAGTTGCGACGACGATGCTGGTCGCGGCTGTAGCATTTGCGTTTATGCCGTTCCGGATCATAGTCGTGCTCATTCTGTTGGAGGCTTACACGAGGCATATGCCACTGAGGAAGAAGAGCAGCGAGAAGCTGGTGAGGAGGTTGAGGGAGTGGTGGCTCCGGATCCCCGCTGCTCCCGTGCAGCTCTTGAGGCCTCATGACACCAGAAGATGGAGGTCGAGGCTAAGATCGAGATAAGGACACATGTTAATATTTCTTACATTGCCTTGTATATCGGTAATTTTTTTGGGCATTAGAAATGTGGATATTGTACAGACATCATGGCAAAATTCTAAAAGGAACATTACTGACATAAGTTCACAAAGAGAGGACTACACCTGATCTTAAATATTAGTTGGGTGAGAGATTTTTTCATTGCTATGGGCAGGATATCAGTTGCACAAAAGGCAGGATGATGAAAGATATTTGTAATATAATTCGGGTGTTGAATAGCAATGTGTTCATTGAAAATGGCATTTGGAGCCGGAGTGTCAGGTTGCTCGATATGAATTGTGATACCGCCTCGTGGTCTCCCTCGGAGTTTGTATTCTAGTATACTCAGGCACGGAGGAGGCTGTCACGGGCCGAAAGAACATTGGGCACGGGCAGATCAGAGTGAATTGTGCCATTCGAACACTGCACATGTGCCTATTTGTTCGTTGCGAACCCATGACGCCTTCTTCTTCCTCGGAACACTATCATCACGGTCAATTGCTACCATTGATCAAATAGGGCGTTACCATTTACAACTTCATGATACATTGTCGTTTCCCCTTTCTATACTCGAACGATTTCTTGTTCTGCATACATCGACAGAATTATCATGGATTTCAAAATCTATTGAGAAACAACCAGAACTATACTCACTACCTATCTTTGTGTTCATGTTTTAATTATAAAACCAACTACATGTAGCACATAATGAGCTATACTATAACACTAATCTCCCTAGAATTGGAGAGCCCACATTCAATTGAGGTCTTCAATTGACATTGTGACTCCCGATTTTGACTTGGTCAATAATTTTTCAAAGCTCTCTCATTTAATTATTTTATTTGTACTTCTATAACACTATACTCCTTAGTTTTAAAGAGTCCACATTCAATTGAGGTCTCTAGGACTCCAATTAAAATTGGGTCACCCGATTTTGACCGGGTCAACAATTTCTCAAAACCCACTCATTCAATTCTTTAGAAAAATACACTATGCTTCCTAATGGGTTTCGTTTACAATTTTGACCGAACCAACAATTTTTTGAATCAACAGCAACCGGCCTATAAAAACATATCAATCACGTCCATGCATCTGTCGACGTAGAAACTTTCCTAAAAATATATAAGGTTGGTTAGCATATAATATAGAATCACACCACGAAAGGCCCAGCAAATTACCGAATTATAAATAAAAATAAAACACACTATGTCATCTCCCCCACACATCCAACGAAATATTCCATTAGTTTCAAAATATAAGGGGTATTAGTTTTTTGGCAAGTCAAATTCTTCAACTTTGACCAAGTTGAGAGCAAAAATATTGACATCCACAATATTAAATACAAAAAATATGAAAATTCATTTAACGATGAATCTCATCACAACAATTTGATATTATGGATTTTGATATATTTATCTACAAATTTAATCAAATTTAAAATGTTTGACATTTTTAAAAAGTAATACACATTGTATTTCGAAATAGAGTGATTAGTTTTTTTTTTAATCTAACAACGCAGTGAAACGCGCCCAGTCCTTCTAGTAATGAGCTATTTTTGCTATGTAAAAAACACTCAGATATATATTAATCAAACCAGCAGCACACAACCTTAAATAAATTCAATTGAAATCACTGGGGACGACCATCTTCTCCCTAAACACTTGAGTTAGCCTAACATTGTTGATCACATACAACAAGCCATGAAGCTGTCACAACCGGAAGAGCCGCATATCCAAGGGTCTCCAATAAATCTCACATGCCTCATGTCGGCACTGGAAGACATGGCAGAGATGAGGTCGGAGGACCCAATTGCGAAGGGAAGCCACCGCTGCCGCACCAACAAACGTTTTGCAAACCCTAACCTCAATGTGCAAAACAGATGGTGGGAAGTACACCGTGAACCATCGACGCCGACATAGACAACACTGTCGATATTGGAGTGCTAGAGAAATAATTATTCACCGGGTCGTTGCACCCACAATTAATGATGCAAAACAGTCGAAAGGGTTGAAGAGACAGACAACGAAGGCCTACCCAAAGTCCCCAAAACATGGGAAGTACATCGCCGCCCGGTAGACGGGGTCCTCCGATTGCACCCTCACCAGCAACAACGGCTAGGGCGGATGCTGGGGAGGGGGTTACAAGTGGAAGAGAGGTAGGGGCACTACAAGCGCAAGATTGCCTCTCGCTAGGTTTAGTGTTAGGCGAGGAAGCATGCATGCAAGCATTACCTTAAGCACATAAACAATTTGGATGCATATTCAACATTTTCTGTAACACAACCGTAGAGTTCCTGATAGAACAATTTTACCAATATCAAATGATCAAGAGAAGAGTAATAGAGAATATGACCTTAAATGCTCCTCGAATGGATATAATTGTTAGCAAGTAACCTAGAGTTCTAATATTCTGGTGAAGTGGAGGTTGTGTGCCCGATGATCGATCCTCAAGGTATTGATCATTATCTCCAAGTACTTCACACTTAACATTCTTGTATAGGATTTGAATTCAAATATTGATACTAAATATGTGTAATGAACTCATAAGAAATCTTGGTGGAAAAAAATCATGATCCATAGAGACATGCAAAACTCTGAACTTCTATTATTCATAAACATAATTCAGGCTTTATTTGTGATTACTAATGATTATTGATGCCATATAAACATGCATGAATTGTTATCTCCTTTGATGGAAATATGTAAAATGTTTTTCTCTTTGTCCGAATGTGAAGATCCACTTAAGTCATATGTCTTCTTGTCCCTAGAGGCCTGATATGGTATATGTTTCCTGGGTTTTTGCTTGGCTTGGCTATTTTCATGTTGTGCAATAAGTACCATGAGAACAAGAAGCTGTGGAAGCATTTTAAGTCACAAATCCTCCCCGAAGATGAACCACCGAACAACCCACTGGTTCATCACAAAGCCATCTCACCAATGGAGCCACATGTATAAGTTGGAAACATACTTCTCCCCAAGCTTCTGGCCGTCATGCTTGCGACCTTCCTATGTTCACCTAATAACTAACATGTTGCCTCGAACTATGGTTCAATACATATTTGCCTTCGGTTTCTCCTAATTTTCAATCTTGATAACTATTACATGGTATTTCAGAACATGAACAAAGTTGTTGTGGGGATGCTCATCCCTGCAATAACATTTTCCATTTAGGAGCATAATTGCATTGCTCCTGCTTGTGAGTTGTAAGAAGCATATGCTGATGAGGAGGAAGAGTAGTGAGGAGGTTGAGGCAGTGGTGGCTCCAAATCCTAGTTGTTCCTGTATGACTATTGAGGCATCGTGCCACTTGAAGATAGAGATAAAGGTTAAGATTGAGATAAAGATAAATTCCAATATTGTTACATTATCTTGAATACCATTAAGAAATTTGAGTGTTAGACATGTTGATGTTACAACCATCATGCCAAATTGGAAAACAAAGGTTACTAAGAATTGTGTAATAAATTTGTATTCAGTGTTAAACTTTGTTAGTCCATTTAGCCTTCATGTAATTAATCACCATTTTCCTATGCAATTCTAATTAAGTTGTTGGACTAGCGAGGATGTCCCTCGAACCACCCGGTAAAGAGATGTAGAACAGTTTAAACTTGGCGATTTCCTAGTTGCTCAGCACCTTGGCCCATTGCACTCGCTTTGACGTGTTTGACCCCGGACCATGCACTCCTATTCCACCATCTTTAGTAATCCTTTTTGTCCTTCTAGTACCTCATGTGTCCCAACCTTCATGGACTGCCATACTAGACATGTTCGTCCAGTAGAAGATGAATCTAGCATAAGCTCGCATGTGCGCACAATTATACCAGCATAACCCCACCTACCTTGCATCCCCTGATCCAAATTCCCGTGTCGATATTCTCGTTGTCTTGCCTCTTCATCGTGATATATACTGCGTCATTGATGACATTTCATCAATATCTCACACCCCTTAAAATATTGGCTGGTCATTGATGAAGATGGGTATAAATTTATTGGGCAAGATATATTTAACCATTTCACTATAAAAATTCAAAACCTATATTGCTCATCAAATTAACACATTTTGCAGTTTTAAAAAAATGACTTTCTTAAATTAGTTTTATTGACTCGGGCTTAATATGTTATTCTATTGGTGTTTAATCATTTAGAATACCTAATCAAATTAATTGAACATTTTTTCTCTTTTATGCATTTTGGTAGATTTTACATTAACATGCAAATAAAAGGAATACTATACTAGAATTTGAGTGAGAGAAAGGAGAGTGGATGATGTGAGGCGGAGAAAGGGTGAGATAAAAGCAAAAATGCTAGAAGGAGGGATCTAATTTTGTATAAGTTTGTTTGCAACAAAAAAACACTTCTCTCACTAGATACCAGTGCTTCAACACTATAATCCTATATTTGGATTCTAAATCATATTACATTACAAGATTGCCATTTTCGGAATTGTGTATGCAGCATGCATGCATCGCTAGCATGTTACTAGATTCTCAAGAACATGAGCACAAACTTTATAAAGTTAAAAAATGAACAATTGTGAGAGTGAGGCTGAGCAGAGGGGAGTAGATGAAAAAAATACTTATGGCCGTCACATGTGCGTACACTCTACATTCACTGTTTGTAGTTTCCATAAGTAGTTAAACATAATATGTAAACATAGAATAAGATATTTATTACATTGGTACACTCTAGTATACCTTATCGAGACAACTGAAAAAAAGATGGGCACCCTCTAGAATTCTCAACTGAGCCATCTTGTATCACTAATGGATGCAACACATATAACATGCTATAGTACTTCCCCGTGGCACATGCCTATTAAGGGTGCAGATGTGTTTTGTATTTTTTTCTTACATATAAATACAAGTTGAATTTATCAAAGAATATTCTTATAAATGAATTTGACAAGTGGTTGTTTCCAAACTGACATAATTTATATGAGTGCATGTATTTCAGTTTTGCACTTCTTGTTTATACCAACAAAGCAAAAAATAAAAGTGTATAAGTATGAACATCGTTATTATTATTTAGCAACTCCGTTTGATACTACGAGAGTATGTGTTAAATTTGAATGTTGAGTCATACATGAAGCCAACATATATTTAATAATATCCTGAGTTATAAAAAGCTAAAAAATTGATTGCAACAAACATGCAAGGACCACTACTTATCAATCTCCTAGCCACAATTAATTATCTACTTCAAGCTACATGTGGCTACTGAAAGACATAAATTCCTTGTGTGAAAACAATGACATGGAAACCTTTTTGAAAAAAAGTGATGTTATGGTGGGATCAGGAAAATCACTATAATGACTTGTAACGTCGACGATGACACAATGTGTACCAAACCGTATCAAATTTGGCACCGTTGGATTTGGAAGATGGCATAGAAAATATGGAATCATGAGCAGAGACTAGGCGAGTATGTGTCTTTCTATCCACTCGAACCGTTGCAACTCAAAGAGCAAATTTGCCGTTTGCCAGTTCTTTGCCGTCAGCTGGCGGACGGCAAAGAAGCTCTTTGCCATCCGTTTCCAGAAAACAGACGGCAAAGAAGTAGCAGACGGCAAAGAAGCTCTTTGCCATCAGCCGCTTCTTTGCCGTCTGCTAGCAGACGGCAAAGGATATTTGCCGTCAGCAAGCAGACGGCAAAGAGGGAGGTGGGCCCACAAACGAGCTGCTTACAAAAAACCCTAACGGCCCCCCTCTTTGCCGTCTGCTAGCAGACAGCAAAGAGCAAAAAGGCCGACGGCAAAGGTGGGACAGACGGCAACGGTTTGACTTAACTAACGGCCGCGCCCCACCCCGCCTCTCTCTCTCTGTTTCTCTCCCTCTCCTCCCCGCCGCCCACCACACGCGCGCCGCCGCCCCGTCGCCCCACCACCCCGCCGCCCCACCGGCCCACCGCCCACCGCCACCCCCCGGCGCCCCCGCCACTGCGCCCCACCGCCCCGGAGCCCTGCGGCCCCATCGCCACCGCCGCCCGTCGCCCCACCTGCCCGCCGCCCCACCGACCCACCGCCCCGGCCGGTGCCCTGTGGCCCCCCTCCGCCCCTGCCACCCGCCGCTCCCCTGCGCCCGAGCGCCCCTGTCCCCTAAGCCCCGCCGCCACCGCCGCCCCAGCGCTCCCCCGACCCTCCCCGGCGCTCCCCCGCCCCTCCCCGACGCTCCACCGCCCCTCCCCGGCGCTCCCCCAACCCTCCCCGACGCCCCCTGCCCCGCCCCCCTCTGGTGAGCTCTTCCCCCCTCTCCTCTTTTTTTTGTTTTTTTGTTTTTAGTTTAGGTTTAGATTATTAGGTATTAGGTTAGGTTTGGTTAGGGTTAGAGTTTAGTTTATTAGGTTAGAAAAGAAAAAATCTAGAAGAAAAAAATAAGAAAAAAATAAGGAAAAAAGGAAAAAAAGAAGAAGAAGAAGAAAAAAGAGGAGAGGAGGAGAAGAAGAAAGAAGAAGAATATAAGGAAGAAGGAAAAGAAGAAGGAAAAGAAGAAGAAGGGAGAGGCTTATACGTTGGGGGAGGTGGTAGAGAGTTCACTCAAATCATAGAATAACATGTATTTTCACTAAAATTTAAAACTGGAATGAGATGTCCTCAGGAATAGAGGGCACACAAATTGTAGCAGATCTTTATTGGTGGTGGGGTACTAGAATGAGAAGTATTCATTTTCAATATTTAATGGTACTTAAATTACTGTTATCAATGCGGTATTTGTAGTTTGGGAACTCAATTTGGTAAGGAAGGGGATCATTTTTGTTTTTGAGCATTGCATCAATTGTCTTGCTCATCGATAAGGTCAAAATTGTGATTTTTGCCTCAAAGGAGGAAAAAAATAACTGAATCCACTATATGCTTACATTGTGTCAGAGTACATTTTGCTTTCACACGACACATCACATGATGATACTTGACTGAGATTCGGTAATAGTGTTAGTTTGACCTAATTTTCAGTAAGGTCAAAACAGTGAGTTTTGCCCCAAAGCAGTTGAAAAGTAACTCGTCCCATTGTATGCTTAAATGGTGCCATACTAAATTTTTATTTTACATGACAAATCCACACGATGTCATTGTTTTAAAAAAATCACTTGCAGATTCAATGTCATGGGGAATATGTGTATTCTACGTTTTTATAGTAACATGGCCTCTTTTAAGCGCCTCATATGTTTTCGTATATTTTTCAAAGAAAAGGAACATGGAGATAGTGCGACATATAGTTTTTTGCCAGGAAAATAGAAACATGGTTATTTTATGTTTTATGGAACAAATTACTAGTGCTCCCGTCTATCTTGATACCTACTAGGGTATTCTTCTTCGATGGTGTGTCTTAGTACGAAAAAGCATCGGAAATTAGGAGGGGGACTTATATGATGAGGAAAAAGTGGCACAAAATTCACTCGAATCATAGAATGACATGTATTTGTCATGAATTTTTAAAACTGAAATAGAGGGCGCAAAAAAATGTACCGGATTTTAGTTGGAGGTGGGGTACTAGAATGAGATCTATTCATTTTTCAATAAGTAATGGTACTTACACCACTGTTATCAATGCACTATTTGTAGTTTGGGAACTAAGTTTGGTTTCGCAGGGGATGAGTTTTGTTTCTTAGCATTGCATCAATTGTCTTGCTCAATGACTTGATAATCCTTAAGATAAATATAATTTAGTAATCATATTTTGATGCTTGACAAATAACATATTCAAATTTTCAATGGAAAATTCCCCGTGCTTCATTATACGCGTGCATATATATTATTAATTAGTTCATGTTATTAGGTATTCAAATTTTGTACTAATTTTGTTTACTCTTTGTCATTGCAGGTGTTGACAGATGGTGGGCGCGGGTCGAGAGCGCTCCGAGCCTCCTTCCTCGGCGCGTGCTGGGAGGGGTGCTATTATTCCGCCCGAGCACCTCCGGAGAGCGCTGGTACACAGTATGCAGACACCGGAGGGTGCTCCTTCTTCGGCCGGGAGAGGTCGGGGGAAGACGAAGAAGGGTTCTAGAGGTGGACGTGGCGGCGGGAGAGGTAAGAAGGCTGCTGTGCCTTCCTCGCCGCCACCCCCAGCTGATTCTCCCGACCACAGGAGTGCTCCGTCTCAGGTGGACCCGTCTGACTTGGACCCGTCTCGGACTCCGGTCCACGAGCCTCGGGCCGACGAGCCTTGGGTCGCCGAGCCTTCGTCCCAGGAGACTCCGGTCCCAGAGTCTTCGTCCCAGGAGACTCCGGTCCCAGAGTCTTCGTCCCACGTGACTCCGGAGGCTAGTGGCCATGCTGATGGTGGCGAGGACAGCTTTTTTGAGGATAGCTATAGCGAGGGCGAGCTGGTTGAGGAGGGCAAGAAGGTCTACCAGCGTGGTGGTACAAAGCTCCCGCCCGTGCCGGCGACCCGCGATCAGAGGTGGTTGATTGAGCCTAATGGGGAGAAGTAAGTGCATTTACTCTTTTTTAACCTTTTGCCTTCATGTTTCGTCAAATTAATATCTAATGTGTTAGCCTTGTCATACTGCAGGGGTTGGAAACACGCCCCTGGTGTCCGCAGGCCCAACCAGGTCCTTGGTGTGCTTCTCCGGAACCACTTCCCGAGGTGGGTCACGTTGCCCGGTGAGGGTGAGGTTCGACAGCTAGGACTGAGCTGGGAGTTGTACATGGCTGCCCCGGCCCCGCCGGAGGAGAGGGTCGTCGGTGTCTTGTGCGAGACGGTGGCCGACATTGTGACCCGGCGGTTTTGGGTAATTTCTCCTTTACAGAATTAAAAATCAACAGCACCTAGTGATTGTACTAATCAGTGTTGTCTTGTTTGATTGCAGACCTTCTACAGGTGTCTTGAGGAACACGAGGCGGACGCAGCTATTGTTCTCGTAGCCGAGTGCAAGCGCCTATTTCAGAACTTATGACACGAGGCTCGGGTGCAGGCTGTTCGAGACTACTACGCCTCGACTAACATTAAGAGGGCCAAGAAGAAGTGCCGCTCCAAGTTTCTGAGTAAGGAGAAGTACATGAAGGTAATTACCTATTCTTAAGGCCTTGTACTTAGTTTCCTTGATTTGATTCGTAGGTGTAGCGCTGAAATTTCTCTTGTCTAACTTAGGTGCCCCCGAGATGGTGTGCGGATAGGATGGACTGTTGGGAGGCGTTGGTGGATGAGTGGTGCTCTTCCCACTGGCTAACCGTCCACAACCAGGCCAAGGATAATCGTGCCCAAATGAAAGGTGTGCCACACCATCAAGGGAGCTCCAACCTGTTTGAGTTCGGGGATCACTGGGTATGTGGTTTGCTTCATGATTCATGCAATTTCATTCTTCATGCTAGCTTGAGCCCTTAACTAATATTATGTTCCTCTCTTTTAGGCGCGACACAACAAGAAGGAGGTGCCACCGCTGTTCGACCTCTATGCCATGGCCCATACTGCCCCGTACAAGAAGGCCAAGGCATTCTCTGGGGATGACCTCGATAATCCAGAGAGCTTCAGCAACATCTCCTCCCACAACAAGATCATGAGGTACAGATATGAGGGGAGGAGGAGGAAAGGGGAGGACTTCAACCCGAGCCAGAGTCCTTTTGATCCAGAGCTCGTGATGATATCTGGTGGCGGGAGGCCCCATGGCTCGATAGCCATTGGGGATGGACTGATACGTTGTCCTAGAACTCTCCCGGAGATCAAGAAGCGCCAGACGAGCTCCGATCCTGAGATAAGGCCTCGTCCATGGCCAATGGAGCTCTCCATCGAGGCAAGGGCCCAGGAGCTTCTGGCGGAGGCAAACAGGCAGGCGGCGGAGAGGGAGAGGGAGCTGGAGGAGAGGACGGCTAGGCTGTTCGAGGAGGAGAGGAACCGGAACGACGCGTCTCACCGGGCCCTATACGAGCTCCTCGTGGTAAGTTTCTCCTGCATATTAGCCAAATCATGCACGTAATGTTTGTTTCATCACTAACTAATATGACTGACTCGTGAAAACAAAATGTGCAGACCGTGTGCCAGAACAACGGTCAGGCCCCTCCGTCGATGCCCCAGATTGGTATATCGCCCACGGTGAGTTTCATTTGAATGGTCATTAGTTACTAGTATTCACATTTGAGTTGCATCATGCTAACGAGAAATTGCAAATGATCTTTGGTGCAACATTCCTCCCGACAAGCATCGACCGATCCTTCTGCGTCTGCCACAACCCCGACCGGTCCTTCTCCGTCTCACATTGGCGCAAACCCGACCGGTCCTTCACCTCCGTGATGATGGTAAGTTTTCCCAAGTGTTTTGCTTAAAAAATGCATACTTAGCTTAAGAAATGACCTATTTAGCTCCAAAATGACCTAGACTTAGCTTATTTCCTCGAAAATGACATAATAACCTTACTTAGCTCCAAAATGACATATTTTACCTAGGATAGCTATAAAATGACCTACACTTAGCATTTTCCTCCTAAATGACTTAATATGCTTAGTTAGCTAAAAAATGGCATAACTACCTAGGATAGCTCCAAAATGACCTATACTTAGCTTATTTAGTTCATTTATGACATACTTAGCATAATTAGGTAAAAAATGGCATGATAACCTTGGTTTAGCTCCAAAATGACATAGACTTAGCTTATTTTCCTCGAAAATGACATAATAACCTTACGAAGCTCCAAAATGACCTATTTACCTAGCTTAGCTCTAAAATGACCTACACTTAGCATTTTTACCTAGCTTAGCTAAAAAATGGCATTTTTACCTACCTTAGTTAGAAGAAGAAGAAGATAAAGAAGAGGAGAGGAGAAAAAGAAAGAGAACAAAAAATCTTCTTCTTCTTCTAGCTAGTCTTCTTCTTCTAGTCTTCTTCTTCTTCTTCTTCTTCTTCTTCTAGCTAGTCTTCTTCTTCTAGTCTTCTTCTTCTTCTTCTTCTTCTTCTTCTTCTTCTTCTTCTTCTTCTTCTTCTTCTTCTTCTTCTTCTAACTTTCTTCTTTCCCAATTTGCAGATTTGCTTTCGATGAGGAAGCTTGCGTTGATGGAGTCTACTCTTCTTCTTGTGCTTCCTTTTTGTTTTGATTTTGTAGGATGAACAATGTGAAACTTGCTACCTATATATGTATGTATGGATGAAACCATTGTATGCTTGTTGTTGGATATGTTGGCTAGCTATATATGTTGCATATGGACTTTTCATTTGGTATGTATATATATGTGTTGGATGATCATATCCATATGGCAGGGATATGATTTGGTATGTATATGTATTGTTATGCTTGTTGAAAGTATTTTCAAATGTGTATATATATATATATATGTGAAATTCTGTGAAATTGAATGAATTTAAGAAAAAACAGAAAAAACAGGGGCTGTACAGCCTCTTTGCCGTCTGCTGGCAGACGGCGTCTGCTAGCAGACGGCAAAGCACGCCGTTAACCCCTTAACGGACCTAAGCTGCCACGTGTGCCGTCCATGCCCTTTGTCGTTTGCTGGCAGATGGCAAAGACCTTTGCCTCTTTGCCGTCGGCCAGCAGACGGCAAAGTGGCCTTTACCGGAGCTTGTTCAGCCGGATGTGGTGCCGTCTGCTGGCTGACGGCAAAGACCTTTGCCGTCCGCAATGCATGCCTTTGCTGTCAGCCACGGCAGACGGCAAAGTTGCTGATTCCAGTAGTGCAAGCTCTACGTGTTCTTTCACCTAACATGTGCTGCTGATACGTATCCAACGTATCTATAATTTTTGATTGTTCCATGATGTTATATTATCATTCTTGGATGTTTTACAATCATTTTATAGCGACTTTATATCATTTTTAGGGACTAACCTATTGACATAGTGCCAAGTGCCAGTTGCTGTTTTTGGCTTGTTTTTTACTTCGCAGAATATCAGTACCAAACGGAGTCCAATCGCGATGAAACTTTTTGGAGATTTTTTTTGGACCAGAAGGAAGCCAGTGGGCAAAAGTAGTAACTAGGAGGGAGCCCAGGCGGCCCACAAGACACCAGGGTGCGCCAGAGGCCCCGGGCATGCCCTGGTGGGTTGTGGCCGCCTCGGGAACCCCCTCCACCGCCTCCGAGCTCTATAAATACCCAAATATTCCAGAAACCCTAGAGGAGTCGACGAAAAATACTTCCAGCCGCCGCAAGTTCCAGAACCGCGAGATCCAATCTAACACCATCACGGAGGGGTTCATCATCCTCATTGGTGCCTCTCCGATGATGCGTGACTAGTCCACCATAGACCTATAGGTCCGTAGGCAGTAGCTAGTGATAACCCACAAGTATAGGGGATCACAACAGTTTTCGAGGGTAGAGTATTCAACCCAAATTTATTGATTCGACACAAGGGGAGCCAAAGAATATTCTTGAGTATTAGCAGCTGAGTTGTCAATTCAACCACACCTGAAAGACTTAATATCTGCAGCAAAGTATTTAGTAGCAAAGTAGTATGGAAGTAACGGTAACGGTGACAAGCGTGACAGTAGCAGTTTTGTAGTGATTGTAACAGTAGCAACAGAAAAGTAACTTAGCAAAGATCAATATATGAATAACTCGTAGGCAATGGATCAGTGATGGATAATTATGTCGGATGGCATTCATCATGCAAGGGTTATAACATAGGGTGACACAGAACTAGCTCCAATTCATCAATGTAATGTAGCTAGGCATGTATTCCATATATAGTCATACGTGCTTATGGAAAAGAACTTGCATGACATCTTTTGTCCTACCCTCCCGTGGCAGCGGGGTCCTAATGGAAACTAAGGGATATTAAGGCCTCCTTTTAATAGAGAACCGGACCAAAGCATTAGCACTTAGTGAATACATGAACTCCTCAAACTACGGTAATCACCGGAAAGAATCCCAGTTATTGTCACCCTGGGGGATGCGGATCATAACTCGTAATAGGTGTCTACAACTTGCAAGATATTATCAAGAACACATATATATTCATGAACACATAATAGGTTCAGATCTGAAATCATGGCACTCGGGCACTAGTGACAAGCATTAAGCATAGCAAAGTCATAGCAACATCAATCTCAGAACATAGTGGATACTAGGGATCAAACCCTAACAAAACTAACTCGATTACATGGTAAATCTCATCCAACCCATCACCGTCCAGCAAGGCTACGATGGGATTACTCACGAACGGCGGAGAGCATCATGAAATTGGTGATGAAGGATGGTTGGTGATGACGACGGCGTCGATTTCCCCTCTCCGGAGCCCAAAACGGACCCCAGATCTGCCCTCCCGAGGAAGAACAGGAGGTGGCGGTGGCTCCGTATCGCGAAACGCGATGAACTCTTCTCCTTGATTTTTTCCTCCCCGAATAGGAATATATAGAGTTGGAATTGAGGTCGGAGGAGCAACAGGGGGCCCACAAGACAGGGGGAGCGCCCCTGGCTTGTGGCCAGGTGGTGGACCCCCTCCGGTTGATTCTTTCGCCAGTATTTTTTATTAATTCCAAAAATATTCTCCGTAAATTTTCAGGTCAATCTGAGAACTTTTATTTCTACACAAAAATAACACCAAGGCAATTCTGCTGAAAACAGCGTCAGTCCGGGTTAGTTCCATTCAAATCATGCAAATTAGAGTCCAAAACAAGGGCAAAAGAGTTTGGAAAAGTAGATACGATGGAGACGTATCAACTCCCCCAAGCTTAACCCATTGCTTGTCCTCAAGCAATTCAGTTGACAAACTGAAAGTGACAAAGACAAACTTTTACAAACTCTGTTTGATCTTGTTGTTGTAAATATGTATAACTGATGTTCAGATTTTCAGCAAAGATTATAGACTAACCACATTCACAATAACATTTAGGTCTCACATTTACTCATATTAATGGCATAATCAACTAGCGAGACATAATAATAAATCTCGGATGACAACAATTTTATCAAAACAATCATGATACAATATGATATAATGGTATCTCGCTAGCCCTTTCTGAGACCGCAAAACATAACTGCAGAGCACCTCTGAAGAACAAGGACTGACTAGACATTGTAATTCATGGTAAAAGAGATCCAGTCACAGTCATACTCAATATCAATTAATAACAAAGCATACAAATGACGGTGGTTCTCTCTAACTGGTGCTTTTTATAAGAGGATGCCGACTCAACAGTAAAGTAAAATAGATAAGCCCTTCGCAGAGGGAAGCATTGACTTGCAGATGTGCCAGAGCTCGAGCTTTTAAATCAGGGATGAATAATAATTTTGAGCGGTATGCTTTCATTGTCAACATAACAACCAAGAGATCTCGATATCTTCCATGCTAGATACATTATAGGCGGTTCCCAAACAGAATAGTAAAGTTTTTACTCACCCTCCACCAATCAATCACACTCCATGGCGAGCCGAATCCACGGGTACCGTCCATACAAACAACAATCCTGGGGGAGTTTTGTTTCATTATATTTTGATTTGATTTTTGAGCATGGAACTGGGCATCCCGAATACCAGCCACTTTCTCGTGAATGATAGTGAATCAACACATATCGTGAGAATAACCCACCTATCATGGAAGATACTGACAGCCCCTAGTCACTACATGAGCGATTCGGGCATACAAAACAGAATATTATTTGAAGGTTTAGAGTTTGGCACATGCAAATTTACTTGGAACGGCAGGTAAATACCGCATATAGGTAGGTATGGTGGACTCATATGGAACAACTTTAGGTTTATGGAAATGGATGCACAAGCAGTATTCCGGCTTAGTACAGGTGAAGGCTAGCAAAAGACTGGGAAGCGACCAACTAGGGAGCGACAACAGTCATAAACATGCATTGAGATTAACCAACATTGAATGCAAGCATGAGTAGGATATAAATCACCATGAACATAAACATCGTGGAGGCTATGTTGATTTTGTTTCAACTACATGCGTGAACATGTGCCAAGTCAAGCCAGTTGAATCATTCAGAGGAGGATACCATCCTATCATACTACATCACAACCATTTTAAAATGCATGTTGGCACTCAAGACAAAACATTATACACTCTTAGCTAATTAAGCATGGCATGAGTAACTATAATCTCTAATTGTCATTGCAAACATGTTTCATCCATAATGAGCTGAATCCAGAACGATGAGCTAATCATATTTACAAAAACAAAATAGGTCGAGTTCATACCAGCTTTTCTCCATCTCAATCACTTCATCATGTATCGTCATTATTGCCTTTCACTTGCACGACCGAACGGTGTGAATAATAATAAGAGTGCACGTGCATTGGACTAAGCTGGAATCTGCAAACAATAACTCAAAGGAGAAGGCAAGGTAATATGGGCTCTCTGTAAGATAAACAATAAAGCAAATGAGAGCCACTCAACATTTTCATTGTGGTCTTCTCCTTACGACCCAAAGAAAGAAATTTCAAAACAAGAACGAGAAAAACTATTTACACGGGAAAGCTCCCAACAAGCAAAAGAAGAACGAGAAATCTTTTTGGGTTTTCTTTTAATACTACAACTAGACAAACTAAAAGGTAAAGCTAGAACTTTTTTTTTGGATTTTTCTCAAGGTTAATTAAACACACAAGAAGAAAGCGGAAAGAAGAAATAAAATGCCATGGATGATACAATGAAAAAGTATGAACACCAACAACTGAGATGAGTGTGTGAACATGAATGTAATGTCGGTGAGAAATACGTACTCCCCCAAGCTTAGGCTTTTGGCCTAAGTTGGTCTAGGGCCATGGCTGGCCCGGATAATATCCAAAGTCATAGTCAGGGTTGTATTGGGCTGTGGCGGCTACTGCTTGAACGGCTGCAGCGCGGAGGCGAGTGGCTTCTGCCTCTCTCTCGTACTCGTTTGCCTCCTCTCTGATTATAAAGTGTCTCCGTTTTTTCTGAAAGTTAAAGAAGGCAGGAGCAGGAAGGGTAATATGGACAGCACGCTGTCTATCAAAAATTAGTCGGTACAGGAAGGACTGTTCGTTCCTCTCAAGAAACTGGTAGCGCACCATAGCCTCATAATCAAGAAAAGCAGGTGGTAACTCAATATCATCCCCCCTTATGGGTACCCCAAGATAATTAGCTACACGGGTGGCATAAATCCCGCCAAAGAAATCTCCATCCTTAGCATTTTTATGTAGCCTCCTAGCAATAATAGCCCCCAAGTTATATCGTCTATCACCCATTACCGCACTCTTAAGAATACTAAGATCAGGTACACAAAGGTGGCTATGATCATGTTTACCGTTAATACATCTACCTATGAAGAGAGCAAAATAATGTATAGCAGGAAAGTGAATGCTCCCTAAGGTAGCCTGTGTAATGTTTCTAGTTTCTCCCACAGTGATGCTAGCAAGAAAATCATTATATTCAGTTTTGTGAGGATCACTATAGCTGCCCCATTGTGGAATTTTGCATACACGGTTAAAATCTTCTAGGTCCATAGTATAGTATTCATCATAAAGATTTAAGAGAACAGAATGCGTATTACGCTTGGATGAAAATTCAAACCTCCGCACGAAGGAATCAGTGAGTCGATAATATTGCTTGCATTGGTTTGAAACGAAATCTTCAAGGCCAGCATTTCGTATGTACGCGTAAAATTCTTCCTTGAAACCGGCATGAACCATGAATTGATCCGACGGCCATTCACAAGGCCGCACTTGAGCTTCCCTCGGTGGTTCAAAGTCGGGCTCACCTATCGCGAGTCTTGGGGTCTTCTTGCTCGAGGAACCACCTTGGTATATTCTCCTCAACATCTTTCTTTCTCTGAAAAATTTCTGAATTTTTTAGTGACTCAAAATAAAGGTGAGCAAAACTCAACAAAACTTATAGCAACTACTCCCACAAGTGCCTAGAGGCTATATCATGCATCAAAACTACTTGGGACCATACAAATTTGACATGCAAGCTCAAGAACAAGGTCACCACAGCAGCAAAAATTTGCAATATATAAATCACTAAGGCAAAAACTAATTGGACCATTGGAGGAGTCACATACCGAAGATCAGTCCCCCAAAACAGTTTTGCAAATGGAGCTTTGCACAAGGAGATCGAAAATGACAGCAAAATGAGCTAGAACACGGGTTTGAGCAATGGTGGGATTTTTTCTGGAGGAAGACGAAGTGGATGGGTGCTGGAATAAATGAGGGGGCCTACGTGAGACCCACAAGGCAGGGGGCGCGCCCAGGGGGGGTGGGCGCGCCCTATAGGCTTGTGGCCCACTGGTGCAGCCCCCTGATGTGTTCTCAGTGCCAAAAATTCTTAAATATTCCAGAAAAAATCATACTACATTTTCAGGGCATTTGGAGAACTTTTATTTTCAGGTCATTTTTCTATTGCACAGATAAATCAGAAAACAGAAAAATAATAGCATTTTTACTTTATTTAATCTAAACAACAGAAAGTAAAAGTTGGGTACAGAAGGTTGTGCCTCCTAAATTCATCCATCTCATGCTCATCAAAAAGAATCCATCAATAAGGTTGATCAAGTCTTATTGATAAACTTTTTTCGAATGACACGAAACCGGAGAATTTTCGAATAACACTAGGTTACCTCAATGGGGATATGCATGTCCCCAACAATAAGTATATCATATTTCTTTTTGGCAGTAGGGAGAGGGAATTCAAAATCTCCAATAATAATCGTTGAAATTTTTCCAATGGAGTTGATACTATGAACTTGAGGTTGTTTCTTCGGAAAGTGTACCGTATGCTCATTACCATTAACATGAAAAGTGACATTGCCCTTGTTGCAATCAATAACAGCCCCTGCAGTATTCAAAAAAGGTCTACCAAGGATAATCGACATACTGTCGTCCTCGGGAATATCAAGAATAACAAAGTCCGTTAGGGTAGTAACATTTGCAACCATGATAGGCACATCCTCACAGATACCGATGGGTAAAGCAGTTGATTTATCAACCATTTGCAAAGAGATTTCAGTAGGTGTCAACTTATTCAAATCAAGTCTACGGTACAAAGCGAAAGGCATAACACTAACACCAGCTCCAAGGTCACATAAAGCAGTTTTAACATAGTTTCTTTTAATAGAGCAAGGTATAGTAGGTACTCCGGGATCTCCTAGTTTCTTTGGTATTCTCAGCTTCCGGTATCTTTCTTTTATTTGTCACAATATCTTTCATATACTTAGCATACGGAGACATTTTCAGAATATCAGTCAAGCGCATACGCAAAAAGACAGGTCTAAGCAATTCAACAAAACACTCAAAGTCCTCATCATCCTTTTTCTTGGATGGCTTAGGAGGAAAGGGCATGGGTTTCTGAACCCAAGGTTCTCTTTCTCTACCATGCTTCCTAGCAACGAAGTCTCTTTTATCATATCTTTTATTCTTAGGTTGTGGGTTATCAAGATCAACGGCAGGTTCAATCTCCACATCATTATCATTACTAGGTTGAGCATCAACAGGGACATCATCATTAATATTATCACTAGGCTCATGTTCATTACCAAATTGTGTCTCAGCATCAGAAATAGAAATATCATTTGGGTTTTCATGAGTATCTATAACAGGTTCACTAGCAGCATGCAAAGGCCTATCGTCATTCTTTTTCCTTTTATTACTGGGACAACTAGGTGCATCAGTATTAATTCTATGAGAATCTTGCTCAATTCTCTTAGGATGGCCCTCAGGATACAAAGGTTCCTGAGTCATTTTACCACCTCTAGTCACAACTCTAACAGAATGATCATTGTTCTTACCATTCATCTCATTAAGCAAATCATTTTGTGCCTTAAGTACTTGTTCTACTTGAGTAGTTACAATGGAAGCATGTTTAATAATAAGCTTAAGATCATTGATAGTTCTACTCATATAATCACCTAAGCGATCAAGCAGGTAAGCATTATGTTTCAATTGTCTACTAACATAAGCATTGAAGTTTTCTTGCTTGACAATAAAGTTATCAAACTCATCCAAGCATTGGCTAGCAGACTTATTATAGGGAATATCACCTTCATCAAATCTACGGAGAGAATTTACCTCTACTACATGTGTCGGGGTATCAAGACCATGTATCTCTTCAATAGGTGGTAGATTCTTAACATCTTCAGCTTTAATACCTTTTTCTTTCATAGATTTCTTTGCCTCTTGCATATCTTCAGGACTGAGAAATAGAATGCCTCTTTTCTTCGGAATTGGCTTTGGAGGTGGTTCGGGAATAGTCCAATCATTATCATTGCTCAATATATTATTCAATAGTAGTTCAGCTTGTTCAATAGTTCGTTCCCTGAAAACATAACCAGCACAACTATCTAGGTGGTCCCTAGAAGCATCGGTTAGTCCATTATAAAAGATATCAAGTATTTCGTTTTTTTTGAGAGGATGATCAGGCAAAGCATTAAGTAATTGGAGAAGCCTCCTCCAAGCTTGTGGGAGACTCTCTTCTTCAATTTGCACAAAGTTAAATATTTCCTGCAAGGCAGCTTGTTTCTTATGGGTAGGAAAATATTTTTCAGAGAAATAATATATCATATCCCGGGGACTACGCACACAACCGGGAGCAAGAGAATTAAACCATATCTTAGCATCATCCTTTAACGAGAAAGGAAACAACTTAAGAATATAGTAATAACGAATTTTTTCCTCATGAGTGAATAGGGTGGCTATATCATTCAATTTAGTAAGATGTGCCACAACAGTTTCAGATTCATAACCATGGAAAGGATCAGATTCAACCAAAGTAATTAACTCAGGATCGACAGAGAATTCATAATCTTTATCAGTAACAAAGATAGGTGAAGTAGCAAACTTAGGATCATATTGCATTCTAGCATTCAAAGATTTTTCCTTCCACTTGCATAGCAATTTCTTAAGATCATCTCTATCCTTACAAGCAAGAAAGTCCCTAGCTACCTCTCCCTCCATAACATAACCCTTAGGTATATTAGGCAATTCATATCTAGGAGAGCTAGGTCTAACAGGTGTCTCATAGTGTTCAGTTTCAATAATTTCACCAGTTTCAGAAATATCATCAGTTTCAGCATTGACTCTAGCAATTTGTTCATCAAGAAATTCACCCAGTGGCACAGTATTATCAAGCAAAGTATCATCATAAGCATCATGCATAGCAGAAGTGGCATCATCAATTACTTGCGACATATCAGAATCAATAGCAGGTGCTGGTGTCGCAAATTTACTCATAACAGAAGGTGAATCAAGTGCAGAGCTAGATGACAGTTCCTTACCTCCCCTCATAGTAGAGGGATAGATCTTGGTTTTTGGGTCTTTCAGATTCTTCATAGTGATCAACAGATATAAATCCCTAGTGACTCAGAGAATAGAGCTATGCTCCCCGGCAACGGCGCCAGAAAAAGGTCTTGATAACCCACAAGTATAGGGGATCGCAACAGTTTTCGAGGTTAGAGTATTCAACCCAAATTTATTGATTCGACACAAGGGGAGCCAAAGAATATTCTCGAGTATTAGCAGCTGAGTTGTCAATTCAACCACACCTGAAAGACTTAATATCTGCAGCAAAGTATTTAGTAGCAAAGTAGTATGGAAGTAACGGTAACGGTGACAAGCGTACCAGTAGCCGTTTTGTAGTGATTGTAACAGTAGCAACGGAAAAGTAACTTAGCAAATATCAATATATGAAAAACTCGTAGGCAATGGATCAGTGATGGATAATTATGTCGGATGGCATTCATCATGCAACGGTTATAACATAGGGTGACACAGAACTAGCTCTAATTCATCAATGTAATGTAGGCATGTATTCCATATATAGTCATACGTGCTTATGGAAAAGAACTTGCATGACATCTTTTGTCCTACCCTCCCGTGGCAGCGGGGTCCTAATGGAAACTAAGGGATATTAAGGCCTCCTTTTAATAGAGAACCGGACCAAAGCATTAGCACTTAGTGAATACATGAACTCCTCAAACTACGGTAATCACCGGAAAGAATCCCAGTTATTGTCACCCTGGGGGATGCGGATCATAACTCGTAATAGGTGTCTACAACTTGCAAGATAGGATCAAGAACACATATATATATTCATGAAAACATAATAGGTTCAGATCTGAAATCATGGCACTCGGGCCCTAGTGACAAGCATTAAGCATAGGAAAGTCATAGCAACATCAATCTCAGAACATAGTGGATACTAGGGATCAAACCCTAACAAAACTAACTTGATTATATGGTAAATCTCATCCAACCCATCACCATCTAGCAAGCCTACGATGGGATTACTCACGAACGGTGGAGAGCATCATGAAATTGGTGATGAAGGATGGTTGGTGATGACGACGGCGTCGATTTCCCCTCTCCGGAGCCCAAAACGGACCCCAGATCTGCCCTCCCGAGGAAGAACAGGAGGTGGCGGCGGCTCCGTATCGTGAAACGCGATGAACTCTTCTCCTTGATTTTTTCTCCCCGAATAGGAATATATAGACTTGGAATTGAGGTCGGAGGACCTCCAGGGTGCCCACAAGACAGGGGGGCGTGCCCTGGGGGGGGGGGTGCCCCCTGGCTTGTGGCCAGGTGGTGGACCCCCTCCGGTTGATTCTTTTGCCAGTATTTTTTATTAATTCCAAAAATATTCTCCATAAATTTTTAGGTCAATCCGAGAACTTTTATTTCTGCACAAAAATAACACCAAGGCAATTCTGCTGAAAACAGCGTCAGTCCGGGTTAGTTCCATTCAAATCATGCAAATTAGAGTCCAAAACAAGGGCAAAAGAGTTTGGAAAAGTAGATACGATGGAGACGTATCAGCTAGATGGCTTCCTCTCTCTCTTTTGATTCTCAATACAATGGTCTCTTGTAGATCTATTTGATGTAATGAATTTTTGCGGAGTGTTTCTTGGGATCCGATGAATTTTGAGTTCATGATCAGTTTCTATCCATGAATATTATTTCAGTCTTCTTGGATCTCTTATATGCATGATTACTTATAGCCTCATATTTATTCTTCGAATCTTTGGTTTAGTTAGGCCAACTAGATCGATTTTTCTTGCCATGGGAAGAGGTGCTTTGTGATGGGTTCGATCTTGCGGTGTCCTCTCCCAGTGACAGAAGGGGCAGCGAGGCACACATGTATCGTTGCTGTTAAGGATAACAAGATGGGGTCTATTCCTACATGAATAGATGTTGTCTACATCATGTCACCATTCTTAGTGCATTACTCCGTTTTTCCATGAACTTAATACACTAGATGCATGCTGTATAGCGGTCGATGTGTGGAGTAATAGTAGTAGATGCAGAATTGTTTCGGTCTATTAATCTTGGACATGATGCTTTTATAATGATCATCGCCTTGGATATCGTCATGATTATTTGATCTTCTATCAATTTCCCAATAGTAATTTCTTCACCCACCATGTGCTATACTCATGAGAGAAGCCACTAGTGAAACCTACGCCCCCCGGGTCTAGTTTTCCAACATATTGCTTTCCGATCTCTCTTTTGCCGCTTATGTTTTCAGATCTATTATTCCAAAAACCCAAAAATACTTTGCTGCACTTTTTATTTGCCTCTTTGATTTTGTGTTCTTGTGTGATCTATCTATCCAATCTATTACAACCTAATCTATCTTTTTACCGTGGAGAGATTGAAAACCTCTCTTACGCGTCGAGTTGCAAGTATTTGTTCTTTGTGTGCAGGTACCGTTTACATAGTGTTGCGTGGTTCTCCTACTGGTTCAATAACCTTGGTTTCATAACTGAGGGAAATACTTACCGTCGCCATGCTGCATCATCCCTTCCTCTTTGGGGAAATACCGACACAGTCTCAAGCCACGTCAAAGGAATTTCTGGCGCCGTTGCCGGAGAGACATCATCAACATCTATCAGGTTCCTAATCACAAATCTCATCTCCTTGCAATTACATTATTTGCCATTTGCCTCTCGTTTTCCTCTCCCCCACTTCACAAATTTGCCATTTTATTCGCCCTCTTTTCCGTATGCCTTTTTCACGTCAGATCTCTTGTTTGCTTGCAATCTTGTTTGCGTAGTCACGATGACTCAAGAAAATACCAAATTGTGTGATTTTTTCAATACCAATAATAATGATTTTATTAGCACTCCGATTGCTCTTCCCGCCACTAGTGCGGAGTCTTGTGATATTAATGCCGCTTTGTTGACTCTTGTCATGAAACATCAATTTTTCGGTACTCCTAATGAGGATGCCGCGTCCCATCTAAACACATTCGTAGAATTGTGTGATATGCAAAAGAAAAATAGGTAATATCATCAGTAATGTCTAAACTTGTCACACATGTTCACTTTAGTGCCTGAACTTGAAAAATACACCGAACTGGTTCTAAAAACTTGACGCTAACGTGCAAATACAGTGCTAAATCCATTCGCACACGTGAAGAGTGCTGGCGTGCACCGCATTTAGCTGACATGACATGGGGTCTACAAGGTTCAAACCTACAATCCATGAGTGTTTAAAAATATTTTAAATACAATCCATGAGTGTTTAAAAATATTTAGTAACTACAAGAATTTCATATATACAGTCATGGACTATATTTTAAAAACTATTTATTTCTATAAATGTATATTGAATACAAACATTTATATACACGCATGGTTATATCTAATTTATAAAAATTTATAGTTAACAAATTTATTAAATATTTACGCATGTTCACATCTTATGGATAACAACATTTATGGATTATATTCCTAGTTTTTATATAATTTAAATATAAACCAGTACTGAATAATCATATATACATTTTTTTATTATATTCCTAGTTTTATATAATTTAAATATATATCCAGCAAGACAAGCTTTTTGTAAAAAAAAAGGGTTTTTATTTCAGGGTATCTGTGAGGCTAAGTTTACACTTGAAGCTGTGTATTGGAGTGGTTGGCACAGGCGCTTGCACATTTTAGGTCGTATGTTCGATACCTGTTGGTCACTTTTTTCGTCTTAATTTTCCTTCTAACCTGACAGGCGGGACCCAATAGTCATAATATTTAACTAAAATCATGTTTCGTTGCTAGATGTGGACCCATGCCACGTTAACCAAATACGATGCCAAATCAGTACACTTTACATCTATAAATAGGATTAGCATCGTATTTGCACATCCAGGCCAAGTTTTAGAACCAGTTCGGCGTATTTTTCAAGTTTAGGCACTAAAGTGAACATCCATGTCAAGTTCAAGCACCACGGGTGATATTACCTCAAAGAAAAAAGATGTGGACAATGATATAGTGAAGTTGAAATTATTTCCTTTCTATTTGCGGGATCGTGTGATAATTTGGTTTTCTTCTGTGCCTCGCAATAGTATTGATTCTTGGAATAAGTGCAAGGATGCTTTTATTACTAAGTATTTTCCGCCCGCGAAAATTATTTCCCTTAGAACTCAAATCATGAATTTTAAGCAACTTGAGCATGAACGTGTTGCACAATCTTGGGAAAGAATGAAATTGATGCTAAGAAATTGTCCTACTCATGGTTTTCAATCTTTGGATGATCATACAATTTTTTTATGCGGGATTGAATTTTGTCTCTAGATATCTTTTAGATTCCGCTGCGGGTGGTACTTTTATGGAAATTACTTTGGGTGAAGCTACTAAATTGCTAGATAATATTGTGGCAAATTATTCACAATGGCATACCGAAAGAGCACCTACTAGTAAAAAGGTCAATTCGGTTGAAGAAATTAGTACTTTGAGTGAAAAAGTTGATGCCCTTTTGAAGTTGGTTGCTAGTAAAAATGCTCCTATTGATCTTAATGATGTGCCTTTGTCTACTTTGATTGAGCAAAATAGTGATTCCGTAGATGTGAATTTCATCTCGCGAAATAATTTTAATAACAATGCTTATAGAGGTGATTTTAATCCTAGGCCTTTTCCTGGGAATTCCTCTAATAATTATGGTAATTCCAATGGTACTTCTTACGATAATAATAGGAACCCCTCTGATCTTGGGAGTAATATTAAATAATTTATCAATGCGCAAAAGGTTTTCAATACTACGATGGAAGAAAAGTTGAATAAGATTGACGATATGTCTAGAAGCATTGATAGAATTTTTCATGATGTAGAAAATCTCAAGTTGAAAGCTTTTGCACCTAAGATTTATGAATCAATTAAAGCTTTATATGTTTCTATCAATGAAAGTAAGAAAAGAACCGCTATGCTTAGAGCTAAAAGAGAATTTTTAGAAAAAGCGTTTTCTAGTGATTGCTTTCAGAAAAATGATGAAGATCTTAAAGTGATTGGTGTTTATTCTATTGTTTCCTTGTTTAGTAATATTAAAATTGATGATAAAGGTACTGAAGTAGAGTCAACTTTAGCTAGAAGGCGTCCCAATGATTTGGAGGGTGAAAATCTTGATGAAAAAATTGATGAAAGTGGGTTTGAAGAGGTCAAAACTTTGACTAGTGATGTGCCCACTATATTGGATTGCAAAGATTTTAATTATGATAGTTTCTATTTGATTGAATGTATTTCTTTGCTGCAATCCATGTTAAATTCACCCCATGCTTATGAACAAAATAAAGCTTTTACTAAACATATTGTTGATGCCATGATGAAATCTTTCGAAGAAAAGTTGGAGTTAGAGATTTCAATTCCTAGAAAACTACATGATGAGTGGGAACCTACCATTAAAGTCAAGATTAAAAATTATGAGTGCTTTGCTTTATGTGATTTGTGTGCTAGTGTTTCCACAATTCCGAAATCTCGATGTGATGTGCTTGGTCTTACTAATATTGAAGAATGTTCTCTTAATTTACACTTGGCGGATTCTACTATTAAAAAGCCTTTGGGAAGAATTAATGATGTTCTTATTCTTGCAAATAGGAACTATGTGCCCATAGATTTTATTGTTCTTGATATTGATTGCAATCCGTCTTGTCCCATTATACTTGGTAGACCGTTTTTTTTGCACTATAGGTGCCGTGATTGATTTGAAAGAAGGCAATATTAAATTTCAATTTCCACTAAGAAAGGGTATGAAACACTTCCCTAGAACAAGAATTAATCCACCATATGAATAAATCATGAGAGCATCCTATGGAGCAAAAACTAAAGATGACAACACTTGAATCTATGGTTTATGCCTAGCTAGGGGCGTAAAACGACAGCGCTTGTTGGGAGGCACCCCAATGTATAAATTTATTTTCACCTTTTTCTTTCTGTTCTTGAGTTTTTACACAATTATGCTACTGTTATTATTCTGTTTTTTATGTTTTAATTAGTGTTTGTGCCAAGTAAAGCCTTTAGGATGGCTCACAAGATGTGTAGAAACAATGCTGAATCTGAAACAGAAACTTTGACTCCAGTGCAGGAATTTTAATTTTTTACTGGAGCGTGATAATGATCTGACATTTTAAGACAGTATTTTTATACAAATTCCTTACGTTGTATTAATTTTCCAGAATTTTAGAGTTAAATAATTATGGTTAGAGTACAGATTACTACAGACTATTCTGTTTTTGACAGATTCTGTTTTCGTTGTATTGTGTGCTTGTTTTGATGAATCTATGGTTCATATTTAAGGGTATAAGCCATGGTAAAGTTAAAATACAGTAGGTATAATGCAATAATAAAATATGAATGGGTTTGCAACAGTACTTAGAGTGGTGATTTGCTTTATTATACTAACGGATCTCACGAAGGTTTTGTTGAGTTCTGTGTGATTGAAGTTTTCAAGTTTTGGGTGAGATCACGATGGATGAAGGAATAAGGAGTGAAAAGAGCTAAGCTTGGGGATGCTACAGCACCCCCAAGATAATATCCAAGGAGAAACAAGCAACTAAGCTTGGGGATGCCCCGAGTGGCATCCCCTCTTTCTTCTAACGACCATCGGTATTTTACTTGGAGCTATATTTTTATTCGTCACATATCATGAGTTTTGCTTGGAGCGTCTTGTATTATTTGAGTCTTTGCTTGATTTGCTTTTTAGTTTGTCACTAGTATCCTTTCTGGACACACCTATTTGAGAGAGCCAAAATTATGCTATGATTTTTTAGAATTGCACTATATGCTTCACTTCAATTTTTTGAGCTATGGAACTGCTCTAGTGCTTCACTTATATCTTTTTGAGCACGGTGTGCTTTAAATTTTTTAAGAAATACTCTCTTCCTACACTTATATTAATTTGAGAATTAGTAAATTTTGAAGAAATTCTCTCATGCTTCACTTATATTATTTTGAGAGATGAAAATTTTATGCTCATGTTCTTCACTTAAATTTATTTGAGCTTGTCAAAAGCAATGGCAATATATGAAACTAGTCCCAAAGTGATAGATATTCAAGAGGGATATAATAAAGACTTTCATGAAGATCATAACTTGATTCCTTGTAACAGTTTTGAGACATGATGCTAGTGATATGTGAGTCATGTTGGTGAGTAATTATGCTTTAGTAAGAATATTGGTGTTAAGGTTTGTGATTCCCTATGCAAGCACAAAAGTCAATAGTTATGCAATGAAATTACATCCTACTGATGGTGCATTATTCGGTGTTTGTTATGCTTAATGCCCATTTATGTGAATTTTCGTTTCTTGGTTGGTTGCTTCTCAATTTATTTGCTAGCCTCCACTTGTACTAAGTAGAAATACTACTTGTACATCCAAAATCCTTAAACCAGTTTTGCCTTATGAGTCCACCATACCTACCTATATGCAGTATTTCCATGCCGTTCTAAGCAAATTTGTATGTGCCATCTCTAATTTTCAAAATGAATTTCCTTTCTGCGTGCTCGTACCGCTCATGAAACAGTAGGGGGTGTCCAATATTTTTCCATGCTAGATGTGATATTCTCAAGATGTGTGTTTATTCACTTGTCATTGCATGAGAGTACGACGGTAACAGGGATGCCCGGTCTCGAAATGAAAAAGAAATTTACGTTATGTTGTCAAATAATAAATTCCTTGGAATGTGTTGGTATGGAAGGCAACTGTGGATACGGCTAGCCATGGATTGTGAAAGAATGGTGGAAAAGGGAATACACATTATTTTATGTTTGGGAACCGCCTATGATGTATCTAGCATGGAAAGTATTGAGAACTACTTGGTCATTTTCGTTGACAGGAAAGGCATGCCACCCAAAATATTTTTCTCTCTAAATTTAAGCTTTGAGCTCTGGCACCTCCATGAATCCCTACTTCCCTCTGCGAAGGATCTATTTATTTCCTTTATGCAATTTTTATTTTTAACTTGAGTCTCCATCTTCTCTTATAAAGCACCAACTAGGGGGCACTATGATCATACTTGTGCATTGAGTGTAGTTAATATTTGAGTGTGTTTCATGAATGGATCAATGATTGAGCATGATGGGCTAGGGATAACTTTCTTTAGTGTTGATATTTTGAAAGACATGGTTGCTTGTTGGCATGCTTGAGTATTAAAGTCTTTATGTCAAAACTAGACTATTGCTTTGAACCATCAAGAAGTCCAAATGTCCATGCTACAAAAGAACAGAATGTGTGATGAACATGTTAGGCAGGATTCCACAACAAAAATTATGTTTTTATCATTTACCTACTCGAGGACGAGTAGGAATCAAGCTTGGGGATGCTGATACGTCTCCAATGTATCTATAATTTTTTATTGTTCCACGCTGTTATATTATCATTCTTGGATGTTTTACAATCATTTTATAGCAACTTTATATCATTTTTTGGGACTAACCTATTGACATAGTGCCAAGTGCCAGTTGTTGTTTTTTGCTTGTTTTTTACTTCGCAGAATATCAGTACCAAACAGAGTCCAATCGTGACGAAACCTTTTGGCGATTTTTTTGGACCAGAAGGAAGCCAGTGGGCCAAAGAAGTAACCAGGAGGGACCCCAGGCGGCTCACAAGACACCAGGGCACGCCAGAGGCCCCAGGCGTGCCCTGGTGGGTTGTGTCCGCCTCCGGAACCCCCTCCACCGCCTCTGAGCTCTATAAATACCCAAATATTCCAGAAACCCCAGAGGAGTCGACGAAAAATACTTCCAGCCGCCGCAAGTTCCAGAACCGCGAGATCCAATCTAACACCATCACAGAGAGGTTCATCATCCACCATAGACCTACGGGTCCGTAGGCAATATCTAGATGGCTTCCTCTCTCTCTTTTGATTCTCAATACAATGGTATCTTGGAGATCTATTTGATATAATGACTTTTTGCGGTGTGTTTGTTGGGATCCGATGAATTTTGAGTTCATGATCAGTTTCTATCCATGAATATTATTCGAGTCTTGTTTGATCTCTTATATGCATGATTACTTATAGCCTCGTATTTCTTCTTCGAATCTTTGGTTTAGTTAGGCCAACTAGATCGATTTTTCTTGCCATGGGAAGAGGTGCTTTGTGATGGGTTCGATCTTGCGGTGTCCTCTCCCAGTGATAGAAGGGGCGGCGAGGCATGCATGTATCGTTGCTATTAAGGATAACAAGATGGGGTCTATTCCTACATGAATAGATCTTGTCTACATCATGTCACCGTTCTTATTGCATTACTCATTTTTTCCATGAACTTAATACACTAGATGCATGCTAGATAGCGGTCGATGTGTGGAGTAATAGTAGTACATGCAGAATCGTTTCGGTCTACTAATCTTGGACGTGATTCCTATATAATGATCATCTTCTTGGATATCGTCATGATTATTTGATCTTCTATCAATTGCCCAACAGTAATTTGTTCACCCACCATGTGCTATACTCATGAGAGAAGCCACTAGTGAAATCTACGGCCCCCGGGTCTACTTTTCCAGCATATTGCTTTCCGATATATCTTTTGCCGCTTTTGTTTTCAGATCTATTATTCCAAAAACCCAAAAATACTTTGCTGCACTTTTTATTTGCCTCTTTTATTTTGTGTTCTTGTGCGATCTATCTATCCAATCTATTACAACCTAACCTATCTTTTTACCGTGGAGAGATTGACAACCTCTCTTACGCGTCGGGTTGCAAGTATTTGTTCTTTGTGTGCAGGTACCGTTTACATAGTGTTGCGTTGTTCTCCTACTGGTTCGATAACCTTGGTTTTATAACTGAGGGAAATACTTACCGTCGCTGTGCTGCATCATCCCTTCCTCTTTGGGGAAATACCGACGCGGTCTCAAGCCACGTCAACTGCCCCCATGTATTACTGACTCTTGTATCAGTTTAGATTTGGAGCTAAAGTGTCGGATGATCGTGAGAGCGAACTGATAAGTCACATATTTCTTTACCTACAATGTTACATAATAAAACATACAGACTTCAAGTGTCTACATTATTAAGATGGCAACCTTCTTATGAAATTTTTATTGTTAATACAATACAACAATAAAAATTGCTTAGACTAACAATACTAATAGATAAAAAAATGAACATAAGTAAAAATAATAAATGCTAATAGACTTATCCGATGGGACCAAGTGTTCTACATAATTGGCTACTAGTAATGAAGTGGTTGACTTTCTTAGGTTTTGTGGTAAAGCCCTAAAGAACAATGCAAAAGATGCATCTCAATGAACTACTATATGATTTCTCTTCATTGTGGGGAAAATATACCATAATGCGGGTCGCCTATGCACTGAACATATGGGCCTTCGTGAACTTCATAAGTGAAACTCCTTTTCTTTCTAGGGTTAGCTATAGTCTTTTGCGTACTTCGATACTCATGATTATAATGCTACATATGATCAAATGATCAGTCGCTCTTGAGGCCTCATGACACCAGAAGTTGGGGATTGAGATTCAGACCGAGGTAAAGATAAATGTACATAGTTTGCATTCTCTCATAGTATATCCGTTATTTTTTAATGGTAGAAATGTTCATATAACACGATATGCAAAATTATATGATACTCTGGAAAAATAACAATAAGAAAATCCACAGAGAGAGAACTAGGCCAGATCCTGATATTTTGTTATTAGTCATGAGTGAGATTTCGTGTTGAAATGAGCTTGATATCAGTTTGGCAAAAATACCTGACACGTCGCCATATTTGTAATGTAATTTTAGTGTTGGATAGCAAAGAGTTCATGCATTTGGATGAAATAAAATTAAATAAGTCTGTGCATGTACTCTGTATCTGTACACTCAAACAAAACGTATTTGACTTTCTTAATGTATTCCTGCCAAATTCTCAATTGTTTTTGTTTGCCGGGATTTCAATATATTACTACCGCTTGTTGTCTGACTTCCACCGGTACAAACTGAAAAATATGTTTTTTTTTTTGAGAATAACTGAAAAATATGTGTTGTTTAGATAAAGCAACGCCTTTTTGCATCACGGCACAAGCTAAAAGTAGTTGCATCACGGCACAAGCTAAAAGTACTAGTGTAGAGTATTAGTTTGTTTAGTTACGTGCTGAATTTGCACATGCTTATACATTACATATGTGCCGCCGTTGAGAATCTTCTTAACACGGGATTATTATTTGAAACACACGCGTTGCCAATATGCGAATGTGAAAGAGAAAGGTCGTCCGTCCGCAGCTAGCCGTCGATCACGTCACGGATGAAGCTTCCCCTTTCCCAGACGCACCGTCCCGGCGTCTCCCCGGCCGGCCTTATTAATGTTCAACACACAACCGCCGGTCAACGTAATCACACACGCTTACACTACCACCTGCACGGCTGAGAGGCATCTTCCGGGCAAATATTCAACCATAGTTTGGGCATGTGTCCCCCTGATGCATTGCCGGATACACACTAATCTATTCCCGACTTTCACCTGACCCACGACAGTGCTGACACGATGGAGATCGTTGTGACGACGCTGAACGCTCCTTACATAGGATTGGAAATCGGACACGGAGTACTCGGCTGCAACCATTCAACGCGATCGATCGATGCAAGCTCAACGTGTGACAAAACGGCTGATTCGATTAGTCACGGATTATAGCGCGTATGACTATCTAGTAGCCTAGTACTGCGTCTGTACGTGGAGCCAGAAACTTACGATCCATGGGAATAAAAATTTCTGGAAAGAGACACGAGTGCCCATGAGAACAGAGACACATGTGAGGCAAACTGTTTCCAACGAGGAAAAAGGAAAGAATGCCGGCCCAAGTCAATCACGCGCGCAGGCAGCCATAGGTAGCAGCCAAGTCAAGGTTCGAGACCGGAAGAAAGCTCGACATCTAGAAAGCCAAGCAACACCAACCAACACACAACTTAACACCAGCGATCACGTATAAACTTGGACCTCATCACCCCCTCAACTCCCACTACATCGGTGGCTTTGGACATCTTCTGTGTGCAAACCAGTTCATTCCGCGACGACGGTGCTCTGCTTCTACGTGCTGTAAGAACCACGCAAGCCATCGAAGCAACCACGAGCTCGCTAGCTAGCTAGGCAGGTGAAGAGAGCATGGCAAGCTACCACCGGGTCCACCCGGTGATCGTCGATGGCTCGCCGCTCCCGCCGCCGGAGCAGAACAAGGGCAAGCTGCCACCGCCACCAAGCGCCGACTATGGTGACCGGCTGCCGATCACCGCGCCGCCACCGGGAGCTCCGGCGCCGCTGCGGGCGCCGCGGCGGAAGAGGCACAGCCGGTGCTGCCGGTGCGTGTGCTGCACTCTGCTGGTGGTTATCGTGCTCGTCGTCGCGCTGGGCGCCACGGCGGGGATCCTCTACGCCGTGTTCAGGCCCAAGATCCCCACGTTCCGCGTGGAGCGGCTGACGGCCACCCGGTTCGACGTGAACACGACGTCCATGACCGTCAACGACGCGTTCGAGGTGCAGGTGACGGCGGACAACCCGAACCGTCGCATCGGGGTGTACTACGACGGCGGCTGGGTCGCCGCGTCGTTCAACGGCACCGAGCTGTGCCGCGGCGCGTTCCCGGCGCTCTACCAGGGCCACCGCAGCACGGTGCGGCCGCTGATCACGCTCGAGGGGGAGACCAGGCTCGACAGCGCCGTGGCCGCGCAGCTGGTGCAGCAGCGGCAGGCCGGGTTCGTGCCGCTCACGGTCACCGCGCACGTGCCCATCCGGATCAAGTTTGGTGCCCTCAAGCTTTGGAAGATGACGGGGAAGGCCCGGTGTCGCCTGGTGGTGGACAGCCTCGAGGCCGGGACACGGCTCCGCATCCGGTCCAACAGCTGCAGCTTCAAGCTCAAGCCTTAGATCATTCTCAAACCGTTTGAGCCGTGCACTGATTGTGCATACGTGTCTTGTATGTAGGATTACCGAGGTCTCGTCCCCATTTCTGTCGACCTATGTTGATTGAGATCGGCAGATGGTAGAGATGGGTAGTGCTGTAAATTTATTATTTATTTGGCTCGCGTGTTCATTATTTTTAGTGAAATAAGATCCGAGGTGTATTCATTTGCTATGAGTTTCTTTTGAGAAGATAATAAAGAGAAGATATTGGCTCATGAACACAGTCATATGTGTGGTTTTCAGGCTTATGTGCTAGTATAAGTACTAACCCAGCATCGTAGAGTTGAAATGTGGACATTTAATTTGGCTTTCGATTTTCAAACTCAGTAAACGCGCATGTGGTGCTGGTCGGTTCAAGCTCAGGAATGGAATTGTCACCCTTCACCAACAAAAAATAAATAAATTATATTCAGATACTTATTCGAATGATGTGCTATAGAACTCCCTTTTAAGATGTCTAAAGATAGTAAAATGGACTCAACAAACTATAACACTTTATATTATGTTGTTCTTTTCAAGTTTTGATAGATTAAAAGAAAAGTTTGTTTTACAAAGACATTCCTTTAATGTCATAGATTAAATTTTGGAAAACTAATACAAACAGTTAACTTTAGCACGTTTGTATTTACAGCCATAGACAATTAGGTTATTTTAAGAACGAACATCAGATTTTAATATTTTTGTCTAATTCACGTTTGATTGTGCTAGGTTAAACTGGTAAATATACTACTTAGTTGTATTCAAAAGTATACATAACATTACATACTAGTTAACTGTATTCCAAAGTGTGCAAAAGTTTTATATGTTTAGCATAGAGAGTACGTTCAACCCCATCATACATGTTGAAGTCATCATTAATACAAATTTGGGTTTTTATTTATATTGTTCGGTTTTCTTTTACCATTTCTGTTCAAAAGATATAATATTTGGAGATGGAATGAGTATTTGCTCGGATACATCCTTAGTTAGATAAAAAGTAAAACTGTTTAATATAAACATATGAGAAATATTCATTTAAAATCACCTCATGTCCGTGACGCCGACGGACAATGAATGTGGATAACACTAGTGCAGAAAAATCTAGTATTGGCTTTGGTGAAGCGGCGCAGCGCCGGCGGCAGGGCGGTGAAGCGGGCACGCAGAGTTTCGTCGTGCTCGGCCTCGCTGATTCCAGTGGTCAAGCTCGCCGGCGGAGGTGGCGCCGGGGTGGCGGAGCAGGATGGCGCGGCCCAGCGCTCACTCCATCTTCTCTGGAACTCCAAGGTCCCGCGCCGGCGATGCTCAACTTGTTCCTATTTCCGGCGACGCAAGAGCAAGGTGGCATGCGGCGGATGCATATGACGATCACATCGGTGGTGATCCAGGTTTCACCGACACTATAGGCTACAACCAAGCCCCACTGCCAGTTCCACCCGACCGGCATGGAAGAAGAAAAGCAAGGAGAAGTGCTTGAACCGCACGATCAGTGGCGAGCTTCATGGGGGGCAAAGGGGGCTATTGCCCCCCTACTCATGAAAACACTTAAGTGTACCCCTAAATATCAGGCTTGAATATCAAATATTTTTTAGAGTTTATGTACAACTTATTTTCTTCGCCCCCATCAACTCTGATTAGCACCATCGATCTTCATCAAGCTCCGCCACCATGAACGATCAACATTAATATTCAGAGTTGACATCACATCCATCAACATAGATGCAGTTTCGAACGCTTTCGTGACCAGGTTATTGATCGCACCTGATCAACCAGGACTGACAGAGTGGGGAGAAGGGAAGGGAATAGCCACAAGATGAACAAGAGACAGCCGCGACGCCAGCGGATTACGTAGTGCTCTTCCCAGTTTTCTTCCCCCTCTCGGATTACGTAGCGCTCTTTTAATCATTTGTTGTAGATAAGGTAAAGGAGACGCCATCCAAACTGGCGCCCCCTTCTCTCTCAACCCCCTCCCACTAGTAGAAAACAGTCCATTAGTCCCGGTTGGGAAGGGCCTTTAGTCCCGGTTCCCCAACCGGGACTAAAGTATAGAGACTAAAGGGTCCAAGCCTTTAGTCCCGGTTGGCTACGAACCGGGACTAAACCCTGGCCACGTGGCCGGCAGCGCGCGCCAGGGCATGGGGACCTTTGGTCCCGGTTGGTAACTAAAGGTTTAGCGGTTAAGGCTTCATTGTTTATTTTTCCTTTTCATTTTGTGTTTTCCATTTAATTTTTTCCTCTAATTCAACATGATCACTTGCATCCATCCACTTTAATCAAATATATGTCATAACTCATCATCATCTTACTCATCTAACAACTCATCATCATCTTAATCATACCATGTTAAAATCTCATAAAACAAAAAAACATCATAATAATAATCATCCTAATCGATCATGCAAGTTAATATAAACCAGAAAAACTTCTCTCTAATAGGACCTAGTCCTCCCTCCTAGGTAAAATGACATAAAACAGAATAACACCTATGTCTCCATGATGAAGCAAAGAGATCCAACGGTCTCCAACTTGTAGCTTGCGATCCTTCTTTATTTGTCCCCATGCTTCAATTTGGAGCCGTCTTGGTTGTCTGCGCTCAGTCGAGTATGCAAAAGAGAACTCGGGCTGGAAGGGGCTTTTAATCGTCATATTACCTTCGGCTTGCATCAACGGAGGCACGACTTCATTTGTGGTGATCCAGGTTTCACCGACACTATAGGTTACAACCAAGCCCCACTGCCAGTTCCACCCGACCGGCATGGAAGAAGAAAAGCAAGGAGAAGTGCTTGAACCGCACGATCAGTGGCGAGCTTCATGGGGGGCAAAGGGGGCTATTGCCCCCCTACTCATGAAAACTCTTAAGTGTACCCCTAAATATCCGGCTTGAATATCAATTATTTTTTAGAGTTCATGTACAACTTATTTTCTTCGCCCCCATCAACTCTGATTAGCACCATCGATCTTCATCAAGCTCCGCCACCATGAACGATCAACATTAATATTCAGAGTTGACATCACATCCATCAACCTAGATGCAGTTTCGAACGCTTTCGTGACCAGGTTATTGATCGCACCTGATCAACCAGGACTGACAGAGTGGGCAGAAGGGAAGGGAATAGCCACAAGATGAACAAGAGACAGCCGCGACGCTAGCGGATTACGTAGTGCTCTTCCCAGTTTTCTTCCCCCTCTCGGATTACGTAGCGCTCTTTTAATCATTTGTTGTAGATAAGGTAAAGGAGACGCCATCCAAACTGGTGCCCCCTTCTCTCTCAACCCCCTCCCACTAGTAGAAAACAGTCCATTAGTCCCGGTTGGGAAGGGCCTTTAGTCCCGGTTCCCCAACCGGGACTAAAGTATAGAGACTAAAGGGTCCAAGCCTTTAGTGCCGGTTGGCTACGAACCGGGACTAAACCCTGGCCACGTGGCCGGCAGAGCGCGCCAGGGCATGGGGACCTTTGGTCCCGGTTGGTAACTATAGGTTTAGCGGTTAAGGCTTCATTGTTTATTTTTCCTTTTCATTTTGTGTTTTCCATTTAATTTTTCCTCTAATTCAACATGATCACTTGCATCCATCCACTTTAATCAAATATATGTCATATAACTCATCATCATCTTACTCATCTAACAACTCATCATCATGTTAATCATACCAAGTTAAAATCTCATAAAACAAAAAAACATCATAATAATAATCATCCTAATCGATCATGCAAGTTAATATAAACCCGAAAAACTTCTCTCTAATAGGACCTAGTCCTCCCTCCTAGGTAAAATGACATAAAACAGAATAACACTTATGTCTCCATGATGAAGCAAAGAGATCCAACGGTCTCCAACTTGTAGCTTGCGATCCTTCTTTATTTGTCCCCATGCTTCAATTTGGAGCCGTCTTGGTGGTCTGCGCTCAGTCGAGTATGCAAAAGAGAACTCGGGCTGGAAGGGGCTTTTAATCGTCATATTACCTTCGGCTTGCATCAACGGAGGCACAACTTCATTTGTGGTGATCCAGGTTTCACCGACACTATAGGCTACAACCAAGCCCCACTGCCAGTTCCTCCCGACCTGCATGGAAGAAGAAAAGCAAGGAGAAGTGCTTGAACCGCACGATCAGTGGCGAGCTTCATGGGGGGCAAAGGTGGCTATTGCCCCCCTACTCATGAAAACTCTTAAGTGTACCCCTAAATATCAGGCTTGAATATCAAATATTTTTTAGAGTTCATGTACAACTTATTTTCTTCGCCCCCATCAACTCTGATTAGCACCATCGATCTTCATCAAGCTCCGCCACCATGAACGATCAACATTAATATTCAGAGTTGACATCACATCCATCAACATAGATGCAGTTTCGAACGCTTTCGTGACCAGGTTATCGATCGCACCTGATCAACCAGGACTGATAGAGTGGGGAGAAGGGAGGGGAATAGCCACAAGATGAACAAGAGACAGCCGCGACGCCAACGGATTACGTAGTGCTCTTCCCAGTTTTCTTCCCCCTCTCGGATTACATAGCGCTCTTTTAATCATTTGTTGTAGATAAGGTAAAGGAGACGCCATCCAAACTGGCGCCCCCTTCTCTCTCAACCCCCTCCCACTAGTAGAAAACAGTCCATTAGTCCCGGTTGGGAAGGGCCTTTAGTCCCGGTTCCCCAACCGGGACTAAAGTATAGAGACTAAAGGGTCCAAGCCTTTAGTCCTGGTTGGCTACGAACCGGGACTAAACCCTGGCCACGTGGCCGGCAGCGCGCGCCAGGGTATGGGGACCTTTGGTCCCGGTTGGTAACTAAAGGTTTAGCGGTTAAGGCTTCATTGTTTATTTTTCCTTTTCATTTTGTGTTTTCCATTTAAGTTTGTCCTCTAATTCAACATGATCACTTGCATCCATCCACTTTAATCAAATATATGTCATATAACTCATCATCATCTTACTCATCTAACAACTCATCATCATCTTAATCATACCAAGTTAAAATCTCATAAAATAAAAAAACATCATAATAATAATCATCCTAATCGATCATGCAAGTTAATATAAACCAGAAAAACTTCTCTCTCATAGGACCTAGTCCTCCCTCCTAGGTAAAATGACATAAAATAGAATAACACCTATGTCTCCATGATGAAGCAAAGAGATCCAACGGTCTCCAACTTGTAGCTTGCGATCCTTCTTTATTTTTCCCCATGCTTCAATTTGGAGCCGTCTTGGTGGTTTGCGCTCAGTCGAGTATGCAAAAGAGAACTCGGGCTGGAAGGGGCTTTTCATTGTCATATTACCTTCGGCTTGCATCAACGGAGGCACAACTTCATTTGGCAGTTTCTGTTGAAGAACATAATAGTAGCCTAGTTAGCAATGTAATCAATCCCATTTACGCAACAGTAGTGTACTTAATTAGCAACTCTTACCAAGATATTTCGGCGAATGTCATCCGCCCTCAACCTATGCACTAGTGTCCTGTACAATGTAAAATTTGGGCCAGTTCCCAAATTATACTGGAAGATCTCCCTACCAACTAGGACACCAATAACAAAGTTGATAAGATCATCCTTCTCCTCCCAAGTTAGATGTGATCCATAAGTGTAGTGTGTCGTGTCAATTATGTTCTGTGTTTCACTCGAGGAAACGAAATAAGCTGTAAATTATAAATTAACAAATTTAGTATGGATGAACACCAACTATTTTTAAATATAGAATGCAAATTACTTGACAAATATGCATGGTTGATAAACTCACATGGAGGTAAAACAGGAAGCATATCGACATCCACCCAAATGTCGATGTTACCTTCAATATGATCGTCAGGACGAAGATCGAAGGTTATTTCCATATCCTCCTGAAATCCATATGCCTTGCAAAGAGCTTCCCAATTTGAGCACCCTAATTCTGTGTTATTAACTGCATTCATTACTTTGACCAGAAATGTGTGACCATGTTTAGTCCTCAGGTTGGCTCTCCTTGTCTCGAAACTCTCGTGCTCTTCGAAACCGAGCCTCTCCAAGAAATACCGTCTTGCATGACAGGGGATGAACTAGTCGAATTGTATAAAACAGAAATTACACGTTGAAGCAAAGAAACAGAAGTCATGCTTAATTACGAAAAAACAGTTGTCATCGTTGCGTACCGTAGAAATATCGAAGTCCTCGTAAAGCTTCATGCTAAAGAACCTACCGTCTCGCAGCCCAGGCTGGTCGTAAAGACCCTTATCTTCGCCGCAGAGTTCACACGCTTGGATCCTATCGTCGTCATCAGACGATGACATTTCCCGTGTTCACGATTTAAAAATTACGGCATGACCATTGCTAATGTAAGACATATTGAGCACCTAAAATTTGCTGGAACGGAAATAAATCAACATTCCGGCAAAACATAGGCACAAGGAGGTGTTCCCTGCAATAACATACGCACATGACCAAATAGACCTAATTGCAATAACATACGCACATGACATATAAATTGATTATTACTTTCGGTCTGTCGAGGCTTTCCTTAAATACCTCTCATATCTCTTGGTGTGTTGGTGCGCACTCTCTCACCGGCGATCGTCGGGGACTCCTCGATATCGCGTCACCGACGACCGACGATACTACATTATTTCCAACTAAAACAACTAAAACATAAAAAAACTAAACAACTAAAACAACTAAAATAACTAAAACATAAAACAACTAAAACAACTAAATTAACTAAAACATAAAAAAAACTAAACAACTAAAACATAAAACAACTAAATTAACTAAAACAATATGAACACTTAATTACCTAAAACAATTAAAACTAAAACATGAAAAGCATCATAATTTAACAAAATCATCTAACAATATCAATCTACTTATCCATCTACTACAATTTTCTTAACACATTGTTTAATGAAAAAATGTTGCATACCAACCACAAAAATTTTCATAACACTGAAAAGATGTTCTAACAATTAGAAAATATTTGCACGTTTTTAAACACAATATGTGTGTGTGTGTGTGTGTGTGTGTGTGTGTTTGCGGCACCGGCGGGGCTCCTACGTCAGAGATGGACGGGGCGGCGGGGCTCCTACGCTAGAGATGGGCGGCCATGGCGGCAATGCATGGCGGACGGGGAGGGGGGCTTCAGGAGGAGAGGGAGGAGAGTGGCTCACAGCGGGCTCGGTGGCGAGGTTGAGGCGATAGTGGACTCGGCGACGGCGACGGCGACAGCGACGACGTGCGGCAGCCTGGCGACGAGCGGTGACGGCGACGAGGGGCAGCCTGGCGGCGTCGGGGCGGGGCGACGGCGTCGGCGTCGGCGACGAGCAGCAGCCTGGCGGCGACGGCTGGCGATCGGCAGCAGCCTGGCGGCGTCGGCGTCGATCTGGGGAGAATGGGAGAGGTTGGGATATTTTTCCAAGTGTCTGCTTATATACACTGAAGACTTTTAGTCCCGGTTGGTGGCTCCAACCGGGACTAAAGACCTTTAGTCCCGGTTGGTGCTACCAACCGGGACTAAAGGACTACCCTTTAGTCCCGGTTGGTGCTACCAACTGGGACTAATGGCCCATCTTTTCGGCGGTCCAAATTCCGCGCAGGAAGGGACCTTTAGTCCCGGTTGGTAGCCTCAGCCGGGACTAAAGCTGTATTTTCTCTTTTTAGTTTTGTTTTGTTTTGTTTTTCTAATTTCTGTTTTAAATTTGGAATAACTGTTAGAATATTTATATTTTTTTAATAAATCTTTTTTCTTTAGGTCAAAACAATTACAAACTTTCTGTTAGTGCCAGTAGTTTTCAAATTTAAATAGTTTAAATTCGAATTCATTTGAAATTTGTGTGAATCACTAATTTGTGAATAACTTTAGTTTAAAAATAGATTTTTGAGTGATTGTTTTTCCTATTGTTTAATATTAGTATGTTTTATCATTATGTTAAACTTGGGAAATTTTAGGATAATTTAAATAGGTGTTTTAATCAAAACCAGATTCTGTTTAACTCTTTTTCTTTTAGTTGTATACACTCATTTGTGTTAATCAAAATCAGCCAAATGAACTCCAGACTTTTTGTGCATTCAATATGCACCATTATAAGCCACATCTTCAAAGTTTAACCCTTTCTAACTTCATTTGCTATTTTTCATGCATTTAATAAATTTTTTGAGCTAAATGACCCTGAAATTAAAAAGCACTACAAATGAAAGCTAAAAAGGTAGAAACTTGGCATGGTATCATCATTTCACCCACATAGCATGTGCTAAAAAGTTGAGAGGGTTACGACAAAAACTAGATGCACTTCGTGTACAAACTGGACCATCTCCTTCAAAGTATGAGGGTTTCGGACGAAAACTCATATGTTACAAAGGCATTTATTTTTTTAACTTATTTCAAGTACAGACTTTTTTGTGCATTCAATATGCACCATTATAAGCCACATCCTCAAATTTCAACCCTTTCTAACTTCATTTGCTATTTTTCATGTATTTAATGATTTATTTTGAGCTAAATGACCCTGAAATTAAAAAGCACTACAAATGAAATCTAAAAAGGTAGAAACTTGGCATGGTATCATCATCTCACCCACATAGCATGTGCTAAAAAGTTGAGAGGGTTACGGCAAAAACTGGATGCACTTCGTGTACAAACTGGACCATCTCCTTCGAAGTATGAGGGTTTCGGACGAAAACTCATCTGTTACAAAGTCATTTTTTTAAAACTTATTTCAAGTACATACTTTTTTGTGCATTCAATATGCACCATTATAAGACACATCCTCAAATTTCAACCCTTTCTAACTTCATTTGCTATTTTTCATGTATTTAATGATTTTTTTGAGCTAAATGACCCTGAAATTAAAAAGCACTACAAATGAAATCTAAAAAGGTAGAAACTTGGCATGGTATCATCATCTCACCCACATAGCATGTGCTAAAAAGTTGAGAGGGTTACGGCAAAAACTGGATGCACTTCGTGTACAAACTGGACCATCTCCTTTGAAGTAAGAGGGTTTCGGACGAAAACTCATCTGTTACAAAGGCATTTAATTTTTTTTAACTTATTTCAAGTACTGACTTTTTTGTGCATTCAATATGCACCATTATAAGCCACATCCTCAAATTTTAACCCTTTCTAACTTCATTTGCTATTTTGCATACATTTAATGATTTTTTTGTGCCGAATGACCCTGAAATTGAAAAGCAGTACAAATGAAAAATGATAAGAACAATTAACTATCTACATAAGATTTTTTTTACAAATTAAAAATGATAAGAACAAGAGGATTTGAGCTCAAATTGCATGCATATAAATCAAATGTTATTAACTTGTAATTAAGGTGGTGTTGCCTGCAATAACATTGACACATGTCCAAATAGACCTAATTCTGGCTTGACTTTCGGTCTGTCAAGGTTTTCCTTAGAAAAACTCTCATGTCTCATGGTGTGTATGGTGCGCATTCTCTCACACCTATATGGTGGTGTATGTTGGTGGACACTACCTCACACTAATATTTCGACCGTCGGTGCTGGTCGTTTCCCCTTCTTCTCTCGCGCAATATACCAATGTATATATCGCGCGAAAGAAGAAGAGAGAAACGACCAGCGCGACAACAGTCAGGATTCCTCCATCAAGAAGAGACATGAAAAGTCAGACAAGGAGCTTCGACAGACCGAAAGTACGTAATTTTTTTTTACTAAAAATTTCTAGTCCCATTATTTATTAAAAAATTATAATGCATGATGTATTTATAATGAAACTTCTTATCTTAAAACTTCTGAAATTTCTATCTCAATTTATAATGAAACTTCTGAAATTCTATCTCAATTTATAATAAAACTTCTTATCTTAAACGAAGTGCGTCGGAAGTCCCTCGGTCACCGTACATCCTGCATTATATAATTAAGTATATCAAAAACAATTACAGAACATCATGAATAGAGAAATGACCGAATTAATAGTGATCAAAATGTTATTACTGCAAAAAATAAATACATAGAGTTCATACATAGTTCTCATAAAACAACATATAGTTATGTCATATCTGCCGAACATTTAGACTGATATTTTTGTCTAGATGGAGAACTTTGTTTAGACCGAGAACTTTGTCTAGACTGAGAACTTTGTCCAGACTGGGGATTTCGTCCAGACCGAGAACTTTGTCCAGACTGAGGATTTCGTCCAGACATAATACGTCGCCTACACATGCAAACTAAGAAGAGGATTTGAGCTCAAACTGAGAACGGGGACGGGAAGGCACTAAGTAAACCACACTTACACATGCAAACTAAGAAGAGGATTTGAGCTCAAATTGCATGCATATAAATAAATGTTATTAACTTGTAATTAAGGTGGTGTTCCCTGCAATAACATTGACAAATGTCCAAATAGACCTAATTCAACATGGCTTGACTTTCGGTCTGTCAAGGTTTTCCTTAGAAAAACTCTCATGCCTCATGGTGTGTATGTGGTGCGCACTCTCTCACACTTATATGGTGGTGTATGTTGGTGGACACTACCTCACACTAATATTTCGACCGTCGGTGCTGGTCGTTTCCCCTTCTTCTCTCGCGCAATATACCAAGGTATATATCGCGAGAAGAAGAAGAGGGAAACGACCCCTGCGACAACAGTCGGGATTCCTCCATCAAGAAGAGACATGAAAGTCACACAAGGAGCTCCGACAGACTGAAAGTACATAATTTTTTTACTCTCTATTTCTAGTCCTATTTTTTTATTAAAAAATTATAATGCATGATGTATATATTTATAATGAAACTTCTTATCTTAAAACTTCTGAAATTTCTATCTCAATTTATAATGAAACTTCTGAAATTCTATCTCAATTTATAATAAAACTTCTTCAAAATTCTTATCTTAAACGAAGTGCGTCGGAAGTCCCTCGGTCACCGTACATCCTGCATTATATAATTAAGTATATCAAAAACAATTACATAGTTCTCGTAAAACAACATATAGTCATCTTATATATATACATCTGCCGAACAGTTAGACTGACATTTTTGTCTAGACGGAGAACTTTGTTTAGACCGAGAACTTTGTCTAGACTGAGAACTTTATCCAGACTGAGGATTTCGTCCAGACTGAGAACGTTGTTTAGACTGAGAACTTTGTCCAGACTGAGGATTTCGTCCAGACATAATACGTCGCCTACACATGCAAACTAAGAAGAGGATATGAGCTCAAACTGAGGACGGGGACGGGAAGGCACTAAGTAAACCACACCTACACATGCAAACACTAGTAGAAAACAGGGCATCTGTCCCGGTTCCAGAGGGCCTTTAGTCCCGGTTCTGCAACCGGGACAAAACGAACGGGACTAATGCCGATTGCTTTTAGTCCCGGTTGGCTTAAGAACCGGGACCAACGGTGCTCCACGTGGCCGCACGGCGGCACCGAGGCAGAAGGACCTTTGGTCCCAGTTCGTAACACGAACCGGGTCTAAAAGGCGCTGGGTTTTTTTTTGAAAGGGCCGTGTTTCTTTTTTTGTTTTCATTCTCTTTTATATTTATATTGTATTTTCACGCGGGTTTTCATTTTTGGAAAGGGCCAATCGCAACATCATATTTTCCTCTAATTCACATGATCACTTGCATCCATCCACCTTAATCAAATATATGTCATATAACTCATCATCATCTTACTCATCTAACAACTCATCATCATCTTAATCATACCAAGTTAAAATCTCATAAAACAGAAAAACATCATAATAGTAATCATCCTAATCGATCATGCAAGTTAAAATAAACCAGAAAAACTTCTCTCTCATATAGGACCTAGTCGTCCCTCCTAGGTAAAATGACATAAAACAGAATAACACCTATGTCTCCATGATGAAACAAAGAGATCCAACGGTCTCCAACTTGTGGCTTGCGATCCTTATTTATTTGTCCCCATGCTTCAATTTGGAGCCGTCTTGGTGGTTTGCGCTCAGTCGAGTATGCAAAAGAGAACTCGGGCTGGAAGGGGCTTTTAATTGTCATATTACCTTCGGGTTGCATCAACGGAGGCACAACTTCATTTGGCAGTTTCTGTTGAAGAACATAATAGTAGCCTAGTTAGCAATGTAATCAATACCATTTACGCAATAGTATAGTGTACTTAATTAGCAACTCTTACCAAGATATTTCGGCGAATGTCATCCGCCCTCAACCTATGCACTAGTGTCCTATACAATGTATAATTTGGGCCAGTTCCCAAATTATACGGTGATACGTCTCCAACGTATCTATAATTTATGTAGTATTCATGCCATGTTTACAATAATTTTATATGATTTTGGTATGATTTGATTAGAACTAACCCGGACTGACGCTGTTTTCAGCAGAGCTACCATGGTGTTGTTTTTGTGCAGAAATAAAAGTTCTCGGAATGGGCTGAAAATTTACGGAGAATATTTTTGGAAAATATAAAAAATACTGGAGCAAAAAGCTGGGCCAGGAAGTGACCGAGGAGGCCACAAGCCTGGGGATTGCCCCCCCTAGGGCGCGCCCCCTGGCTTGTGGGCTCCTCTGGCACCGCCTTGACGTGAGACCGACGCTGTCGGAGACGACACCTATGGGATCGCTAGGATCCCTTTACGATTCGGCGGGGAGAAAGATTGCACAGGGAGCAGATCGAGTGATCAACGCGAAGGGGATTTTACCCAGGTTCGGGCCGCAAAGATGCGTAAAACCCTACTCCTGCTTTGGTTGTATTGGATGTGTTTAGGCTGAGTTCTTGGAGCGCTACAGTACCTAGCAGCTACACTTACAGAACGGCTAGCCAAGCTCCCATCCCTGTAGCTATGCCTTGGGCCTCCTTTTATATTCTCGAAGGGGTCACCAACAGTGGCAAAGTACAAAGGTGGCACATAGTAGATACATGAGGTGTCAAGGTATCTACAGTGCTTACCATACCTAATACAGACGGCCTAGGACAAGGGCATTTAATGCTCCTGTTAGGTAGACCTCTGCCTTGCATTGGGATGGAACAAAGAGCCATCCCATCGAACCGCTTTAGCCCATCACGCCGTCAGCGTCAGCCACGCACCCAGGGGACAAAGGCTAAAAGACAGGCTGGTAGTTGCCCTGGGGTGGAGCGCTTTGAACAGTGGCGAAGGCTTGTCGGGCGCACGGCTTGCTGGGGCTGTGAGCCGCCCAGCAAGATCTTCCCGGGGCGTCAGCCCTTGGCTTTCTATCTTCTTGATCACTGTTGTCTTCGACTCCAAGGTCTGGCTAAACTTTGTCGGCTCTAGGGAGCTGCCCGCGCACAAGTCTGGGTAAAGGACACCCTGGTTCTTTGTACACCGACAGGAGCCCCCGGGCCTGGGCCATAAATGCGGCGCTGTTGGGCTAGGCCCAAAACAGTGCGCGGGCACACGTGGCCATAGCAATGATGGCTGTTGGTAACTTTCTCCCATAACGCATAATGACTGCAGGTCTTGGGAATATCGGAGCGAGACAGGCCGCCTTCCTCCTCGGGAGTAGGAGCGATGGACAGGACGGCGCCCGTTCACCTCCGTATTGATATCTCGGACGACGCGCCTTGTATGACGTGTGTTGCTCAGGATTCGCGAAGGGTCGGCTCCTCTGCCTCTTCAGCACCCAGCCCTATAAAAGGGAGGCGAAGGAAGAAGAAGGCCACCTATCTGCAAGCTCCTGATCTTCCGCTGCTAGATTCCTTTCTCTTCTGCCCTTCGCCACCACCTTTGCTGCGTTCCAAGATGGCAAGAGGACGTGGTCGCCCCCGGGGTTCCCTTAGCGCCTCGAGGAGCAGCCCTCGAACCCCGGCGCGTGTGGTGGTGACGATGGCGGGTCCGAGCTCCCGCGGCGGGTCGGCATCCCGCGGCCGCGCGAGGACGGCTCCGGCAGGGGGCGGCAGTCGCAGCAGCACGCCTCTGCCGCAGCCTCACGCGGGGATCCATGCGGGGGAGGAGGCGCGAGAGTTCGTCATCGTCCTTCCGCGCCGGCTCCGAAGCTGGCTGCGTCTCCCTGACCCTTTCGCAAGGGCCATGGAGAGCAACTGGCCCCGGGGCTTCTGGCTTCGTGCGGACGGCTGCAGCAACGGCCCTTGGTGGGTGGCAGTTGACCTCACCCCTGGTAACGCCATGTTTTTAACCAGGGGGTGGAAGTCGTTCGCTCGCTCCCGCGGCCTCACCCCCGGGCACCTGCTCCACTTCACGCTTGTCGACCCCGGCACCCTCTCTGTGAGGTTCTTCGGGGCGGCTGGCGTTCGCTTGGAGTGCTGTGCCGAGAGCTCAAGCGACAGCGACTTCGACTCCTCCAGCGACAGCGACGACGAGGACGGCACCGACGAGGACGACGCCTTTGCTTGAGGAACGGGGTCCCCGACTAGGCATGCTCGGCGCTGTAGTTAGGACCCACTATTCCATCCGCGAGACCTTGTTCCCGGATCGGTCGCCGCGCTGTAGTAGCTGTAGATCTCTTTTGATGTATCGAACTGTACCCAATGTAGTCCTTGGCTACATCAAGAAGAAATGCATCGGGTACTTATCTTCGAAAAAATTCTTGGTTTGAAAATCTTGCTCTTGCATGCTTCTTTGTTTCTCGCTGTCCTCCCCGACCAGCATCCTGCCGAGAGGCCCTCCGGTAAGTCCTCGACGGCAGCGCAGCACTCAAAGAGGTGCGCTCGCCGGAGATCTTGCCGTTTTTCAGGCTTGTCGATGATGTGGATGAATAGAACGGAGTGTCGACAAGAGCCGCGGGTCTAAAGATAGAACACCGCGCCGTGTGATGAAGAGTCAGCCCCCGGGCCTTTCCCACAAGGGTTGCCGCGAAGGCGATGCTCGATTCACACACGTATTCTTGCCGTCGGTGCCATCCGTCGAAGGCGTTCCACCGCTATCTTGTTGGTCTTCAACTTGTAGTTCTTGTCTTTATGATTTTGTACTTGCCGCAGATGTACCTTGAACTTGCACAGGCATCCCGGCAAATCTTGCCGCCATAAGCATCCCGGCAAGTCTAAGCATCCCGGCAAGTCTTGTCGCAGGTATAGCCCCGACGGGCCCGTGCACAAGTGCCTGACACCGGAGCCCCCGGGCCTGGGCCACACGGGGGCACGCGGCGTCGTTGGGCCAGGCCCAATCAGTGCATGGGCACGCGTGGTAGCAGTTACCGCATGAAATCATTGCTTTACTGCGCCCCCCACGTCGCCCATTGAATGCGGGACGTGGGGAACGTGCGCGATATGACCGCTACAGCAGCACGCTTGCGAGGGGTTCTTTTATTACCTCTGGTAAAGAGGCAGCCCTGCGCCTCCCCATAAAAAGGAATCTGCAAGGGCCGCGGCTCATTTACCCTCCGCCTTTCACGATTTAGGAACCGTCGTCGTGTTCCTCCTCGAGCCTTCCTCCGTTCCCCCACTGCTTCCACATCCTCGCCAATCTCATCACCCAGCCGCCATAGCCGCCATGCCGCCGAAAGCAAGCACGGGCAAGAAGGCGGCGGAGAACAAGTTGGTGGCGTTGCGGAAGAAGCATGTCGTCTTCGCGCCGGGGCTTGATGGGAAGGCCTTGACGGATCATTACCAGTTCATATGGGCGGCGGAGATGACGGCGCATCCGGCCACTCGTGTGAGTCCAGGTGCTTGCGGAGCTGACCCAAAGAAATATCTCTTTTTCGCCGATTACTTTTACTGCGGTCTTTGCCCCCTTTCTCCGACTTCTTCAAGGACGTCTTGAACACCTACGGCTTTCAGCTCTTAGATTTTACGCCAAACGCCGTAACGTGTATGTCTGTTTTCTCCCATCTTTGCGAAAACTTTGCCGGAGTTCATCCCAGTACTGCCCTGTTCCGCCATTATTTCATCCCTCGAATCGAGAAGGGCGAGGCCCTTTCTGGTTCCGTCACTTGGATCCCGCGGACAGGAACCAAGGAGGTCTATCCAAAAGGGGCCTACCGCCGCAGGTGGGAGGAATGGCGGGGCAAATGGTGCTGGGTCAGGGAGTCAGTGGAAAAAGAAGTTCAGCCTTTCTGCTTGCCGCGGGGGACGAAGATTGTCCGCAACAATGAGTGGAGCGCCCTCGATGCCGAAGACGCGAAGCTCGCCGTTGCCACGACAAGAATCCTCCGCCTGAAGAATGCCGGGCTGACCGTAGAAATGATAGGCGCCGACTTCCTTCGTCGGCGCATTGCCCCCTTGCAGAACAAGGGGAGGCCAGCTTGGGAATTCCAGAATGCGGCGGACATCATGAGGCTGCGCCCTGGGCTGGATCACAACTTAACAACCATGCAGCACGGGTCCCTCTGCCAGAAGTTATTCGGGAGTGCAGCGGTGCATGATCTGCCGGTAGGCGTAGTCCCTTTGTGCAACAACTCTCGCCTGAGCTCGATTCTTGCCATGATGCCGGTGCTTGACGCCCACAGTGTCGACGGGCGCTGGGCCGTGCCTACTGACGACTTGGTCCAGCAATTCTTCGACGATCAGTCGGAGAAGCCCATCCTTCAGGACGAGAAACTTGTCGCCACCACCACCGAAAGGCAGATGGCGTACATTGCCGGCAGAGTGCAGGAGGCGGGTCTTGCCGACGAGGCTGGCGGCTCTGGCTTCGCGGACGAAGGATCCAGCGAAGAAGAAGAGGAGGTTGCCGGGCAGGACGACACCGTTGGGGAACAGGGAGACACGTCTGCCGGAGACCATCCTGCTGAAGACACAGAGGAGGAGGAGGAACTAGTAGAGGAAGCCGCGACCCTTCAGCCGAAAAGCAGACGCGCCCTCCGGAGTGCTGCTACAGGAGCCCCGGTCCGCCAAGCTTCCTCGAGTAGCATAGCCCCCGACAAGGAAGCGGCCGGCAAGGCGGCGCAGCGACAAGAAGTTCACCAACAAGTCGCGCCCGCTGCGACCAAGCGAGCAAGGAGCTCCCCTCCCCCTCCTCGCGTGAGCACCATGGTGGAAGTCGCCTTCGACCTTTCCGCCCTTAGCTCGGGAGAAGACGAAGAGTAAGATACTTGCCGCTCCTCTGCTTTCTGAATCTTTCATTTTGCTTTATCTCATCATTTGCTTTGACTTGTTCCCGCAGAGAAGCAGAAACCTTGGCGCAGAGGGCAGCGAAGAGGGCGAGGACTTCTACGGACGAGGAGCCGCCGGTGGGCACCTCTGGGGCTCCAGCCACGGCTACTTCCAGTCCAAGGCCCAGCCCGCGACGCAGTCCTCGTCTCAGCCCCCGGCGCAGCCCCCAGCGTGAGCATATCACTCTCTTTCCGCTGGCGAGTGCCGGGGTGTGCATCTATACCGCTGACATCACCGGACATGCAGGAGGAGAAGGGCGGCAAGGAGAATCGTCAGAGATCAACCCTGACATGCCGCCTCCATCAACTACGCCGCCCAGAGATGCGTCTCCGGCCAAGTCCTCCTCCAGCTCACTTTATCGCGATGAGGAGCCAGCAAACGGAGGCATCGGCAACCGTGCGCCGACAACTGATGTTGTCGGGGAGGGAGAACCTTCGACCCGGCAGCCTGGCGCAGGTGAGCTGCCTATCTTGGATATCTGTTATTTGGTTTTTCTTTTTGTCTTCTTGAACTTCCTCTTCATCTCCATCTTGTTTTACTTCTTTTGCTTCTAGACATCCCATCGGTGGAGGACATGAACGTCGACGATATTGTTGAGGATATAGCCAGGGAAGCCGCCGCCGAAGCCGATAAGCTTGCCGCTGAAGAGGCCGCCAAGAGCGCCTCCGTCGAGGCTGACAGGCTTGCCGCCAAAGAGGCCGCCAAGAGCACTGCCGCTGAGGAGGCCGCCAGGGGCGCCGCTGCTGAGGAAGCAGCCAGGAGGGCCGACGAGGAGTCCAGGGGCCACACTGACGACATTCCTGCCGCAGGAGCGCATAGCGCTGAGCCAGCCCTGGAGTCCTCAGCCGCCGGTGAGGCAGCTGCCGAAGAGCAACCGTCATCATCCGAAGCTCCTTCCTCAAGCAAATACATCAGGGTCGGCGACAACTTATTTGTGAGCCTGCCGGGAGCAGTAAGCATTCGGGTGCAAATTGAAGGAGAAACTCTTGAGGAAGTGTTCACCGCTGCCGGGCTTGAGGTTGTTGACGAACCCAACATCGGCCGTGATAGATCTGAGGAAGAGAAGCTTCTCCTGGCAATCAACAGCAACCACCAGAAGCTCCAGGCTCTTCACCGCGCTCGCAAGGAAAAGTTGGACTCCAGGGCTGCGATTGCCAGCCAAGTGGAGGCAGACTTCCAGAAGCGTGTCGAAGAAGTTCAGGGCTGGTTTGACGAGTCTTACAAAGACTTGGCGTCGAACCAGGCGCAGCTGAAGCAGCAATGGGATGAACTCCTCCTCAAGCAGTCCAATATTGAGAAAGCCCAGGACGAAGCCCGACAGCAAGTTGAAGTAGAGGAAGCGCGTCTGAACGGGCTCCGCGTCGAGCTTAAGGCTCATGATGAAGGGCTTGAAGCCCGAGAGAAAGCGCTCGCCGAGCAACTTCGTGCCAAGGACGAGGAGGTTAAAAAGCTCGTCGCCCAACGGACTCAGGAGCTGGAGCAGAGGCACGAGGAGGCGCTAAAGGCTTTGGCTGTCGGCCATGCCGGCAAGCTGAAGGAGGCCGTCGATGCCGCCAAGGCAGAAGAGGCCGCCAAGGATGAACTTGTCGGCAGGGTGAAGAAGCTGGAGGAGGAACTTGGGGAGCACGGCAGGAAGGTCTCAACGCTCGAGACCGAAAGAGGCGAAGCTCTTCGCAGTCTGGCGGAGGCGCAGACTGCCGTCTCCGACAAGTCTAAGGAGCTTTCCACCGCGAACGAATCCATCACCGAGCTGGGGCTGAAGCTGACCAAGCTGACAGAGTCCCTTAAAAAGGCGGAGGCCCACGGGAAAGCTCTGACCAAGGAGCTCCAGAGCGAAAGAGCGCTGGTCCAGAGCGCCGCCCTCGAGCATAATGATTATGTGAGGGGCATGGAGAACTGGACCAAGAATCTTGCCGACGTCGCGAGGAGGCTTGCCGCACAGCTGTCCATCATGGGTGTGGAAGATCACAGGCCTCTTGATGACAGAGCACCCCAGAGCACCAAACTGACCATATTCTTTGGCCACGTGCTTGGAGCTCTGGAGCAGCTGGATTCCACTCGAGCAGCTCATTTGGCCAGCGAGTCGCGCAAGCTCTACCAGGACGTCCTTTGTAAAGTGCTCACCAAGGTGGTGTTCAGGAATCCCAGCATCAACCTCTCCAACGTCTTCGACCGCCTGCCGAAGGACGCGGACCTCACAGCGGCGGAGGAGCTCGTCACGCCCATCATCGACAGGATCAGCCACGTCAAGCGAGTTGAAGGTGACCGCCGGGACTAACCGCTTCATTTCTTGTCGCCGTCGCTCTCATGCCAAAGACAATTATTGCCTTATGTTAGAATCGCGACAGCTATTATTGTAATATGACTTGCTATGTTTTGGACAACTGCTATGTTATTTCCCTTTGCTTGATTTCTATTTGTGTGTACTCGCCCTACGCTTGTTCGGAAACTTGCCGGCGCGCGCACCCTTGCCGCGAGCGCTAGGTGCGGGACTTTAGCAGCCTGCTGGCGGGGCCGCTGCCGGCAAGAAACCCTGGTGCTTTCGGTGCGGCCACCTAAACTGTTGAGCGGACTCGAAACAGGATAAGGGCGCAACACGATCACAACAAGGTTCCCTCGCGTGCAGGTTTTCCATACAAAAGTCGAAATCGTTCGAGGGGAACAACTACTAGTAAAAAATATGTTGTCGTATTCCTTTCGACAAAGCGGCTTCCTTGAACGTCGCCCATTGGTATCCATACCACCATTCTCCTCCCCCGGCAAAGCTGCTCGTGAGGTAACCTTCTGTCCCTTTTTAGAAAAAGAAAGAAGAGAAAATAGGGATATGGAACCTTGGCGGTTCGTTAGCACTTGTCGGGGATAAGTGTAATGCAAAATCTCAGACTAGCATGCATATAAGGGAACATGAAAATCGACAAGATTTGCAAGAACACTCGTCTTTATTTACTATGCACAGGGTCTGTGCCTGGCTTTGTACAAAGGATTACGTGCTACAGCGGCACGACTTGTACAAAAGGGGTTGCCGGGAGACCCGACAACCGCGCCTTATGGGTAGAGCTTACGAAGGTGCTCGATATTCCAGGAGTTGCTCACCGGAATACCGTCTTCGGTCTCCAGGCGGACTGCGCCAGGCCTGGTGACTCGTACTACCCGATAAGGGCCTTCCCACTTCGGCGTCAACTTGTTGGAATTCTTGGCCGACTGAACGCGCCGAAGAACAAGGTCGCCTTCCTCAAGGCTCCGGGCGTGAACCTTGCGGCTATGATAGCGGCGCAAGGCTTGCTGGTAGCGTGCAGCTCGCACAGCAGCCTGGAGACGATCCTCCTCAAGGAGCAACGCGTCATCTTGTCGCAGTTGCTCTTGCTCAAGCTCATCATAAGCGAGCACTCGAGGTGACCCGTATATGAGTTCCGTGGGGAGAACTGCTTCTGCCCCATAGACTAGGGAGAAGGGTGTCTGGCCCGTGGCTCGATTTGGTGTCGTCCTGATTGACCAAAGAACCACTGGCAACTCATCAATCCAGCGCTTTCCGCACTTGCGCAGCTTGTCGAAAGTTCTTGTCTTGAGACCACGCAGCACCTCAGCGTTCGCCCTCTCCACTTGGCCGTTACTCCTCGGGTGAGCAACAGAGGCAAAACAAATCTTGCCGCCAAGGTCTTGGACGTATTGCATGAAGGTGTTGCTGGTGAACTGTGTGCCGTTGTCGGTGATAATCCCGTTGGGTACACCAAAACGGCAAACTATTCCTTTGAAGAACTTGACGGCTGACTGTGCTGTCACCTTCCTCACTGCTTTCTCCTCCGGCCACTTTGTGAACTTGTCGATTGCTACGTACAAGTACTCAAAGCCCCCGGTAGCACGGGGGAAAGGACCCAAGATGTTGAGCCCCCAGACCGAAAATGGCCAGGATAAAGGGATTGTCTGGAGAGCCTGAGCTGGTTGATGTATCTTCTTTGAATGAAACTGGCATGCTTCACACCTGGTTACTAGCGCAGTTGCATCCTGGAGGGTAGTGGGCCAAAAGAAACCTTGCCGGAACGCCTTGCCGGCAAGTGCTCTTGATCCTATGTGGGAGCCACATATGCCTCCATGTAATTCTGCCAACAGCTCCAGTCCATCCTCCCGAGGAATGCATTTCAATTTCACACTGTTCAACCTCTTTCTGTACAGGACATTGTCCACAAACTGGTACATTTTAGACTGACGGGCTACTTTCTCTGCTTCTTCTTGCTCATCGGGAAGTTCTCCTGTCTGAAGGAAATGGACGATGTGCTGCGCCCATGCTGGAGCCTGAGGCTCGACGGCAAGGACTAAAGGCAAATCTTCTGCCGCGGGAGCAGTTGTTTCGACGGCAAGGGCTTGAGACCCCACCGGATCTTGTTGTTCCCCGGCAAGCTTGGCGGGAGTTTTTGTCTCGACGGCAAGAGCCTGAGGCCCTGCTGGAGCCTGTCGCTCACCGGCAAGCTTGGCGTTGTTCCCGGCAACTTTCTTGTCGGCGGCTTCTGGGAGCTCTGCCGGGAAGTACTTGCCGGAACTCAACTTTCTTCTTTTCTCTTGTCCCATCGATGGTGTCATGGATGGTTGAGTGAGTCGGAGTACAAAGGCACCTGGTTCCACAGGCAGCTTAAGGGCAGCACGCTTCGACAGATCATCAGCAATGTTATTCTCTGCACGAGGGACGTGCTCCATTTGCAGACCGTCAAAACGCTCTTCGAACTTCCTCACTTCATCTACATAAGCCTCCATCAATGGACTCCGATAGTCTTTGTTGACTTGCCTGACGACAAGCTGAGAATCACCTCTGACGATGAGTTTCCGGATCCCAAGGTCTGCCGCGATCCTGAGACCGGCAAGCAGCCCTTCATACTCTGCAGTATTGTTTGTTGACCTCTCCCAGGGAAAGTGCATCTGAATCACATACTTGAGGTGCTCTCCGGTGGGTGCGACAAGCAGCACACCAGCCCCGGCGCCTTGCAGCGAGAAAGCCCCATCAAAGTACATAACCCATTCTTGACTTGTCTCCTTGCCGGGGAGAGTTGATTCTGGAACCTCATCATCTGGCGTTGGGGTCCATTCTGCAATGAACTCTGCCAAGGCTCTGCTCTGAATAGTCGAAGTGCTTTCAAACTTGAGACCAAAGCTTGACAATTCCAACGCCCACTCCACGATCCTGCCGGTTGCATCTGGATTCCGTAGAACTCGCTGCAGCGGAAAGCGGGTGACGACAGTGATCTCATGTGCTTGGAAGTAATGGCGCAGCTTCCTCGAGGCCATGAGAAGGCCGAAGAGCAGCTTCTGCACACCAGAATATCTTGACCTAGCCCCCTGCAAGAGGGAACTGACAAAATAAACTGGGCGCTGCACCATCTTCTTCCTCTGCGTGGTCTCATCTGACTCTGCCGGGGAAGGTCCCGGCAAGTCGCTCGTCGGGCCTGTCGCTGCCGCTGCCTCTTCATCATTTTCCCTCTCCGCCACTAGCGCAGCACTCACCACTTGATTCGTTGCCGCTAGATATAGCAGTAGCGGCTCTTGTGGTTTTGGCGTGACTAGTACTGGCGAAGAGGAGAGGTACCTCTTCAAATCTTGCAGCGCTGCCTCCGCTTCCGGAGTCCATTTCATTGGACCTGCCATTTTCAAAATTTTGAAAAATGGCAGGGCGCGCTCAGCAGACTTGGAGATGAACCTACTTAATGCGGCAACGCAGCCAGCAAGGCGACGTACATCTTTAACACGCTTTGGCGCTTCAATCTGTTCAATTGCCTTGATCTTGTCAGGATTCGCTTCAATTCCACGGTGAGATACAAAGAACCTGAGAAGCTTGCCGGATGGGACACCGAACACACACTTCTCAGGGTTGAGCTTCAGATTGATTTTGCGTAGATTTACAAATGTTTCTTCCAGGTCTGCAATGAGTGTTGCTTTGTCCTCGGTTTTGACCACTATATCATCCATATAGGCTTCCATATTCCTATGTAGCTGAGGTTCAAAACCGATTTGGACTGCTCTTGCAAAAGTTGAACCAGCACTCTTCAACCCGAAAGGCATACGCAAAAAGCAATACGTACCACATGGGGTGATAAATGCGGTTTTCTCTTCATCTTCCTTGGACATAAAGATCAGATGATATCCAGAGTAGGCATCAAGGAATGAAAGTAAGTCGCAGCCGGCAGTGGAGTCCACAATCTGATCGATGCGCGGCAAGGGAAAAGGATCTTTTGGGCAGCCTTTATTGATATCTGTATAATCGATACACAGCCTCCATTTGCCATTCGCCTTGCGCACTACGACTGGATTGGCCAACCATGTTGGATAGAGTACTCCTCTGACCAAGTCTGCGGCTTCTAATTTCTTGATTTCTTCAGCAATAATTTGTTGCCGCTCCAAAGCTTGCTTCCGCACCTTCTGCTTGACGGGCCGCGCGTGTGGATAGATGGCAAGGTGGTGCTCAATCACCTCCCTGGGAACACCGGGGATGTCAGATGGTTGCCATGCAAACACATCGACATTCGCCCGCAGGAAGGCGACGAGCGCGCTTTCCTATTTGCTGTCAAGGGTGGAACTTATAGTGAAAGTTCCTCCCGTACCGTCCTCCTTGGCGGGCACTTTCTTGGTCTCTGGCGGAGCAGCCTTAGATTTCTTGTTCTTGCCGGTGGAGCTCTCAGGCATATCCTCGACGGGAGCGCAGCACTCCGAAGAGGTGCGCTTGCCGGAGTGAGTGCGAGAGGCCTTACCGGTCTTCTTCCCCCCGGGAGCTTCAGCGGCAGGAGCAAGTGCCTTGTCGGCAGATGCTGCAACTGCTTCCCGGTAGAGCTTGTCGGCGCAGACGAGTGCATCCTTCTTGTCGGAGTTGACAGTGATGACACTTATCGGCCCGGGCATCTTCAACGTGTTGTAGGCATAGTGTGATGCCGCCATAAACTTGGCCAGCGCTGGGCGGCCAAGGATTCCATTATATGGCAACGGAATCTTGGCGACGTCAAACACTATCTTCTTCGTCCTGAAGTTCAGGTCGCTACCAAATGTTACCGGCAGCGTGATCTTTCCCTTGGGCTGACTTCTTCCTGGATTGACCCCTTGAAAGGAACCTGTCTCTTCGAGGTCTCCATCAGGAATCTGTAGCCTCTTGATTACTTCAGGTGAAATCAGGTTCAAGCCGGCCCCGCCGTCAACCAGCATTTTTGTCACCTTGAGGTTGCGGATTGTTGGTGAGACCAACAATGGCAAACACCCGACCGCAGTTGTGCGATCAGGGTGGTCCTCGATGTCAAAAATGATAGGCGTGCTGGACCACTTCAACGGCTTTCGGGCGGCGACAGATGGTTCCGTTGCATTCACTTCACGTGCCCATTGTTTGAGTTGGCGGTGGGAAGAATGCAAGGAAGCGCCTCCGTTGACGCATATCATGTCCGTGGCTTTTTGAAACTCTTGCTCACTGGACTCGTCGTCCTCTTCCATGCCATCATCATCATCCCCTTCTTGCTTGTCGCGACCCCTGGCGGGCTTCTCTTTCCGTTGATTGGCCTTGCCGCGACGGCCTCCTCGACCGCTGCGTTTCTTGCCGGACCCCTCAGCACCATTCTGAGCCTTCTCCTTATCTCGCCTGTCATATTCGGCCTTCTGCTTCTCGACAAGCTGCTTGACTTGTCGGCAGTCTTGGAGGTCGTGGCCCTTGGTGCGAAGGATCTTGCAATACTACTTGCCGGAACCCTCTGGCTTGTCGGCGGCTGCCAAGGCTTGACAGTTGGCACATCCGGCAACATCTTTGCCGGGGTCATCAACTTTGGTCTTCTTGGCGGTGCCGGGACTGCCGGATCCCTCGACGGCAAGCACGGCCTTGCCCTTGCGCTTCCTGTTGCGCTGCCGACCCTTCTTTGTCGGGGCCGGAGCATCATCGTCGGAGTCGGCCCCCGCGCCAGCACCTTCACCGGGAAGCCTCCTTCCTTCTTCAGCGCGCGCACACCTGTCGGCCAGGGCATAAAGCTCGGCGACATCCTTGACCTTGTTCATCGCCAGCTCTTCCCGCATCCTGTGGTTACGCACGTTCTGATGGAACGCGCTGATGACAACGGCAGGGTGAACGTCCGGGATGTTGTGGTGAACGCGGCTGAACCTCTGGATGTACTTGCGCAGGGTTTCGCCCTCCTTCTGGGGGATGATGTGTAGGTCACTCTCCTGGCCAGGAGCTTGATGTCCGCCAGTAAAGGCACCAACAAACTCGTGGCATAGATCTGTCCAGGAAGAAATGGATCCTACCGGCAAATGCATCAACCACGACCTAACGTTGGGCTTGAGCACCAACGGGAAGTAGTTGGCAAGTATCTTGTCGTCACGACCCCCGGCAGCCTGCACCGCGATGGTGTAGATGCTCAGGAACTCTGACGGATGAGTTTTGCCGTCGTATTTCTCCAGGACCTCTGGCTTGAACGTGCGAGAACTGGGCCACTGGACCCGCCGCAGCTCACGGGTGAACGCTGGACAACCTACCTCGTAAGGCAGATCGCCAGGGTACCCCGGCGCAGGCTTATCTACAGTGGGTCCCGCGCGCTTGTCGGACTGGTAACGTGCTTCACGGCGCCGCTCGATGGTAGTTCAAGCGTCTTCCTTGCTTCGCTCCCGAAGAATCTGACATTTATCGCAGCGGGTTCGTGGGTCGGACGACGCCGTGGAATCATCCTCACGAGTGTCGATCCGCCGAGTCGCCGTCCGCCGCTGCTCTGGGGGGAATACATCGTAGTTGCGCCGCCCACAGCCTTCTCCTTGCTGACGCGCGCCGGCTCGATAGACCGTCGCTGCGAGGGCTCCGCCTGCTCCGGCCTATCTTCGTTGGCCAGGCCAACGAGGCTCTGGATGGCGGATCTCCACTCCTCGAGCTTGTCCGCAGCAGGAGGGAAGTTTAGGAGTAGTTGTGCACGCGCCAGTGCTTCTGCTGGTGTAGGCGGCGGCGACAGGTGCGAGGAACGTGAGGTGCTCTGACTCCTAACTGTGTTAGAAGGAGCAACAGCACGATCCTGCGACCGTACGCCGTCAGCACCAGCACGTGGACGTGCATGCTGGTCTCGCACCTCCCGAGAATGATGCTCAGGAGATTTCCCATGGGGACGTCCGGGGCCTCCAACGTCGCGGCGCAGCTCCTCGCGCGCGCCCTGGGAGGGCCGCGGCACGTGCGCCGGCGTAGGTGTCTTGGAGAGCGCCCTTCCGTCTCTGGGGTTCGCCGCACCGCCCGCTGGCAGTACGGCTCCATCTCGGGATCCAGCGGCGCGAACGATGCCGCTTGCCTGACTGCGATCACCGGAGCGTCGTGGAAGCTTGGGATCTCCACCTCCTCCACCCGCATCGACTCCATCGCCCGCGTGCGTAAGCACGGGCGCGGCGGACGCGGATGGTCCAACCGCCGTCAGACCCTTCCTCTTGGGGGCCATGGCGGTGACGATGACGAAGAACTGGCGCGCTGATCACGGGATCAGGTCCACGCAGCCTCTTCCCCCCTACCTGGCGCGCCAAAGATGTCGGAGACGACACCTATGGGATCGCTAGGATCCCTTTACGATTCATCGGGGAGAAAGATTGCACAGAGAGCAGATCGAGTGATCAACGCGAAGGGGATTTTACCCAGGTTCGGGCCGCAAAGATGCGTAAAACCCTACTCCTGCTTTGGTTGTATTGGATGTGTTTAGGCTGAGTTCTTGGAGCGCTACAGTAACTAGCAGCTACACTTACAGAACGGCCAGCCAAGCTCCCATCCCTGTAGCTATGCCTTGGGCCTCCTTTTATATTCTCGAAGGGGTTACCAACAGTGGCAAAGTACAAAGGTGGCACATAGTAGATACATGAGGTGTCAAGGTATCTACAGTGCTTACCATACCTAATACTGACGGCCTAGGACAAGGGCATTTAATGCTCCTGTTAGGTAGACCTCTGCCTTGCATTGGGATGGAACAAAGAGCCATCCCATCGAACCGCTTTAACCCATCACGCCGTCAGCGTCAGCCACGCACCCAGGGGACAAAGGCTAAAAGACAGGCTGGTAGTTGCCCTGGGGTGGAGCGCTTTGAACAGTGGCGAAGGCTTGTCGGGCGCACGGCTTGCCAGGGCTGTGAGCCGCCCGGCAAGATCTTGCCGGGGCGCCAGCCCTTGGCTTTCTATCTTCTTGATCACTGCTGTCTTCGACTCCAAGGTCTGGCTAAACCTTGTCGGCTCTAGGGAGCTGCCCGCGCACAAGTCTGGGTAAAGGACACCCTGGTTCTTTGTACACCGACAGACGCCAAAAACTCCTATAAATCGAGAAACCCCCAGAAAGAAACCTAGATCGGGAGTTCCGCCACCGCAAGCCTCCAGAGCCACAAAAAACCAATCGGGAGCCCGTTCCGGCACCCTGCCAGAGGGGGAAACCATCACCGGAGGCCATCTTCATCATCCCGGCGGTCTCCATGACGAGGTGGGAGTAGTTCACCCTCGCGGCTGAGGGTATGTACCAGTAGCTATGTGTTTGATCTCTCTCTCTCGTGTTCTTGAGATGGCACGATCTTGATGTACCGCGAGCTTTATTAATATAGATGAATCATATGGAGTTTTCCCCTCTCTATCTTCTTGTGATGAATTGAGTTTTCCCTTTGAAGTTTACTTATCGGATTGAGTCTTTAAGGATTTGAGAACACTTGATGTATGTCTTGCGATGGGATATCCGTGGTGACAATGGGATGTTCTATTGATCCACTTGATGTATGTTTTGGTGATCAACTTGCGGGTTCCGTGACCTTGGGAATCTATGCATAGGGGTTGGCACATGTTTTCGTCTTGACTTTCCGGTAGAAACTTTGGGGCACTCTTTGAAGTTCTTTGTGTTGGATTGAACATGATGAATCTAAAATTGTGTGATGCATATCGTATAATCAAGCCCATGGGTACTTGTGGTGACATTGGAGTATCTAGGTGACATTAGGGTTTTGGTTGATGTGTATCTTAAGGTGTTATTTTAGTACGATCGAACTCTAGGTCTGTTCGTGACACTTATAGGGATAGCTCATAAGATTGATCGGAAAAGATAACTTTGAGGTGGTTTCGTACCCTACAATAATTTCTTCGTTTGTTCTCCGCCATTTGTGACTTTGGAGTGAACTCTTTGTCGCACGTGAGGGATTTACATATGATTCAACTATGTCAGTATTGTTGAGAGAACTTGCACTAGTGAAAGTATGAACCCTAGGCCTTGTTTTCAAGCATTGAAATACCGTTTGTGCTCACTTTTGTTACTTGCTACCTTGCTGTTTTTATATTTTCAGATTACAAAAACCTATATCTACCATCCATATTACACTTGTATCACCATCTCTGCGCCGAACTAGTGCACCTATACAATTTACCATTGTATTGGGTGTGTTGGGGATACAAGAGACTCTTTGCTATTTGGTTGCAGGGTTGTTTGAGAGAGACCATCTTCATCCTACGCCTCCCACGGATTGATAAACCTTAGGTCATCCAGTTGAGGGAAATTTGCTACTGTCCTACAAAACTCTGCGCTTGGAGGCCCAACACGAGTCTACAAGAAGAAGGTTGCGTAGTAGACATCAAGCTCTTTTCTGGCGCCGTTGCCGGGGAGGTGAGTGCTTGAAGGTATATCTTTAGATCTTGCAATTGAATCTTTTAGTTTCTTGTTTTTCACTAGTTTGGTTTTATAAAAGAAAACTACAAAAAAATGGAATTGAGGTTGCCTCATATGCTTCATCTTCTTAATGTCTTTCGTGAAAATGATGGAAAGGAAAATTGTGCTCAAGTGTTAGAAGAAGAAGTTATTAAAATGTTTGACACTAAATGTTTGAGTGATGAGCATGATTGCAATGTTGTTAGTATGAATTCTTTGAATATCCATAGTACTAATGATGATTGCACTAGTCATGATAAAAAGATTTCTTATAAGCATGTCAATTTTTGTGGAGTGCATAGAGTTTGTGAAGACATGCCTAAAAGGGAAGATAGATTTTGTAAGAGGCATAAGTATTTAGAAACTAAATGGTTGCAAGATAGGCTATATGTTTGTGCTGAAAGACTTAATATTTCTCGCCGTCCTTGTGAACTTTGCAATGAAAGTGGTCATTTTAATTTCCAATGTGAATTATTTCATGATCGAATTGTGTCCAAAAATTGTGATAACCTCATTACCCTTGAGCATCATAATGAACTTAGTCTATTTTTGGGGTATGAAGAAATGCAACATAAAACTAAGGATGTTCCAGCTTGGGTTCTCATGAAAATGATTGATTTTGATCTAAATGAAATCTATATGTATTGCGTGGTAAATTGCATTGAGAATCCTTATATTTCCAATTACTTAAAGACAAGAAAACAAATAGAAGATGAACAGAATACTAATGAAGGGGAAGAGGTTTCCCAATATCCTCCTATTTTTTCTTATGATGAATCAGGTAACGAGGAGGAGCTTTTTATTCAACCAACCTCTTCAAAAAGAAGCTTGGAGGAATTAAATAAACCCACACATAATGTGGTCAAGAAGAAGAAAAGAAGGAAAAGTAAAGGTAAAGAGGTATCTCTCCCAAATAATGTTGCTCCCATTATTGATAGGCCTCATGAGAATGAATCAAAAATAGTTGTGGAAGATGATACACTTGAGGATGATTTTGTTATGCCTATTGCTTGTTGTGATAATTATGATTGGGAAGATAATGATACTTCTTATAATCTTGAAAATATTTATGGCACCAACTTGGATGGTGATGATAATAATTGCTATACTATTGGTGCTATCCATACTATTAATGATGAGAGTGATTATGTTTATGATATACAAAGCCACAAGCTTGGGGATGATATGTTTGATGAAAATGACATGTTTGAGAATTTATTTGCTGCAATTCATGTTTGTCCCAATCTTGGGGATGCTATGCTTAATGAAGATGATCTTTTTATTCCCCCTACTTTGAATGATCAAATTTGTTATAATGATTGCATGCCTCCTACTTATGATGACTATTGTGATGGTACTTATGCGATGAAAAAGAGTGATGATTACTATTATGATACTTGTCATAATTATGAATATCCTTTTACTGAATATTATTCTTTTAATGTGGAACCAATTTGTAGTATTCAATTCTTTTATGATACTCCCACTATTAGTCACGAGAAGAAATTTTCTTGTGTGGAGAGTAGTAAAATTTATATGCTTATAGATCATGAAAAGAATGCTTTATGTGCTGGTTATATTGTTGAATTCGTTCATGATGCTACTGAAAATTATTATGAGAGAGGATCTTATGCTTCTACATATTGCAATAATATCAAGTTTCCTCTCTATGTGTTGAAAGTTTTGAAGTCATGCTTGTTTCGCCTTCCTATGCTAGTTGATTCTTGTTCCCATAAGTTGTTTGCTCACAAAATACCTATGCATAGGAAGTGGGTTAGGCCTAAATGTGCTAGTCATATGCTTCATGATGCTCTTTTGCATGTTTCAACTACTATTCTTATATGAGCATCATTGAAATCATCATGCCTAGCTAAAAGGTATTAAAGAAAAGCGCTTATTGAGAGACAACCCAACACTTTTACTTTCTGTTTTAGTGTCTCCACATGATTAATCTACTGTATAATCATGTTTCATACCTTTTGTTTCAATAAAGTGCCAAGTAAAGCCTTTGGGATAGTGTGGATGATAGTTGACTTGATTCTGTGCAAAAACAGAAACTTTTGCTCTCAGTCCAGGAATTTTGTAAATTCACTGGAACGTGATTTTAATCTGAATTTTTTACACAGTCTTGATATATAAATTTCCTAGATTTCCTAATTTTTCAGAATTTTTAGAGAAAGGGAAGTATGGTTATACTACAGATCTTCACAGACTGTTCTGTTTTTGACAGATTCTGTTTTGCATGCATAGTTTGCTTGTTTTAGTGTTCCCATAGCTTATATTCAGTGATATAAATTATGGGAATGATAGAATAAAGTAGGTATCATGTGGGAACAATTATGAATCTTGTCTTGACAGTACCTAAGTGAATGATTTATCTTTACTACACTAACCCATCTCACGAAGTTCCGTTAAGTTTTGTGTGATTGAAGTTTTCAAGTTTTGGGTGAGACACCGATATGAGGAGAATAAGGAGTGACAAGAACCTAAGCTTGGGGATGCCCAAGGCACCCCCAAGGTAATATCCAAGGAAGACTCAAGCGCCTAAGCTTGGGGATGCCTCGGAAGGCATCCCCTCTTTCATCTTCAACACTATCGGTATATCTTACTTGGAGCTATATTTTTATTCGTCACATAATATGAGTTTTGCTTGGAGCGTCATTTTATTTTCTTGTTTTCTGTTAGGTGTTATTTATAATCTTGTTTTTCAATAAAAAGGTTCCAAGAATTGCATTAGGATGCTTGCATTGCATGTTTTGATATGTGCTGTGTAAAAACAGAAACTTTTGCTGTAGTGTTTGAATTTTCATATTTTACTGGAACGTGGAAAGTTCCTGAGATTTTTACACAGTGTTTTCATATAAATTATTTAGCATGTCCTAAATTTTCATAATTTTTTGAGTTACAGAAGTACACTGTTTTCATAGATTGCTACAGACTGTTCTGTTTGGACAGATTGCTGTTATAGTTTTGTTATCTACTTATCCTATAGTTTCCATAGCCTATATTGGTAGATATAAATTGTGGAAATGATAGTAAACAGTAAATGATGTTTTAAAATTATTGTGCAACATGTCTTGGCAGTACATGAAGTGTTGATTTGTTCTTATGTGTACTAACCTATCTCACGAGTTCTTTTCAAGTTTTGTGTGGAAGATGTTTTTGAGAATAGGTGAAACCATGATATTAGAGGATTGAACGAGATACAAAAGCTCAAGCTTGGGGATGCCCAAGGCACCCCAAGTAAATATTTCAAGAAGTCTCAAGCATCTAAGCTTGGGGATGCTACGCATCCCACCTCTCTTCCTCAACTATCGGTCAGCCTATGTTGAGCCTAAATTTTTATTCGTTCATATTATGCGTGCTATTCTTGGAGTTCTATTTTTGTTTAGTTTGTTGTTTTAATAAAATACTCAGATCTGAAAATATTTATTGAGAGAGAGAGGGTCCTCACATAGCTGCTTAATTGTTTGACTACTCATTGATCTTCACTTATATCTTTTGAGGGTAGCTTGTCATTTCCTCTCATGCTTCACTTATACCTTTTTGAGGAATGAAATCTTTATGCTCATGTGCTTCATTTAAATTTGTTTGAGCTTGTCGAAAAAGCAATAGCAATATATGAAACTAGTCCCAAAGTGATAGATATCCAAGGAGGATATAATAAAAACTTTCATGAAGATCATGGGACAAATTAAACTTGATTCTTTGTAATAGTTTTGAAACATGATGATAGTAATATGTGAGTCATGTTAGTGAGTAATTATGCTTTAGTAGGAATATTGGTGTTAAGGTTTGTGATTCCCTATGCAAGTACGAAAGTCAATAGTTATGCAATGAAGTTACATCCTACTTGTGGTGCATTATTCGGTGTTAGTTATGTTCAATGCTCACTTATGTGAATTTTCGTTTCTTGGTTTGGTTGCTTCCCAATATATTTGCTAGCCTCCATTTGTACTAAGTAGAAATACTACTTGTGCATCCAAAATCCTTAAACCAAGTTTTGCCTTATGAGTCCACCATACCTACCTATATGCGGTATTTCCATGCCGTTCCAAGCAAATTTGTATGTGCCATCTCTAAATTTTCAAAATAAATTTTCTCTTTTGTGTGCCCGTACCGCTCATGAAACGGTGGGGAGTATCCAATATTTTTCCATGCTAGCTGTGTTATTCTCACGATATGTGTTGATTCACTATCATTCACGAGAAAGTGGCTGGTATTCTGGATGCCCAGTTCCATGCTCAAAATTCAAATCAAAATATAATGAAACAAAACTCCCCCAAGATTGTTGTTTGTATGGACGGTACCCGTGGATTCGGCTCGCCGTGGAGTGTGATTGATTGGTCGAGGGGGAGTAAAAACTTTACCATTTTGTTTGGGAACCACCTATAATGTATCTAGCATGGAAAGTATTGTGAGCTACTTGGTCGTTTTCGTTGACAGGAAAAGCATGCCACCCAAAATATTTTTTCTCTCTCAATTTAAAAACTTTGAGCTCTGGCACCTCTACAAATCCCTACTTCCCTCTGTGAAGGGCCTATCTATTTGCTTTATGCAATTTTTATTTTTGCTTTGAGCCTCCATCTTCTCTTATAAGCACCAACTAGGGGGCACTATGATCGTACTTGAGCATTGGGCATAGCTAATATTTGAGTGTGTTTCATGAATGGATCAATGATTGAGCATGATGGGCTAGGGATAACTTCCTTTAGTGTTGATATTTTGAAAGACATGGTTGCTTGTTGACATGCTTGAGTATTGAAGTCATTATGTTAAAACTAGACTATTGCTTTGAATCATTTACAAGTCCAAATGTCCATGCTATACAAAGAAGAAAAGAATATGATGAACATGTTAGGTAGCATTCACACTTCATAAATTATTTCTTTTATCATTTACCTACTCGAGGACGAGCAGGAATTAAGCTTGGGGATGCTGATACGTCTCCAACGTATCTATAATTTATGAAGTATTCATGCCATGTTTACAATAATTTTATATGATTTTGGTATGATTTGATTAGAACTAACCCGGACTGACGCTGTTTTCAGCAGAGCTACCATGGTGTTGTTTTTGTGCAGAAATAAAAGTTCTCGGAATGGGCTGAAAATTTACGGAGAATATTTTTGGAAAATATAAAAAATACTGGAGCAAAAAGCTGGGCCAAGAAGTGATCGAGGAGGCCACAAGCCTGGGGGGCGCCCCCCCCCTAGGGCGCGCCCCTTGGCTTGTGGGCTCCTCGGGCACCGCCTTGACGTGAGACCGACGCCAAAAACTCCTATAAATCGAGAAACCCCCAGAAAGAAACCTAGATCAAGAGTTCCGCTGCCGCAAGCCTCCAGAGCCACGAAAAACCAATCGGGAGCTCGTTCCGGCACCCTGCCGGAGGGGGAAACCATCACCGGAGGCCATCTTCATCATCCCAGCGGTCTCCATGACGAGGAGGGAGTAGTTCACCCTTGCGGCTGAGGGTATGTACCAGTAGCTATGTCTTTGATCTCTCTCTCTCGTGTTCTTGAGATGGCACGATCTTGATGTACCACGAGCTTTATTAATATAGATGAATCATATGGAGTTTTCCCCTCTCTATCTTCTTGTGATGAATTGAGTTTTCCCTTTGAAGTTTACTTATCGGATTGAGTCTTTAAGGATTTGAGAACACTTGATGTATGTCCTGCGATGGGATATCCGTGGTGACAATGGGATGTTCTATTGATCCACTTGATGTATGTTTTGGTGATCAACTTGCGGGTCCCGTGACCTTGTGAATCTATGCATCGGGGTTGGCACATGTTTTCGTCTTGACTTTCCGGTAGAAACTTTGGGCCACTCTTTGAAGTTCTTTGTGTTGGATTGAACATGATGAATCTGAAATTGTGTGATGCATATCGTATAATCAAGCCCATGGGTACTTGTGGTGACATTGGAGTATCTAGGTGACATTAGGGTTTTGGTTGATGTGTATCTTAAGGTGTTATTTTAGTACGATCGAACTCTAGGTCTGTTCGTGACACTTATAGGGATAGCTCATAAGATTGATCGGAAAAGATAACTTTGAGGTGGTTTCGTACCCTACAATAATTTCTTCGTTTGTTCTCCGCCATTTGTGACTTTGGAGTGAACTCTTTGTCGCACGTGAGGGATTTACATATGATTCAACTATGTCAGTATTGTTGAGAGAACTTGCACTAGTGAAAGTATGAACCCTAGGCCTTGTTTTCAAGCATTGAAATACCGTTTGTGCTCACTTTTGTTACTTGCTACCTTGCTGTTTTTATATTTTCAGATTACAAAAACCTATATCTACCATCCATATTACACTTGTATCACCATCTCTGCGCCGAACTAGTGCACCTATACAATTTACCATTGTATTGGGTGTGTTGGGGATACAAGAGACTCTTTGCTATTTGGTTGCAGGGTTGTTTGAGAGAGACCATCTTCATCCTACGCCTCCCACGGATTGATAAACCTTAGGTCATCCAGTTGAGGGAAATTTGCTACTGTCCTACAAAACTCTGCGCTTGGAGGCCCAACACGAGTCTACAAGAAGAAGGTTGCGTAGTAGACATCAAGCTCTTTTCTGGCGCCGTTGCCGGGGAGGTGAGTGCTTGAAGGTATATCTTTAGATCTTGCAATTGAATCTTTTAGTTTCTTGTTTTTCACTAGTTTGGTTTTATAAAAGAAAACTACAAAAAAATGGAATTGAGGTTGCCTCATATGCTTCATCTTCTTAATGTCTTTCGTGAAAATGATGGAAAGGAAAATTGTGCTCAAGTGTTAGAAGAAGAAGTTATTAAAATGTTTGACACTAAATGTTTGAGTGATGAGCATGATTGCAATGTTGTTAGTATGAATTCTTTGAATATCCATAGTACTAATGATGATTGCACTAGTCATGATAAAAAGATTTCTTATAAGCATGTCAATTTTTGTGGAGTGCATAGAGTTTGTGAAGACATGCCTAAAAGGGAAGATAGATTTTGTAAGAGGCATAAGTATTTAGAAACTAAATGGTTGCAAGATAGGCTATATGTTTGTGCTGAAAGACTTAATATTTCTCGCCGTCCTTGTGAACTTTGCAATGAAAGTGGTCATTTTAATTTCCAATGTGAATTATTTCATGATCGAATTGTGTCCAAAAATTGTGATAACCTCATTACCCTTGAGCATCATAATGAACTTAGTCTATTTTTGGGGTATGAAGAAATGCAACATAAAACTAAGGATGTTCCAGCTTGGGTTCTCATGAAAATGATTGATTTTGATCTAAATGAAATCTATATGTATTGCGTGGTAAATTGCATTGAGAATCCTTATATTTCCAATTACTTAAAGACAAGAAAACAAATAGAAGATGAACAGAATACTAATGAAGGGGAAGAGGTTTCCCAATATCCTCCTATTTTTTCTTATGATGAATCAGGTAACGAGGAGGAGCTTTTTATTCAACCAACCTCTTCAAAAAGAAGCTTGGAGGAATTAAATAAACCCACACATAATGTGGTCAAGAAGAAGAAAAGAAGGAAAAGTAAAGGTAAAGAGGTATCTCTCCCAAATAATGTTGCTCCCATTATTGATAGGCCTCATGAGAATGAATCAAAAATAGTTGTGGAAGATGATACACTTGAGGATGATTTTGTTATGCCTATTGCTTGTTGTGATAATTATGATTGGGAAGATAATGATACTTCTTATAATCTTGAAAATATTTATGGCACCAACTTGGATGGTGATGATAATAATTGCTATACTATTGGTGCTATCCATACTATTAATGATGAGAGTGATTATGTTTATGATATACAAAGCCACAAGCTTGGGGATGATATGTTTGATGAAAATGACATGTTTGAGAATTTATTTGCTGCAATTCATGTTTGTCCCAATCTTGGGGATGCTATGCTTAATGAAGATGATCTTTTTATTCCCCCTACTTTGAATGATCAAATTTGTTATAATGATTGCATGCCTCCTACTTATGATGACTATTGTGATGGTACTTATGCGATGAAAAAGAGTGATGATTACTATTATGATACTTGTCATAATTATGAATATCCTTTTACTGAATATTATTCTTTTAATGTGGAACCAATTTGTAGTATTCAATTCTTTTATGATACTCCCACTATTAGTCACGAGAAGAAATTTTCTTGTGTGGAGAGTAGTAAAATTTATATGCTTATAGATCATGAAAAGAATGCTTTATGTGCTGGTTATATTGTTGAATTCGTTCATGATGCTACTGAAAATTATTATGAGAGAGGATCTTATGCTTCTACATATTGCAATAATATCAAGTTTCCTCTCTATGTGTTGAAAGTTTTGAAGTCATGCTTGTTTCGCCTTCCTATGCTAGTTGATTCTTGTTCCCATAAGTTGTTTGCTCACAAAATACCTATGCATAGGAAGTGGGTTAGGCCTAAATGTGCTAGTCATATGCTTCATGATGCTCTTTTGCATGTTTCAACTACTATTCTTATATGAGCATCATTGAAATCATCATGCCTAGCTAAAAGGTATTAAAGAAAAGCGCTTATTGAGAGACAACCCAACACTTTTACTTTCTGTTTTAGTGTCTCCACATGATTAATCTACTGTATAATCATGTTTCATACCTTTTGTTTCAATAAAGTGCCAAGTAAAGCCTTTGGGATAGTGTGGATGATAGTTGACTTGATTCTGTGCAAAAACAGAAACTTTTGCTCTCAGTCCAGGAATTTTGTAAATTCACTGGAACGTGATTTTAATCTGAATTTTTTACACAGTCTTGATATATAAATTTCCTAGATTTCCTAATTTTTCAGAATTTTTAGAGAAAGGGAAGTATGGTTATACTACAGATCTTCACAGACTGTTCTGTTTTTGACAGATTCTGTTTTGCATGCATAGTTTGCTTGTTTTAGTGTTCCCATAGCTTATATTCAGTGATATAAATTATGGGAATGATAGAATAAAGTAGGTATCATGTGGGAACAATTATGAATCTTGTCTTGACAGTACCTAAGTGAATGATTTATCTTTACTACACTAACCCATCTCACGAAGTTCCGTTAAGTTTTGTGTGATTGAAGTTTTCAAGTTTTGGGTGAGACACCGATATGAGGAGAATAAGGAGTGACAAGAACCTAAGCTTGGGGATGCCCAAGGCACCCCCAAGGTAATATCCAAGGAAGACTCAAGCGCCTAAGCTTGGGGATGCCTCGGAAGGCATCCCCTCTTTCATCTTCAACACTATCGGTATATCTTACTTGGAGCTATATTTTTATTCGTCACATAATATGAGTTTTGCTTGGAGCGTCATTTTATTTTCTTGTTTTCTGTTAGGTGTTATTTATAATCTTGTTTTTCAATAAAAAGGTTCCAAGAATTGCATTAGGATGCTTGCATTGCATGTTTTGATATGTGCTGTGTAAAAACAGAAACTTTTGCTGTAGTGTTTGAATTTTCATATTTTACTGGAACGTGGAAAGTTCCTGAGATTTTTACACAGTGTTTTCATATAAATTATTTAGCATGTCCTAAATTTTCATAATTTTTTGAGTTACAGAAGTACACTGTTTTCATAGATTGCTACAGACTGTTCTGTTTGGACAGATTGCTGTTATAGTTTTGTTATCTACTTATCCTATAGTTTCCATAGCCTATATTGGTAGATATAAATTGTGGAAATGATAGTAAACAGTAAATGATGTTTTAAAATTATTGTGCAACATGTCTTGGCAGTACATGAAGTGTTGATTTGTTCTTATGTGTACTAACCTATCTCACGAGTTCTTTTCAAGTTTTGTGTGGAAGATGTTTTTGAGAATAGGTGAAACCATGATATTAGAGGATTGAACGAGATACAAAAGCTCAAGCTTGGGGATGCCCAAGGCACCCCAAGTAAATATTTCAAGAAGTCTCAAGCATCTAAGCTTGGGGATGCTACGCATCCCACCTCTCTTCCTCAACTATCGGTCAGCCTATGTTGAGCCTAAATTTTTATTCGTTCATATTATGCGTGCTATTCTTGGAGTTCTATTTTTGTTTAGTTTGTTGTTTTAATAAAATACTCAGATCTGAAAATATTTATTGAGAGAGAGAGGGTCCTCACATAGCTGCTTAATTGTTTGACTACTCATTGATCTTCACTTATATCTTTTGAGGGTAGCTTGTCATTTCCTCTCATGCTTCACTTATACCTTTTTGAGGAATGAAATCTTTATGCTCATGTGCTTCATTTAAATTTGTTTGAGCTTGTCGAAAAAGCAATAGCAATATATGAAACTAGTCCCAAAGTGATAGATATCCAAGGAGGATATAATAAAAACTTTCATGAAGATCATGGGACAAATTAAACTTGATTCTTTGTAATAGTTTTGAAACATGATGATAGTAATATGTGAGTCATGTTAGTGAGTAATTATGCTTTAGTAGGAATATTGGTGTTAAGGTTTGTGATTCCCTATGCAAGTACGAAAGTCAATAGTTATGCAATGAAGTTACATCCTACTTGTGGTGCATTATTCGGTGTTAGTTATGTTCAATGCTCACTTATGTGAATTTTCGTTTCTTGGTTTGGTTGCTTCCCAATATATTTGCTAGCCTCCATTTGTACTAAGTAGAAATACTACTTGTGCATCCAAAATCCTTAAACCAAGTTTTGCCTTATGAGTCCACCATACCTACCTATATGCGGTATTTCCATGCCGTTCCAAGCAAATTTGTATGTGCCATCTCTAAATTTTCAAAATAAATTTTCTCTTTTGTGTGCCCGTACCGCTCATGAAACGGTGGGGAGTATCCAATATTTTTCCATGCTAGCTGTGTTATTCTCACGATATGTGTTGATTCACTATCATTCACGAGAAAGTGGCTGGTATTCTGGATGCCCAGTTCCATGCTCAAAATTCAAATCAAAATATAATGAAACAAAACTCCCCCAAGATTGTTGTTTGTATGGACGGTACCCGTGGATTCGGCTCGCCGTGGAGTGTGATTGATTGGTCGAGGGGGAGTAAAAACTTTACCATTTTGTTTGGGAACCACCTATAATGTATCTAGCATGGAAAGTATTGTGAGCTACTTGGTCGTTTTCGTTGACAGGAAAAGCATGCCACCCAAAATATTTTTTCTCTCTCAATTTAAAAACTTTGAGCTCTGGCACCTCTACAAATCCCTACTTCCCTCTGTGAAGGGCCTATCTATTTGCTTTATGCAATTTTTATTTTTGCTTTGAGCCTCCAACTTCTCTTATAAGCACCAACTAGGGGGCACTATGATCGTACTTGAGCATTGGGCATAGCTAATATTTGAGTGTGTTTCATGAATGGATCAATGATTGAGCATGATGGGCTAGGGATAACTTCCTTTAGTGTTGATATTTTGAAAGACATGGTTGCTTGTTGACATGCTTGAGTATTGAAGTCATTATGTTAAAACTAGACTATTGCTTTGAATCATTTACAAGTCCAAATGTCCATGCTATACAAAGAAGAAAAGAATATGATGAACATGTTAGGTAGCATTCACACTTCATAAATTATTTCTTTTATCATTTACCTACTCGAGGACGAGCAGGAATTAAGCTTGGGGATGCTGATACGTCTCCAACGTATCTATAATTTATGAAGTATTCATGCCATGTTTACAATAATTTTATATGATTTTGGTATGATTTGATTAGAACTAACCCGGACTGACGCTGTTTTCAGCAGAGCTACCATGGTGTTGTTTTTGTGCAGAAATAAAAGTTCTCGGAATGGGCTGAAAATTTACGGAGAATATTTTTGGAAAATATAAAAAATACTGGAGCAAAAAGCTGGGCCAAGAAGTGATCGAGGAGGCCACAAGCCTGGGGGGCGCCCCCCCCTAGGGCGCGCCCCTTGGCTTGTGGGCTCCTCGGGCACCACCTTGACGTGAGACCGACGCCAAAAACTCCTATAAATCGAGAAACCCCCAGAAAGAAACCTAGATCGAGAGTTCCGCTGCCGCAAGCCTCCAGAGCCACGAAAAACCAATCGGGAGCTCGTTCCGGCACCCTGCCGGAGGGGGAAACCATCACCGGAGGCCATCTTCATCATCCCAGCGGTCTCCATGACGAGGAGGGAGTAGTTCACCCTTGCGGCTGAGGGTATGTACCAGTAGCTATGTGTTTGATCTCTCTCTCTCGTGTTCTTGAGATGGCACGATCTTGATGTACCACGAGCTTTATTAATATAGATGAATCATATGGAGTTTTCCCCTCTCTATCTTCTTGTGATGAATTGAGTTTTCCCTTTGAAGTTTACTTATCGGATTGAGTCTTTAAGGATTTGAGAACACTTGATGTATGTCCTGCGATGGGATATCCGTGGTGACAATGGGATGTTCTATTGATCCACTTGATGTATGTTTTGGTGATCAACTTGCGGGTCCCGTGACCTTGTGAATCTATGCATCGGGGTTGGCACATGTTTTCGTCTTGACTTTCCGGTAGAAACTTTGGGCCACTCTTTGAAGTTCTTTGTGTTGGATTGAACATGATGAATCTGAAATTGTGTGATGCATATCGTATAATCAAGCCCATGGGTACTTGTGGTGACATTGGAGTATCTAGGTGACATTAGGGTTTTGGTTGATGTGTATCTTAAGGTGTTATTTTAGTACGATCGAACTCTAGGTCTGTTCATGACACTTATAGGGATAGCTCATAAGATTGATCGGAAAAGATAACTTTGAGGTGGTTTCGTACCCTACAATAATTTCTTCGTTTGTTCTCCGCCATTTGTGACTTTGGAGTGAACTCTTTGTCGCACGTGAGGGATTTACATATGATTCAACTATGTCAGTATTGTTGAGAGAACTTGCACTAGTGAAAGTATGAACCCTAGGCCTTGTTTTCAAGCATTGAAATACCGTTTGTGCTCACTTTTGTTACTTGCTACCTTGCTGTTTTTATATTTTCAGATTACAAAAACCTATATCTACCATCCATATTACACTTGTATCACCATCTCTGCGCCGAACTAGTGCACCTATACAATTTACCATTGTATTGGGTGTGTTGGGGATACAAGAGACTCTTTGCTATTTGGTTGCAGGGTTGTTTGAGAGAGACCATCTTCATCCTACGCCTCCCACGGATTGATAAACCTTAGGTCATCCAGTTGAGGGAAATTTGCTACTGTCCTACAAAACTCTGCGCTTGGAGGCCCAACACGAGTCTACAAGAAGAAGGTTGCGTAGTAGACATCAAGCTCTTTTCTGGCGCCATTGCCGGGGAGGTGAGTGCTTGAAGGTATATCTTTAGATCTTGCAATTGAATCTTTTAGTTTCTTGTTTTTCACTAGTTTGGTTTTATAAAAGAAAACTACAAAAAAATGGAATTGAGGTTGCCTCATATGCTTCATCTTCTTAATGTCTTTCGTGAAAATGATGGAAAGGAAAATTGTGCTCAAGTGTTAGAAGAAGAAGTTATTAAAATGTTTGACACTAAATGTTTGAGTGATGAGCATGATTGCAATGTTGTTAGTATGAATTCTTTGAATATCCATAGTACTAATGATGATTGCACTAGTCATGATAAAAAGATTTCTTATAAGCATGTCAATTTTTGTGGAGTGCATAGAGTTTGTGAAGACATGCCTAAAAGGGAAGATAGATTTTGTAAGAGGCATAAGTATTTAGAAACTAAATGGTTGCAAGATAGGCTATATGTTTGTGCTGAAAGACTTAATATTTCTCGCCGTCCTTGTGAACTTTGCAATGAAAGTGGTCATTTTAATTTCCAATGTGAATTATTTCATGATCGAATTGTGTCCAAAAATTGTGATAACCTCATTACCCTTGAGCATCATAATGAACTTAGTCTATTTTTGGGGTATGAAGAAATGCAACATAAAACTAAGGATGTTCCAGCTTGGGTTCTCATGAAAATGATTGATTTTGATCTAAATGAAATCTATATGTATTGCGTGGTAAATTGCATTGAGAATCCTTATATTTCCAATTACTTAAAGACAAGAAAACAAATAGAAGATGAACAGAATACTAATGAAGGGGAAGAGGTTTCCCAATATCCTCCTATTTTTTCTTATGATGAATCAGGTAACGAGGAGGAGCTTTTTATTCAACCAACCTCTTCAAAAAGAAGCTTGGAGGAATTAAATAAACCCACACATAATGTGGTCAAGAAGAAGAAAAGAAGGAAAAGTAAAGGTAAAGAGGTATCTCTCCCAAATAATGTTGCTCCCATTATTGATAGACCTCATGAGAATGAATCAAAAATAGTTGTGGAAGATGATACACTTGAGGATGATTTTGTTATGCCTATTGCTTGTTGTGATAATTATGATTGGGAAGATAATGATACTTCTTATAATCTTGAAAATATTTATGGCACCAACTTGGATGGTGATGATAATAATTGCTATACTATTGGTGCTATCCATACTATTAATGATGAGAGTGATTATGTTTATGATATACAAAGCCACAAGCTTGGGGATGATATGTTTGATGAAAATGACATGTTTGAGAATTTATTTGCTGCAATTCATGTTTGTCCCAATCTTGGGGATGCTATGCTTAATGAAGATGATCTTTTTATTCCCCCTACTTTGAATGATCAAATTTGTTATAATGATTGCATGCCTCCTACTTATGATGACTATTGTGATGGTACTTATGCGATGAAAAAGAGTGATGATTACTATTATGATACTTGTCATAATTATGAATATCCTTTTACTGAATATTATTCTTTTAATGTGGAACCAATTTGTAGTATTCAATTCTTTTATGATACTCCCACTATTAGTCACGAGAAGAAATTTTCTTGTGTGGAGAGTAGTAAAATTTATATGCTTATAGATCATGAAAAGAATGCTTTATGTGCTGGTTATATTGTTGAATTCGTTCATGATGCTACTGAAAATTATTATGAGAGAGGATCTTATGCTTCTACATATTGCAATAATATCAAGTTTCCTCTCTATGTGTTGAAAGTTTTGAAGTCATGCTTGTTTCGCCTTCCTATGCTAGTTGATTCTTGTTCCCATAAGTTGTTTGCTCACAAAATACCTATGCATAGGAAGTGGGTTAGGCCTAAATGTGCTAGTCATATGCTTCATGATGCTCTTTTGCATGTTTCAACTACTATTCTTATATGAGCATCATTGAAATCATCATGCCTAGCTAAAAGGTATTAAAGAAAAGCGCTTATTGAGAGACAACCCAACACTTTTACTTTCTGTTTTAGTGTCTCCACATGATTAAGCTACTGTATAATCATGTTTTATACCTTTTGTTTCAATAAAGTGCCAAGTAAAGCCTTTGGGATAGTGTGGATGATAGTTGACTTGATTCTGTGCAAAAATAGAAACTTTTGCTCTCAGTCCAGGAATTTTGTAAATTCACTGGAACGTGATTTTAATCTGAATTTTTTACACAGTCTTGATATATAAATTTCCTAGATTTCCTAATTTTTCAGATTTTTTAGAGAAAGGGAAGTATGGTTATACTACAGATCTTCACAGACTGTTCTGTTTTTGACAGATTCTGTTTTGCATGCATAGTTTGCTTGTTTTAGTGTTCCCATAGCTTATATTCAGTGATATAAATTATGGGAATGATAGAATAAAGTAGGTATCATGTGGGAACAATTATGAATCTTGTCTTGACAGTACCTAAGTGAATGATTTATCTTTACTACACTAACCCATCTCACGAAGTTCCGTTAAGTTTTGTGTGATTGAAGTTTTCAAGTTTTGGGTGAGACACCGATATGAGGAGAATAAGGAGTAACAAGAACCTAGGCTTGGGGATGCCCAAGGCACCCCCAAGGTAATATCCAAGGAATACTCAAGCGCCTAAGCTTGGGGATGCCTCGGAAGGCATCCCCTCTTTCATCTTCAACACTATCGGTATATCTTACTTGGAGCTATATTTTTATTCGTCACATAATATGAGTTTTGCTTGGAGCGTCATTTTATTTTCTTGTTTTCTGTTAGGTGTTATTTATAATCTTGTTTTTCAATAAAAAGGTTCCAAGAATTGCATTAGGATGCTTGCATTGCATGTTTTGATATGTGCTGTGTAAAAACAGAAACTTTTGCTGTAGTGTTTGAATTTTCATATTTTACTGGAACGTGGAAAGTTCCTGAGATTTTTACACAGTGTTTTCATATAAATTATTTAGCATGTCCTAAATTTTCATAATTTTTTGAGTTACAGAAGTACACTGTTTTCATAGATTGCTACAGACTGTTCTGTTTGGACAGATTGCTGTTATAGTTTTGTTATCTACTTATCCTATAGTTTCCATAGCCTATATTGGTAGATATAAATTGTGGAAATGATAGTAAACAGTAAATGATGTTTTAAAATTATTGTGCAACATGTCTTGGCAGTACATGAAGTGTTGATTTGTTCTTATGTGTACTAACCTATCTCACGAGTTCTTTTCAAGTTTTGTGTGGAAGATGTTTTTGAGAATAGGTGAAACCATGATATTAGAGGATTGAACGAGATACAAAAGCTCAAGCTTGGGGATGCCCAAGGCACCCCAAGTAAATATTTCAAGAAGTCTCAAGCATCTAAGCTTGGGGATGCTACGCATCCCACCTCTCTTCCTCAACTATCGGTCAGCCTATGTTGAGCCTAAATTTTTATTCGTTCATATTATGCGTGCTATTCTTGGAGTTCTATTTTTGTTTAGTTTGTTGTTTTAATAAAATACTCAGATCTGAAAATATTTATTGAGAGAGAGAGGGTCCTCACATAGCTGCTTAATTGTTTGACTACTCATTGATCTTCACTTATATCTTTTGAGGGTAGCTTGTCATTTCCTCTCATGCTTCACTTATACCTTTTTGAGGAATGAAATCTTTATGCTCATGTGCTTCATTTAAATTTGTTTGAGCTTGTCGAAAAAGCAATAGCAATATATGAAACTAGTCCCAAAGTGATAGATATCCAAGGAGGATATAATAAAAACTTTCATGAAGATCATGGGACAAATTAAACTTGATTCTTTGTAATAGTTTTGAAACATGATGATAGTAATATGTGAGTCATGTTAGTGAGTAATTATGCTTTAGTAGGAATATTGGTGTTAAGGTTTGTGATTCCCTATGCAAGTACGAAAGTCAATAGTTATGCAATGAAGTTACATCCTACTTGTGGTGCATTATTCGGTGTTAGTTATGTTCAATGCTCACTTATGTGAATTTTCGTTTCTTGGTTTGGTTGCTTCCCAATATATTTGCTAGCCTCCATTTGTACTAAGTAGAAATACTACTTGTGCATCCAAAATCCTTAAACCAAGTTTTGCCTTATGAGTCCACCATACCTACCTATATGCGGTATTTCCATGCCGTTCCAAGCAAATTTGTATGTGCCATCTCTAAATTTTCAAAATAAATTTTCTCTTTTGTGTGCCCGTACCGCTCATGAAACGGTGGGGAGTATCCAATATTTTTCCATGCTAGCTGTGTTATTCTCACGATATGTGTTGATTCACTATCATTCACGAGAAAGTGGCTGGTATTCGGGATGCCCAGTTCCATGCTCAAAATTCAAATCAAAATATAATGAAACAAAACTCCCCCAAGATTGTTGTTTGTATGGACGGTACCCGTGGATTCGGCTCGCCGTGGAGTGTGATTGATTGGTGGAGGGGGAGTAAAAACTTTACCATTTTGTTTGGGAACCACCTATAATGTATCTAGCATGGAAAGTATTGTGAGCTACTTGGTCGTTTTCGTTGACAGGAAAAGCATGCCACCCAAAATATTTTTTCTCTCTCAATTTAAAAACTTTGAGCTCTGGCACCTCTACAAATCCCTACTTCCCTCTGTGAAGGGCCTATCTATTTGCTTTATGCAATTTTTATTTTTGCTTTGAGTCTCCATCTTCTCTTATAAGCACCAACTAGGGGGCACTATGATCGTACTTGAGCATTGGGCATAGCTAATATTTGAGTGTGTTTCATGAATGGATCAATGATTGAGCATGATGGGCTAGGGATAACTTCCTTTAGTGTTGATATTTTGAAAGACATGGTTGCTTGTTGACATGCTTGAGTATTGAAGTCATTATGTTAAAACTAGACTATTGCTTTGAATCATTTACAAGTCCAAATGTCCATGCTATACAAAGAAGAAAAGAATATGATGAACATGTTAGGTAGCATTCACACTTCATAAATTATTTCTTTTATCATTTACCTACTCGAGGACGAGCAGGAATTAAGCTTGGGGATGCTGATACGTCTCCAACGTATCTATAATTTATGAAGTATTCATGCCATGTTTACAATAATTTTATATGATTTTGGTATGATTTGATTAGAACTAACCCGGACTGACGCTGTTTTCAGCAGAGCTACCATGGTGTTGTTTTTGTGCAGAAATAAAAGTTCTCGGAATGGGCTGAAAATTTACGGAGAATATTTTTGGAAAATATAAAAAATACTGGAGCAAAAAGCTGGGCCAAGAAGTGATCGAGGAGGCCACAAGCCTGGGGGGCGCCCCCCCCTAGGGCGCGCCCCTTGGCTTGTGGGCTCCTCGGGCACCACCTTGACGTGAGACCGACGCCAAAAACTCCTATAAATCGAGAAACCCCCAGAAAGAAACCTAGATCGAGAGTTCCGCTGCCGCAAGCCTCCAGAGCCACGAAAAACCAATCGGGAGCTCGTTCCGGCACCCTGCCGGAGGGGGAAACCATCACCGGAGGCCATCTTCATCATCCCAGCGGTCTCCATGACGAGGAGGGAGTAGTTCACCCTTGCGGCTGAGGGTATGTACCAGTAGCTATGTGTTTGATCTCTCTCTCTCGTGTTCTTGAGATGGCACGATCTTGATGTACCACGAGCTTTATTAATATAGATGAATCATATGGAGTTTTCCCCTCTCTATCTTCTTGTGATGAATTGAGTTTTCCCTTTGAAGTTTACTTATCGGATTGAGTCTTTAAGGATTTGAGAACACTTGATGTATGTCCTGCGATGGGATATCCGTGGTGACAATGGGATGTTCTATTGATCCACTTGATGTATGTTTTGGTGATCAACTTGCGGGTCCCGTGACCTTGTGAATCTATGCATCGGGGTTGGCACATGTTTTCGTCTTGACTTTCCGGTAGAAACTTTGGGGCACTCTTTGAAGTTCTTTGTGTTGGATTGAACATGATGAATCTGATATTGTGTGATGCATATCATATAATCAAGCCCATGGGTACTTGTGGTGACATTGGAGTATCTAGGTGACATTAGGGTTTTGGTTGATGTGTATCTTAAGGTGTTATTTTAGTACGATCGAACTCTAGGTCTGTTCGTGACACTTATAGGGATAGCTCATAAGATTGATCGGAAAAGATAACTTTGAGGTGGTTTCGTACCCTACAATAATTTCTTCGTTTGTTCTCCGCTATTTGTGACTTTGGAGTGAACTCTTTGTCGCACGTGAGGGATTTACATATGATTCAACTATGTCAGTATTGTTGAGAGAACTTGCACTAGTGAAAGTATGAACCCTAGGCCTTGTTTTCAAGCATTGAAATACCGTTTATGCTCACTTTTGTTACTTGCTACCTTGCTTTTTTTATATTTTCAGATTACAAAAACCTATATCTACCATCCATATTACACTTGTATCACCATCTCTTCGTCGAACTAGTGCACCTATACAATTTACCATTGTATTGGGTGTGTTGGGGACACAAGAGACTCTTTGTTATTTGGTTGCAGGGTTGTTTGAGAGAGACCATCTTCATCCTACGCCTCCCACGGATTGATAAACCTTAGGTCATCCACTTGAGGGAAATTTGCTGCTGTCCTACAAAACTCTGCGCTTGGAGGCCAAACACGAGTCTACAAGAAGAAGGTTCCGTAGTAGACATCATACGGGAAGATCTCCCTACCAACTAGGACACCAATAATAAAGTTGATAAGATCATCCTTCTCCTCCCAAGTTAGATGTGATCCATAAGTGTAGTGTGTCATGTCAATTATTTTCTGTGTTTCACTCGAAGAAACGAAATAAGCTGTAAATTATAAATTAACAAATTTAGTATGGATGAACGCCAACTATTTTTAAATATAGAATGCAAATTACTTGACAAATATGCATGGTTGATAAACTCACATGGAGGTAAAACAGGAAGCATATCGACATCCACCCAAATGTCGATGTTGCCTTCAATATGATCTTCAGGACGAAGATCGAAGGTTATTTCCATATCCTCCTGAAATCCATATGCCTTGCAAAGAGCTTCCCAATTTGAGCACCCTAATTCTGTGTTATTAACTGCATTCATTACTTTGACCAGAAATGTGTGACCATGTTTAGTCCTCAGGTTGGCTCTCCTCGTCTCGAAACTGTCGTGCTCTTCGAAACCGAGCCTCTCCAAGAAATACCGTCTTGCATGACAGGGGATGAACTAGTCGAATTGTATAAAACTTAAATTACACGTTGAAGCAAAGAAACAAAAGTCATGCTTAATTACGAAAAAACACTTGTCATCGTTTCGTACCGTAGAAATATTGAAGTCCTCATAAAGCTTCATGGTGAAGAACCTGCCATCTCACAGCCCAGGCCGGTCGCAAAGACCCTTATCTTCGCCGCACTGTTCGCACGTTTGGCACCTATGGTCGTCATCAGACGACGACATTTCCTGAAAAATACAGGCACTAGGAGGTGTTCCCTGCAATAACATATGCACATGACCAAATAGATCTAATTGCAATAACATACGCACATGACATATAAATTGATTATTACTTTCGGTCTGTCGAGGCTTTCCTTAAATAACTCTCATATCTCATGGTGTGTTGGTCCGCACTCTCTCACACTGATATGGTGGTGTATATATTGGTGGACACTCTCTCACACTAATTGTTCGACCGTCGGTGATGGGCGCAACCCCTCTTCTCTCCTTGCGCATTATACTGAGGTATATATCGCAAGAAGAGTAGAGGAAGAAGCACCCCCCCACGACAATAGTCGGGATTCCTCCATCAAGAACACACATGAAAGTCACACAAGGAGCAACGATAGACCGAAAGTCACACACGCATTATAACAATATAATATCACTAATACAATTATAATGAACTCGAATATAATATCACTAATACATTTATAATGAACTCGAATATAATATCACTTATCCAGTTAATGCATCATCAAATATTAACTAATACATCTCGAATATTATCATATAAGATCACTAATAGAGATCGAATATCCTAGAATCCAAAGTGGAGGACGGTGAACTCGGCTCACTAGCGGTCTCTAAGTCGCTGACGGTGGACACCAAAGATAAGGAACCATCACCGGATCATAACTCGGGTGAGATCCCTGAAGAACCTGCCAGGTATTGGAGAACCTGGCGTCCAACGCCGCCATGTAGCGACGGACCACCTCCGCGGGGGCCCACTGCCTCTGCACCGAAAGTGGCCCACGTGACCGCCACCAAAGAAGCTCCGGGTTGACGACAAGACCAGGATTCCACACCAAGGTCTGAGCCCGGGAAGGTAGCACCTCCAAGTGCCAGCCCGGCGGAGCCCAGTCCCGGACATTGCGCCTCTCAAGCATGATGTCGCCGCCGACTCGACGACGACGAGGATGCGGGCCAGGCATCGTCGACGTCGAGACAAATTCCTATGAGAACATTTTCTTATCGTTTAATGTTTTGCTTTTTTAGAAATGCGGGATTGGCATCGTCGAGGAAAACAAATTGTGGCTATAGCAAATATCATTTTATTTAACAACAATAAAACAACAATAACATTTTTAATAACAAAGCCTAGTGATGTGTAAGTTAGCAAATAAAGAGGCATCTTCCTCATAGATCAACAAATCAACTTAAAATGCCATCTTAATTTCCTAACTAACTTAAAATGCCATCTTAATTTTCTAACTAGACCTGGATCCGCCACTGACCGCCACTGCTTCGGCTGGCAATGGACGCGGGGGACGATGGTAACCGCGGGGGTGAGGGAGGATAGCTAGGAGGAGGAGGGGAAGGGCGGTGTGGCCGGCGGCTCACCTAGGAGGAGGAGGAGGCCGGAGCGGACTCGGGGAGGCGACGGCGTCGGGAGGCGGCGACGGGGACGGCGTCGGGGATGGCGTCGGGGGCGGCGACGAGGAGCGAGCGGGCTCGGGGAGGCGACGGCGTCGGGGAGGCGATGGCGAGATCCGGCAGCCTGGCGGCGTCGAGGTGGTTTTCGGCGCCGTCGGGGGAGAGGGAAAGCAGATGGATTTGGAAACTTTTCCAAGTCCCGGTTGGTAGTTCCAACCGGGACTAAAGTCCCCCCCTTTAGTCCCGGTTAGGGCCAACAACCGGGACTAAAGGTAGTTTTCGGCAGCCTGAAAGGGCGGGAAGCCCAGCCCTTTCGTCCCGGTTGGTGGCTCCAACCGGGACTAAAGGTAGTTTTCGGCAGCCCGGAAGGGCGGGAAGCCCAGCCCTTTAGTCCCGGTTGGTGGCTCCAACCGGGACTAAAGGGGGAGTTTAGTCCCACCTCGCCAAGCGAGAGGCGCTCGCACCTGTTTATAAGCCCGGCCCTCTCTGCCTTGTTAAGTTCCTCTCAAATCCTAAATTCAAAGTGAAAATAGATGTGCTTGTAGAGAAAATTCAACCTAAATTCAAAGCGCTAGTACATCTATTTAGGTTACTAGCACTTTGAATTTAGGTTGAATTTTCTCTATAAGCGCATCTATTTTCACTTTTGCTATTTTTTATATTCTTTTTTTGCATATTAAAAGTTCTTAACAAAAAATACTTTATGAATATTCTTTTTGCTATTAAAGTTTTTAACAAAAATAACTTTGATAATTTTAGTTGCATAAATTTATATAATATTAAGTTAAATAACTTTGATCGGACGAAAACACGTCTATTACAAAGGGATTTCAATTTTTCGAACATATTTTAACTCAAGACTTTTTCTGCATTCAATATGCACCAGTCAAAGCCACATCATCACTTTTCAAACATTTTCTGACTTCATTTGCTAGTTTTCATGCATTTCATGATTTATTTTGAGCTCAAATCACCCTGAATTGAAAAGCACTGCAAATGAACTCTGAAATGGTTGAAAGTTGGCATGGTATCATAATTTCACCCACATAGCATGTGCTAAAAAGTTGAGAGGGTTACCGGAAAAACTGGATGCACTTCGTGTACAAACTAGACAATCTCTTTCGAAGTATCAGGGTTTCGGACGAAAACACGTCTATTACAAAGGGTTTTCAATTTTTTGAACATATTTTAACTCAAGACTTTTTCTGCATTCAATATGCACCATTCAAAGCCACATCATCACTTTTCAACCCTTTTCTGACTTCATTTGCTAGTTTTCATGCATTTCATGATTTATTTTGAGCTAAAATGACCCTGAATTGAAACACACTGCAAATGAACTCTGAAATGGTTGAAAGTTGGCATGGTATCATAATTTCACCCACATAGCATGTGCTAAAAAGTTGAGAGGGTTACCGGAAAAACTGGATGCACTTCGTGTACAAACTGGACAATCTCTTTCGAAGTATCAGGGTTTCGGACGAAAACACGTCTATTACAAAGGGATTTCAATTTTTTGAACATATTTTAACTCAACACTTTTTCTGCATTCAATATGCACCATTCAAAGCCACTTCATCACTTTTCAACCATTTTCTGACTTCATTTGCTAGTTTTCATGCATTTCATGATTTATTTTGAGCTAAAATGACTCTGAATTGAAAAGCACTGCAAATGAACTCTGAAATGGTTGAAAGTTGGCATGGTATCATAATTTCACCCACATAGCATGTGCTAAAAAGTTGAGAGGGTTACCGGAAAAACTAGATGCACTTCGTGTACAAACTGGACAATCTCTTTCGAAGTATCAGGGTTTCAGACGAAAACACGTCTATTACAAAGGGATTTCAATTTTTTGAACATATTTTACCTCAAGACTTTTTCTGCATTCAATATGCACCATTCAAAGCCACATCATCACTTTTCAACTCTTTTCAGACTTCATTTGCTAGTTTTCATGCATTTCATGATTTATTTTGAGCTAAAATGACCCTAAATTGAAACGCACTGCAAATGAACTCTGAAATGGTTGAAAGTTGGCATGGTATCATAATTTCACCCACATCCATTGCCGGTTCAACTGCGTGCATTATATAATTAAATGTATCAAAAACCATTACAAAACATCATGAATAGAGAAGTGATCAAATGTTATTACAGAAAAAATAAATACATAAAGTTCATACATAGTTCTCATAGAACAACATACAGCTCTCTAGAGCATCTAATTAAAACATAAATTGAAACTAACATACAACTATGTAAAACTTTTAAATGCAACAACAAATGCGATCATAATCGCAACTAAGGTAACAATTGATCCAACAGCATAATGATACCAAGCCTCATTATCAATGGCATATTTTCTTATCTTTCTAATCTTCAAGCGCATTGCATCCATCTTGATCTTGTGGTCATCGACGACATCGGCAACATGCAACTCCAATTTCATCTTCTCATCCTCAATTCTTTTCAATTTTTCTTTCAAATCCTCGTTTTCTTTTTCAACTAAATTTAACCTCTCAACAAGAGGATCGGTTGGAATTTCCGGTTCACATACCTCCTAGATAAACACATCTATGTCACGTTGGTCGGCACAATTGTCATAAAGACTAAATGAAACAAATAGTTATAAAAGATAATATACCACATCCGAATCATAGCCCGGGCGAGGGCCGACGTGGGCGGATACCATGACCATGACACTATATAATAACAAACAATAATAAAAGTAAGAAATTTATACAAGTATCTATGTCAATCATACAAGTAAGAACTTTTTTCTTTTAAAATGAAGATAAGAACAAGAGGCTCACCACAGTAGTGCCGACGACGAGATCGGCGGGGGAGATCGACGACGGTGAGGACGGGGACAGGACGTGACGGACCGCCAAACCTAGACAAATCTTGGGGAAAATGGAGCTTGGATGTCAAGCTTGGAGAGGAGAAAGCTTAAGCATGGCTCGGGCATTTCATCAAACACCTCGTGTGCATAGGAGGTGAGAGCAGAGCAGCACACACCTCGCACACGCCGGCCGGCCAAAAAATAGAGGAGTGAGCAGGCAGGGGCGAGCATATATTCTGGCCCGTTTCAAAGCCCTGTTTTCTACTAGTGAAACTAAGAAGAGGATTTGAGCTCAAACTGAGGACGGGGACGGGAAGGCACTAAGTAAACCACACACCTACACATGCAAACTAAGAAGAGGATTTGAGCTCAAATTGCTTGCATATAAATCAAATGAACTCCCACATAATTACTCCCAAACAGTAATGAGAGATGAAAGGATGAAGTTGCTAACCTTTTAGAACTATGGGGTGCCTCCAATCTTCACAAATCTTGGCAAAAATGGATGGGTGCCTCCAATCTTCACAAATCTTGGCAAATCCTCATGAGCTCAGGGGACGGAAGAAAACAAAGAGGATAGAAAGGAGAGCTTGGGCTCGGGCTGGAAGAAGCATCTATATAGGAATTTCTATAGTCCCGGTTGGTGGTACCAACCGGGACTAAAGGGTCTCGCATGGGCCCTAGCCCACCGCAATCCTGCCACCACCACTTTAGTCCCGGTTGCTAACACCAACTGGGACTAGAGGTTCCTCACGAACCGGGACTAAAGCATAGGCTCATGAACCAGGACTAGTGGGCGCATTAGTCCCGGTGCAAAACCCGACCGGGACTAATGCTCTGGTTCAAAGGCCTGTTTTCTACTAGTGTCCCGTCAGCGCCCGTATCTTGTCCAGCATGGGAGGTAGCCCAGATGTGCCACCCTCCGCAACCAGTCAAAGGACGGAGGCGGAGAAGAGAGAATCCACTGAGGTCGTTGACGAGGACGAGAAGCGGTCACCACAATAGCAGCATCAGCGTGACCACCAAGTCCTGGAAACAAGAGGAGGACGAGGAGGAAGAACGGAGGTGGCCACGAACCTGCCCAGCATGTGTACCACTCAGCTAACACACATTCCAGTCCACTTTAGTCTTCCAATTACATATATAGATATATGCTGGATGGAGTGTGTTGCTATGGCTGCTTATACTGGTAAATTTATCTCCCATTAACTCTGATAACTTGATGATTAAGATACAAGATGATTTTGGGGTTGTGTTATGGGTGCAAAACATTATGTATAAATTGTATATGATCTAGAGGACCTAAGTTTTCGTCCACTACTACCAGTTGTGATTTATAGGCCATCAAGAACACACTCTTGGGTTTATGTTGATCGGAGGTTCCAGCACTTGTTGATAAAATGACCGAAGTAAACCTTTGGATTTCCTTGGGGTTGCTACATTTTGTTCTCTTGCGACGGATGTTGATAATAAAACATCAAGCATATCTCCATCTGGGACACATATTCAGATTGTCGTCGAGGTCGAGACACATGCAAGTCCAACTTTCATTGCAACCAACTAATTTTTCTACATGTTCTATGTTGACATAGCTTTATCGTAAAGACAGTAGTTTGGACCGTGTGGTAGGACATGGAGCGTTATATAGGCTCTCTCGAGCGTTTTTTCTTCTACACTACAATTTTCTACGCAGATCGCATTCACCAGAGTTTGGGAGCCTACATCAGAGAGTCAGTATTTTCTTTATATGGATGGAAAGACATGTGGTTCAGACACATTTGTAAACTATCACTTGTTTGATTAGTGTTGTTGTATAATTTTTTGTTGTTGTTCGATGACAACGCACAGACATTAAGCTAGTTAATTAAGCTAGTTATATTAGTACAAGAGAATGCAGCACATGGTTGGGAGGAGAGCGATCCATCCGACATTTGGTTACTTTGCCAGTGGACGGGGCTATGCGCAACTGATTTCTGGAAGAAATCAGCCGGCTGAGTAATACTTTTCTAAATCCAAAAAATAAAAGCAGCTTTCGGGGAATTGCAAAAACTAGATAATACCCTGCGTGTTGCGGCGGGAATTGGATGCAATGCATTTGGATGATATTTTTTCCATAGAAGACGAATGTTTGGACGGACAATATGATAATTGAAAATTGGAACATTGTTTGCTTCATCATGAAGAACATAAACTGATCCATTGATGAATTTACTTTAATACACACTTTGAGTACATTACGAATATAGGGCCGTCCTCGTTTCCAATGATCCTAATTGCAAAAAAACTAATCTTCTTCGTTGAACATATAGGGGTCTTCTTCATGAATTTACTTTAATAATCGGTACATCATGAACATAGGGTCTTCTTCGCTGAAAACTACTCCATTACTAAGGGAACCCTATCTTCGATCCTAATTGCAAAAAAGAACATAAACTGATCCATTCATGGATTTACTTTAATACACATTGTAGGTTTTTATCGAGATAATAAGCGCACGAAAGAACATAAATTGGATCCATTCATGAATATATTTGAACACACATTGTAGATCTGTATTGCGATCATAAGTGCAAAAAAAAACAAAGAACATAAACATGACCCACTGATAAGTTGGTAGTTGAACAAAATTTGTAAGTTCCTTGGTTACAATAGAAGGTGAGCAAATTGGTATGAACATAAGGACTATGTTATTTCTGGTTGTAGGCGATGTACGTTATTCCTCATTTGTAGTGGAGTGCAAGTTGTGCTGTCTGTATTGGAAAATGCAACGTTGTCAAGAAAAAGTAAATAACACAATATATTACTGGTTTTTTAAATCAGAAATGAAAGTTTATATAGTTAATCTAAAGTACTTACATTGTCCAAATGTTCCTGTTGTTGCATTTTTTTGGAAGTGTATCTACATTCCTGTTGATGGACATTTTTTGGAACTGTAAATATATGTTGGAAGAAACTCGTATTGTTGGCTAAATTTGTATATAGGGTGTGAGAAACAATGCATACTCATGCTTGTGCTTTTTCGTAGTAGTTTCTTCCCGTTCCTTTGAGCTACATTTTAGAAAATTGGTTCCATTTATTAATTCAGATATTGAAAGTAATAAAGCATGAATCAATTGGGCAAGAGAATATAAATGTAACCCAAGAACCTCCCTGTACTTCAAATAAGTTATCCGTTGGCAAACATACCAAAAGAACCGATTATGTGAAATTAACATTTAGTTAGTAAAAGCTTGGTAATCTTCCAGACTTAAAAAAAACAAAATTACTTGTGCTGGAGCAGGCAAAGAATTTTAGAAGACAGAGCTAGGCTTTAGCTTGACAGCTCCATTAGTGTGACATGTAAATGCGAGTTAAATGAAGCCCGAGACCAGTTTAGGAAATGTGATCTTAAGGTACTGCCAAAGGATTTATGTGATTTGTATTAATGTGTAGTTTAGTTGTTGTTAATGCTTACTTCTAACTGCTACCAAGAAGTTTGTATGTATCTTATGTAGTTATTGGAGAACCATGGTGCACTAAGGTTTTGTGAGTGTTTTCATACCTGTTAGATTTTTTGGTATCACCCTCAGTAAAATCAATTCTTCCTTTTGCGTGGATCCTGATTTAATGTACATCATAGATGTAAAGTAGGCTTGATCAGAGGAATACAATAAGTTGGAGGTTTATGAAAGATTACATGAAGCAACATATAGAAAAGAGCAAGCTTTTGATTTACTGAACTAAGTGCAGAAGGGAAAAAGACTAACATTGAATTCCATTTGGACTTCCACATAAAAGTATCATTATGATAAGTCATATAATGGAGAAGCAATAAGAGAGATGTTTAAAATCCAAGTTGGCAGTACATTATAATTAGACATAGGAGTTTAATAACTATGGAAGTTTATGAAGCATTACCTGTTTTCGCTTTCTTTTATGCTGATAGACATTGGCTTATGAAGCATTACCTGTTTTCGCTTTCTTTTTGCTTTCTAGTGATTACATCCAAACGCATGTGACGGTTCTCGGTGGCAACATGTGAGTTTGATTGAGGAGCGGAATCAGGTATTGATGGACGGTGTGCCCGTCCACGTCCACGACCACGTCCACGTGGAACTCCTCGTGTATGACCAACCCCATGCTCACCTGGATAACACGAAGAACTTTCTGTGCTATCCATGTCGGCAACCGTAACAAACCCATGGGAACGGGAATAGTTGAATGCGGGGCAAAATGGAAGACACTTTTGTTTAATTGTTCCACATGAGAATTGAAATGTAAGGGTACATGTTGAATCAAGCAAAACGTAATTCAGATTTGGATGAAGCAAACTATTTGGATGAACCAAACAAAACTCCATAATAGGCAAGGAATTAAAATGCAAGGCTATGCATTGAATCAAGTAAAATAAAATTTACATATTAATGAAAATCCAGAATAAGGGAAGACACAAAGTTTCAGGAGTAGTAGCACTGGATGGGAACATTGTATACTAGTACGAGTTGTAGAAATGAGGCGCATGGTCATGCAGCAAGGGAAGAATAACCAAGATGATTGAAGTGAGCAGCACCTGAAAAGTCCAAATTTGAGATTCAATCAGCAATATTTCAAGAGGGAATGTCATGGAGAGAGGAGAGAGTTGCTAACTAGCGGAAGCAGTATGAACACCCTATGGCAGACGTCCACCCATGTTGGAAGATGATGTGAAAAGTATGAGCGGAGGTGGGGCAGACTTTAAAGGGCATTTTTTTCAGTTTCTTCTGCAGATCGTGGGGAGAGGAAGTGGAGCGTCAATCATCAATTTCTTCAGTTTCTTCTGCAGTTCATGGGGAGAGGAAGTGGAGCATCAACCATAAATTACCTGCAGCAGAATGGTTTTTTCTTACAACCATCAGTTTCCTTAGTGTGGGCCATTTTGAGCATTGGGCTGCAATTGATTTGAAGCAGTGGGCTGTTTAGGTTGGCGTCAGCAAAGGAAAAAAAATAGTAGGATTGGACATTCATCTGCAAATCCGTCGACCCAACGATTGAAGGTAAGGTACTGCAAGCTTCTTCTTCGGCCATGGCGGGGAGTCAGGCCATGGCCATGGCGGCGGCAGGAGGCGGCAGGAGGCACTTGTGGTAGACGGGCGAGGTACTCCTTCCCGAGCCATCGGACATGTGCTGCTCGGGGATGCTCCCGTCAGGCCATGGCCATGGCGGCGGCGAGGAGGCGGGGGGAGAAGGTGGCGACGGCGATGGTCCCATCGACTGGGGCGGGTGATGGGGTGCCCGCATCCGGAGCGCCGCCGCCGCCGTGAGGACGATCCGGAGCAGAGGAAGGGGATGAGGAGGTGGCTCCGTAGGAACTAGGGTGGGCGATGGGATGGCTGGCAGCATTCGGAGCGCCGCCGCCGTGAGGAGGATCCGGGGCGGAGGAAGGGGATAAGGAGGTGGCTCTGACTATATCTGGACGTCAAACTCGAGCTTTCTGGCTCGGCTCGGGCTCGCCCAGGCTCGGCCCGAGTTTGATTCGGCCCGAGAAATAAAAAGGCCGAGCCGAGTTGCGTTATTGGGCTTGTTTCGGCCTTGGGCCGAGCTCAGCTCGGCTCGAGCCAGCCCGTGAGCTCGTCCAACTCTGCAGCCCAAAGTGGCCCAGCACCAGTCACTTGACCTAGCGCTCTACCTCACCCCGAGCAGCACTCATCCTCTTTCCCCGCAGAGCTAGGTTAGCTAGCCTCCACCGGCCGCCGCCATCGCAGTTCCTTGTGTCGCCGATGACACACACGCCGCTTATCCAGATCGCCCAAGGAGCCATGGAGAAGAGGAAAGAGAGGTCATTGACCTCCATTCTTGGGAAGGAGCCAGCGATAGGAAAAAAGAAAAAGGGCAGAAGCAAGACCTCCAGCTCCATGGACGCCGGCATCGAGCCGTCCGTTCGCTCCAAGGCCAATCCAAGCATCGTCCTTGTCGACCCGCATGTGACGGCAAAGCAGCAGGCGCAAGCACGGCCACCCCCGCCTCCGCCTCGGCGTCTACCTGACAACAAAGGTATCGGCGCGCGGGCGGCAGCTGCTGTTGCATCCGGCTGGACCGGCTCCGCGAACACCTCCGTCACGCCTACTTCTCCGGCTGAAGCTGAGTCCTGGGTAAGCACTAAGCAGTGGCCTGCCCTTCTTTCCTCTGGATATAAATGTCTCATCTAGCAAATGATGTAGTTTGTGAAATAAAGCTTGTGAGCTTGCTGTGTGATGCATAGGGATAAGCCAGAGAACAACAAAAGAAGTAGTAAATTTCCTATTGTTTCCACTTGATTTATGTCGATCTGCTATTGTCCATTATAATCTGTTGTGCTTAAGTAATTGATTGTTTCCTGAAGATTTGCATATGACTAAGTCTAACGCAACCAGAGTCCTCCAGTTTTGCCCCTGCAGATATTTTGTAGCAATTGCATAATATTTTACAGTCTGTAACATGATTGTCTATTTCTGATGTAGCAGGTTATTATTCTGTCTGCTAGCCTAGCTAGCTTTGTGTAGGAGAAATCAAGTTATTATTTTGGCTGTTCATTGGGTGCATTTGAATGTATATGTTGTACAACATTGGGTGCATTTGAGTGTATATACTGTCTAAAAAGTGAGTATTTATGCCCATGTAATGCCCCTGTTTATTGAGGGCTCAATTGTTTTGTTGTAGAAACTATAGATGGATGCATATGTTTAACTTCATTCTTGCTGTCCTAATCATTGTTTGAACAGGAACATGAGCCGGAAGAGGATCGTGTCCAGGAGCAGGATGAGGAAGAGAAGGATGAGAATGTGTATGTGCCTGCTGATGAGTCTGAGTCTGAGGAAGAAGAGAACTCGTATGATCTTAGAGATGACATGTCAGAGGATGAAATGGATATTGTTCAGTCCCCTGGAGGTGGGACTGATGTGTTTGATGTTAGTTCAGAAGAAGACAATGCAAGAACAGGAGAGAAACGCAAGAAAGGGGTGAAAGTCAAGCGTAAGGTCACTACCAAGGGAAGTAGCAAGTCTAGTACTAGCAGGGAGAGTTCAGATTGTTGGACTTTTTTTGAGAAGGTGATGGTGAAAAAAAATCAGAAAAGGATCCCAAGGTTGAAGAGTTGAAGGCAAAGTGCATGCATTGCCACAATTTATACATATATGTTCAAGGTTCAAGCACCACAACACTTAATAGGCATATGAAGAAGTGTAAGATCTTCAAGAACAAGGTTGCGACGAAACTTATACAATCACGGCTTGGGTAGAAGCCGTCCAATGTTAGAGGTGAATCCGGTCTTCCTCTAGGTGTGCCATCCAATGGGTATGAGCAGACAACTATGAAGGAGTTGATTGCAAAAATGGTGGTTGTCCATAACTACTCATTCAGGATGGTGGAACATGAGTGGTTCAATATTGTGATGAAATACTCGAACCCGCTATATCAAGAAATTGGTAGGAAGGCAATAAGAGCTGAGTGTTTGAGGGTTTTCAAGAAAGAGAAGGAAATCCTTAAGGCAGCCCTGAAGAATGTGGACCACATTAGTCTCACTACAGATATGTGGACAAGTAACCAAACCATTTCTTATATGTGTGTAGTGGCACACTATATAGATAAACATTGGAGGATGCAGACTCGTGTGCTTGTGTTCATGGAGTTGGACCCCCCTCACAGCGGAAACGTCATGGCTGTTGCGTTGTTTGAATGTGTGACTGAATGGAAGATAGAAAACAAGATAGTGTCCATCACACTAGACAATGCATCAAACAATGATTCGGCTGTTAGAGATTTGAAGGCAATGTTTTCTGTTCGAAGAGGGACAGACTTTGAAGCCAAATATTTCCATGTCCGGTGTTGTGCTCACATTGTCAACTTGGTAGTGCAGGATGGGACAGCCTGCATGAGCACTTTGGTAACGAATCTAAGGGAGACAGTGAAGTACTTCAAGAAGTCCCCTTCCCGGCTGCACAAATTTGTTGAGATTTGCAGGAGTTTAGGCCTTGAAATTGGAGCGCGTTTGACCCTAGATGTTTGCACGAGGTGGAGTTCTACTTACAAGATGTTGGAAACTGGCCGACCATATAGGCAAGCCTTGGTGTCTTATGCTGATTCGGATGCCAACTACAAGTGGAAGCCTACAAACAAAGAATGGGATATGTTTCAGCTTATTAAACCATTGTTGTTTGCTTTTGCTAGAGTGACTACAGCCTTTTCAGGTCAATCATATCCCACCGCCAACATATTTTACCCCCACATTGTGAGTATCAAAATTGCTTTGAGAAAAGCCATGGTTCATAAGGAGAAAACCTACAATGCTATGGGACATGCTATGATGGACAAGTTCAACAAATATTGGGAAGAACCAAACAATGTCATGGTTCTTGCCACTTTCCTGGATCCAAGGTACAAAATGAAGTACGTGGATTGGTGCTTTGGGCAGATCTATGATGAGGATAAGGCTGAAACTGAGTTGTCTGCATTCAAGAAAGATTTGGACAAGTTGTATGAGAAATTTGATTCTCAAAAGAGGCAAGCTGAACCTCAATGCAAGAATACTTGCAATACAAGTACCTCAATGCCACCTACAGATTCTGAGTTTCTCTCATTCTTATCATCCACTTCTACAAAACGATCTAAGAGTGAATTGAGAAACTATATGGATGATGCAAATGAGGGTATGGTTGCCACTTTCAATCTGCTAGAGTGGTGGAAGGTGAATGCACTTAGGTATCCTGTGTTGGCAAACATGGCAAGAAGATTCTTAACTATCCCTGCTAGCTCGGTGTCTTCGGAATCCACTTTTAGAACCGGTGGAAGAATTCTGGATGATTATCGAAGCTCTCTAAAACCATACATGGTGGAGGCATTGGTGTGTGGCGGAAGCTATATCAAGGGTGCTCACAAAGACTTAAATGTGTTGGTATGATTTCGATCTATGTTTTATGTCGTATGATTTCAATATGCATCATGTTATTGCCATATACTAAAATTTTAATGGCTAACTTGCACAAAACTAGGATGTGGAAGAAGATGATGAGGAGGAGGATGTGGAGAAGGTCAAATTGCCTAAAAGTGTGGCAGATTGCAACTACTAGTAAGTATGTTACTTGTAAGATTTTTTTTTAGTTTACTTCTGTTACTTGTAGGCTTTTCTTATTTACAATAACCATTGTTACATGTAGGATACATTGTAGGGAGAAGACCATCAAGATGCATTTGTTAAATTTGCACATGGAAGTAAATCAAGCAATGGATCTATATTGGTGGTCACCCTTGAATGATGGAGTTCTTGAATGGCTTATGTTGCCATTGAACTTTAGATGTGACATATGTCAACTTCTCAACCTTGGACTATTAAGTTTATGTTGTCATTGAACTTTGAACTATGGATGTGACATATGTCATCTTATTTTGCTAAACTCATGAATGGTTTATGTTCATCTCAAGTGCTTCAGTGCTGTCCAAACTTGGGTGCATTTGATGTCCAAATTTCAGTGTACTTGCTGTCCAAACCTGTGTGTATTTGCTGTCAATAGTTTCAGACATTCAGTGTTAATGCTGTCCAAACTTGGGTGTACATGCTGTCAAAGTTTCAGGCTTTCAGTGTTGATGCTGTCCAAAGTTAGCACTTGGGTGTATTTGCTTGAGTATTTGCTGTCAAAGTTAGCACTTAGCACATATAAATACTACTGTATTAGGAAGAGAGGGAGTAGTCTGCACGCTGATGTGCAGTGCACACGAGCTGCCGAGTTGGACCGAGCCAGCACACAGCTCGGGTCGAGCCTGGTACTTAGGCTCGCCTGAGCAGTTAGCTCGGGTTGGCTCGGCTCGTGCTGGGCGAGCTAATGGCTGGCTCGGCCCGAGCTCGGCTCGGCTCGGCTCGCGTCCAGGTATAGCTCTGACCACCGGCAAGGGAGGCTGGCGGCGACAGGAAATCGCGAGGGGACCAGGGGCGGGCGTGGCCGCGTGGGGAATTTTGTTTTTTCTTTTCAAAGAAAATGACCTTAGGAGGTGGGCTGCGTGGGACTGCTTAGGTGTGACGTGGCTGACTGTGATTGGATGCTGACGTGTCTATGTTGCATGTTGAGATAAATCAAAAGTAGTGGGGTGAACTTCTTAACTACTCCCTCTCTCTCAAAATAACTACTCGTCTCAACTTTTTACTAGCTTTAGTAGAAAGTTATACTAAACCTAAAACACTTAATTTGGAACTGAGGGAGTATATAGGATACCACGAAAGGGGTTGGCCCATTACCCCACAAAGATGAGGTATGGTCCGAACCTTGGACCTAAATCGTCCTAGCCGGCCCAGAGGTCAGGCAACCGGGTCACACGAATCCGGGAAGGAGATGGAAAGGGTTTGGATCGCCGCCAAAAAGGGCGAGAATTAGTAGACGCTCTTCCTCGCCACCGTTCGATCACGTCGCGGAGGCCTTCGACGATCGCTGGACAGCACCAGCGCAACCGCAATTAGCCGTACATCCAGGCGAGTTGTCCGTCGAGAAGATGGGCTCGAGGGGAACCGACTCGGCGGCGGAGGAGGCCGTCGGTGTCCTCCTGCACGAGTCCCGGAGGCTGCGCTACAGGATCCAGTCCCTGGCATCCGTCCTCAGGGAATCCAACTCCGGCGTCCCCGTCCTCTCCTCGGACAAGGCCAACACGCTGCTCCTCGTGTCGCGCGCGCTCGCCAGCATCTCCGGGGAGATAGCCAGGAGGCATGGATCCCCAAATCCACGCAAATTTGCTACCGAGGAGGACCAGGTTTGCTCCTACCAAGAGCACCGCGCCCGCTGGGAATCTACGTGGGGCGGCCCCATGGGAAACACCGGTGGCTTCCATGATATAAGTACGTAAGAAAGAGTTCATATGCATACTAACCAATCTCGCTCCCTGATTTTCAAAAAAAAGTTGAATTTCTAAATGTAATGCACTTGACTTTGGTGCTGCAGCCACACTGAGTCCTATGCACTTTACGCGTCGGATGCCTGTTGACATCCCCGACCACATCTACATCACCGACGCCTTGCAGATCTACTCCTTCAAAATTCTTCGACTCAATGCCAACCTGAACTGGCCGCTCCACGTGTATGGGGTGGTCGCTGCCCGAGACGATGTAGACAGCAACCGCAACCTTCTGTTCTGCCGGTCGAGGGCTAACTGCCAAGTGCTCACTGAAAAGGTATATACATGTATATAACATCAAGTTTTCTTTGTTTGTATTTTCTTCCTCACACATGCGATCTTATTGATCAGTCCATTTTAATGAAGTATTATCAGTAATGATAACGATGACGATGATGCTTGCAGGATCCTTTTCTTCGCTTGACCGGCCCTTCCCGTGCAATTCAAGCCAAGGCACCTGTCGACTTTGAAGTCGAACTAAAGATAAAATACGGAACCGAGTCCCAAGATATAGCATTCTTCTGCTCTACTAACCATCACCATACTAGCCATCATACCGCTTGGTTCCCCGGTTCCTGTTGTGATGCAGAGTTAAGCCTTAAGACAATTTATAGAGCGGTTCAGGCCACTATCCTGGGTGTTTGCGTAGTGGAAGGTGGGCCGCCTTTCGAATATGGATGCCGAGTTGCTTGCGACGTGTCTACGGCAGAGGTTATTGAGGATCCCCCGCCAAGCCAAGTTGTGTTACTTGATTGTCCTGGTGAACACATGGCTACAGGATCAGATGGTTATCTTAATCTGTCAAGGAATGTTGTCACCGTAGAATTACACGGAACACTAAACGTTGTCATACAAGCCTACTCTGAATCTGGTGCTATTGCTCAACAGGCTGATGTCGATTTCCCTGCCCAACATTGCCAGATAAGTAAGGGTGAGTGTTTTGTTGGCAACTCTAAGTTGGAGATTGTTGTTGCTTGGTCCCTCCTTGTTCAGGATAAGCTGGATGTATTGTAGGAGGAATATACCGCCTCTCTAGAGGGCAATATATATTGGACAAGAGTGATCTATGTTTGCTAGGCTCATTTCCTAAACTGTTAAAGAATTAAAGTATGTTGACCAAATATGTAACATGACAACTTTTGTGTATGAACTCAAGTTGCTCTTAACCAAATCGTTAGCTACAAACCATATGTTGTGTATGCTTTCTCGCCGCCTGGAGACCGGGACCTCACTGCGCACATGTCCTCCCGCCCAGAAGGTGGATGGCCCGGCCCCAAAAGAGGCCTCCCTCAACATGAACATCGTTTTTGGGCCGCCTATTGTTTGGTCCGGGAGATCGGCCGGTGAGGTGGAGTGGGTTGGGGGCCGAGCTTGGCCGCGGCAGCGCTAATGACCAACCAGCTTGGGCGCCCTGGAGTCACAGATGTCGAACTGAAACCCCTCCCGCTGCGTGTTGAGCGGCACGGGGGATCATGCGCTGATTTTCTTGGTCAGCTCTCCGACGTCGTAAACCAAAATCAAACATTTGTATGTACTACTTCTAGAAAAAGCCTACGTTCTATGAGATAAGAGAGAAGGAATAACAACCTGGGCGCAAAAAGGAACATATTCGCGCGCGCATGCAGTGTTTGCATCTGAGGAAGGAATCCGAGGAAACAAAGTTGTTCACTCGGTTGGGGCCTATAAGAGCATCTATGGTAGATCCCGTAAACCGGGCCATCCGAAATAATGACTGTCGGTTTACGGAAAGAGGAGTTTTTTTGGGCCCGAAAAGATCCTGTAAATTTGAACACCCTGAAAGAAAATTTGCGGGATCCTGAATACTGCGGGTGGTTTCGGCCATATCTACTGAAAAACCCCCTCTTTTTGCTGGACCCACTTTCCTTGGCGCGATCTCCATTTCCGCCCGCTTTCGTTTCCACCTCGCTCCCCGCTGTCGTCGCCGCTGCACCTCCCCACCGGTTCTTGCTGCCCTGGCTGCCTCATGCCGCATCTATTCCACCAATTTTGGGGTGGGGTGGGGGGGGGGGGTGCCCATTGTCTCAGCAGGCTCGCGGCGCTGCTAGAGCCATGGATCCGCCCCGGAGCTTGGCGCGCGGCCTTGCAACTGGCGGATCCGGTTGGTTTCGGCATTAGTGAGCCTCGGAATCGACAGGGAGTCACCCGCGCACGTCGATGGAAGGAATTTTGGCGGGCTTTGCTTCGGCCGTAGGGGGAGAAGAAAGGGGCGGTCAACTTTGCTTCGGTCGGTGGGGGAGAAGAAAGAGGCGGTCTTCTTTTCTTTGGGTGACGGTATTTTCAATGCCCGCCGATTATTTTGATTCAATTTCCGCCAGTGAGATTCGGGTGAAATTCACAGGCGTTCATTTTGTAGATGGATTGGATTTCTTCCTCGTCTTCTTCGTCGGATGATTCGGACCTAGTGTTGCTGCATTTCGTGGGCAAATTTGAGAAGGGCCCGAAGAAAAAGCACCCCGGATCCATGGTTGGTCGGCTATGCATTGCCCACAACTGAGTGCTCGGCGACAAGATGATCATGAAGGACTAATTCGCCGGGGTACCGACATAACCGGCTCACCTCTTTTTTAGGCGGTACCAAAATGTGTAGGTCTCTTTTCGTGCGCATCGTTGAAGCTTGCCAGCAAAAATGTCGTTTTTCACCCAGCATAGGAATCATCCACCATTGTGCTCGAACCCGTGGCTTCACGTGATTTAGGAATTTGGCATTGTTTCTTTGGTTTGTTGGGGTCTGTCAATGATATCAATGTCTTACAGCAATCTCATCTACTAGCTGAAGCACAAAAAGCTTGCCGAAAGAATATTGAGAGGGCATTTGATGTGTTGCAAGTCCGGTTTACTATTGTTCGAGGTCCCGCTCGCTTCTGGGATAAGAAATCTCTCAGAAACATCATGACTCCTTGTCTAATTTTACATAACACGATCATCGAGGATGAAAGGGATTTGGACTTAGAGTTTTATTATGACAATGTTGGTAGCCATGTGAAGCTTGCCAGGGATGAAGATGAGATCACTGCATTTCTTGACATCTACAAGAAGATCGAGAACCGTACTTTACACTTCCAACACTAGGAAGATCTTATTGAGCATCAGTGATAATTCTATTGACAATAGATTTCTATTTTTATTTAATGAATTTCATATGTATTTGTGTGTGAATTGAACAATTTTTTGTTGTAATAATTATTTGAATTCAAATATTTTTTGTAATGAAGATGATTGTAGTCTGATTTGCCTGAACCATTTACATTCATGTGTTTAATTCATTTTATGATTCTATTCGGTTCACATTGTTGAAAATCAAGATTTTACAACATTTATGGCATCGCGAGTCCTCCGGCGCGGAACAGATCCCCTAAACTCGTCTCGCAAAATATTTGCGGCAGGAGTTTACGGGATCTATTCCGCCGGAGGCCTCGCCGTATCGCAAAAATATTTTACATGCGCCCGTAAACGATTTTTACGGAACGGACGTATACCGAATCTGCTAAAGATACTCTAAATCATCCTAATAGGAGTGTGCAGATGTGCGGACGCGGAGTATGTGATCCTGAGCACCAGTGATCCCGGACGAACAGTAAAATCCGAAAAAATAGTAAAAAAGGTCAAAAAAATCTGAATTTTTTTGGCAAGAAACATTGATGTTTTTTCTACATGCGTGCAAATTTTTATGATGAAATTATAAAAAAAACAAAATTGGTGTTCCAAAAAACTGTTTTTGGAAGCACTTTGGAACAACAATTTTGTTTTTTTTGCCCACACCTCCACAAATGTAATTTGAACATAAAAATTTGCACGCATGTAGAAAAAACATCAATGTTTCTTGCCAAAAAAATTCAGATTTTTTTGAACTTTTTTACTATTTTTTCGGAGTTTACTGTTCATCCGGGATCACGGGGCTCAGGATCACATCATGACTTTCGTGTGCAGATCCTGTACTCCCAGTGATAGGGGTACTCCGGCTGCACCGTGTGCAGCACAGCTCTTGGATGGAAAATGTAGGTACAAGATGGAACGCGGACACCTCATCCTATGATGTTTGCAGAAAGCCCCCTATATAAGTACATAATAAGTTTTTTTTCCATTCTTTAGCTCCAAAAAAAAATCTGCCGCCCAAGTTTTGGAGCAGAAAAGCATGGACATATAATTTTTCCATTCTTTAGCTCCAAAAAAAAAAGTGCCGTCCAAGTTTCGGAGCAGAAAAGCATGCTACTAGGTGTACTTGAGCTAGGTTCACATATAACATGAACGAAAGTAAAAAAAAGAAATTAAAAACGAAAACAAAAAATGTAAAAATAGAAACGAAAAGGAGGCACGGGTGTCCCGCACAATGGGCTGGCCCATATGCTCGCGGGTCCACGAGGCGTTCAGCAAGTCGAATGCTTGTCTCGCCTAACGCGAGACATAGTTGCACCTGTTAACGGAGAGGCCTCCCTCAGCATGGACGTCGTTTTTCGGCCACCTATTCTTGGTCCGGGACTTAGGCCGGCGAGCATGGCAGCGGCAGCGCCGATGGCGAGCTGGCGCGGGCGCCCCGGTGTCGAGTCGAAGAGGTCGAACTAAAACCCCTCCTGCTGTTTGTTGATTTACTTGTTCAGCTCTCCGGCGTCGTAAACCAAAATCATTTTTTACTCGACGATTTTGCTGTCTCACATGAATTTATGACTCAAGGCGATAAGAACCATGAGAAACAACCTGAAAGTTGGTCGGAGAAGAAAGGAAATGGCGACAGAGGAGGTGTTGAGCGACGACAACCTGCTGGACGAGATCCTCCTCCGGCTCGACCTCCCCACCTGCCTCGTCCGCGCCTCCCTCGTCTCCACCCGTTGGCTCTGTGCCGTCTCCCGGCCGGCCTTCCTCCGCCGCTTCCGCAAGCTCCACGCGCCCCGTCTCCTCGGCTTCTATGTCGTCGGCGACGGCGTCCCGCGCCCTGAGTTCGTGCCGGTCCCCAGCCCTCCTGCGCTGGCCGCCGTTCTCCGCCGCGCCAGCTTCGGCTTCGACGCCTTCCCGGAGTTCTCGTGCACCATCGACGACTGCCGCAACGGCCGCCTCCTCGTTGACGGCTACAACATCGGCGGCACTCAGGTTGTCAGCCCGCAGCTGCATCGGCAGCATCACCTTGCGCCGGCCCTAGTCCTCCCGCCTCCGCCGCCGGCCAACCTCGACGGGGTCTCACACGACTACACCTTCCTCCCGGAGGACGGCGGCGACGGCGCGTCCTACCACCGCGTGGATCTGGAGCACCACGGCCGGCAGGTCTCGGCGCAGGTGTCCGTGCTTGGATCCGGCGCCTGGACGGTCCAGATCGCCAGAGCCGAGCTCCCGGAGCCGCCGGACAGAATCCCCAAACTAATCCTGCTCCTCCGCGGCAAGCTCTACATGGTGACCACGGCCGGATACATCCTCGGGTTAGACTTCGCCGCGGCGAGCTTCTTCGTGGTCCGGCTCCCGGACGGCGTCAGCTACCAGTACTTCGGCAGCCTGGTCCTGTCCCGAGGATATGAGCATGACGACGACCACCACGTCGACTCTGGTGACGGTGATCACCTCTACCTTTTCCATGTGGTGGATAGGTTTCAGCTGCAGGTCTGGCGCCGCCGGCCCTGGACGACGACGGCAGATGACGAGGCAGAGTGGGTTCTTGTGAACAACATCTGTCTGCGTGAAACGTGCGGCCATCTTGCGCAGCAGACGCTCGCGGGTTTCTCGGTGGTCGGGGTCGGGGACAACGCCGAGTTCGTCTTCTTGGAGGAGGAAAGTGGCGTCGTCGTCTTGATGTGGCTAGGAAGCAGGACGGTGGAGAAGGTGTATCAGAGGGACCCGGACAACGATGAACTCATCCTCGTGTATCCAGTTTCCATGATCTGGCCACCTGTCTTCCCTCCACATCAAGCAAGCATAATAAAATTCAGGAACCTGCAAGGAGAAGGAGAGCAAAGCTAAGCCTAGGCGCCTAGCTAAAGAATGGTTCAGTGATTTGGTATTACAGTAATTTTAGTGATTAAATGTACATTTGAGATGATGATCTTTTCGTGCATTGTTACATAAAAATATCAGAATAAAAATTCCGAGTTGCACCAGTGAGCTTGTTCTTTAATAGGTCAAGACTCCACAACTTCTGCAACTGGAAGCAGGGCAATTATTCCCGTATCTAGTTCACTCAAGGAATACCATGTCAGTTGATAACTTTATAAATATTCTTCATTAGCATGGAGTCATTCTGCGCCTCCACCTGTTAAAGAACAAGCTCGCCGACTGCAAGATTCGACCGCACATCGTCAGGGGAAAGAGAATTCAGAGATCTATAAAGTTAAGCCTATATTAGTAACTTCATCTACGGCTAACGATTTGCGTGTGGTGGAATCGTGCCGCTGATATTATGGCTCGGCGACAGATCGATAAAGTTGGGCAAGCCACCGAAGAGAAGCTATTGTTGACTCGTTGTTCAAGCTATCGTTGACTCGCTCTTCAACAGGGCGAGGCTCCATGATTTCTGCGGCATTGTCAGAGAAGCAGAGAAAAGTTAAGCCTATATTAATAACTTTTGATAATGATCTTTTTATGTATTCGTATATAAAAACTTCTGAATTAGAATGACAGGTGTTTATCATTCGAATTAAAAGTTTACCTATCATCTGTATTACTAATACATTCTTTTTTGTCGAGCTTTATAGTAGTAACTTTTGCGTCTTCTTTTTGTTCAGTACATATACTCCATAGCACCGCTTGTTGGAATATTATATGTTGATCTTATCTGCATTTTTTCTGTTGCTTTCCAATGGCATCAAGTGTGCTGCTTAGTGCTTACTACACTTCTTAAGTATATTAGTCTGTCATTCACTAATCAATTTATTCATTTGTGGACTAACTAAATGCACAATTTCTTACACCTGAAAATAGGAACTAGTCTTAGTACATGGGCCTAAATTGTGTTTTGCAGTTTGCCATACATAACATAAAATTAGAATTCCGACTTCATTTGGGCATTTTATTATCTTCTGTATTTTTGTTGAAGGTTTATTGGTTGCTACTTCATGTCATGGAATTCTATTTTATTGAAGTTTGTTGGATTTCATGTCAATTTCAATTACGGTAGATTATGTTCCTATACTACTGCATTCACTTGTTACTGTCAATGGTTGGATATACTCTAAGAAATGGTGATACTTAACTACAAACATGTAATACTTCTCATAATTTAATAGTACAACATTTCCTCACAGTTTTTCTCATACATTTGATAACTCTAGCTTGTTAAATACCCTCTCAACTCTATTGTCGTACACTATATCTGGGGCCAACTTTTTTTATACTCGAACCACTAATCCAAATAACACAATATTTAGAATTTATATAATAACTATATTTGGAATCGACCAGCCAACTAGTCGTTCTCTTGCGGTTGAGGCCTCTTTATATTTGTAACCTTCGATATTCACGGTGGCGGCAGTTTGCCACGCAAGCATAGGTTGTGCACGGATGCCGCCATAGGGAACTGGTTGAATGGCACTTTCTACATATCCTCCTACATAGCGTGTTGCTTCTAAATCTCGCTTGCCGAATCCCACCAATCTTGTGAAATTATCCAGCATCCTACCAATGATAGTGTTGTCGGAGTGGTCCACCCAGCGCAACCTCGCGATCACCACCAAGGTTGTTGGGATGACGGCACTGACTCAGTTCCGGGAGATCTCTAGCCTCTCCGGAACATGTAGTTTGCCAGTTTCGAGATCGAGCTCTGTATCTCACACCTTGAGTTCTTTGAAACGTAATGGTGACCCACTTCGGACTCTAGCCGATTAATTTAGGCGGCTCAAAGGTTTTTTTTTTCTTAAGAAAAAACTCTGAAGTGAGCTTTCTCTTCAATACTCCCTCAGTCCCAAAATATATGACGTAAATTTAGTACTAAGTTACTATAAATTTTGTACTAAAGCAGCCACACTTATTTTGAAACGGAGGGAATAGTTAAGATGCCACAGGCCCATGACTTTTGCAAGCTGATCAATCACCTAGAAATGGAGCCTACGTGCACTTCAATGTGTCAAAGAACAAGCTCACTGGATGCAGGATTCCAGAATGCATAGCCGGCACATAGTTAGTGCAACGACGATGTGCTTGTCATATGTGGCGGAATCCCGTCTATGATCTTCAGTGTGTCCTCCTCTCCTCCACCTCCCTTCCCTCCCTAGGGTTTCCGCCGCCACTCAATCCTGCCACCGCCAGATCCCAGCTGGGCAAAGCCCGTGCGGGGGGATGATGGCGGTGGCGGGGCGTCCCTCCGTCGCGGCTTGGAGGCGTGGCTGTGGCGGTGGATCTTGAGCGGGCGCCTCGGGACGACGTGTGTGTCGCTGTGGCGCCGGTTAGGCAGTGGTGTGTCCTCCTCTACCTTTGGTTGTTTGTCAGTCCAATGGGATCTGGACGGTGGGTTCTGCCTCGCGGTGGCTTCCCGGCGCCGGATCAAGTTGAGGAGGAGATGGTGGCCTAGCTGCTGAAGTGGGGGAGAATACCACCATCGTCGGAGGCGCCCGTGGGTGTCGTTTTCCTCGTTGGAGGCGATGGTGAGGGCATCCCTCGCTCCATTGTTTCCGAGGGAAACCTCAGATCTGGGGGAATCCACCATTGACGACGGCACCCGTGGGCGGCGTAGCCCTCGTTAGAGGCGGGGGGCCTCCTGGATCGGATGATGGCCCCCCGTGGGGGCATCATCTTTGGAGACAGCCGTCCACATGTGTTGTCAAGATGGTGACTTTAGGCTTACTGATGTACTACTTTGTACGGTCTTTGTGAATAATTAATAAAATGGCTGCATGCATCGTCCGGATGGAGAGGCTGGGGGTATACCCTCCTTTTCCAAAAAAAATGATCTTGGTGTGGCTCAAATATATATCGGTAAGGCTGGGAAAGCGCAGCAGCAAAAGCAGATGTCTCGCCGGAGAAGCTGACATCGACTCGTTGTTCACCATGACGAGCTCCATGATTTCTATGGCTATGCTACAGAAAAGGTTGGTGCTCAGAAAGTGGTATGCCAACATGCGCAAATTATGGCTCTCCTCTAGTGAGATGGTGTCGATGAGGCTAATTTGTTGAAGGGCGGAATGGACCCAAGCTCGTTCACCAAATAGTCATGCTCTAGTACTAAATTCCTAGATTATGCTCTAAATACATTCGTAGTGTATCCTTTCATTCCAGGAGAAGCATGCACACATTTTTTGTCCATTAATCAATTGAGAACATCACTACCAGACTAACGCACGTTGCCGACGGCCTCAGGCCGTCGGCCTAGGCCGGAAAACCGTCGGGATAGACCTATCCCGACGGTGGCCGTCGGCGTATGTCCGTCGGCAACTCGAACGTCGGCGTACCGCCGGGTGGCCGTCGGCATAGAAACACCGTCGGGATAGGTAGGCATGCCGACGGTTTCCGTATGGCCCTCGGCATAAATAGGCCGTCGGCAACGAATTGTGTCTGACGGTGGCTGACGGCGAGGCCACCCATTCAGGGCGCGCCACGTGGCCGCCGCTGGCAGCTCTTGGTCGTCCTCTATGCCGACGGTGTTGCTGTCGGGATAGAGGACCACCAGGAGTGATAGAGGACGACCAAGAGCTGCCAGCGGCTGTCGCGTGGCGTGCACTGGTACCTCGTCCTCTATGCAGACGGTGTTGCCGTCGGGATACCTACAGCCTGTGCCGACGGTTAAACCGTCGGCATAGAGGACCACCAGGAGCTGCCAGCGGCTGCCGCGTGGCGTGCACTGGTGCCTCGTGCCATGCTACGCCGACGGTTATGCCGTCGGGATAGTTATGCACAGAAAAAATTTCCCATTTTGTTGGTTGCATTTCAATTGAAAAACACAAATTCACAGCATATATATATATATCATCATCATCACAACAGACCATAACAGAATAGATAGGATAATATCACAAATTCAACATCATGACAAGTTCGACATAGCCAACAATATCATCACAAGTTCAACAAAGCCAACATCATCACAAGTTGAACAAAACATAAAACACCGCCAAAGGCTTAAGCGCCATCACTTCCACCGCCAAAGCCGAGGTAGCCAAAGCCGAGGTCATCACCGCTAGCACTACCACCACCGACACCGCCACCGCTAGCGCTACCGCCACCGCCACCGCCTCGCCAGACCGGAGTGACTGAGCTTTGTGACTCAGGAGTGGAACCATAAGTAGCACCACCACCGGCGGATGATCCACCGGTTCCCTACATGTTTGAAAAGAGATGGGAAGGCAATATATGATTGTATTGAATAAATGGTAAGTTGTGGTTGAATAGTTTGGCGATGTACTAACCGGAGTGCCATAGTGTTCTGCCAGGAATTGTTCAAACGTAGGCGGCACTGGTTGTGGTCCAGGAGGTGGTGGTGGTGGTGGCAGTGTAGGAATCTGCCCGGTTGCCATAGACGCAACCACAAGCTGCGTCATGCGGCTGTTGTACTCAGTGGCTGCTGCAACTCTCTCGTTCCAGTCGAAGAGTTGCTGACGTACGAAGTCCATGTAGGCCTACAAATATGACATGATGGAACTCATAAAACATAGCAATGCGGAAAATAAAGGTCGAAAGAAAGAAGATAAGAGGGAAAATACTTACAGAGTTCTGCTGGGCTACGAGTGACAGTGTAGAGGACGCACTGGGGCGCGGGCGCTGGCTCGGCCTCGGGTCGGTAGCGCGGATCCGCCTATAGGAGACAGAAGGGGTGATAACAGAATCCAGAATCGGATGCCGACCATGACTCTTCGGCCCTATGCTGACGGCGGCCCTCTCGTCGGTATCCACAGACAAGGGGTCTGATGTGCCAGGATTCCACTTCTGAAACTCCTTCGTGTATGACGTCAGGTTCTCCCCGGTATGGCCGTAGTACTCACTCTCGCCGGCCTTGGGATTAGGCCGCACACGGGCGAGCCTCCACGACTCGATGTCTGAGAGCGGCCGCTTCAATTTCTCCTCCTGCACCGCCAAACAGAGGTTAGTCATACATAATAACATACGGTAAAGAGAAGATCAAGAATGTTTCATGTACATAGATATACCTGAAGTTTCTTGTGGCGCCAGTGGTTTCGGTTTCCCTGACGGTGTGTTCCGTCGGTACCTCGATTAGCCTTGTTTATCTTGCTCTTGGCAGCAAACTCTGCGTCCTCGCCGACCCACAGATCCAGCAATCCCTCCCATCCATCATTCTTCCCAAAGCACCAATCAGGACGCACCTACATAAGAAGCATAATGGCATGTGACCACGGAACAATGAAATTTACCACAAACGTCGTAATGAAAAGTCTGTTATACTTACCAACATGTACTGCTCCTTAGTCAAGGTAAGGTTATGCTCCTTCACGTCATCCCTGGTCACCTTCTCGTTACATACCTCGTGATAATAATGCGAGATGGCCACCCAGCGCACCTCGTACTGCAACTGACGGGCCTGCTTCCTCGCAGCCCGCAGCAAGAACTCATCGGCCTCGGCCTTGTCCTCCTCAAGAACTCTATAGAATTTCTACAGTCATTCATGAAACCAGAATGGAACAAGCCATGAGTTAAACGATTTGATGATAAACTATGAAAGTAACTCAAGAATTGTGCTTGTCAAGAGAACTTACCCAAAACTTTGATATCACGGCCTTAGCGGCCGTCACATGGGTTGGGTGGAAGGCCGCTTCGTAGTGCTCCCAGCACGTGGCCAAAATCTTGTGCTCCTCGTTGTCTCGGTCTGGAGCGAACATCCCCGGCCAAAGCTTCTTCAACAGGATAGTGAGGATGCCGTTTGGAACACGGGCACCTTGAGGATATTCCCAGCTACTGCAAAAGAATGAAAATATTAGCATGTGTACAATCAAAATGATGCTATGTGTTTAAAATATTATTAAGGGGCACTTACCTTTTCCCCTTGGGCTTAATGAGCCACTTCATCTCCTCGGTATCAGGAGCTTTTGGGAGTCGCGCACCACCACGCAGCCAACCCTTCTGCTTGCCACCCCCGTTCCCGCCACCACCATCATCACCGCCACCCCCTCTCCCCGCCAACACCCCCCTCCTCGCCACCATCCCTCTCCTTGCCACCACCCCCCTCCTCGCCACCATCCCCCTCCTCGCCACCACCCCCCTCCTCGCCACCATCCTCATCCTCCTCCCTAACCTCCTGCTCCTCCTCCTCCTCCTCCTCCCCAACCTCCTGCTCCTCCTCAGAGGTTACCTCACTAGAGAAGGGTCGCGAAGACGACCCCCCTATGTCGGTCACAGAGCGTAGTTTCTGGCCCCGAGACCGTCCCCCTGGGCCTCTCCCCCCACCACGTCCTCCTCTAGGGGCACCTCCCCCTCGACCTCCCTGTGAGAACTCATCGTCAAGTAGTCGGGAGGGGACATTACGGAGTCGACCACTCCGACTAACCTTCGCGGCGAGTTAGCTTAGCAAACCAGTACCATCGGCCTTGCCCTTTCCCATACTTAGCGAACCTGCATTGAAAAGAGAATAAAAAGTTAGTGTATTAATAATGAAGTAGACATAATAAAAAGGAATAAAAAAGCGCATTCATAATAATAAACCATATAAAAAAAGACATATTAATAGAACATACAAATAAGACATGGAACATACATCTGCTAGAACCCATACGAATCATCACTGTTGTAACCGTTTCCTCGACCGGTCTCATCGTCACTATCACGCATATCATCTTCGTTGTCTGACGTAGGTGCTGGCTCTTCCTCGTCTTCAGCGTATTCATTTAATTTCTCTAGCATAAGTATGTCTTGGTCGTTCACAATGGTCTCGCCATCATTCCGTGCATCGTCATCGTTTGGATCCACATCAACATCACCCAAGGCATCAGCGTCATTGTATCGAACCACATCAACATCATCAAGTTGCTCTTGATAGAACACTCCCTCGTATGTCATGGGGTTAATGTAGAAGTAATCGTCATCGTCCGGGTCCGGTAGCTTACCATGTGGCGCCACCTTGAACACAACTTCCCAACCCTTTAGGTACTCTTTCTGGCATGGGTAGGGCAGATAATAAACTTGTGTGGCCTGGGTAGCCGCAATAAAAAGATCAGCTCCTGCATAAACGGTGGATGGTTTAACTTCGACCAAACCAAGGGAAGGCGTATGTCTCAACCCCAAGATCGAATGACAGCCCCAAGATTTAGGTCCTCGGCCCCAAGATCGAATGACAGCTCGTATATTTTTCCTACCCTTCCGTAGTACTCAACTTCATTTTCTCCTGGGGTGTACACTCCTGTGTTTATAGTTTTGGGATCAGGCCGGCTGTTCTGGTGACCCTCTGTATGGAAGCGATACCCATTCACATCATACTTTTCACATTTCATGACCCGAGCGTTAAAACCCATGGAAACCCATCTCAATTCGTCATCCATAGAGGTGTTCGGATCTTTGCCCTACAAGTTTAATTGAAATTGATGGGTGCATTAGTTCCATCAACTAATAAATGTTGAACTAGGAAGTTGAACTAGGGGAATGTGAAAAATTACTTTATCCATGAACCAAGCAACAAAAAAAATTCTGCCAGAGGCACCGTTCCGTAAAAGAGTAAGTGCCTCCGCTTTAGTAGGAGGAATCATTCCCGTCCACTCCTCATGTAGGAATTGACTAAAAGAAGAAAATCACTCATCCTCAACGAATTGCATAAAGGAATGGTGTAGCGGTATTACCTCATCCACTCTTCCTCGACTTCCTTGATGTTGTGCAAGACATAGAACATGATGTCCTCCCACTCTTGTTCTGGCATGTTATAAGGTTTCGAACCCCCAGCCCGGCCACATTGTCCGTTGAATAGATCGAGCTTGGGTTTATACTTGGGCTCTTCTATATTGTATCGAGACACCTTATTATGCAGAGTGGGAACGTGGTCTGGGTAGTACGATGTCCTGAGGTCTGACACCTCCTCTAGGATAACTGCCTCAGCTATGGAAGCTTCAATCTTAGCTTTGTTTCCACATTTCTTTCTGAGATGCTTGTTCTGTCTCTCAGGGCCGTACTGCCAACGATTCTGCACAGGGCCCCCCAACAATACCTCCTTCGCGAGGTGCAAAATGAGATGTGTCATCGGAGTAAAGAAGCCTGGCGGGAAGATCTTCTCTAGCTTGCATATCAAATCCGGTGCCTTCTTATGCAATTGTTCAATCACCTCGGGACATACTTCTTTAGCACATATCGTGCGAAAGAAATGGCTTAGCTCCGCAAGCACTTGCCAGACACGCTCGGGGACATAGCCTCGAACCATCACCGGCATTATCCGCTCAATCCATACATGATAGTCATGACTCTTGAGCCCGGTCACTTTGCCCGTTGAAAGATTGACCCCCTTACTTATATTTGATGCATAACCATCAGTGAACTTCACAATGTGTTTGAGCCACATAAGTGCTTCCTTCTTTTCTGGCGGTTTAAGGACGAAGTCAGCATCTGGTTTCAACCAGTTTCTTCGACCGTCTGTTGGAGGCCGCATGTTTAGCCGTGGTCTATCACAATTTTTTTGTTGATCGGCTCTAGCTTTAACGTTATCCTTTGTCTTATCAGGAATGTTGAGGATCGTGGAAAAAAGGGACTCTGCGACATTCTTTTCGGTGTGCATCACATCGATGTTATAAGGAAGTTTGAGGTCCTTGAAATAGGGAAGCTTCGTGAACGGGGTAATGTGAGTCCAGTTGTGCGTCTCACCATATCCCTCAAAGCGTTTCGCTTTGCCTTTGCCTTTGCATTTGCCTGGGCCTTCGCCTTCGCCTTCACTTTCCCCTTTGCCTTTGCCTTTGCCTTTGCCTTTGCCTTTAGGCTTGAGAGCTTTTAGCTGAGCAAGAACATCTGCCCCAGAAAACGTTGGAATCTCGTTTACTTCATGGACAACCCGGCCTTTCGTGAAGTTCTTCTTGTCTTCCCTATCTGGATGGTCTGCAGGGAGGAACTGTCGATGCATGTCAAAGCTACATACTTGCCACCCTTATGCAGCCAAATAAAACATAGAGCCTGCATGCACACTGGGCATGGCATCTTCCCACTTGTACACCATCCGCAAAATAGGGCATAGCCGGGAAAGTCATGCATGCAATACATCAACCAAACTTTCATCAAGAATTTTTTTTGCAGATGTCGGTCATATGTCAACCTCGGGAAGTACCAACAATGGAGCAAATCATCCACCAGCGGCTGCATAAACACTCCCAAATTCTTTCCCGGGTAATCAGGCCCCGGAATGATCAGCGACAAGAACATGGTCTTGCGTTGCATTACGACACCGGGAGGGAGATTGAGCAGAATAACAAACATGGGCCAGCAGCTGTATGGATTGGACGACATACCATACGGATTCAACCCGTCACCTGTTATCGCAATCCTGACATTCCCTGCCTCGGCTGCTTCCTCGGGGTACTCTTTATCAAATGACTTCCATGCTTCAGCTTGCGATGGATGTACGATTTTTTTATCGTACATTTTCCCTTCCTTGTGCCACTTCATCATTTTGGCAGACTCCTCCGTGATGAAAAGGCGCTGCAGTCTTTCTATGAAATGGAGATACCGAAGAATCTTTACGGGGATGTCTAGTTGCTTCTTCTCACCATGCTCATCGACCACCTCAAGGTACCGAGAGGAACCGCACTCCCTACAGTACTTGTCACCGGCATACTCGTGCCTAAACAAAAGGCAATTCTTCGGACAAACATCTATTTTCACATATTTCATAGATAGTGCCTTCATGATTTTCTTCGTAGCGTACATGCTTTTCGGAAGTTCATGACCCTCAGGAAGGCTGTTAGCCCATACTCCCAGAAATGCTTCGAAGCAAGCTTGGGTGCAGCCGTATTCAGCCTTGACTGCCATCAATTGCGAGATGGCATCCAACTGAGAAATTTTGGCACCCGCATAAAGAGGTTTCTTTGACGAGGCCAAGACCTCCAAGAAGGCCTTTGCGATTGCCTCCGGCTCCTCCAGTTCATTCTCTGAAGGTGTTGTATGTGTCGTCTCGGCAGCAAAGACATCATCTAGCATGTTTCTAACCCCATCGTCCTCATAACCACCGATGCGTTGTCGCATCACCTCCTCTCTACCACGGTCCCGCTCGGCAAAGTTTATGGGCATGTTAAAGTCTTCCATATATCCAAACGTGCGAAGGTGCAAAGTCATTTCTCCCTGAGCTCTACGGTGACGTCTTTCACATTTTGCACAGGGGCATTCTGGGTTAATTATCATTGGAGGACGGAATATCTCCTTTAAGAACACATCGGTTTTCTCGACCCACTCTGTTGTCACTTGATTCCGACGGATAAAACCATTGTACATCCACTGATTATCTGCCATCCTCTGCTTTATCACGAGCCACACAACAAAATTATGGATTCATTAAAATTAATCACATACAATTTTTATTTTCTACCGGGTTGACGAGAAACGGCACTGAATCCACCTACATCTCTAATAGGTAAAGAGGGTCCTAATCCCACCCGAGGATGTGTAGATTGAGTACGTTCTCCATGCTCTACCCCGTTCCGAGACAAAATTTCGGCAGCACCTCCCCGCTGTTCTCCAGATACATGTCTCGGCAAATAGCCAAGAGAATGTGCTCCGGAGAACAACGGGGAGGCGCCGCCGAAATCCTGTCTTGGAACGGGGTAGAGCATGGAGAACGTACCCAATCTACACATCCTCGGGCTGTCCGTGGAAAACGCTGGACAATCCGAAACAGTTGCGATGATAAATATGCAATTGAATGCATATTTATCCATGCAACAATTTCGGACGGGAGACGCCTAAGTTACGCGACTTGACGAGAAAAGAAAATCTAGTGACATGATTAAAAAAGCATAGAAGGTGAAGGTGGATTCGTAGCTCACCTTCGACTGTAGAGGAAGTAGTCGAACAGCAGAGGGACGATCGGGGACCAACAGCTCCGACGTCGACGATCACTCCATGGAGATGCAACACCACAAAGCCTGTAAATTTTACCGATAAAAAGACTTAGGTCATCACATCATATACAAAATTGTGCCACCTAATTTTTTTTCACATTTTTTTCACACCTAAATTTTACCGATAAGGAGATGGGTTTGTAGCTGACCCTCGGATGTAGAGGAAGTAGTCGATCAATGAAGAGACAATTAGGGACCAATGCTTGCGACGACGGTCACTCTGGGGAGATGCGTCACAACAAAGCCTACAAATTCCACCGTGTGAAAAATATATATCATCACATCACATACAACATTTTTTAATGACAAAATGATCAAGACATGAAAATAATTCACAAGTTCACATAATGATAATCACATTGAGTACCCCACAAAAGTTTGATCTATCACATCGAGTATGTATCTAATAAAAAACAATTAAAACTACACAAAACATACTCAAAATTGTCCACCAAATATACTTTTATCTTCATATTTCTATCCCTTCATTTCATCTATCTATTCATAATCTATCTAACATCCATCGAGTAAGCATCTATCTATTTCTATTTATCATATGCATATATTCAAAACTCCACACAAAAATATACCTGTACGGTGGCTGTGAGGTTGGGGAGGCGAGGACCGGCGCGGTCAGGGAGGCTGGGGCGGGGGCGGAGTAGCAGGGGACCGGTGGGAGGAGGGGCGGGGGCGGAGTAGCAGGGGACCGGTGGGAGGAGGGGCGGGGGCGGAGTAGCAGGGGACCGGTGGGAGGAGGGGCGGGGGCGGGCGGGGTCGGGGAGGCCGGTGCGGGGGCGGAGGAACAAGGGACCGGCGGGAGGAGGGGCGGGGCTGGCGGCGGGCGGCCGGGCCGGGGCGGGGCGGGGGCGGGGTGGCGGCCGGGGCGGGGCGGGATCGGGGAGGGGCCGGCGGCGGGCGGCCGGGCCGGGGTGGGGCGGGGGCGGGGTGGCAGCTAGAGGGGCGGGGCGGGGGCGGGGTGGCGGCCGGAGGGGTAGGGCGGGCGGCGGCGGTGTGTTGGGCGGGTGGCGGCGGCCAGGAGTCGGGGACGAGTGGGAGAGAAAGAGAGAATGAGTGGTGCAGGCTGGTCCGCGAGTGGATAAGGTGGGATCTATGCCGACGGTTTAACCGTCGGCGTAGTCTGGCACGAGAGGACCACCAGGTGCAGGCTGGTCCGCGAGTGGCTAAGGCGGGATCTATGCCGACGGTTACACCGTCGGCATAGATTGCCACCATTTTCATTTATTTTGGAAGGGATAACCATTTTCATTATTCCCGGTATTTATTTTTCTTTTCTACGGCAAATACATACATAATATACATGTGTATGAGTGTTAAAAAAAACTACATTCCTTCGTGTCTCCCCGACGTTGCCATTTCCGTCCCATCTAACCCCAAGTTTCCCTCCGTGTCGGCCCGACGTGGCCGTTTCCCCACTCTGTGACACGGCGGCAGCGACGCCCATGAGGGGGGCACACCCCGGAGCCGCGTGCCGGGTGCTTGCGCCTGCCACCACGCTTCCACAAGCGTAGGAGGGCCCACCGCAACACCTCGCGGCATTGCTACCCCCCATGTACCCCATCCCGTATAACCCTGACACAGTCGACCGCCGGATCTAGCCCTTTGACTTTCACCAGACGGGGTTTGACCGGTGGACCTTTTCACCGGGTTGTCATAGCCCAGCCCATAGCTACACCCCCGAACACGCTCCCGGCCCAACCCACCCCAAGATTCCCTCCGTGTCGGCCCGACGTGGCCGTTTCCCCACTCCGTGAAACGGCGGCAGTGACGCCCGTGAGGGGGGGCACACCCCGGAGCCGCGTGCCGGGTGCTTGCGCCTGCCACCACGCTTCCACAAGCGTAGGAGGGCCCACCGCAACACCTGGCGGCATTGCTACCACCCCATGTACCCCGTCCCGTCTAACCCTGACACAGTCGACCGCCGGATCTAGCCCTTTGACTTTCGCCGGACGGGGTTTGACCGGTGGACTTTTTCACCGGGTTGTCATAGCCCAGCCCATAGCTACACCCCCGAACACGGTCCCACCCCAAGATTCCCTCCGTGTCGGCCCGACGTGGCCGTTTCCCCACTCCGTGACACGGCGGCAGCGACGCCCGTGAGGGGGGCACACCCCGGAGCCGAGTGCCGGGTGCTTGCGCCTGCCACCATGCTTCCACAAGCGTAGGAGGGCCCACCGCAACACCTGGCGGCATTGCTACCCCCCATGTACCCCGTCCCGTCTAACCCTGACACAGTCAACCGGCGGATCTAGCCCTTTGACTTTCGCCGGACGGGGTTTGACCGGTGGACCTTTTCACCGGGTTGTCATAGCCCAGCCCATAGCTACACCCCCGAACACGGTCCCGGCCCAACCCACCCCAAGATTCCCTCCGTGTCGGCCCGACGTGGCTGTTTCCCCACTCCGTGACACGGCGGCAGCGACGCCCGTGAGGGGGGGCACACCCCGGAGCCGCGTGCCGGGTGCTTGCGCCTGCCACCACGCTTCCACAAGCGTAGGAGGGCCCACCGCAACACCTGGCGGCATTGCTACCCCCCCATGTACCCCGTCCCGTCTAACCCTGACACAGTCAACCGGCGGATCTAGCCCTTTGACTTTCGCCGGACGGGGTTTGACCGGTGGACCTTTTCACCGGGTTGTCATAGCCTAGCCCATAGCTACACCCCCGAACACGGTCCCGGCCCAACCCACCCCAAGATTCCCTCCGTGTCGGCCCGACGTGGCCGTTTCCCCACTCCGTGACATGGCGGCAGCGACGTCCGTGAGGGGGGTCACACTACGGAGCCGGGTGCTTGCACCTGCCACCACACTTCCAGACGTGTAAGAGGGCCCAGCGCAAGACCTGGCGGCATAGCTACCACCCCAAGTACCCCGTCCCGTCTAACCCTAGCATTGTTGACCGGACGGGTCTACCTCTTTGACTTTCACAGGACGAGGTATGGCCGATGGACATTTTCACCTGGCTGTGATAGGCTAGCCCATAGGTACACTTTGGATCAAGGTTCGGGCCCAACCCACCACAGTATTCCCTCCGTGTCTCCCCGACGTGGCCGTTTCCACCCTCCGTGCGACGGCGGCATCGACGTCCCCCGTCCCGTCTAACCCTGACACTGTTGACCGGACGGATCTACCCCTTTGACTTTCACCGGACGGGGTTTGACCGAGGGACATTTCCACGTGGCTGTCATAGGCGAGCCCATAGGTACACTTCGGATCAAGGTCCGGGCAGAACCCACCGCAAGATTCCCTCCGTGTCTACCCGACGTGGCCCTTTCCACACTCCGTGTGACGGCGGCGGCGACGTCCGTGAGGGGGCCACGCTACGGAGCCGCGTGCCGGGTGCTTAGACCTGTCACCACTCTTCCACACGTGTAAGAGGGCCTCGCGCAAGACCTCGTGGCATAGCTACCCCCCAAAAGTCCCCCGTCCCGTCTAACCCTGACACTGTTGACCGGACGGATCTACCCCTTTGACTTTCACCGGACGGGGTTTGACCGAGGGACATTTCCACCTAGCTGTGATAGGCGAGCCCATAGGTACACTTCGGATCAAGGTCCGAGCCCAACCCACCGCAAGATTCCCTCCGTGTCTACCCGACGTGGCCCTTTCCACACTCCGTGTGACGGCGGCAGCGACATCCGTGAGGGGGGCCACGCTACGGAGCTGCGTGCCGGGTGCTTAGACCTGTCACCACTCTTCCACACGTGTAAGAGGGCCTCACGCAAGACCTCACGGCATAGCCCCCCTCCAGGACCCCGTCCCGTCTAACCCTGACATAGTTGACCGGACGGATCTACCCCTTTGACTTTCACCGGACGGGGTTTGACCGAGGGACATTTCCACCTGGCTGTCATAGGAGAGCCCATAGGTACAATTCGGATCAAGGTCTGGGCCGAACCCACCACAAGATTCCCTCCGTGTCTACCCGACGTGCCCCTTTCCACCCTCCGTGTGACGGCGGCAGCGACGTCCGTGAGGGGGGCCACGCTACGGAGCCGCGTACCGGGTGCTTAGACCTGTCACCACTCTTCCGCACGTGTAAGAGGGCCTCACGCAAGACCTCACGGCATAGCCCCACTCCAGGTCCCCCGTCCCGTCTAACCCTGACACTGTTGAACGGACGGATCTACCCCTTTGACTTTCACTGGACGGGGTTTGACCGAGGGACATTTCCACGTGGCTGTCATAGGCGAGCCCATAGGTACACTTCGGATCAAGGTCCGGGCCCAACCCACCGCAAGATTCCCTCTGTGTCTACCCGACGTGGCCCTTTCCACACTCCGTGTGACGGCGGCAGCGACGTCCGTGAGGCGGGCCACGCTACGGAGCCGCGTGTCGGGTGCTTAGACCTGTCACCACTCTTCCACGCGTGTAAGAGGGCCTCGCGCAAGACCTCGTGGCATAGCTACCCCCCAAAAGTCCCCCGTCCCGTCTAACCCTGACACTGTTGACCGGACGGATCTACCCCTTTAACTTTCACCGGACGGGGTTTGACCGAGGGACATTTCCACGTGGCTGTCATAGGTGAGCCCATAGGTACACTTCGGATCAAGGTCCGGGCCCAACCCACCGCAAGATTCCCTCCGTGTCTACCCGACGTGGCCCTTTCCACACTCCATGTGACGGCGGCAGCGACGTCCGTGAGGGGGGCCACGCTACGGAGCCGCGTGTCGGGTGCTTAGACCTGTCACCACTCTTCCACACGTGTAAGAGGGCCTCGCGCAAGACCTCATGGCATAGCTACCCCCCAAAAGTCCCCCGTCCCGTCTAACCCTGACACTGTTGACCGGACGGATCTACCCCTTTGACTTTCACCGGACGGGGTTTGACCGAGGGACATTTCCACCTAGCTGTGATAGGCGAGCCCATAGGTACACTTCGGATCAAGGTCCGAGCCCAACCCACTGCAAGATTCCCTCCGTGTCTACTCGACGTGGCCCTTTCCACCCTCCGTGTGACGGCGGCAGCGACATCCGTGAGGGGGGCCACGTTACGGAGCCGCGTGTCGGGTGCTTACACCTGTCACCACTCTTCCACACGTGTAAGAGGGCCTCGCGCAGGACCTCACGGCATAGCCCCCCTCCAGGTCCCCCGTCCCATCTAACCCTGACATATTTGACCGGACGGATCTACCCCTTTGACTTTCACCGGACGGGGTTTGACCGAGGGACATTTCCACCTGGCTGTCACAGGCGAGCCCATAGGTACAATTCGGATCAAGGTCCGAACCCAACCCACCGCAAGATTCCCTCCGTGTCTACCCGACGTGGCCCTTTCCACCCTCCGTATGACGGCGGCAGCGACGTCCGTGAGGGGGGCCACGCTACGGAGCCGCGTGCCGGGTGCTTAGACCTGTCACCACTATTCCACACGTGTAAGAGGGCCTCGCGGAAGACCTCACGACATAGCCTCCCTCCAGGTCCCCCGTCCCGTCTAACCCTGACACTGTTGACCGGACGGATCTACCCCTTTGACTTTCACCGGACGGGGTTTGACCGACGGACATTTCCACCTGGCTGTCATAGGCGAGCCCATAGGTACAATTCGGATCAAGGTCCGGGCCCAACCCACCGCAAGATTCCCTCCGTGTCTACCCGACGTGGCCCTTTCCACCCTCCGTGTGATGGCGGCAGCGACGTCCGTGAGGGGGGCCACGCTACGGAGCCGCGTGCCAGGTGCTTAGACCTGTCACCAGTATTCCACACGTGTCAGAGGGCCTCGCGCAAGACCTCACGACATAGCCTCCCTCCAGGTCCCCCGTCCCGTCTAACCCTGACACTGTTGACCGGACGGATCTACCCCTTTGACTTTCACCGGACGGGGTTTGACCGAGGGACATTTCCACCTGGCTGTCATGGGGGAGCCCATAGGTACACTTCGGATCAAGGTCCGGGCCCAACCCACCCTAAGATTCCCTCCGTGTCTACCCGACGTGGTCGTTTCCACCCTCCGAGTGACGGCGGCAGCGACGTCCGTGAGGGGGGTCACGCTACCACATTTCGGGACGTGTACGTAAAAGGGCCCAGCGCAAGACCTCGCGGCATAGCTACCCCCCAAAGTCCCCCGTCCCGTCAAACCCTGTTACAGTTGACCGGCGGATCTACCACTTTCAAGATTCTTATAAAAAACATATAAAACTTGTCAAAATGGACGTAATTATCATTTTTTTGTGAATTCAGTAAAGTATAGGAACTTATATGCAAAAGAACATGAAGTTAATCAAAATTTAATTTAGGAAAATAATAAAAACTTAAAAACAGGGAAACAAAATCAGAAAACAGAAAAATGCTTTCCCGACGGTTAGGCCGTCGGCGTAGATATGAACCAGCGACGCCCCCCCCCCCCCCCCCCCCAGCCGCGACTCGGATCGATGACGTGGCCAGCGTCGCGGATTGATGACGTGGACGAAGTCTACCCCGACGGTTAAACCGTCGGCGTATCTATGCCGACGGCCGTTGGCAAAGCCGTCGGCGTAGTTCTAACGTCGTCAGCTCGCCGTTCGTTCCCGGCCTGTCTAGGTCATTTCTATGCCGACGACCCGTTTACGCCGACAGGGGCCGTCGGGATAGTGGTGGATACGCCGACGGCCTTGCGGTCCCTACGGCCACCGTCGGGATAGATAGGGGGACGCCGACGGCTTTTCTACGCCTACGGTTCGACCCGGGCCGTCGGGATAGCTCCGACAATGCCTACGGCCACCGTCGGCATCGATTAGGCCGTCGGGGTCGAGCCTTATTCCGGTAGTGCATAACTGCTAAAATTGACCAATAAAGAAAAAAGAAATTAAAACACCAACAAGGCAACAACTGAGGGCATATGGAGGAGATTCAACCACGTTGTTTGAGCAACAGAAAGTAAAGCATACACTGCAAATGATTTATTTAAGTTAAAGTTAAGCTAAATAATCATACAGAACAAACTTGTGTGAAGATATTTATTAGACGTGTGTGCTCTAGAACTATCATTTACATTAGCTAAAGATGCTAAAGACATAACACTTAAACAAACTATAATGCTACATCTTTTCTTGTGCTTTGTAATGTTCTTCGATCTATAGAAAATTTTATTTTTATGAAGAAATTGTTCTGTCAAACCGCACTAAATTTTTTATGAATAACACAATTTCTACGAACATATTTTAATTAAATTTAGCATATTTATATTTAGAGGACACTACGAAAACGTACATCAGTATTTTCAATAGTTAGTAGGCCAGTTTGACACTTTACTATGTTAGTTATATTTATTAACATACCATTTAACCGTATTCCAAAGTATATACATAAATGCAACATATATTTAGTACAGAAAGCGAGCTTTGCTCACTTGAGTACAAGAGTGGAGGTACAATCCCTTGAGAGGTATATTAGAGTCCTGATGGCCACAAATTTGAAGTTGTGGTTATATTATTTAGGCTTCTCATATGTTTTATGTCGAGAATATATCAAATTTAGAGACATGATGAGTATTTGTTTAGTGCATTTTGAGTTAAAAACAAAGTAAACAAGTTTATTATAAATATATGAGGAATATTCATTTATAAATTATAATACATCATATACAAAATTGTTTGTGAAATTCCGAAGGAAAAAAGGAATTTCTTGTAGCAAAGTATGTTAATTTCCTTCTCATGGCATACCCCTACATAGAGCAATATGTTGCAAAAACCTTCATTGGCAACATCATCAAGATTCATGCCCTCCTCCGGTGATCATATGTGGAAGGGACATGATTTACAGAAGTAATATTTGGAGAAACATATTCATGGACTTGGACATTAAAATCAGATACAACTCATTCTATCATCCACAAATAGAAGGATGGACTAAAATAGTTAAGAAGTGCCTAGAGAACTACCTTGGGCTTGGTTTGGTAGAAGAGTATTTGGTTTGGGAGCTGGGGATTTGGGAAGATTTGGTCAATCCATCCCTCCCACCAAATCCCCTTGATTCATTGATCCCCTCCAGCCACAATCCCCTTTAGCCTGCATTTGGTTTACACGGAGGGGTTTGGCAGGGATTGAAGGGGATTAAATCCAAATTCTCCCCAAATCAGGGTGTAACTGAACAAAGCCTTATATAAAACTCTCATTTGGTAGGCGGGGTTTGCCATGTAGAGATGATATGGTGCAAAGTAATTAAAAAATCAAATCTTTACAAAACAACACCATAGTAAGAAAAAATTGCTACAAAACATGAGTTACAACCTAGTTGAATATTCTGTTTGGACATAATTATCATGTTCTCTAGAGCAGAGTGTTAGTATTACATAATTATCATGAATCAAACATAGGCTAAGTATCATGAATTAAACATAGGGTAACACTACAAGAATCAGAAAATTTGCCATCTGTAGACCTCTTTCTCGTCAACTTTTCGTCGGGGCTGACAACAAAGACCACCTTTTACCGTCAGCAGGTGACGACAAAGACATAATTTGGCGTCTGTTTTTTTTTTGCAGACATGTCTTTGTCGTCTACATCCTTCTTACAAACAACAAAGAGGTCACTGTGTCGTATGTTATTAAAATGCAGATGACAATGTATGTTTTTGTCGTTCACGTTTTAATAACAGAGGCAAAGAAAAAATACACTGTGCGGATAACATCCCCCAACGAGATAACCCACGCACTCTCATGCCCCCCACGCCCACCACACGCCCCACCACTCTATCTCTCTCCCTTACTAACCCGACACCCCACTCTCACCATGATCTCTCTCTTGTATCTCTCTCTGCTCTCGTTCCAGATCGAGCACGTCGGCGCCGCCACCGCCTCACCTGCCAGGCCCAGCCTCGCCGTCCACCACCTTGTTCACCGGCCCCTTTGTCCTTCGCCCCCCCCCCCCCCCCCCCCCCCCCCCCCCCGCGTCGCCGGCAGCGGCCCCGTCCCACGTCGCCCTCGTCGGCCGCTCCACGACCGCCACCACCTCGCCCGCCGGCCCGGCCCCTTCCCCCTTCGCCGCCGGGTCATCCCTCGTCACCCTGCCAGCCTCCATGCCCCGTCACTCCCTCCCCCATAGGCCTCCGCCGGCCCAATCCCTCGATGTTGCATCACCTGCTGCCTCGAGAAGCGGCAGTGTACGGCGGCCCTCACCGCATCGGAGGACGGGATCTGATGGATCCAGGGTCCACGACCGGATCCAATGCCCAGACAAGGGTGGCGAGCTCCGGCGCAGCGGTGGACGGCTTGAGCTCCTCGGGCGTCCATGGTGGCATCCATGTGCTCTTGTCCATGAAGAAAGGAAGGAGAAAGTAGAGGTACGCGACTGTTGGTTCCTGCTGCTCCGGCGAGCACGAGCACAGGGTATGGTCCCAGGGAGGCGTGGGCGTTCAGGTCGAACTCAAGATGGCTGTGTGTGCTGGATGTCGGGCTGCTAAACCACCCACTGCTCTCATGTAATCCGTTCATCTTGTGAAATAGAGAAGTTTTTCCTTGGATCAGCAAGTGATGATGGATTCTGTGTAAATAGAGTAATTTTTTATTGTAAAATTTGTTTGTTCATCGTTGATTCTTGGAACAAATTGTTGATGGATACTGTGGTGTTCGTCGTCGTCCATTCGTTCCTCGTCGCCTCTGCACTTGGACTGTTAGTTCAGGTTTTTTTTAATAACAACAATTCATTGGTGTATGTGATATTTTAGGCTAACGGCAAAGACAGATTGGGGTTGACGGCAAAGATACTTTTCTTTGTCGTCTTTTATTATGCGGATGATGGCAAAGCCGTAGTTTAGCTGACGGCAAAATCTTTGTCGTCTGTCCGATGAAAAGCTGATGGCAAAGTACTCTTTGTCGATTTAGGGTTTGCCAACAATCTTTGCCGTCAATACTTGACGGCAAACTGCCTGACTCCTACATGTAACTATCATCGCTGACACACTTCATGAAAAAAATGTCATCTAAACAGCCATAACCGCCACAACACACAAAACGGGCCCTCCATCAGTTAGCCAACCATGGCACACCTTAAACAGATGCAACAAAAAACCATGAAATCATCAATAAAGCATATATATTACACACACTTGTCAATGATATGATGCTGCAAAAATCTTGTAAATATCTAGCAAGCATGTAGACATCCATATAAGTTGTATTGTACCTATAATAGTTTTTGAGATGATACAAATTGCATTTTTACATGATATTAGGTACTCCATTTGTAAAGAAATATAAAATCTTTTAGATCACTTTGGATAAGGTAGTTATGAAACTTTGACCTATGTACCTTGCAGCACGTATATGGAGAACATAGCATCGAGCAACAAATACTGTTTCGACATCAACGGACCCAAGAACATCATCGGATTATAATAAAAAATAGTTGGATCGTGGGTGATGCACCCAACATTACAATTAAAGTTTTGATGTTCGTGATGACAATTCAGGGTGATCTCTCTTTGAATGTTCCTCTTTAGATTCAGTGTAGTACACCCCAATTTTTCTGGATTTGCATAAAAAGTATGACACTTTCGTGGCCTTTTGTAACTTTATTAAAAAGAGACAAAACTTCATTTGCAGCTAAAATTTTGTCCAATTCCCAGTATGCCATTGAAAGTTACTAGTTCAGACCTTCGATACCTACACTAAACATTTGACTGGTAAATTGTATGAAAGAAAACTATATGCAAAATTCAGGAAGCTAGTTAGCTCAGTACAGTACTAAACTAGACATGTACAAAATGTAGTTCTGCTTTGCAGTTACTACTCTATTCCTCGTGATTACTTCATTCTATTCTACAGTTTTCCTCTTTGCATCAAGTTCAAAAATGTATGGTATTTCATGACCAAAGATAATTCCACACAAGACAACCATATTAACTAACGAACTAAGATATCAATTTGTTTATTCTCACCCCTATCTCTAGCTAGCGCATATGACATATCTGAAATCAGCTCTACAAGTTTGGTCGACACTTATGTAGACAAGCAAACATTTGGAAATTTGCCATTTGCTCTACCACAAGGTGTCCAATATATGAATATACTCATAAGAAGATTACTGATTTGGAACAACAAACAATTTACTAGTACAATAGTAGTGTCTTACTTAGTTTCAAGCATCGATTGGGAAGATTGACATGAAACAAAGATCATACAGCCCTCTTTCTCTTCACATATATATGATAGACACTAGTACACTCACCAACAGTGCATGATATATTACTAGTTCACGATATCGACACACTGACGTGGCTTGAGACTGCGTCGGTATTTCCCCAAAGAGGAAGGGATGATGCAGCACAGCGACGGTAAGTATTTCCCTCAGTTATGAAACCAAGGTTATCGAACCAGTAGGAGGATCACCACCACACAATAAGCAGCACCTACACACAAACAACAAATACTTGCAACTCGACGCGAAAGAGAGGTTGTCAATCTCTCTACGGTAAAAAGATAGATTAGGTAGTGATAGATAGAAGAGATAGATCTCTCAAGAACACAAAATAAAAAGAGCAAATACAAAGTGCAGCAATATATTTTTGGTTTTTTTGGTTTAGTAGATCTGAAAATAAAGAGGCAAAAAGATAGATCGGAAAGCAATATGTTGGAAAAGTAGACCCGGGGGCCGTAGGTTTCACTAGTGGCTTCTCTCATGAGTATAGCACACGGTGGGTGAACAAATTACTGTTGGGGAATTGATAGAAGATCAAATAATCATGACGATATCCAAGGGGATGATCATTATATAGGCATCACGTCCAAGATAAGTAGACCGACTCCTGCGTGCATCTATCACTATTACTCCACACATCGACCGCTATCCAGCATGCATCTAGTGTATTAAGTTGATGGAAAAACGGAGCAATGCAATAAGAACGATGACATGATGTAGACAAGATCTATTCATGTAGGAATAGACCCCATCTTGTTATCCTTAATGGCAACGATACATGCGTGCCTTACTGCCCCTTCTGTCACTGGGAAAGGACACCGCAAGATCGAACCCATCACAAAGCACCTCTTCCCATGGCAAGAAAAATCGATCTAGTCGGCCTAACTAAACCAAAGATTCGAAGAAGAAATACGAGGCTATAAGTAATCATGCATATAAGAGATCAAAGAAGACTCAAATAATATTCATGGATAGAAACTGATCATGAACTCAAAATTCATCGGATCCCAACAAACACACTGCAAAAGTTTACATCAAATAGATCTCCAAGAGACCATTGTATTGAGAATCAAAAGAGAGAGAGAAAGCCATCTAGCTACTGCCTATGGACCCGTAGGTCTATGGTGGACTACTCGCGCATCATCGGAGAGGCACTTATGAAGAAGATGAACCCCTCCGTGATGGTGTTAGATTGGATCTCGAGGTTCTGGAACTTGGGGAGCCTGGAATTGTGTTTCGTCGACTCCCCTAGGGTTTTCTGAATATTTGGGTATTTATAGGCGTTAGAGCCGGTGGAGGGGGGCCCCGTGGAGGGCACAACCCACCAGGGCGCGCCGGGGGCCCCCTGGCGCGCCCATGTGGGTTGTGGCCTCCACAGCCCACCTCTCTGGTACTTCTTTGGCCCACTGGGTGTCTTCTGGTCTAGAAAAAATCTCCAAAAAGTTTCGTCGCGATTGGACTCCGTTTGGTACTGATATTCTGCGAAGTAAAAAACAAGCAAAAGCAGCAACTGGCACTTTGGCACTATGTCAATAGGTTAGTCCCAAAAAATGATATAAAGTTGTTATAAAATGATTGTAAAACATCCAAGAATGATAATATAACAGCATGGAACAAGCAAAAATTATAGATACGTTGGAGACGTATCACACACTAATTCAGCAACTACAACCAACAGACAATTTCTTGTACTGCAAACTTGACATATATATATGGGAGACACTTATGCTGCAACAACAGTAAAATCACTAGTCCATGATACTAGCATGCCAAGTCAGAAACTATAGTCAGCAGACCATTGATTGAATACATTCACCAATAGTGCATCAAAATCAGAGTTGTACCTTCTTTTCGATTAACAGTGACAGTAAGAGTGTTAGTGCAATATCTTGCCCCCTTGTGTTTTGGAGATTGCTACTAGAAACAGTCATGGACTAATTTGTTTCCTAGTGCACATAGAGAAGAATAGTCCATGGAGTTTCGAGAAGAATGTCGTATCCTGTCTTAAAGTTCGAAGAACTTCATTGAGGATCATTTGCGTTGCAGAGAAGCAGGAGATAAATTTCATGAAGAAATGATACCGATAAGATCGTGTGAAGAAATTGACCCCTTTAAATTATTGCTGACGCAAATCTCCATTGGGTGTGTCCGAAGAAGAATGACTGCATTCGAGAAGTTTGAAGGCGAAGCGAAGACTAGCCTTTATTTTGTGGTTCTTCTTCCCCTAGTTGAGTCATAGGACCTCCATACGATTAAGAGGGGTATAGGTTCTCGGAGCTTAAATCCGATGTGATGCTTAGCCAAAACATGGAAGACTTAGAGAAATCTTTTTGTGCTTCAAATGATTACTTGTCATCCAGAGATGATGTTCTTTTGTGCTGCAAGAGACATCCTTCGGACTAGAGACTGAGTTAGCATTACTTTCTCCACAAGGCATGTTACCGTTGTGCTTAAAGTTTGACCGTTGGAAACGTGTCGGTTGGCCATTGGTTGGGCTTCGTTCCTAAATTGCCATTTCCCTTTAGGGAAGGTTGTAGCTATAAATATCCACCCGCTCCAACGTTGATCGTTGGCTGATACGATTGAGATTGTGCGAAGATTGTTTGAGCACCCTCACGAGAGATTTGAGTTTAACATCCATTTAGAGAAAATTACGAACCGAAACTTAGATGGTGGTTGAGCATCATAGTAGATCTGAGTTTGAGTTCTTGTACCTATTACTCTTGAGAGTTACATACTCTCTAGACGGATAGGTGTCGGCTTGAGTGACGAAGAGAAATTGTCGTCTCTGAGTCAAAGTCTTGAGCAACGAAGAGTCATTGTGGTTTGCGAAGAGCGACCAAGAGTAACTTTGGTCATCAGAGACAAGGTATGTCGAAGGTTTGGAGATCGCCGACAAGTATCTACCCCGAATGAATTCAACTGAAGTCAGATCAGCTTCCGATTGAAGGAAAATAAGATGGAGAGAGGTTTGCTCCTGTGTTCAATCACAAGTCCCTCCAACAAGACATATCTCTTTTGCAGAAGAGTGAATTGTTCTACCAAATAAATCATTTGTTGCCATCGAGCACCACTGGTTCATTCTACTCCACCGCAATACTTTCAGTATCTTACTCTCAGTGCTCTATGTGTCGATTGATTTCCTTGATCAATTATACGTATCTACAATGTGTTCGTTTTAGTCTTAGTTTATTCTCCTACCTGATGGTGTCGTTCCACCTCTTGTACTTACTTTCGTAGTCAACATCTTAGTCTTTGCTCTCTTGATGTTCGTTCATCCATGCTATTTGTCTTGATATCTTTCAGTGCCACCATCGTCATAGTGAGAACATTGTGCTACTATACCAAAAAGATTGTCATATCTCTCCTTGAAAGATTTTCTTAATTTATCTCAGTGTGTTATCCTTCGGTTTTTCCTATATGATTCTCTTATGTGCTCTTCCTACTTAGTTTATTCCATTGATGTGTTTGGTTTTGATTTGAAGTTTCGAAAGAAATTTTGAATCTCCCATTCACCCCCCCCCCCCCCCCCCAAACACACACACCTCTGATTGATATGCTCTCGGCCCTAACAATTGGTATCAGAGTAAGGCCTCCTTGTCTCTACTTATTAAAGGTCTAACCGCCTTGGATTTTTAAGTATGTCGCTTACAGGTAGTTCTGGGCACTCTGAAAGGTCTCCTATCTTTGATGGTAATGACTATGTCTACTGGCAAGGAAGAATGAGATTTAAACTTCAAGCTGTCAGTAATGAACTATGACAGATTGTTGAAAACAAATATATCATCCTACATCTAGAAACACCTACACTCGAAGATGAAGCTAACATTCAGATGGATGCTCAAGCGAAGGATATCATATGTGACAACATCTCCAGAAATGTGTTCATTCGATTCAAAAGGCTTGAGATGGCCAAAAAAATCTGGGATGCCATAAAAAAAGTTGATGAAGAATTTGTTGCGAGAACTGATGCTCACACTGATATGCTTCGAACCATGTTCACTCATTTCATTAGTCTCCGAAAGGAAAGTGTTGTGGAGCTCACTAATTGCTTAAACAACCTTGTCAATCATTTGCGTCAACAAGGATTTGAGGATATCACTCACCAAAATGTTGTGGGAAATCTTCTCAAGTCTCTTGATGATTCCTTTGACCAAATAGTTGCCCAGATCAAAGAAATAACATATTATGAAAAACTTTGATCAGTCAAAATTAGGCTTGAGAAATAAAAAAAGGCAATCTCATTCTTCTTCAGAAGAGGAAGGCGAAATTTATCAGACTAAGCTCTCATGGACAAGATCATGAGAACTAACACACCATCTCTAGAGATATGGAAATGCTTAGTGAACGCCTCAACAATCTCATAAGACAAAATATATGCCTATTTGAGCCACCTGAAGATGAGTCTTCAAGTTCTTCGAGAAGATTACCTCCTCTAGATATATTATGTTTCAAATGCAAACACTTCGTAACTTCATCACCGACTGTACATCATGGGAAATGTATATCAAACCAAGTCGAAGATGGAAAGCACTAAATTGCACTGGATTGAAATGTTCAGATAGTCATACTAAGCTCACGAAGAACAATGAACCATCAACATCTTCTTCAACAAGACCAAAAACTGTCATGAATCCAAATGCAGTGATTAGTTCCAACATGAAGAAATGTTTGAAATCGTTGGTGCTATACTGGAATGACTATGGACTCCAAAGATAAAATATTGAATATGAATCCGATGAAGATGATGAGTTCTATAAGAATCTAGGTCGAAGCAATGCCTTCATTGCATATGCAACACATGAATCATCAAGGCACTCCGACAATGATTCAAGTGATGACGAAACCATGACATTGTACTTCATGGCAAAATCTTCAAGAGATCAGGTATCACCTAAGCGCCAAAAATCGATCGGTAAAGATGCATTCTCTTCAAAGAATTTAGTCTATGCTAAACTTGCTAAAATGGCTAAATTTCAACAAGATGCTCTTGAAAGACCTTAAAAAACTCTCAGGAAATCTGAAGGTTTACTGGTCGAAGAGATGGAGAAAAATAAAGTGTTGATGAAAGAGCATGATGTTCTCTCTTCTACATTCGATGATCTATCCACTCGTTATAATTCTCTTTGGTTGAATTCGAGAGTCTGTAAATGATCTCCTAAACAGGAATCAAGAACTTGAATCACTCAAAGATTCTTATAACGAGCTCGCGAAAAAAAGCTTCTCTCTTTGCCAAGGAAATTGAAAAACTTTCTGATAACTTTGTACCACCATGTATAAAATGTCTAGAGCACAACGACGCTGATTCCACGGCTGAAACATGTGCTACTGCTGCCACCGAGAAAATTGCAACTACTACGAATGTTGAAACTAACCCTTATTAGTAAATGAGCCAAAATTGTTTTTTGCAGTTTGCTAGATGTAAAATAAAACTATAATTCAGATTTAATTTGGGCATTTTATTTTCTTCTGCATATTCGTTGAAGGTTCGCCGTTTTCTACTTCATGTCATGGAACTCTATTTTTATTGAAGGGTCGTTGAATTTGGCGCCAATTTCAATTACCGTGGATTCTATTGTTATACTACTACATTCACATGTTAATGTTAATGGTTTGATATAACATACAACTCTGGCATCCATTATACTACCTTCGTCCTATAATATAAGACGTTTTGGGACATGGGGTATTTGGGAGGAAAAAGAGAAAATATTTCAAATACATAAAGGGTAAAAATGACATTTAACACACCTTGTGCCCATGTACCATTTTACACCGGAAAAGGACTTGTAAGGTTGAGCAACTATAAAACCGTATGAGAAGTCCGGTTAGCTATCTCAAAACCAATAAGGCCTTGTACAATGTAAGAAGCTTAGGAAGGTGCTTAGTAAAATAAATCGAATTTTTCTTTAGCATCGATGCTTAATTTTAAAAGAGGAGCACACAATTAAGCGTCTACACTGTACAAATAAGCACCGGTGTTTAGGAAAAGTCTGGTTTATTTCTCTAAGCACTTTGCATTGTACAGGGCCTAATGATGATAATTATGATTAAAAATACAAACAAAAATGTTAACCAATTACAGGATGTATAATAAGTATTGCACCACATTTTCATTCTCTTATTGGATTATTATCCCGCGATACATTTTTGACACACCAAGCACTGCATGGCACTAGCTAATCTTCCTGCACGGCGGCAGCGGCTTGCCGCACAGGCACAGGTTGTGCGCGTACGCCGCCGCGGGGAACCGGTTGAAGGGCGCGGCCTGCGGTATCTGCCCGCACAGCTTGTTCCCTCTGAAGCTCGCGTGCCGGACGCCCGCCATCCTAGTGAAGTTTTCCGGTATCCTCCCGACGATGGCGTTGCTGGAGAGGTCCAGCCACTCCAAGCTCGCCATGGCCGCCATGGTTGCTGGAATGACGCCCCCGACTCTGTTCCGGGAGATGTCCAGCCTCTCCAGCCCCTCGAGCTTCCAGATCGAGCTCGGTATCTGGCCACCGATGGCGTTCTTCGACACGTCGAGCCACTTCAGGCTCCCGCCGCCGGCGAAGTCGGGCAGCGCGCCGGTGAGCTTGTTCTTGGACAGGTCGAGGCGCCACAGCTTCTGCAGGCCGAACAGTGACTTCGGAATGGAGCCTACGAGCAGGTTGTCGTCGAGGGCGAGAGAGCTCAGAGACCGGAGGCTGCCGATCTGCGGTGGAATCCTGCCGGCGATCTTGTTGTGGCTCAGCGACAGGTCGGCAAGGTTGCGCAAGGCACCGAGCGACGCCGGCATCTCGCCGGAGAAGCTGTTGTTGCCCAAGTCCAGCAGCGCCAGGCTCTTGAACCGCCCTACAAATTCTGGCACGGTGCCTGACAAAAGGTTGCTGCTGAGATCGAGGTACGCCAAGCTGGGCAGGTTCGTGTAGCTCGACGGGATCGCGCCGGTGAGGCGGTTCCTGGCGAGGTTGATCTGCTCGAGACCGCGAACGCCCCCGAGCTCCGGCGCCAGCGTGCCCTCCAGCCGGTTGCCGGCGAGCGACAGGTGCCGGAGGGAGCCCATCTTGGCAATGACCTTCCCGGGGATCCCGCCGGCGAGCGCGTTGCCCTCGAGGTAGAGCTGCTGGAGGCGCGTGAGCGGCGAGAGGGCGTCCGGGACGGCGCCGGCGAGTCGCCCCATGTCGCGGATCACCAGGGACTCCAGGAACTCGAGGCCGCCGATGGAGGAGGAGATGGCGCCCTCCATGCGCCGCCCCTGCTGCGACTCCAGGCGCAGCGACACGACCCTACCCGTGGCTGCGTCGCAGGCCACGCCCTTCCACCCGCCGCCGCAGCAGTCGTCGCCGGCCCACGTGGCCAGGATGCCCGTGGTGTCCACCGTGATGCCGGCCTTGAAGCCCAGCAGCGCGGCACGATCGGCGGGGGAGCACGGCAGGGTCGGCTTGTCGCCGGCGGCTGCATGTCCGGACAGCAGGGCGGCGGTGGCGAGCAGGAGAAGCAGAGCGCGGAGCATTGTCCTTGGTCGAGTACCGGTTGAACTGGTGATCCATGTGATGCGTGCACAATGTAGTATTTGTAGCTGGAGCTGGTGGTGCAATGCATGGGATGGGAGCCTCGTATGCATTTACTTTGTTCATGTCTTGGGGCCTCTGCATGGAGCCTGGTAAGCTACTCTGGTGCATGCATGGAACGTTTGAATTGGCGGCTTTTGGAGCGCAACGGCTCACATGCGTGAGACTCCTAGAGTTACTCTAGCTAATTTGCACTACAGGAATGTGGATCTGCGTTCTGAAAAAGAAGCATATACGCTATCGTGTTGTGCAAAATACCTCGGAAGATACCTAAAAATAATACTTCCCTCTTTTCGAAAATATTTGAAGTTCTAGGTTTTTCTTAGGTCAAATATCTATAAGTTTGACTAAAATCTAATAATGAAAAAACATAAGAACATCCGCAACGTCAAATTATACTTTCATACTATATATAATCCATCTTGTAAATATTAATATACTCCCTCCGTTCCACAATGTAGTGCGCCCGCGCTTCCCAAAATCTAAGTTTGACCATGAATTTGATCAACGTTGGTCAAAATCAGTGGTATAGTTTTTACCCCCGCCGCAATCGGTCTCGTTGGTCAAATTCATGGTCAAAGTTAAAGCTCAAAAACCGAGGACGCACTACATTATGGAACGGAGGGAGTATATTTTTATATACATGGTCAAACTTAAAAGTTTAACCTAATGCTAGATACATCTATTTGAGCATGAACTAATTCCAGACAAAGGAAGCATATCTTAAAAGAATAAATTACGGACGTCGACCTAGGTACTGCTAATGAAAAACATTTCCGCAAACCGAAGTAATGAAATTGCTCTCTTGTTCCGCAATAGCAAGATAATTCACCACTTAAATCTAGATTGCAAGGCTCAAGCAACAGACAATTCCATAGCTGAACATCACAGAATGGCCACGAAATGGTTTTCAACTATGTAGTTTGGGTCACTGACAAGATACGTTTGCCTCGCATTAACAAGGCATAACCTTACTGGTGCCAACAAGTGATACAACACACTGTCAATAAATAAAGAACAGGTGATACAACACGACCAGCTAAACATACTAGACAGACAAAAATTCATCTGGGTGAACCCAGGGACAAAAAACTCCGCATGGCATCCCTTCGCCCGTCGCAGCAAGTTATCGAGCCCCTCTAAACATTACCACTATTGCCAAAAGCATACCTTCGAGACAGTAATTAATACAGGCCATGCAGGATCAGTCCAGCGGCGCGTTCTCTTTGATCACCGCTGCCAAGCTTGTAGCCGCCTCTTCGTTTTTCAGTCGGAGTAAGTATGTTCGAGCTACAACGTTGCCACCATCTGATTCAGACTGCGCATCCTGCAAAAATACACAATGGATCAGTATGAGCTGCACATATCGCCAGGGGGGGGGGGGGGTGATAAAACGATGGTGCTTACTGAAGTGTGAAATATCGAGGCAACTGTGTTCTTTTGAACACTCATTTTTATCCCCTTGTAGATCATAGCATTCAGAAGGATCTTGCCGACCTGTTACCAGGAGTCAGTCATTAATATCTTTTTCGCAACCATAAATAACCTTACAGCAGTATAACTAAAGTGGGAGGGGCAATTTCAAACAACCTGACAGCCAAAATGGTAGAAATACTCCGAATTTTTTTAATCTATGGCACTAAATACTGTATGAAACCTAAGACAAAAAGAATCTGATCTACTTTTTAGAAACACAGAAGTTCAGCAAACACACCAATAGTAAACAATTACAGAAGTGGAACTTTGCAAAACAATATGAGATGCAGCCATTTCAGGTTTGAGATGCAACTGAATACAGCGGAAAAGGGAGGGAAAATACATCATTTCTGATAACAACTGTTGGGGTGGACTCTTTCGAAGCTTTCTCTGCACCCTCTTTACATCTGATAGAGAGCTGACCAACACCAATGTCTTTCCAACCCTTGGTAGCATCATCATGCTACATGAATGGAAAAAGAAGTTATGAAATCACATGATAAGCAATTTTGCTGAACAATTGGATAGTAGCACTGAGGAACATGGGTTATAAATCTATGAACAAAAGTATTAATGCTAAACAGGGAAGAGTGGAAATGATACCTTCACATACACCTTGCATTTGGCTTCATGAACAACAACTATTCCTTTCTCTTCTGCTTTTTTTACAGAAGGGCTGCTTGGTTGCTCGGCTTCAGCATCTGATCATTCAAACAAGAGTAGAATTAAGTATTGAGGAGCGAGTCCAGAGACAGGGGGTTGGCAACGAAAGAACCTGGTTTAATTAAAACAACAAAAATTCCTGATATCAAAGAGAAGAAAAATAAAATACACACACACACCCTTGTCCGTGCATGCACTCAAGTCAATTATCACTAAAGTTTATGTTACCCCATCATCTATTAAAAAACAGTATAAACCATCATTGTTTTTTTTGCTGGCGTGGAAACCTACCAGGGAATACACGTCAATATGGCATCTAAATTGGCCGTAAATGGTCAGGTTAGCATCTCGAGTGGCTGGGCCTGGAACTGACAGGCTGGTGGACACTGAGCTTTGAAACCTTAAACCGCTACCCCACTGCACACTCCTGCCTCCAGCCTGTGATCATCTATTAAAAAACAGTATAAACCACCATTGTTTTTTTTGCTGGCGTGGAAACCTACCAGGGAATACACGTCAATATGGCATCTAAATTGGCCGTAAATGGTCAGGTTAGCATCTCGAGTGGCTGGGCCTGGAACTGACAGGCTGGTGGACACTGAGCTTTGAAACCTTCAACCACTACCCCACTGCACACTCCTGCCTCCAGCCTGTGCTATGCAACAGCAGTGCTCGACATATTGTGTAACACTACCTCATCCGCTGCTCAAACTCCACCCAGGCGGAAAAAAACGAAGAGCAGCTGCAATGTCGAACATGTCGGTCTCAAAACCTCACAAGTCAACCTTGGAAGAGGATCAACGCCGTAGGAATTTAAAACGGCTTACTGGCAGCGTTAGACATATGAAGTAGACTATAATTTAATTTTGGGATGGACTCAATATTTGCTTTAAGAGTCATGATCTCGTAGAATGTGACAATTGGGCAAGATAACCAAGCCATTAGATCAATCAAGACCAAAAAAATTGCATTCTTGCATGATAAACTGCATCTTGTACTGAAATCTTGAGCATTCCTTGAGAGACAGTGGGGGGGGGGGGGGGGGGGGGGGGATTGGGGATGATCCAGTGATGTGGTACAATTAGCTGATGTGGGAGATGATTTTTGCCACTGTGGAAATGTTAGATGATGGCTGCGACCAGCAGCCGACAACCACCTACAAGACGCCATTGAGGGTTGACTTATACAACAAGTTTAAGAGATGACTAGATGAGGGTGTTCCTTGGATGGTTGTATAGCTGAGGGTGTACACTGAATTGTCATAACACAGGTGGAGCGGCAAATTGGACTTTCCCCATAACTTAACAAATTGGTAGATACACACCTTCATCCGCATCAGCTGAAGCTTCAGCAGCTCTCTTGTTTCCTGATCCTGAAAATCAACAATTAAGAAAATTTGATTATTCTATCGACCTAGAGGGCTCGTAATACAAATAAATTCAGTTCCTACAGCACCGTCAATAGAATGATCAAATTGCCTTTTCATCATCAGAGTTTCACGTGTCTGTGTTAGGCAAAACGAAGGAATGCATCAAGCCAATTACATGTTTTTCTTTTCTGAACTGCGTAGGAAATGGTAATTTGATATTTGGGTCAAATGTAAACAGAAACAAGGTTAACATTGGGGCAGTTGATAAATAATATTCATTAATATTAGCTCTGATATGGATTTCTTTGTCAATTTCCATTACACCAAATAGGATATAATGTTTCCTTGGGGCAGAACATACATGCTTGACAAGGATAGAACTGGTTGACTACGAAATAAATAGGGAAACACAAACAAACATGGCCCGGTAGGATTTGGCTGGGCTGACGATATATCAATCATACAACCTTAGTGCTAAAATAACAATAAGCCGCTACAATTCAAAGCTTTGTCATTCCCTTTCAAATATTCTGAACAGGCCTCATCCAAATAAATGCCGCAACTACAGTTATGTGAAATATATGCCTGAACCAACCAATCATAAAGGACACACTAATGCCAAGCAAAAGAGAAGTAAAATACCAGTGAAAATTGGTTGCTGGTTCATTGAAAACAGTGTGGGTGTTGGCATGTTAAAACTGGAACCAGGGGTAGAAAAAATGGACGGAGTAGTTGGTGTTGAAAAGCCGTTATTTCCACCAAACTGGAAAGTCGATTTGCTGCTATCGCCAGGCGTGTTAGTTGGTGTTGAAAAGCCGTTATTTCCACCAAACTGGAAAGTCGATTTGCTGCTGTCACCAGGCGTGTTAGTTGGTGCTGAAAAGCCGTTATTTCCACCAAACTGGAAAGTCGATTTGCTGCTGTCACCAGGCGTGTCCTTGTTATCAAATATGCCTGCACATCATTATGACACAATCAACATAATAAATATATAATTACCAAGTCTGGAAAAAAATACAACAAGTGAAATGCAATATGGCATATCAAGGTATAAACTGGTGAATAGTTATACCGCCAAAAGTTGCCGTTTTCTTCTGAGAAGAAAGTGAGAACATATTCGGTGAACTTGAGTTCTGAAAAGCCAGGGAGCTGGCTCCTGTAGATAGACTCTTCTGTCCATTATCTGATCCTGGCTGTAGCATAAACTTGCTATTGACAGTTGCCGGCGAAGTAGTCTTCTCATCATTGGCTGGACTTGGGCATGAAACAGCTGCTGTACCAGTTTTATTTTGCTTAAGCCAGTTGACAACATCCTTGAAATTTTCCTAAGGGGAGAGAATAACATGAGATCAAGACATTATGACTTTATGAGAAATCTGACTGACTGCTGACATAACATCTTAAGTGCCAAAATACCATCTATGCAGTACCCAATTAGGTGACGAGTGCAAAAGTAGTATGTGCTGGCAAAAGAATACTCCACCCAGTTCACGAAAAAGTGACATTTGGATATTGGCAGTGTTCAAATCTAGCTTTGATCAATAGTTCAAATTCTGAAAATAGTTCTTTAAACAAATCCATGCATATGATTTTCAAGTTTCCAGCCTAAATATTAAAAACAATATAGAAGGTCAAAGTTTTGACTTAAGACATGTCCAAAATGTCACCTTTTTGTGAACAGGAGGGGGTAATCAATTACAATTTACAACTAGTTTTTTATTGCATGGAAGGTTGCATAGGATAGCATTGGATCGTCTGCCAATCACATTTATCAGCAACACACTTGAAGAGATGACAACTGATTTATTAGTTACACACTCGAGAAGCCATAACCTGGCTCTGATATCAGATCGTTAGAGCCTTTAGATAAGATGGTGCAGCCGTGCGAGGCAGGAGCTTGATGGCCGACGAGCACTTGAAGGGTAGGCACCGTTGAGGGCACAATAGGCAGCAAGGAAAGAGAAGAGTTTAGGGACGAGACTAACTTTACTGATAACTTGAGATTCACATACAGCCTATAGCTCCTTATACATTGAAGTTGGAGAGTCCAACTCAAAGCAACAGAGTGGAAACCTACAGAACTCTAATCCTGGTCTGATATGAACCTATCAATCTGGTATCAGTCCAGACTATACAATTCCTCGATCCAACAGGGAGTCTCTTGTTCTGATCCAAACTGCTGCTAAGGTGCAGGATATCCTACTGCTGGCTTGGGTACTCGCCTGCTATAGTGTATTCTCCACGTAACATGATTTCACAAGTACAGTTCCACAGTCAACATGAAAAGTTAGCGCATCCCACAAATCTAAATGAAAACAAGGGCATATGGTAGTTTGATATTCATACTCATAACATGGTTCATCTCCACATTGTTGTCTGGTTGTGAACACCATTGATGTCTATTTTTTTTGAAAATTCCTAATAATTTTAAACTAAACCTAGCAACTCAAGAAATAAATTATACTCTGTATACTGGAATAGTAACGTCCACAAATCCACTACACATGCACGCCATGCACAAAACAAAGCAAATTGTGACGGTGATACATTTTATCAATGGCCACAGGAAAATATTAAATCTCTAGTTAAGGAATGTTAAATAAAGAAAACACCTTAGAATTTTGTGAAGCTTACCATTATTTCAGAAGCATGGGATAAGTAATCTTTCATGCCATCCTCCCAAAGTTCGTCTTGGTGGTTTTGCAACTGTGATTGTACCCAGCTGCTCAAAATAAACAGGTAGATGAGTGTTTTCTCAGAGCGCACCAGAGAGAATATGCAGCATGAATCTCTAAAAATATGGTAGTAACTAAATATTCTTAATGGGATGACTAAGGACTATATATACAGAAAGAACTTTAACTGGAGCAGAGCTGAAACAGTAAACATGATAGGACAATGTAAACCACAAAAAAAAAATCAGATTAAGTGACTGAGATGACGCAAGGCAAGCCAGCAGATGAAGAAGTGTCCAACCTTGCAAACTGAGTATTTAGTGCCCTCACGTGCTTGCAGGCGGCCTCGGCCCGTCGAGGGTCAAGAACAGCGGCTCCTGTATGGGGAGACTCTGCCCTGTGAATGTCCATTACTCTCTTCCTTGATAGCTGCGAAAAATGTACAACGAATTAATAGAGGCAGATTTTACAGCAAGAAAAATCAACAGAAATATCTAAGATACAATCATGTTAGAGACCACAGAAGTACAGCTACAGGGCTCACGAGGAAACAATCATGAAGGTAAATTCATACAGTGCAGCAGGCCAGCAGCACTGGTGTGGGATTGTTGGCAATAAACAGTAGAGCCTCTATGGTACCACGCTGCATAGGTGATGCGCGTTCAGCTACCACCGTCTGAAGCCGAGAGCGTGGATGCTATGGGCGGATCTAGACGGTGTTCCGGGTCCGGGCGTGCAGCGGCGCGCCCAGGCCACGAGCTGTGGAGGCCAGTGGGATTTAAGAACCAATCGCTCGAGAAGAGCAACGGCATACCTCGAACGGTGGCCAACGGCTGCGGGCGGGCGGGGTGGAGACGGCAGGAGCGCGGGATGAGCCGACGAGGACGAACGGTGGCGACGCGCGAGGGTCGGGGGTTCTGGGAGCCGGAGGGGGTGGGGGACGGCGGTAACGCGGCGCGAGGAAGGACGTCGGCGGCGACGCGCGAGAGGCGGGCGGGCGGGGGGAGCCGGAGGGGGGAGGGAGGAGGCGTCGGCGGCGAGGCAAGTAGGGTCTGGCTGGGAGGAAGAGAAGAGAAAGGTGTGGAAGGGAGGGAGGCCCGCTCTCTCAGCGCTGCCGATAATGGGCTGGTCGCAGGCCGGCCCGTTTAGCGCACGTGATTGGTTTTATTTTTGAAAATAATAATAGAAAATCCATGTAAAAAGATTGGATTTATAACACAAAAAAAATATGTGCAGGTGTGATTTTAAATGTTTATTTATCAGGCGAAAAAAAAGGCATTTCTCCTTTTTTTAGAATTTGTTCATACCGGCTGCAAGATTTGCTCGGGCATATGTATGAAATGAAGTCTTAACAGAATTTGTGAAAAAAATGTCTCCATATATCATTTTTTTTTATTTTTTGATAAATAAAAGGAGTGAGCTTATCCTCCAATTTTCATTTAATAGAAAGCGTGATTTGTACAAGCAAGCTAACCGGCCAAACGGGAAAACAAAGTTTATGGAAGGCTAAAACATCTCGGTTACAACGCAATCAAACACACACACACACACGTCACAAGGGTGCAAAAGCATACGCATAACATTGCAAGAAAGGATCTCCACGTCAGGGTGGGACAGAGCTCCAACTAGAGAAGAGGATGATCATCAACCACTTGTCAGCCTCAGCATGTCGGGACACCACCCTTGAGTAGGCTTGAAGATCTCACATGCTATATTTGCTATACTAGTTTCTTACCCCCATGTCAGTGCATTTGGATTCTCATGATTTTCATGTAGAACAGCTAGAGTTAATCCAAAAACATATTAGATGAATTAATGTAAAAAATAAGCATGAAACAAGTATCATATCAACTTTTATGTACAACCCGTTATTTGATATCAGTGTCCACGAAAAATATTCATGTATTTCAAATTTGGAGTTGTAGCAAAGCTGCGCGATCTGCCCGGCCGCCGGCGGAGAAGGTGGGCAAGGTTTCGGGCGTGAAGCGCAAGAAGGTTCCCACGAAAAGGTCGGCGGCTTCATCCACTCCCTCCGCCCTGTCAAGAGCTTCTTCGACGATGCCGTTCAATGGCACTGCTTCCACCGCAGGCGAAGTGTTCGATGAAATGGCCGAAAGGTATGCATCTTCGATTCATTTCTAGTTGCTTTGCTTTTCGCCATTTGTGGTAGCTCGTGACTTGATGTCACTCACTCTAGCGGTGGTTCGAACAATGCCACTGCCGAGTTTGTCAACGTGTTGGACACCAACGCCGTCGACATCGATCAAGCACCGTTCGCTGATTTCGATTACAATGAAATGGAGGGTGGCGTGGATGATCACGGTGGTGAAGATGAAGTGGAGGAGGTAGATGAGGGGGCGTACGAGCAAGCGCAAGCAAAAAAAGAGTGTGAGATCGAAGAACTACACGATGTTGGAAGATCAAATATTGATCAAGGCTTGGAGTGCGGTGTCTCTTGATGCTTGCACCAGTACATCTCAAACCGCCAAGAGGTATTGGCAAAGAATCGAAGATCAATACTTCCACTTGATGGGGAAGCATCCCAACAGGACTCCACGCACGTTTCGGTCACTCCAAGGTCGTTGGGACGTGATCAAGCCGATTTGTAGCCGTTGGGCTGCTTGCTTGGAACAAGTTCGCAATGCACCTCCAAGTGGAACCGTGGAATCCGACTATGTGAGTTCGTTTTCACGTCCCAAGTTGTGCAAATCATGTGTAGCATTTCAATTGATTGCATCATTTTACGTTGTTTTTATTGTGTAGGACAAAATTGCGCAACAAAGATACAAAGACATGGAAGCTTCCGAAGGCAAATTCTTCAAACTAGAGCATTGTTGGGAATTGCTAAAAAAGTGTAAGAAGTGAGAGTTGATTGAGAGAGAATCCCCACCGAAGAGAGGTTCACTCACGAACATGGATGATGATGAAGATGATGATGGCCCACGAAACTTGAACAAGCCCGATGGAGACAAGAAGACAAAGGAGAAGATCAAGAGGGAACACGAAGCATCGAGCTTGCGGGATAAGATAGATGCCATGGTGCAATCAAATGAGTTGATGTTAGCGAAGACATTGGAGACAAAGAAAGAGTTGGCCGAGAAGAAGGCACGAGAGAAGCAAGAGAAGTGGCAATTGCTCAAGGACGAGGGGTTGCGCAAGGCGGCCATTGAGGAGAGAAGAGTCTTTGCCGATGAGACCAAAGCCATGGCCAAGCTTCTTGTCGAGGAGAACAGCATTATGACATTGAATCGCGATGACATGGACGACATCACCAAAGAATGGCATGACATGGCAAGGAGAGACATCTTGAGGAGGAGGATGCTTGCGGCGGCCGGTGCCGGCGATGTTTTCTCATCGGGATTTGGAACCAATGCCGTTGATGCATTCAGTGCGGCCGGCGATGCTTTCGGTGCCGAAGTTGGAACAAGTGCCGGCGATGGCATCGATGGAGGTGGTGCGGAGTGAAGATCGACGACGGGTGAAAGCGACCAAGATGATGATGGACGTGGTCGTCGCTTTTGCGTTTGTCATACAAAACTATGCTTTTATTTGCGCGCGAACTATGTTTCATTGTTCGAATTTGAATTCAATTGTCGGAATCGTTGTTAAATTTGTTTATCGAGGTTTTTTGGATTTGCGGGTCGACGCGGACTGCGGCCGAGGAGACCCTACGTAACCGACCCGTAAAAGAGCATATTCTCTACGCGGGGTCTGCTCGGCCGCAGCCCGGGTCGACCCGCAAATCCGTTTTCCAGCGAACTGTAAACGCATTTTGCGGTCGGCTTTATACGGGGTCTGCTAGAGATGCTCTTAGGGGTTATGATGGCATGGGTCCCTTGTGTGGGATGTGCTGAATGGAAGCTCTGCGCTATGGTGCCAATGACGACGATGCTTGCGGATGTCATGTCCCTCTTAGGGGCACCGACTTGACTACACTTTCCATCCCTTTAACCAACAATCGGGATGAAAATCCTTGTCCACCTCGGGCAGACGCCGCGGCGGAGCGGTGCGTCATGTCCCTTTTTTGGGGATGCCATCAATGTATGTAGGTGATCCCCAGTTGTGGCAACACATTCGGGTTCGCTTGGAGCTCCTTTCGGCCCACCTCGACTATGTTGACATGTTGTCTCGTTTGCACCTACCTTTTGCACGCAACACCGTCCTCTCTCTATCGTGTCTACTTGTTGGTGGAGTTAGGGCTTCTCGGTACGAATCAATAGGGCAGAGGGTCCTCTTTGATGGAAGGTTGGTGGTGATCATGCAGCGAAGTCCGCTGCTTTCTTCGAGGTGGCACGTGGTTGCATGTTGACGACAGCCCCGGATGTGTTTCTAGGCGGATTGTCCCCTCGTGTACTTCAATGTGGGCGACATGCTGGAGGCTTCTAGTAGTGCACTATGTTGCTTGTTAAGATGTTCAGATTGTTTTGTCGTGTTTTTCTTTGATCGGCTTACATCCGCCTCTCAGGCCTCCCAAAGAGTTACCCTGGCCTTTGATTCAACGCTTCGGAAAAGGTTCTCCTCAACATCATGTAAAATAAGTGGGGAGGACTCCTATTTCGAGAAATACGTAGCTAACCTACACCCCAAGATATGCTCACTAGCTTTTGAAAAAATATAGAGGAACAACTATTTTTTAAATTATTTAAACGGTACGGTATGATGTACTCTAGATTGAGTGCTAGCCTAGTCTGTTGAACAGAGTAGTGTATAATCCTGGCATCGCCGTGCGGTTCTTCTGTTTTAGATTGGTGCCTTGTCAACCTGCATCATGTTGATGCGGTCTGCTGTATAGATAACGAGATTCCAGTTATATATTGAGAAAAGTATGTTTTTGGTTCCTCAAGTTTTCCAAAAGTATAGACTTGGTCCCCTAATATTTTTTGATATACATTTTGTCCTCCAAGTCACAAAACTGGATAACTTTGGTCAAAAACCAGATTTTCAGCACGTTTGACCGGGTTTGATCATGTTGACCGTAAATTAAAAAATAGCAAACAAATTCAAAAAAATCTGAAATTCTGTGGCAACCAAGATGCTTGGTGCACTAGGTGCGTGAAAAATTTGTGCGCTAGGTGCTATTTTTAAGTTTACTGTTCATCGGTCAAACCTGGTCAATATGGTCAAATCCGGTCAACATGCTTAAAATCTTGTTTTGGACCAAACTTATCTGGATTTGAGACTTAAAGGATCAAATGTATTCCAAAAAATCTTGAAGGATCAAGTTTATATCTTTGGAGAACTTGAAGATCAAAAATATACCTTTCTCTTATATATTTCTTCATGAAGTGACGGACTAGCAAATAGATAACGAGATTCCCAGATAATTATACTCATATCTCACAAACACCACCAAATTAATCCAGAAGAAAAACACCGCCAAATTAGGACCGAAGAACACAAATCATGTACTACTCCTCTAAACCGTAAAGCTCTTAGAAACCGCTGCAGTCACCACCAAATTTCGTCTACAAAAGAAGGATAACTCTATATGTTGCTTCGCTCATCTGCCTTCCACGAGCCGATCCACCGTGGCCTGGACTCCGTCGACCCTCTTCTCCAGCCCGCGGAAATAGGTGACCACGCATATGCTGACGAAGATCGTGGAGATGCTGTGCAAGCAGGCCGTCGTCACGGGCTTGAAGTTGCCGCTGCCGCCGACCTCAGCGATTCTGCTCCTGGTGGCGTAGCTCCTCCTCAGGCCGGAGCCGAGATGAGCCATTATCAACGCAGGGAGCGACATTGATCGATGGAGATGTGTGTCGTTGGTTTCGATCGAGATGTGCGGACCTCGGAGAGAGTTTTAGGCCCGGAGTTTAAAAGCTATGGTGCTGACCGGTGTTGTATTCCTTCTCGGTCTCCAATTGCCTTTTATCTCTCTACCTCTAACTTAAGGAGAGTCCGTGGTTGTTTTGGTTTGATTCGTTTCGTATGCAACCATTACTGCCTATAAATCGTTCAAACTATCACTTGCGTAATCTCGCCTTGTCCAAAGCTAGCTAGACAGTTAATTAGACGTAAAAAAAGCTAATTGCGTATGTTAATTAGTCAGATATGAAAAATATCATCGAGCGATCACGTTAATTATGAAGAGCATCATTCTTTCCGGAAGAATCACGTTAATTATGAAAATGTCATCGAGTATTAGACCTAAGGATCACATTAATTATGAAAAGTATCGTCTGGAATATTTATGCCTCATTGCAGCACACTAGCAATTAGCTAGTACTAACAAAAGAGTCTGTGTGTTGTAACGGGGTCATAAAATTTCCAGCAGTTCAACAACAATTGTGTCAAATATATACCTTAGGGTGTTCGTGCCCATGAATTTACCTATTTGATAATCATTGGCCCTTCATGTTCAACGCTGTTATTGACAGTCTTGATCTGCGAGAGGTTTCCATGATTTTGGAAGACAGTTCACGTGGGCAAACAGTCTTCCCGAACCGAAATACGAGAAATCACGTGCTAATGGATACCGAATGGGAATCTAAATTTCCTGTGGTTTCCGTGCGCGCATTACCTCGTGTCGAGGCTCTATCAGACCAAGCCCTCGTCCTTCTAACCACTGGTTTGCCACCACCAACTCCATCTCTCACGACCGTTGCCCCCTCCCTTACTCCCGCCAACTCCCTTTCTCTTTGTCTCACGCCCGCGCCCACAATCGACTACTCACGTGCCTCACGTTGCCACCGTTGACTCCCAACACCTCACGATAGGAGAATGTTGTCACCCATGTCATGTCACACACGAATCTGTCGGCCGTCGCCGCCTAATGCCCGTCACAGACGAATGTGTCGGCCACACGTGGATGTCGATGTCTTCCGTCTGTGTGAAGGTGACACTCACCTAGATGCCGTCATGCCTCGCTCATACACACAAATAAGGGTCCAAGCTGAGTCTGATCATTGCATCGGTCCTTCATGTTCATATTTACGATGTTTTTTGGGATTTCGTACTTCACACTTTGGAAGCAGTGTTGCTTCGATCACCTCAACTCGTCCGTCCCTCCCATCGCAGGTGTCGATGTTTGCTCCGTGTTCCCCCATCCTGCATGGGGAATTGTTGGGAAACGTTGCATGGGGAACAAAAAATTTCCTACGCTTCACCAAGATCAATCTAGGAGATGAGCATCTACGAGAGGAGAGATTGCATCTACATACCATTGTAGATCGCTAAGCGGAAGCGTTGAGAAACACGGTTGATGTAGTCGAACGTCTTCGCGATCCAATCACGATCCGTCCGGCGAACTCCCGATCAAGTGACGAACGGACGGCACCTCCGCGTTCAACACGCGTGCAGCTTGGTGACGCCTTCACCTCCTCGATCCAGCGAGCGATGGTGAAGTAGTAGCCCGAGTCCTTCGGCAGCACGACGGCGTAGTGAGGTGGTGGTGATGGCAGCTCGGCAGGGCTTTGCCGCGCGCAATGAGGTGGAGAAGAACTACGAGGGAGAGGAGGGGCAGCGCTGTAGCACGTTGGGGTGCGGCTGCCCTCTCTCTCCCTCACTATATATAGGGGGAAGGGAGGAGGGGAGGGCGCCCTAGGGTTCCCCCTAGGGGCCGGCGGCCAAGGGGTGGTGTAGGCAGGGTTTGGGTGGCCCCCCCTAGGCGCCTTGCCTCCCAAGTCAGGGGTGGCCGGCGGCGCTAGGGGGTGGAGTCCACCTCCCAGCCGAGTGGGCTGAGGTGGGGCGCGGCGCCAAACCCCTTGTGGGCTGGTGTGCCCCTCTCCTTGGCCCATGAGGCCCCCCAACACTTGCCGGGACCCCCCAAAACCCCTTTCGGCACGCCGTCGATTCCCCGGTATGCCCCGGAACACTTTCGGACTCCGATTCTCTTCATCCTATATATCAATCTTCACCTCCGGACCATTCCGGAGTTCCTCGTCACGTCTGGGATCTCCTCCGGGACTCTAAACAACCTTCGGTCACCAAAATAATAACTCGACTATACTTATATCGTCCCCAAACGTTAAGTGTGTAGACCCTATGGGTTCGAGAACTATGCAGACATGACTGAGACACCTTTACGGTCAATAACCAATAGCGGGACCTGGATGCCCATATTGGTTCATGCATATTCTATGATGATCTTTATCGGTTGAACCTCGATGTCAAGGATTCAGTCAATCCCGTACGTAGTTCTCTTTGTTCATCGATATGTTACTTGCCCGAGATTCGATCGTCGGTATCTCCATACCTAGTTCAATATCATTACCGGCAAGTCTCTTTACTCATTCCGTAATACAAGATCACGTGGCTAACTCTTTTGTCACTTTGCTTGCAAGCTCAATATGATGTTATATTACCGAGTGGGCCCTGAGATACCTCTCCGTCATTAGGAGTAACAAATCACAGTCTTGATCCATGCCAACTCGACAGACACCCTCGGAGAGACTTGTAGAGTACCTTTATAATCGCCCAGTTATGATGCGGCGTTTGATACACACAAGGTATTCCTCCGGTGTCAGTGAGTTGCATGATCTCATGGTCATAGGAACCGATACTTGACATGTAGAAAATAATATCAATAAACTGACACGATCATATGCTACGTTCATAGTTTGGGTCTTGTCCATCACATCATTGTCCTAATGATGTGATCCCATTATCAAATGACATCTCATGTCCATGGTCAGGAAACCTCGACCATATTTGATCAACGAGCTAGTCTATTAGAGGCATATACTAGGGACATAGTGTTGTCTATGTACCCACACATGTATTTGAGTTTCCAGTCAATACAATTATAGCATGGATAATAAACGATTATCATGAACAACGAAATATAATAATAACTATTTTATTATTGCCTCTAGGGCATATTTCCAACGGTCTCCGACTTGCACTAGAGTCAATAATCTAGCTCACATCACTGGGCACCACTTCAAGATCTGTCATGAACTCCTTCATCCAGACACCTTCCTTTGCCGCCTCCGAGGCAGCAATGTACTCCGCTTCGCATGTAGAATCAGCTACCACGCTTTGCTTGGAACTGCACCAACTTACCGCTCCCCCATTGAGAATATATACGTATCCGGTTTGAGACTTAGAGTCATCCGGATCAGTGTCAAAGCTTGCATCGACGTAACCCTTTACGACAAGATCTTGATCACCTCCATAAACGAGAAACATTTCCTTAGTCCTTTTCAGGTACTTAAGGATATTCTTGACCGTCGTCCAGTGTTCCATTCCTGAATTACTTTGAAACCTTGCGGCCATACTTATGGCAAGGCTGACATCTGGTCTTGTGCACAACATTACATACATGATAGAACCTATGGCAGAAGCATAGGGGATGACACTCATCTTTTCTCTATCCTCTACAGTCACTGGGCATTGAGTCTTACTCAACTTCACACCTTGCAATACAGGCAAGAACCCTTTCTTGGACTGATCCATTTTGAACTTCTTCAAAACTTTGTCAAGGTATGTGCTCTGTGAAAGTCCTATTAAGCGTTTTGATCTATCTCTATAGATCTTGATGCCTAATATGAAAGCAGCTTCTCCTAGGTCCTTCATTGAAAAACTCTTGTTCAAATATTCCTTCACGCTTTCCAAAAATTCTATATTGTTTCCAATCATCAATATGTCATCCACATATAATATTAGAAACGCTATAGAGCTCCCACTCACTTTCTTGTAAATACAACCTTCTTCGTAAACTTGTATAAACCCGAATGCTTTGATCACCTCATGAAAGCGAAGATTCCAACTCCGAGACACTTGCACCAGCCCATAAATGGATCACTGGAGTTTGCAAACTTTGTCAGCATTCTCTGGATCAACAAAACCTTCTGTTTGCATCATATACAACTCTTCCTTAAGGAAACCGTTAAGGAACGCTGTTTTGACATCCATCTGCCAAATTTCGTAATCAAAAAAATGCAGCTATTGCTAACATGAGTCTGACGGATTTAAGCATCGCTACGGATGAGAAAGTCTCATCGTAGTCAATTCCTTGAACTTATGAAAAAAGTTTTGCCGCAAGTCGAGCTTTATAGACGGTGATATTACCGTCCGCGTCTGTCTTCTTCTTAAACATCCATTTATTCTGAATGGCCTTTCGCCCTTCAGGTAATACTTCCAAAGTCCATACTTTGTTTTCATACATGGATCCCATCTCGGATTTCATGGCCTCTAACCATTTGTTGGAATCCGGGCCCACCATCGCTTCTCCATAGCTCGTAGGTTCATCGTTGTCCAACAACATGACTTCCAAGACAGGATTACCGTACCATTTAGGATCAGTACGCGTCGTTGTCGACCTACAAGGTTCGATAGTAACTTGATCTGAAGCTTCATGATCACCATCATCAGCTTCCTCTTCAACCGATGTAGGTTCCACAGAAACATCTTTCTGCGTTGTGCTACTCTCTGGTTGAAGTAAAGGTTCAACAACCTCATCAAGTTCTATTTTTCTCCCACTCAATTCTTCCGAGAGAAACTCTTTCTCAAGAAATGACCCGTTCTTAGCGACAAACACTTTGCCTTCGGATCTGAGATAGAAGGTATACCCAACCGTCTCTTTTGGGTATCCTATGAAGACGCATTAATTTATCCGCTTTGGGTTCCAGCTTTTCTGGCTGAAGCTTTTTGACATAAGCATCACATCCCCAAACTTTAAGAAACGACAATTTTGGTTTCTTGCCAAACCATAGTTCATACGGCGTCGTCTCAACGGATTTAAATGGTGCCCCATTTAAAGTGAATTATAGTGGCAAATCGGCAAGAGACATCATAGAACGCACCATATCCAATAAGATTCGATTATGACATTTGGACACACCATTACGCTGTGGTGTTCCAGGCGGTGTTAATTGTGAAACAATTCCACATTGTCTTAAGTGATTGCCAAACTCATAACTCAGATATTCTCCTCCTCGATTAGATTGTAGGAATTTAATCTTCTTGTTACGATGATTCTCGTACTTCACTCCGAAATTGCTTGAACTTTTCAAACGTTTCAGACTTGTGTTTCATTAAGTAAATATATCCATTAAGGACAGTAAAACTGCACCTAAACCAAGCACTCTCAGGTCATCAACGATTTTGGCCGTCGGATTTTGCGTCCGAATCATTTTTAACCGTTAGGTCTACGTTTCATTGAGAGTTTACCGTGACCTGGGCTTCCTGTCCTAATGGGCTGTTGCTCTCGTGAATTTTTTCAAGGCTTGTGGTTGATTGGGTTAATTGGGCTGTTTTGCAAGCCCATCGCTCGAGCCGGGCGCTCGATACAGGGGCCGGTGCGTCGATCCAGCTATCAAGCCGAACCGAGGCACGCGAGGGCATCCGGCATGGGAGGGGTTGAAGTCGAGGCGACGCGGACGAGGGAATCCGGCGCTGGAGGGGATGCAGCAGAGGCGAGGGGATCCAGCAGATCCCATCGAGAGTGCGGGCGACGAGCTTGGCGGACTTCGTGTGGCGGCGCATCTCGCCGAAACCCGACCTCGTGCAGCCGCGCGCACCGCGACTCGTTAAAGGTTGCTAGCCTAGGTGAGTCGTTGCTGCCACATACCCTCTCTTTGCCTCGCAACCACTCCTGGCACCATCGTCCACCATCGAGCGATCGACCCATATTCGCTAATCGTTAACGTGAATCAATGTCGCATCGCATCCATCACTGATGGCCACTCTTGATAACAAGGCTTTTGCTTGTGGTGGCAATGCGGTCAGATCCGGATGCGAGGACGACGATGACAAACAGAGCTGCATAGGAAAGACGAAAGGACATGGGCACCATCGGGCCTTGAGGCAGTCGTCGATCCATCTGCCGGAGAAAAAGTAGGCACAACACCGAGCTCATTCTCAGCTTGCATCTGACGATCTGAGCATCTGGTATGTTGCTTTGCAAATCCAAGCCTACTGTTACCACGATTCTTCTTGCTTACTTCGTATTGTAATTTCTCCATTTACTCATGGATCTTAGTATGGATTACTTTGGTTGGATTCCACCTGATTTCGCTCATCTGATTTAGATTGTGGATTTGGGGCTAATTTAGGTTACAATAACGGAAATTTGAAAGCTTGGCGAATTTATGGATCAATGAAAAACATGACATGGCAATCTATTTAATTGAGACGAGGATCCCTGAGTAGAAAGGATTGAAATCAATTTTGATTGAAGTACTACTAATGCATGGTCTTTGTTCCTGCATAATTAAACTTTGTATGTTGGAGCATATTGTCGCATCTACAATATGATACGTTGGAGCATATTGTGGCATCTACAATATGATATGTTGATCACTGATAGCTGGAATGTTTCTTCCAATGAAACACATTTGTGTTCGCTTTGATACGACTCAAGGTAATTGTTTTTTTTTTGCTTGAAATGGTTATTGTTGAGAGGCTATGGCTGGAAAATATTTCCACCAACTCTATACTGTTTAATTGGTTATGTTATATGTAGTTGGAAAACAAAATTTTACTAGCACTTGGAAATTGGAATCTCAAGATGAAGTCTATATAACTATCTAGATATAGACAAATCTCTATAACTTTTCAGTACAACCATGATCTTCCAAATTATTAGCATTATGGTTTGGAATAAAGATTTTTTTACAAATTAATTTTATTCTTCTTACGTTAGATTAGGAATAAACATTCCCTTCAAGTCTTTAGATGAATGGTTGTTCCAATTGTATGGTCCTTTCAGTTATAGATTATTCTTTTCCTTGCATTATGTTTTATAACAAAAGAACTCTTACATTTTCTTGGGATTCTTGCCAAATGAATATATCATCCTACTTATATGCTTTTCTTCTTCGGAACCTACTACAGCGGTTTTGTCAGGAGCATAGGGGCATTGCTGCATCTTATCTGGATGTGTATAAATTTATCATAATATTACCCTTTATGTTTCATATTTAGTTTAGTCCAGTTTAGTCCTCACATATGTTTGTCTTGCCATTCATCAGATTGGATGAGAGACCGATGGTGATGCTGCTGCTCCCTTAAGCGCTGGTAATTTTTGTACATGCACTGAACCAACTAAAGCTGCCATTGATTCTATAGTTTCCCTTCGTAAGAATAATGCACACTCATCTTTGCATAGTTTTTGTACAGTTAATTTTTGCACTGAACCAACATAATGTGCATCCACACAGCTCACTAAATAGTTTTTGCAGTATCTTGAATTGTTATTTATACAGACTAACATTTGTATTGATCTAAACAGGAAGGCCATGGTTGCACTTCGATTCTATATATGTAGTACTACCACTGTTTTCTTCCTATAAAAATATACAGGGCACACACATTGAGAGTACCAAATGCACCAATGTATGCGACATATGCAACAATTAAGAAACAAAGATGCAAAAGGAGTGGTACCCTTCTGTGAGCTGAGAGTGGTAAAGTACAAGAATTCTCCACACTAATACGTTGAATCGTTTCTTTCTCAGAGTCCATCACTTAACAATATTATTTTTAGTAGTTATATTGTAGATGTTCGATTGGATCTAGGTACTCCTTCGAGTATAAGTAAGCATTATTTGTGAGGCACTGTACTATGATTTAACAAAAAGCCAATGACCAATCCATCTCGTGCTTTGTCGCATCACATATTCCATCCTCTAATTGTAGTGCCGATGTCATTTACATATATGTAAGTGAGAGAAAATTGGACTTTGTAAGGATGTTACAGTATTATTATTTTGTTGTGTTTTTCTGGTAAGTTTTGTCAAGATTAGTATAATAAAAACTATCACGGAATGCTATTTGGCTTCAGTTTCCTTCTATGATCACGTTGTATATTTATGAGATGCTAGAAAAATCTTGGTACACATGAAACTAACAGGATGGCCGATATGACCTTGAAAATATAGAAGATGACAATTAGGTAAATAAATGTTCGGTTTGCCTACAAGACGATTTAGAAGCTCTTTCATTGAAAATAGGAATTCAATCTTCCATGCCTATACACTACTAGGGAAAACCTTATACACAGAATGTTATCAGTAACGAGTTTATGGTACAGGCGCTACTGCTACTTATCAGTAGCGCGCTAATAATCAACACGCTACTGCTATAAAGTTACCTGTAGCGCGTGCTGTCAAACAAGCGCTACTGCTAACCGGGGCCAAGTGCCTCTCGTGGTGGAGCATTTGTAGCAGCGTTGGCACAGAACCCGCGCTACAACTAACGATGTAGTTGTAGCGCTTGTTAGGCAGGACGCGCTACTGCTACGTTTAGTCCCACCTTATCCACCCGCGCGCCCCCTCTCCCTCACTCTCCCCCTCACACTCTCGCTGCTCTCTGCACCACCGCCGCCGTCGCCAACCGCCGCCGCCAGCACCACCGCCGCCCGCACCAACGCCGCCGTCGACCGCTGCCGTCGGCCGCCACATAGCGAGGTAGCCTACTCCCTCCTCCTCCCTCCTCCTCCCTCCCTCCTCCCTCCCTCCTGCCTCCCTCCTCCATCCCTCCTCCCTCCCTTCTGCCTCCCTCCCTCCCTCCCTAGCTCCCTTCTCTCTCTGTTATTTAGAATGTAAATTATTTGAATGTAGATTGATGGATGGATTGATTGTGATGAGTAGTTGTGATGTAGGTTATGAACCCTAGTTAATTAGAGTAGTATGAACCCTAGTTAAAAAATGTTGGTTCTTAGAATAATGTAGGTTCTTAGAGTAGTTATTTGAATGTAGGTTATGAACCCTAGTTAATTAGGTGGTATGAATCCTAGTTAAAAAAACCCTAGTTATTTGAATGTTGGTTCTAGGTATTTGAATGTTGGTTCTAGGTATTTTAGGTGTTTTCGGTGTAGTTAACATAATTCTAGGTATTTATTTATTTTAGTTAAAGCAATTTTTGCTATTGTATTAGTTAAAGCAATTGTTGGGACATGTCATATTTTGAACATGTCACATTTTGGACATGTCATATTTTGAGTGGCCTATGTTTTGAGTGGCCTATGTTTTGCCGGAATGTTGATTCGTTTCCGTTCCGGCAAATTTCGGGCGCTCGATATGTCCTGTTTTTAGCAAAGGTCATGCCGAATTTTTTTCATGAATTTTTCAGAACATATCGAGTGCTTGTGATTTTTCAGAACGGGAATTCAATGATATTCCGACAAAGCATAGGGCATTTTTCTGTCATTTTTTCTACCGAGTGTGATTACTGCAGCGACGACAGGGGTATGTGCGAAAGACAACCGCACCTAGATGACGGTACATGCTTCTCCCTCACGCTTAAGGTGGGCTTCAAAGTGGCTACGGTATGTAATTTCAGTAGCACATGTTTCTTCTTAATTGAGCATGGTTTAAGATTTTTGCTTTAACGTGTAATTTCCATTTTTTATAATTCTACTAGTGCATACCCTGCTATGCAAGACCATATGTCCTTGACAAGCTAGCTTTCGAAGAGATGAACAAGGTGGACACGAAGATAGCTCACCTGAAAACGCAACATGGTTTCGATTTCGAGGTTGAGATCTTCAATAAAGTAGGTTGGACTCATTTTGGAGGTTCAAATTGGGAAAGATTATGCAAGGCATATGGATTTGAGGAGGATATGAAGATAACATTCGATCTTGGCAATTCTGAAGCAGATGGAAACATTTGGCTTGATCCGAACATGATTCCGGTTCTGCCTCCGTGTGAGTTTGTTAAACATATTTATTATGTAATTTATATTGTTTATTTCAAAATAGTTGACAGCTTATTTCCATTGACACCTTATTTTCATTCTTCAAAAAATGTACGGAAGATGGTAGACAGAACCTACTACTACAATGATGAAGCAGAATTAACTTATAAGGAGAAAGTTCATCTTATCGCATTTATTAATGATCTTGAGAATTACAATAGCTATTATCAAACTCCTCCACATTATGGTCAATACGTGCCACTAGTGCACGTGGTGAACTACGGTAACATGCATGGAGATTGCATGGTAAGATTTTCTACTATTACGACATCCGTGCATCTTTTGCATAAATTCTTCTAAAACTAAACTACATTGCTAACTACAAAGTTATTACTATGTTTTTCAACAGAAAATCCCGAAGGATTGTGTGCCTTATCTGATGTTTCCGAGAGGTCGCGTTGATGTTATGAGCTTACGGCCAGCACGGCCAGGTCAGGCTACGCATCACTCCTGTCCATACCGGATTTCTAAAACCGATGAAGACATGACAATCAAAGATTGGAAAAAATGTATGGTCAATCATAGAGAGCTACTTGGAAGCAACATTGTGCGTAGGCCAAGAATTGGAGACATGATGATCTCCATTCTCCATAATGGAGAGTCAGGGCCTATCTTGTTTTATGATATTTTGCCTAAGAGAGGGTAGAGTAGGTCCTATGAGAGAGGAGTAGGTCCTAGGTACAATGTGTTATTATGTGCTACAATGTGTTAGAGTTGATGATTATTAGCTATAGTGTTATTGGTGATGATATGATGCAAGAGTTTTTATATTAATATGATGATGATGTCGATCATGATTATCATGATGATTTGTTATTATGATCATGATTAGTTATTATATCATTGGGGGAAGGAAAGCGGATTAGATTCATGTGGATGGATCAAAAGTGACCAAAAGTTGAATTAGTAGGATCGTCGTCCTACTAATTCAACTTTTGATCACTTTTGATTCATTTGGATGAATAAAATCCATGTTTCTTCCTCACAATGATATAATAATTCATCATGAACATAATGATATAACAACCTCTTAATTGGTACTGTATCAAAATTTGTATAACGGCGTATAAATACACTAAAAATTAAAAATAATGGAAAACAGATTACTAGTAGCGCGGGTTTGCAAGAACGCTACTAATAGTTGTCTTATCAGTAGCGCTGGTATGATACACGCTACAGTTATATGTCTTAGCAGTAGCGCGTCTTACACGCGCTACTGGTAAGTAATAGCTGTAGCGCCTTACTAGTAGCACCGCCACCCTCGCTACTAGTAGGCACTAAACCCGCGCTACTACTAGGCTTTTCCCTAGTAGTGATACATTTGTAAAAATTACTATCATTCTATTGAAAAAATAAATGGGCGCAGCAACGTGCGCCAGTCATGATCTAGTATCTACTTAAGTCATCGGTGAAGGTGAGAAAGTAACGATATCCACCGCGCGCCTCAATGCTCATCGGACCGCACACATCAGTATGTATGATTTCCAACAAGTCACTTGCCCGTTCCATTGTTCCGGAGAACGGGGTCTTAGTCATTTTGCCCATGAGGCATGGTTCACATGTGTCAAGTGATTCAAAATCAAGTGACTCCAAAAGTCCATCAGCATGGAGCTTCTTCATGTGTTTTACACCAATATGACCTAAGTGACAGTGCCACAAGAAAGTGGTACTATCATTATCAACTCTACATCTTTTGGCATCAATGTTATGAACATGTGTATCATCATTATCGAGATTCAACAAGAATAAACCCCTCACATTGGGTGCATGACCATAAAAGATATTACCCATACAAATACAACAACCATTATTCTCTGAATTAAATGAGTAACCATCTCACATTAAACAAGATCCAGATATAATGTTCATGCTCAACGTAGGCACTAAATAACAATTATTCATGTTCATCACTAATCCCGATGGTAATTGAAGAGCGAGCGTGCCGATGGAGATCACATCGACCTTGGAACCATTTCCCACGCGCATCGTCACTTTGTCCTTTGCCAGTCTCCGTCTATTCCATAGTTCCTGCTTTGAGTTGCAAATGTGAGCAACCGAACCGGTATCAAATAGCAAGACACTACAACGAGAGTTGGTAAGGTACACATCAGTAACATGTATATCATATATACCTTGTTTGGTGTTGGCTGCCTTCTTGTCGGCCAGATACTTGGGGCAGTTCAGCTTCCAGTGGCCAGTTCCTTGCAATGAAAGCACTCAGTTTCTGGCTTGGGTCCAGCCTTGGGTTTCTTCACGGGAGGGTCAACTGCTTTGACACTCTTCTTGGAGTTACCCTTCTTGCCCTTGCCGCTCTTCTTGAAACTAGTGGTTTTATTGACCATCAACACTTGATGCTCCTTCTGTATTTCTGACTCAGCGACTTTCAGCATCGCAAACAGCTCGACAACTGACTTGTTCATCCCTTGCATGTTATAGTTCAACACAAAGCTTTTGTAGCTAGGTGGCAGTGATTGAAGAACTCTGTCAGTGAAAACTTCTGGCGGGAGAGTAATTCCCAACTAAGCCAGACGGTTGGAATACCCAGACATTCTGAGTATGTGCTCACTGACAGACCCATTCTCCTCCATCTTGCAAGCATAGAACTTATCGGAGGTCTCATACCTCTCGATCCGGGCATTCTTTTAAAAAATAAACTTCGACTCCTGGAACATCTCATATGCTCCATGACGTTCAAAATGTCTTTGAAGTCCCGGTTCTAAGCCATACAACATAGCACACTGAACTATTGAGTAGTCATCAGAACGTGCCTGCCAGGCGTTCGCAACGTCTGCAGACGACACTGGAGGGGGTGGCGCACCAAGCGGTGCATCAAGGACATAAGCCTTTTGGGAAGCCGTGAGGATAATCCTCAGATTACGGGCCCAGTCTATAAAGTTACTTCCAGCATCTTTCAGCTTGGCTTTCTCTAGGAACACATTGAAATTCAGGGGTGCTACTGCGCGAGCCATTGATCTACAACATAAATTTGCAAAGATTACTTAGACTATTGTTCAAGATAATGAGTTTAGTTAATCATATTACTTAAAACTCCCACTGAAATTGACATCCCTCTGGTCATCCGAGTGCTACATGATCCAAATTCACCAACCCAAGTCCGATCATCACGTGAGATGAGGTGGTTTCAATGGTGAACATCTCCATTTTGATCATATCTACTATATGACTCATGTTCGACCATCTTTGATCAACGAGCCAGTTTGCTAGAGGCATACTAGGGACACAGTGTTGTCTATGTACCCACACATGTATTTGAGTTTCCAATCAATACAATTATAGCATGGATAATAAACGATTATCATGAACAAGGAAATATGATAATAACTAATTTATTATTGCCTCTAGGGCATATTTCCAACATCGGTCTCTTGTGTTCCGAGGCCATGTCTGTACATGCTAGGCTCGTCAAGTTTAACCCGAGTGTTCTGCATGTGCAACACTGGCTTGCACCCGTTATATGTGAACGTAGAGTCTATCACACCTGATCATCACGTGGTGCTTCGAAACGACGAACTTTCGTAACGGTGCACACTCAGGGAGAACACAATTTTATCTTGAAATTTTAATGAGGGATCACCTTATAATGCTACCGTCGTCCTAAGCATAATAAGATGCATAAAAGGATTAACATCACATGCAAATCATAAGTGACATGATATGGCCATGAACTTATGCTTTTGATCTCCATATCCAAAGCACCGGCATGATCTCCATCGTCACCGGCATAACACCATGATCTCCATCATTGTGTCGCCATCGGGGTTGTCGCGCCAACCATGATTCTACTACTATTGCTACCGCTTAGCGATAAAGTAAAGCATTACATAGCGCTTAATGATTGACACGCAGGTCATACAATAATTAAAGACAACCCTATGGCTCCTACCGGTTGCCGTATGCATCGACATGCAAGTCGATATAAAACATTACAAAACATGATCATCTCATACATCAAATATATTTCATCATGTCTTTGGCCATATCATATCACAATATACCCTGCAAAAACAAGTTAGACATCCTCTAATTGTTGTTGCATGTTTTACGTGGCTGTTATGGGTATCTAGCAAGAACGATTCTTACCTACGCATAACCACAACGGTGATATACAAATTGCTATTCAACCTTCTACAAGGACCGCCTTTGTCGAATCTGATTCAACTAAGGTGGGAGAGACAGACACCCGCAAGCCATCTTATGCAACAAAGTCACATGTTAGTCGATGGAACCGGTCTCATGTACGTGGTATGTAAAGTTGGTCCGGCCTGCTTCATCCCACAATACCGCTGAATCAAGAAAATACCAAGGAATGAAGCAATCTGAATATCAACGCCCACAAACTCCTTTGTGTTCTACTCGTGATGTCATCTACGCAAAGACCTAGCTCATGATGCCACTATTGGGCAACGTTGCATGGGAAACCAAAATTTTCCTACGCTTCACCAAGATCAATCTAGGAGATTAGCATCTATGAGAGGAGAGATTGAATCTACATACCCTTGTAGATCGCTAAACGGAAGCGTTGAGAAACACGGTTGATGTAGTCGAACGTCTTCACGATCCAATCACGATCCGTCCCGCGAACTCCCGATCAAGTGACGAATGGACGGCACCTTCGCGTTCAACACGCGTGCAGCTTGGTGACGCCTTCACCTCCTCGATCCAGCGAGCGATGGTGAAGTAGTAGCCCGAGTCCTCCGGCAGCACGACGGCGTGGTGAGGTGGTGGTGATGGCAGCTCGGCAGGGCTTCGCCGCGCGCAATGAGGTGGAGAAGAACTACGAGGGAGAGGAGGGGTAGCGCCGTAGCACGTTGGGGTGCGGCTGCCCTCTCTCTCCCTCACTATATATAGGGGGAAGGGAGGAGGGGAGGTCGCCCTAGGGTTCCCCCTAGGGGCCGGCGGCCAAGGGGTGGTGTAGGCAGGGTTTGGGTGGCCCCCCCTAGGCGCCTTGCCTCCCAAGTCAGGGGTGGCCGGCGGCGCTAGGGGGTGGAGTCCACCTCCCAGCCGAGTGGGCTGAGGTGGGGCGCGGCGCCAAACCCCTTGTGGGCTGGTGTGCCCCTCTCCTTGGCCCATGAGGCCCCCCAACACTTGCCGGGACCCCCCAAAACCCCTTTCGGCACGCCGTCGATTCCCCGGTATGCCCCGGAACACTTTCGGACTCCGATTCTCTTCATCCTATATATCAATCTTCACCTCCGGACCATTCCGGAGTTCCTCGTCACGTCTGGGATCTCCTCCGGGACTCTAAACAACCTTCGGTCACCAAAATAATAACTCGACTATACTTATATCGTCCCCAAACGTTAAGTGTGTAGACCCTATGGGTTCGAGAACTATGCAGACATGACTGACACACCTTTACGGTCAATAACCAATAGCGGGACCTGGATGCCCATATTGGTTCATGCATATTCTATGATGATCTTTATCGGTTGAACCTCGATGTCAAGGATTCAGTCAATACCGTACGTAGTTCCCTTTGTTCATCGGTATGTTACTTGCCCGAGATTCGATCGTCGATATCTCCATACCTAGTTCAATCTCGTTACTGGCAAGTCTTTTTACTCGTTCCGTAATACAAGATCCCGTGGCTAACTCTTTAGTCACTTTGCTTGCAAGCTCAATATGATGTTGTATTACCGAGTGGGCCCTGAGATACCTCTCCGTCATACGGAATAACAAATCACAGTCTTGATCCATGCCAACTCAACAGACACCCTCGGAGATACCTATAGAGTACCTTTATAGTCACCCAGTTATGTTGCGACGTTTGATACATACAAGGTACTCCTCCGGTGTTAGGGAGTTGCACGATCTCATGGTCATAGGAACAGATACTTCACATGTAGAAAACAATAGCAATAAACTGACACGATCATATGCTACGTTCATAGTTTGGGTCTTGTCCATCACATCATTCTCCTAATGATGTGATCCCGTTATCAAATGACATATCATGTCCATGGTCAGGAAACCTCGACCATCTTTGATCAACGAGCTAGTCTATTAGAGACATACTAGGGACACAATGTTGTCTATGTACCCACACATGTATTTGAGTTTCCAATCAATACAATTATAGCATGGATAATAAACGATTATAATGAATAAGGAAATATAATAATAACTATTTTATTATTGCCTCGCATATTTCCAATAGGAATATGATTCCCGGATCACCAGTATAGCAATAAACAATATGTCATGAAAACTATACCATTGAAAACCTTTTCGAAATACAAAATACTTTGCATAGAGTGTATATTTTTAGTTAAATAGATGGTCAAACTTAAACCAATAATACAAAGGAGCATAATAACCCCGAACGAAGGTAATACTTCCTATATGGCCAGGTGTTGTGGTTAATGAAGTTGGGTTTCCCATAGCGAAGAAAAAAAAGCATCACACGACATCAAAGCAACACAAAATTACAAACAAGCACACAGAAGGGGGTCACCAAGGCGCTGTCCCAAAGTAGGAGAGGGACAAAATCCATCGTTCCCTGTTTGGACATGGTTGGAGCTTGATTTTTCACCCCGAAAGCCCACGGACATAGAGGCAAAACGGATGGCACTCCACGACGATGCCTGGAAGGAGGGAAGTGATGTCAGACGTTGGTGTCTATAAAATAGAGCTCTTTTACTGTACCCGGTAATGAATATGGGCCGTCTATTCTCCAAATCCAAGGGTGGCCATCGTTCTATACTGCTCAACTACGCGAGCACCATCGCCAGCAGTACAAGTGGCACTGGCCGCCACGCGTGCAGCAGTAGAGTCCTGTAAGGGTAATTTAGGGAAAGAGAGAATTAGCCTGCCTCCCTTCTGCTTCACATTTCCTACGTCGGTTTTGCTAAAACACATCTAGATGTGAGATAAGTATTGTACATCTAAGTCTTATATCATTGGTTTTGGACATGGCTGGCTGGCTGGCTGGCGGATGGCTGCATGCACGCGCCCGTCGGCTCGAATCCCCTCGGTCGAGCTCGTAGGTACGCCGTAGAGCCGTCCGCCTCGACGAGGGCTCCACTGCTTCCTCTGCCGGCGGCCACCATGACACCGCCACATCTTGGCCCGGAGTGCGCGTCGACGTCCGTTTCCTGAGCGGCCGCAATGTGCTCCTCTTCAGAATAGATGTGCTGCCTATTTCTGAAGCTACGAATCGACGGGCTCCATAGATCAACCCACACACCATCTCCACTGACCAGAAAGAAATCGAAAGCAATAATACTCGAGTTGAATGATAAACCACCGTCATACCATGCATGACAGAGGAGTTGGAGAGATTGCGGTCTATACAGAGTCCGCACGGCAGTATCAGCGGCCGTGCATGTGAGACTGACGTGTGCCCCGGCGGGAGGCGCGGCTGGATGTGCGGTGACGCGGCGGCGAGGTCGACGCGCGTCTGGCAGTCTATGTCAAGCTCGCGGGCGGAGGGACGTGGCCGGCGGACGCCTGGATACAGGTATGCGACAATGAATTCGCCAACGATGCAGTCGGCGGCGAGCAAGCTGACGGCCGACGGCACAATTAGAGCGATCGTTTTATTTTCTTTGATTGAATATAGGTACAGCGAACAGATCGACTCACTGAATTTCTAATGGGCTTAAATCACCTGACTAAACTACCCCACGAAATCAAGGGTGGATTATTGTATACTGCTCCCTCCCCTCCGTAGCAGTACAGGGTACCGTAAAGCATCTACGATAGGATGCCTCAAACCACCACCTCTCATACGTCCGTGATGCGTCCGGTCAGTGATTGGACAGGAGAGAAGGAAAAAGGTGATCCAACCGGATCCCACATATCATCTTTATACGTCTGGGTTGTTCGCGAATCCTCATATTGAGGACAAATATAGAAAGGATATGAGTGCCCGCGAACGCGCCGGTGCGCGCCCGGCCAGTCCGCCACGTAGGACGCGATCCCACCCCGGACCAAATTTTCTTTTTCTTTATTCATTTTTTTCTTTCTCTTTCTTTCTTTCACCAATCGCGTGCAAGTGACCGGACATATGAAGAAGAAAATGAGAAATATGGCTTCGCGGATGGACAATGGACAAACAGGGACACGCCCGATCATTGACCGGATGCATCCACGAATGTTTAAGGGTCATATTTGACAAGCTCGGTTGTAGATGCTCTAAGTAAATTATTATGCTCAAACGAGCGCAAGTACATTATGAAGATTGACTGATTGGGTGCTAATTTAGGAGAGGAACAGATTCCATTAGAATTGCAACGTGAGAGCTTAATTGTTTATTCACCCTGCAGTACGTGGTGTTGGCACATTATGTGACGGGATTTTTACCTGACGCAGTGGACTAGAGCGGGGATAACGAGATTGCAGCAGTTGCTTACACGAAGCATTACAAAGAAGTTTTGGTTCATAGAGAGGCTACCAAGACCAGTCACCAGAGATACATATTAGAGAGGCTACCAAGACTAGAGACCAAAGATACATATACCCCTACTTGCGATCCGACCGCATGCATCACTGACTCCCTCTAGGCTTCGTCTGATCCCTCTCGAATTGATCCAGAGCCGCTTGAAGCTTGTCAATTTTATCATCAATCCTGATGGAAGAAGTCACCCCGACGTAACATGCGGTGGCATGGGAGAGGAGGCCAGCGACAAGGAGGACGCAGATCGAAGCAAAACTGGATTTGGACATCCTGGTCGGGGCGCTTGAGGAGAAGCAACGCTGGCCGGTCTTGCCTAGGGCCCCGGCGCTGTTGTGGCCGCCGGCCGCCGTCGTGGTCCTGCCGAAGCCGCCCCCCAAGACCTTGGCGACGCTGGTGGCGGTGCCGCAGCCGAGACGAGCCCTCAACGCGGGGAGCGCCATGGATGGAGGTGCTGTTGGTTGGGGCGTCACGTGCGCCTGGATGGAATCGATTCGAAGGATCTATCGCTCGTGGCGTGCAACGTTATTGGGTCGTAGGTACGTGCTTAGGTAAACCCTGCCACCTTATATTAGGCCTCCGGAGAGATTTTATCTTTCTCTCTTCAGAGCAGAGGTATATATCCGGTCCGATGTGGAAAAGAAAAGGAACTGTGAGAGTTGTTTCTTGCAAGGACTGTTGTTTTATTTGTTTGTGTTTTTCAATATTTTTGGTTTGCTCTTGGCCGTGTAAGCTCTCTCCTACAGTATTTTTGTTGAATAATATAAAGACACCTAACGTGCATTTTAGATCTATTGAGGAAAATAAAGGAAGCACAATGGATGGACAGCTGGATGTAGAACGATAGGTAAAAAGTAAAATTTACATTAGAAAGCATACTAGTTTTCTTCTTCGTTCGATTCTATGCTGTCCGCCGGAGATTGAAAATTGCACTGAACTAAGTAACTAACAGTAAAGAAAAATGACACCTACAAAGGTCCTTGGCTTGAAAGACCGCAATAACCATTTGCCCCTTGAGATGAAATCTATAAATTGTCGAAGCAGCATATCTCGCGCAGAATAGGCCCGCAATCCACCACCACTAGTTCAGAGGGTCGGAGATACCGGCCAAGCCACAAAACGACACGAAAGAAGTTGTCGAGGTTTCCACGTCAATAACCAACCAATAGCTCTTCTTGAAATTAAGACACACAAACTGCCAAAGATTTGAAAGGAGCCAACGGATAGAATGCAAACTCTCATAGGCCCTTCATCAACGCTGGATCGAATGTTGTCGAGACAGGAAGAGACCAGAGAGACCTTATTTCACCATGCCATCGTCGTCACCACCTCGTCGACGTCGCCGGAGAAATAAAAGCCCAAGAAAAATAAAACGAGACGGACAGGGAGAAACATTTTTTTCAAGAAACTTAATTTTTATATGACGCAAGTACATTGGAATTTTCACGGTTCGCTAGAATATCATTAGAATCTATAAAATTCTGAACATTGTCTAACCTTTTGTCTTCTATTTATGCTATTTTTTAATTTTAGTTTGAACTATAAATTTTCTCTTAAAATTAATTTTACTGTTATTGTAGCTTTAAAAAATGAATATATTAATATTGCAAAGATACCTATTACACCACACTCTGCACCAATAAGATGTATCAAAGGCATCCAACATGCACACGGCCCGAAAAAGAAAAGAAAAAATAAAGCAAAAGAAATGATAGGATTGACAATCTTATTTACTGCAGTCAGCATGTGCAAGGATTGATCAAGTACTAGCTTACAAGGGGAAAATAGTCAAGTGAACATTACTGTAATTCTAGCATAGATTCTTCAGTTTCTTCTGTGAAGTCACTACATGATGATGATATTATAACCCAGAAAGCAACTACTACACAAAGCATTATAAAATGTTCTCTTTCATAAAGATGCGACACAAAAGATAATAGATAATGTAGAAAGTTTGAATCATCATAAAATGTTCTCTTTCATAAAGATAAAGAGGCTACAAACACCACAAAATATAAATGTATCAAGTCTTACATAATCCCTCACTTCCAAAACTATTGTAAAATTATTGTCGTGGTTTTAGTTCAAATTAACAATAATGTTGGAGCTGAGGGAGTAGAATATTAAATGGCTGCCACTCATATGTCGACGGGCTCTCTCGACAAAACAGAAGAAGACAAAGTATAAACAGCAAATAAAGTTCTATTCTCGAGACTACATATCAGCTACCTAGAATTTATCAATTTATTATATCGGCTTAGAAATCCCAACATCGACACCTTTGTTTGGTCTTATGATATTATCATAATTTTCAAAGTGCATACATATAAATTTTATCACACTTGTTTTTTACTTGGTCGACATTTTCCTCCACCGTGTCGACTTTCTGTCTGATTTGATCGACTTTATCCTCCACCCGGGCAATTTTATCGACCTTGCCCTCCATGTGCTGGACTTTCTTCCCTATTTCATCGACTTTACACTCCATGCTTACTATGGAATGGACCTTGCCTTCCATCTGTGCGACTGTCTTGGCTATGACTTTGTCATCCATCCGAGTGACTATCTTAGCGATCTCCATCACTAGTAGAAAACAGGGCATTAGTCCCGGTTCCAGAGGGCCTTTAGTCCCGGTTCTGCAACCGGGACAAAACGATCGGGACTAATGCCCATCACTTTTAGTCCCGGTTGGCTTATGAACCAGGACTAAAGGAGCTCCACGTGGCCGACGTGGGGCGCCTGGCAGGAGGACCTTTAGTCCCGGTTGGTAACACCGACCGGGACTAAAAGGCAGCCACGCGTCAGCAGTTGCCAGGTTCTGGTTTTTTTTTGAAAGGAGGGGTTTAGGGATTTTCATATTGTGTTTCCCCCTTTTATTTTTGTATTTACCATTTTTATTTTATGCTTTTCATTCAACTCGACGCTAGCTACTACATATAGCAATGAAAGAACCATTACACAACATCGTCATGATCAATATATATAAAGAACTATCAGTATCACTTGAAATTTGTTCAACTTAAGAAACAAACATCAATGTATCACATTCATCTTAACATACTAATTAATTAACTAACAGTTCTCCAGCTAATATATTCATGACTTAGTTCTAAACATGGTCAACAACAACCATCATCTGATAGTCCTTGCGGTTGCTCTTCCTTATAGTCATTACCACAAGGGTGTCCACCCTTAGTTCTCTCTTTCCCTTGATGAACTCCTGCCAGCCGGCCTTGTGGAATGATATGTGCCCGTCATCCTCTGTCTTGTATTGGACATTCGTGACAGGCCCTCTTGGTCCATGGATTACTCCAACAGTGCCGATGGCGGGGATGTCCACTCCGAAAACCATCTTCAAAGGTAACTTCTGAAGACCCCATCATTAAGAGAAAATAGAGAGCACAGAATGTTAGACATCTCTCCATACTTGGTTATGACCAAAAAGAGATGAAAGAATATAAAACATCTCACCATAACTTTTTTGACCATGTTTGTTTTTGTTAGACGGTGCACAAAGGGCTTCCCCAAGAATGCCGAAGAGGATGATAACTTTTCCTTAACACTAGCTTTATCATCCCGAGTAAGCTTCTTCATCCTTTGAGAAAAAACTGCAGAAAGGATAGTACCATCATCTTCATCTTCGATGTCCTCCTCTTCATCTTGGTTGTCCTCATCTTCATCTTGGATGTCCTCATCTTCATCTTGGCTGTCGATGTCATCTTGGTTATCTTGGCTGACGATGTCATCTTCGTCATCGTCATCATCATCGCTTTGGACATATAATGTCCTTAACCTATTTACCTCTCCTATTAAGGAAAAAGCTACGAATTCTCCTCCTTTAAAATTGTTCACTGCAATGTACTGCTCCCATCCATCACCATATATGATGGTTTTATTCTTTCCTTTGAGCAGATCCAATTCGAATTCGCGCTCCTCATCATCCTCAAAGTACAACACGTTACCATGCATATGAATTGTTGAAGTCCTCCCTTATGTTGCATGGAACACACTATGCAGCAGTTAATAATCAACAATAAAGTCAGTAAAATAGCTAAACAAATGACTAGAATTCAATACAAATTCAAGTTAAAGACCGTTACCACTGATTTTTGAAATCCCTTTCTCAAAAATACCCCGAACTGCACTGCAGTTTCAAGACTGTCCATACATGAATTTTGGCAGACCTTGCAGATCTTACGCCTCATGGTCCCTAATAAGCCCAAGCAGTTGTCAAACGTAAGAAAATGCAATTAACACGATAGATCACCATGAACATATGAAAATTCGGTGAACATAAAAAATATAATGCATATGATTTCACCGGCGATCGTCGGGGACTCTTCATATAATATTATCATATAATATCACTAATATATCTTGAACAATCCAGTTAATGTAGCATTGAATATTATCACTAATACAGCTCGAATATTATCGAATAATCTAGTTCACTCGCGGTTCCTGAAGCATGGGCGGTGGACACCCAAAGAGAAGGAACCATCACAAGATCATAGCTCGGGTGAGATCCCTAAAGGAACTGCCAGGTATTGGAGAACCTGGCATCCAACGCAACCATGTAGCGACGGACGTGCTCGTCCTCCTCCCTGACACGGCGACGTACCACCTCCTCGGTTGCCGGCTGCCACCGCACCGATAGTGGCCCACGTGACCGCCACCAAAGAAGGTCCGGGTCGACGACGATACCCGGATTCCTCACCAAATTGCGCGCCCCGGAAGGTAGCACCCCCCAGTGCCAGCCCGGCGGAGCCCAGTCCCGGACATGGCGCCTCTCAAGCAGGTTGTCGGCGCCGAATCGATGACGAGGATGTGGGATTGGCATCGTCGACGAGAACAAATTGTGGCTATAGCAAATATCATTTTATTTAACAACAATAAAACAACAATACCATTTTTAATAAGAAAGCCTAGTGATGTGTATGTGTGTGTGTGGCGCGCGCCTAAAAACTATAGTTTTGATACTAGAGTATTTGCCAAACCATAGTATTTTCTCTGCATAATAAAAATTTCTGCAAGTAAAGGATAATGACACCACGCCTTGTTTTTGACCATGACATGTTGTATGATTGTGTAGTAAATAATCTTCGTTTTTGTTATTTCTATACGATATTGTCACTATGATGGAAAAAAATTCTTGCTAGCTACATGAACATTTTAGCATTGTACATGGCAAAAAAAATTTGAACACCCAAGTTCAAAATCCTGGATCCGCCTATGGTATTTTCTACCTATAGGTTAAAATCCTGGGTCCAAGTTCAAAACAGGGCCTAGTGTGGCCGGCGACGAACGGCGTCGGGGGCGGCGACGGACGCGGGCGACGATAGTGACCGCGGGGGGGGGGGGGGGGGGGGGGAGGATAGCTAGGAGGAGGAGGGGAATGGCGGTGTGGCCGGCGGCTCACCTAGGAGGAGGAGGAGGCCGGAGCGGGCTCGGGGAGGCGACGGCGTCGGGGGGCGGCGACGGGGGATGGCGTCGGGGGCGGCGACGGGGACGGCGTCGGGGGCGGCGACAGGGACGGCGTCTGGGGCGGCGACGAGGAGCAAGCGGGCTTGGGGAGGCGACGGAAAAATCCGGCAGCCTGGCGGCGTCGAGGTGGTTTTCGGCGCCGTCGGGGGAGAGGGAAAGCAGATGGATTTGGAAATTTTTCCAAGTCCCGCTTATATAGTCCCACCTTTAGTCCCGGTTGGTGGCTCCAACCGGGACTAAAGGCCTACCCTTTAGGGCCAGTTCTTTTGTAGCTTATTTTGGGCTTCTAGAATAAGCTGCCCCCCACCCAGCTTATTCTAGAAGCCCAAACTTAAATTTTATTTTAGAAGCCTACTAGTTGACCTTTAATTAGTAGGCTTCCAAAATAAAATTTTAGTTTGGGCTTCTAGAATAAGCTGGGTAGGGGTCAGCTTATTTCCACAGCTCCAAATAAGCTACAAAAGAACTGGCCCTTAGTCCTGGTTGGAGCCACCAACCGGGACTAAAGTGTAGGATATATGCCCTAGAGGCAATAATAGATGATATTATTTATCTCCAAGTTCATAATTATGTTTATGTTCCATGCTATAACTGCTATGGTTCTCGAGTCTGCAATAACCACGAGGCTCGAAGGAAGACTCATATGCACGTGTGATATAATAAACGGTAAAATGTATTCCTAGTCTTGCCTCTAAGACTGGCTCAAGTATTGCATGATGATCCTGTTTTCCTGATCATGGGCATGGCTATGCCGGCAATTTTGAGGGCACACTGTTAGAAGAACATTTGTGTTGAATCGACCCGAATTGATGTTATGCTATGAGATACATTCGTCACAAGTTAATGGTTAATAACACAGAGATGGTTTACGTTTGCATGATTCCTTAGACCATGAGAGTATCGACTTTCTTCATGCTTGCTTCATGAACTTTGGGGTTTGTTAAACGTCATCCGTAAATGGGTGGCTATTACGGCGGCTTACGGGTTCATGGAAAAGTATGTCAAGTAACTTGATAGCTCAAGATTGGGATTTGCTCCTCCGACGATGGAGAGATATCTCTGGGCCCTCTCAGTGTTACGGTATCCATCATCGTCTGGCCAGACACTTTGTGATTTGATCACGGGGATGCCGGAACACGGGAACAAGAAAAGAGAACAATACCGGTAACGAGGTAACTGGCATAGTAGACAAGTTGTTGATCCACGGGGATGCCAACATGTCTCACCTCGGGTATTTGTAACATATCGCGAAGCAACAGGAATAGCACACGGCAACTGGAGGTTCACTCGAATATTCATTCATGTGGGTATATGGGTCAATATGGGTGTCCACGGCTCCGATGTTGATCATTGATCGGAAGGGGTTCCGGGTCATGTCTATGCTTCACCGAACCTATAGGGTCACACGCTTAAGGGTCATCTATCTGTTGAATACTAGACATGGAGTCTGAGAGAAATTCACCGAAAAAGTTTCGGAGACAACGGAAGAGTTCCGGAGAGAGAACACCGAAAGAGTTTCGGTAAAACCGAAAAGTTGTTTCGGTGTGTACCATAAAGTCAAATTGGTTTCGGCACATGCCTAGAAATTATTGGAAGGTACCAGAATTGTTCTGGTAACTTCTGAGATTTTTCAGAGACAAAAACCGGAAATGTTCCGGACTGCCGGAACCGCTTTAGTTGCTTTTCACAGATGAAAATCACTAAACCGAAAAGTTGTTTCGGAGTACACCATAAAGTCAAATTGCTTTCGGCACATGCCTGATAATTCTTGGAGGGTGCCAGAATCGTTCTGGAAACTTTCTGGAATTTTCCGGGATGAAAACCGGAAATGTTCCGGAGCTGCCGGAACCGCTTCAGATGCTTTTCGCAGATGAAAATCACTAAATCGGAATTGTTTCGGATCGCGTTGAAAATTATTTTAGTGGGTACTGGAAATGTTCTAAGCCCACATGAATATTTTCAGTTCGAACGGACGCTGAAATATGTCGTCATGAATAGTGAAAGTGCTTTTTGGATTACTTTATGGAAAGCCACCTTTTGGGGCGTTACTCACAAATATCTTTAGGGATGACATGGAAGGATAAGGGCTGCCCACTTGCTTTTACCTTTGTGCCTTTGTGAAGGGCATTTTGGGTATTTCAAGTGTCACCCTACCCCTTGGGTTTTCCTATAAATAGAGGTGGAGACGCACTCTCCACACTCACTCTTTCTCACATACACATGCCATCTGATGTTATCTGGCTTCTCTCGCCCTCCCAGCGAAATAGTTTCGTAGAGCCGAAAGGCTGTCTGGGTTCCGGTGGGAACTAGTTCTGGACGGCGAAGCCCTGCCGGATAGATGACACCGTATGTGTGCAACTCTGTAGAGAGATGGTAGTTTCGGTCTTAGTTCGAGAGTGCCTCCCGAAGGGCTGTCCGAGTGACTGTCCGAGTTTTGAAGGTCCTCCCGAAGGGCTGTCCGAGTGACTGTCCGAGTTTCGATGGTCCTCCCGAAGGGCTGTCTGTGACACATTCCGGGGGACTGTCCGACCGCCTCCCGGAGGGCTGTCCGAGGGGCGGATGAGGGTATACATCCTCGCGGTTGGGAGGTTGTAAATCCTAGCTGCGGGGATCTGCACCGCCGATCGTCATCGACTCTACTTCCGCTGCGCTACGAGTCGGTAACGAATAAGATCAAACCTTGTATGCAGTCTCCATAGTGGTCCTGGTCTGGTGCGTAGGTCAGAATTTTTTTGTTTTCTGCTGCGTTACCCTACAGTGGCATCAAGAGCCGTGCTATGCGTAGATGCAGGTTGCGTTCTAGAATACATAGAGATGTATGGGTGTTGCACAATATAATTAGGTAGTAGATGAGTTCTATTACTGAAAATTATTTGTCCGGGTAGCAGATGAAATCTGTTACCCGATGTTCTTGTTGCTTCCCCTGAATTTGCGTAGTCCTGATCTTGACGACATGGTGGAATCTCACAAAGTTCGGGCAATCCGCGATCCTTTCATGCTGCTCCTGAGTATGCTGATTGACAGATCAACGAAGTGCTAACAGTTCTTTGGGTTCCACCATAGTTAAAGAAAGATGGATGTTTCGCAGACGAAAGGGCAATGCAGATATGATCTGAACGGGGGTCACGCGTATGACGAAGTTTAGTATGGGGCTCGAGATTTTATTATCTCGTGTTTCATACACTCCGCAATGTTAATCTAGCGACTTGGATTATCATGCTTGATGATGGACGTTGGTAGCTTCGGTTTGTTTCGAAACCTTAGAAGCCACGTAAAACAAGTTTTTGCATGAACCGATTAGAGGCGTCTAACTTGGTTTTGCAGGATGGTTTGCATGTGCATATGATGTGGTATAGCAGTGCTCATATTAATTTGATTATGTATGAGATGACTATATGATGTAATTTGATTAACATGACCTGCGTGTCATGATTCGGCATGATGGCTGGAGCCATATGATTGCACTTTAATGACCTGCGTGTCAACCTTATGTAATGCACTTATTTTATTAGCTATAGAGATAGCAATATTATCTGGTGCATCGACAAGGTGGTGGCAATCTTCGCAAGGTGAACACCGACGCGAATGCCGAAGACGAAGAAATGAAAGACTTCTCCGTCAGAAAGGGCAATACCATATCATGCTATTATGAATTGCCTGGGATGTTTATCCCTTATGATGCACCCTTCTTGATTGCGCGGTAGTCGCTTTTTATTAGGGTGATCTCTCACAAAAATATCAAGTAGTTAGTGTTCTCCCAAGTGTAGCACCGTCACGCACTAGTAGAAAACAGACCTTTTGTCCGCAGCTTTAGTCCCAGTCGGGTTTTGAACCGGCACTAATGTGACCATTAGTCCCGGTTCAGGACGGGCATCATTAGTCGCGGTTCGTTCCGGACCTTTAGTCCCGGTTCGTAACACGAACCGGGACTAATGTGGTGGTGGCAGGCTGGTGTCAGCTGGGGCCCCCACGAGCCCCTTTAGTCCCGGTTGGTATCACCAACCGGGACTACAGGCCCCCCCTTTAGTCCCGGTTCGTAACACGAACCGGGACTAAAGGGTGGTGGCAGGCTGGTGTCAGCTAGGGCCCCCACGAGCCCCTTTAGTCCCGGTTGGAGATACCAACCGGGACTAAAGATCCCCTATATGAATTCGGCCAGCCCGATCACAGTACTCCTCCCTTTTTTTCCCCTTCTTCCCCTCCTTTGTTCTTCCCTCTTCCTCGAGCTCATCCTCCATTTTTGCCAAAATTTGTCAAGATTTGGAGGCACCCCATCCATCCAAGTGTTCACAAAGGTTAGCAACTTTGTCCTTTCATCTCTCATTGCTAGATTAGCTCTTGCAATGCTCTATAAGTATAGTGATTTGTGGGTTTTAGTTTGGGAGTATTTATATGTGGTAGTTCATTTGATTTATATGCAATTTGAGCTCAAATTAACTTCTTACTTTGCATGTGTAGGTGTGGTTTACTTAGTGCCTTCCCGTCCCCGTCCTAACCACCGTCGATCGCCCGCACCGTCCCGTCGCCGTCACCACACCTTGGTGAGCCTCTTGTTCGTTCTTATCCTTTTTATAAAAAAAAATCTTATTTGTATGATTTAGATAGTTAATTGCATAATTTTCTTACATGTATGATTGTTTGTTATACATAGTGCCATGACTTTGATATCCGTCCTCGTCGGCCCTCGTCCGGTTTATGATTCGGATGTGGTATATATATTCTCTTTTATAACTATTTGTTGCATTTCGCGTTTATGACAATTATGCCCATCAAGTTGACATAGATATTTTTATCTAGGAGGTATGTGAACCGGAAATTGCAACCGACATAGATATTCTTGTCAAGAAGTTAAATTTAGTTGAAAAAGAAAACGAGTATTTGAAAGAAAAATTGAAAAGAGTTGAAGAAGAGAAGATGAAACTGGAGTTGTATGTTGCCGATGTCGTCGATGATCACAAGATCAAGATGGATGCAATGCGCTTGAAGATTAGAAAATTTAAAAAATATGCCATTGATAGTGAGGCTTGGTATCACTATGCTGTTGGATCAATTGTTACCTTAGTTGCGATCTTGATCGCATTTGTTGTTGCATTTAAATGCTTTAGCTAGAGAGTTTGTATGTTGCTTTATGAGAACAAGTGTGTATGAACTTTATGTATGAACTTGTATTAATTTGGTCTTTTCGGTGTTGTGTAATGAAGATGTGCCGGCAATGGATGTACGATGACCGATGCTCTCCCCAGTTCATTAATGGCGTGCATACTTTTCTGGTTGCGGCTGAGGCAAACAAGCGGGCGGATGGTTTTATGTATTGTCCATGTGCTGGCTGTAAGAATGATCGAAATTACTCTAACTCAAGAACCATTCACGTCCACCTGTTTGAGTCCGGTTTCATGTCCGGCTATAACTGTTGGACCAAGCACGGAGAAAGAGGGGTCCTAATGGAAGAGAATGAAGAAGAAGAGGATGACGATAGCTATCCTGGCCATGGGTTCCATGAATACGATGGTACAACAATGGGGGAAGAAGCTGAGCCGGCAATGCAGGAAGGAGCTAAAGAAGAGGCATCAGATGAGCCCGCTGATGATCTTGGTCGGGCCATTGCCAATGCAAATAGAAACTGTGCAAGTGAAAAGGAGAAGCTGAAGTTGCAGCGCATGTTAGAGGATCACAAGAAATTGTTGTACCCAAATTGCGAAGATGACAAGAAAAAGCTGGGTACCACACTGGAATTGCTGCAATGGAAGGCAGAGTATGGTGTACCTGACAAGGCATTTGAAAAGTTGCTGAAAATAATGAAGAATAAGCTACCAAAGGACAACGAATTGCCCGACAGTACGTACGAAGCAAAGAAGGCCGTCTGCCCTCTAGGATTAGAGGTGCAGAAGATACATGCATGCCCTAATGACTGCATCCTCTACCGCGGTGAGTACGAGGATTTGAATGCATGCCCGGTATGCTGTGCATTGCGCTATAAGATCGGCCACGATGACCCTGGTGATGTTGCGGGCGAGCGCCCCAGGAAGAAGATTCCTGCCAAGGTGATGTGGTATGCTCCTATAATACCACGGTTGAAACGTTTGTTCCAAAACAAAGAGCATGCCAAGTTGATGCGATGGCACAAAGAATTCAGTAATATGCCGGGACGGGCATTCTTTGGCGCAAGCACACTACACAGTTCTACAAAGTTCCGCCTTGGTGGCTCCGTATATCGAGCAACACAAGAATATTCTACGCTCCAAACACCCGGAGCAGTCTGACGACTGGATTACACATGAACAAACTGTGACTTTCGCCGGTTGGTTGCAGACACGTCTCATGCATGACGACACTGTTGCAGATGACCTGTACTTGCTGTCCAAGTTACCATCTTCGACTATATTGACTTTCAAAGGGTACGAGATAAATGGGAATACATTTTACACGATCGCCCAAGATAAAAAGAGCGCCAACCAAAACAGTGCTGTCCGCTTTGATGCAGCAAACACCAATAGGCCAAAGGACACATATTATTGTTACATAGAGGAGATATGGGAACTTGACTATGGACTTGGTTTGAAGGTCCCTTTGTTTCGGTGCAAATGGGTCAATCTGAGAGGAGGTGGGGTAAAGGAAGACCCGTAGTATGGAATGACAACAGTGGATCTCAACAATCTTGGGTACGCAGACGAACCATTCGTCCTAGCCAATGATGTGGCGCAGGTTTTCTATGTGAAGGACATGTCTACCAAGCCGAGAAAAAGAAAAGATAAGGAAGCGAATACATCATACGATGAGCCAAAGCGCCACATAGTTCTTTCAGGGAAAAGAAACATTGTGGGAGTGGAGGACAAGACAGACATGTCAGAAGATTATGAAAAGTTTCATGAAATTGCTCCCTTCACAGTGAATGTTGACCCGAGCATCAAGTTAAACGATGAAGATTGTCCATGGTTACGGCACAAAGGGACACACGCGAAGAAAAAGTTTTATATCCAAAGATCCCACTCTGGGATGTGACCGGCTTCTCTAGTTAGTTTCCGGACTTATAAATCTGGAAAGTCCCACTTCGGACAAACCGGAGGGAATCTTTGTAATAGAACTCCGACTTATGTGTTTTGGCATTTGAAACACGAAGAAATATTATGTCCAAAGCCACGTCATCAATTTTCAACCCTTTCTGACTTCATTTGCTATTTTTCATGCATTTACTGCTTTTTTTGAGCTAAATGACCCTGAAATTGAAAAGCACTACAAATCACAATCAGAAAAGGTTGAAAGTTGGCATGGTATCATCATTTCACTCACATAGCATGTGCTAAAAAGTTGAGAGGGTTACGGCAAAAACTGGATGCACTTCGTGTACAAAATGGACAATCTCTTTCGAAGTATCACGCTTTCGGACGAAAACTCGTCTGTTACAAAGGCATTTCATTTTTTTAAATAACCTAAGAATTACCAAATTGAATATAATGATAAAACACACTAATATTAAACAGCAGAAAAAAGAATCACTGAAAAATCTTTTTTTAAAATAAAGTTATTCACAAACTAGTGATTCACACAAATTTCAAATAATTCAAATTTGAAAACTACTGGCACTAACAGAAAGTTTATAATTTTTTTGACCTAAAGCAAAAAGATTCACTCAGAAACTCTAAATAAAGCAAAAAAACAACCAAGAAACAAAAGAAAATAAATATAGAAGAAAACAAAAAAAACTGAAAAGTAAAAAAAAAACCCGCCTACTGGGCCGCCACGGCCTGCATACGACTAGACACCCACTAGTTGGGCCAGGATGCAGGCCCACAAGGCCCAGTATGGCCCACAGGGCAGGAAAGACCGGTAGGCCTCGTAGGCCTGCTTTAGAGAGGAGTTCGAATGAGCTACCGCGCCGGGGTTTATAAACCAGTGCGAGCGCCCTTCGCTGGGCGAGGTGGGACTAAACATCCACCACACTGCGCCGTGCCAGGAACAGGCCTTTAGTCGCGGTTGGATCCACCAACCGCGACTAAAGGGGGGCCTTTAGTCGCGGTTGGAGCCACCAACCGCGACTAAAGGTGAATTTCATCCAGTCCAAGCGGCGGGAAGCGAGACCTTTAGTCGCGGTTGGTGGTCCAACCGCGACTAAAGACCCCCTTTAGTCGCGGTTGGAGCCACCAACCGCGACTAAAGGGTCTTCTATATATACCACACTTACGAAAATTTCCCCAAATCCAGCCTTTCGTCGTCCGCGCGCGCCCCTACCCTTGCCCCTCGTCGTCGCCGTCGTTCGTCCGTCCGCGCCCCGCCGCACCTCGACGCCGCCGTCCGTCCGTGCCGCCGCACCTCTACGCCGCCGTCCGTCCGCGCCGCTGCACCTCGACGTCGTGGCCGCCGCGCCGTGTACCTAGCCGTCGGCGTCCGTCCACGCACCTCGACGCCGCCGTCGCCATCGCCGCCGCCTCCCTGCACCTCGCCGTCGCCGTCGCCGCCCCTCCTCGACCTCGCGCGCCGTCGCCCCCTTGTGAGCCCTGCCGCCATGGCCGCCGCCCCCTCCCGTCGATCCCGCACACACACACACGCATGAACACACACACACACACATATGTTCTATTTTTTATATGCTTAATTAGTATATATGCTTAATTAGTGTTTCTTTATGTAATGTTGTTTTTCTGTTTTTTATATAATGTTGTTTTTCTATAATTAGTGTTTAATTAGTATATATGATTAATTAGATTTTTTGCTTAATTAGAAGTATATAATGTCCCTAACCTATTAAAATGTTGCTTAGAAGTATATAATGTTGTATATCATATTACAGAAAAAATTTGCATACTAAAATGTTGCATAGGAAATTATAATTGAGAAAATTTTCGGAATTTTTTATTGAGAAAGGAATATTATTAGTGTAGTTATAATGTTGTATTTTTTATTGAGAAAGGAATTTGATCCAATGTATAGCAATTAGTATTTGCAAAAGTTGCATATTTTAATGTTGTATTTGCAATAGATTTTCTTAGTCCTTTAAGGGATTAAATATCAGGAATGCCCCCATTATGGATGTGCACAAGTTGATCCAATTTCTTTCTGATCTCATGCATCTACCTTTCGGATCTCTGAATACTAAATTGTTTTATCTTTCTTCTGGATTAGTTAAATAAAAGCTATGGACAATACCGGCAGAGAAGGAGAAGAGGCTGTGTTCGACATCATACGCTCCACGAGCCCAGATGATCATGATGACGGCTCGCAATATCTGAACCCTTTGGGTGAGGGTATGATGTTTGATGAAGACGAACGAATAGATGAAGGTGACGACAACGATGTTGACGAAGAAAATGTTCTTCAAATAACAATGACCGGCGAGGTATATTTAATATATAAGCCATCCGGTGATCATTACATGTCTTAATTGATTTGTATGTATTAACGAATCGATCTTTCTTCTTTTAGGCCTCCGGATCGAGAAAATCTTGTACAAGCGACAGGGTAGTTCGAGGCCCTGCCAAAAAGTTGGACAAAGGCGTAAAGTTCAACATCGATTCCATGCCCGCTTATTTATAAAAAACGTGTGCGCATGCAGTTTCCACTGGATCTTGTTAATCATTGAAGTTGACAAGGGAAAAGTTGAAGTACTGGACTCACTATATAAGGATCCATCCGAATACGCAACCGTGAAGGGGATGTTCGACAGGTAATTTCAATCATTATCGCACTATGTCTGCCTCTTTACTTCATTTCCTGATATCAACTAGTTAATAACTCCTTTATTCATTTTCTTTGCCGGCGGGCAGGGCTTGGAAAAAGTTCATCGAAGAGGTCCCCGGCCAATGGAAACAACAGCTGAAATGGGTGCGACCCAAGGTAATTAAGTAGTACTAGCTAGCTACGTCCGTGTATGTCTTTAATTCTAGTTTCAATACCATTATCATGCTTGATTAATTATTACCTGATTGAATTTTATTCTCGTAAAGTGCATGAGGCAAGAGAAGGGGAATAGTTTATGCGCATACTACGTTTGCGAGAATATTCGCATGATCACGTCTGAAAGGAGCATAGATGAAAAAACTCTTTGGGTACGTTTGCCAGAACTCTATCCATAATTTTTTTTTATCATGATCTAGCTAATATATATACACACAACTAATATATTCATCTTGATCTCCTGATTATAGATGATAGAGATGCGGGGCCAGCTCCTACCAACGGCTCGCGTACGAGCAATTCAAGAGGAAATAGCTGGATTTCTGGTCGACCAGGTCATAGATCCCAAAGGAGAATACCATTACAAGATCAAGCAGTAATGCCCTGCATATGTAATGATCCGCAAATTGTAGGAGAAATTGTATATACCAAATTGTATATATATATGTATGTGAATGGTCGTCGTACGAGAAATTCGATTTATATATATATATGCACAACGTGTACAGTATGTAGTAGTGTAATATATGTTTGAAATGAAAAATAATTAAATGGAAAACACAAAATTAAAAGGAAAAATAAACCAAAATTAAAAGAATTAAATACTTTTAGTCCCGGTTGGTGTTACCAACCGGGACTAAAGGTGGAGCCTTTAGTCCCGGTTGGTAACACCAACCGGGACTAAAGGTCCCCCAGCGAACGGCCCCGGCAGGCGCCACGTGGTGGGCCTTTAGTGCCGGGCCGTGACGAACCGGGACTAAAGGGGGGGGGGGGTTTAGTCCCCCCCCTTTTGTGCCGGTTGTAGAACCGGCACTAAAGGGCCTTACAAACCGGGATTAAAGGCCCGTTTTCTACTAGTGACGGCACCTATCTTTTCGGGGTGCGCCGTGTCACACGGGTACGAACGATTAGACAAGTGTGAGGCGGGTGAGTTGAGACCTCGCAGCGAGATCACTTGGTTGTCTTGACGTTCAGGCATGACCGTCATGAGCTCGGAACACACGCATCGAAAGATGAACAAGAGTCACATAGAGATGTGATTGGCAAGTTGGCCTACCGGTTGAGATTTTCGTCATCAGTGGTGTTACACCAATGGCGAACAATTTAAATGTGGGTCTTGTATCACTCACAATCAATTATGAGAGATATTGATTTGAGTGGGAGCGCACTTTAGAATTAATTCTTTTAATTCTTAGTGCAATTACTTTTGAACACCGTCTAAGTGTGATTTGCATAATAATTGTAGAATAATGGCTCGCGTTTCCACCTTCCCTGTTAAAATTGAATAGCTGTTAAATATCTGGTTAAAACTTTACGATTGGTAACGTAATGTGAGGATTGTCCTCTAGAGTGCCGAGAAGGACTTTGTCCTATCGCATACTTTTGGTATTCTCCCACTAATGCTATGGATCATGTGACTCTCGTCCTTCGATCCAAAAGCTAGAATTCCTTTTCAGTCAGGTGCAATACGTTTGCTTCCATGAGACCCGAACTTCGAAAGTTAGGATAGTTATGTGATTTTCATGGAATCTGAAAATCATTTTCAGAGACAGACAAAGGCTAAAAGATATGAGATATCCAAAGCAATGTTTGTTTGCAAACTATTAGTAAAGAAGTTTACTATGCATTGGACTGATAAGAGAGGGATCCAGGAGAACGCCTGTCATATGATGAAAGGTGAATAAAACAACAACTTAAAGAGAAAGGAAGTGTCCGAAGGGTGTTAGTAAGACTTTCACGCCTTGGAAGTCCGGGCCTAACGCCACTCTTAAGTTGGGTGCTTCTTCTGAGAGTAGGAGAAATACTGAAAGTTAAACTGTTAGGAGTATGAAGGCAGAAAGAAAGAAGACTGGAATATCCAGCTCATGTATGAATGTCATACAAGTTTTTGATGTATAGAAGGCTGGTTAAAGATATAGTTCTTGGGAATTATGGTTAAACATGTTGATCACTAATTCTTGGGTATTGTGAGTTGATCACAAAGATACCCGCTTGATTGCATTCTGTTGCAACTCGATGTAAGAACCACTATGGCCTGAAAGACTAGCCAGGAATGAGGTTAAGATACACACAGGGAACATAGTAAATGTTACTATACCTTCCATCGGTGTATTACCTATGTATTTATTTTCATAATTCTTTTGGATTTTCACGCTCCAGCCCTTTGCGTAAGGTATCTTGCAAGAAGGTTGTTCATAATAGAACTTTTGATGTTCGGTGTTATGAATAACATAAGGGCCATACTTTCATTATGAATGAGATGTATGTTATGAATAATGATATTAATATATTACCTCTGTGTTTACTTTCATAATTCATTTTAGAGTTTCATACACTCTAGCCTAATGCACAATATTTGTTGCAAAAGAGTTGTTCATAAAAACAACAATTGTTGTTCAGTATTATGAATAACATGAAGGGCCATGCTTCCATCCTAGATGGGATGTATGTTATGAATATTGATGGAAATATGATACATCCATAACACTGACGCTAAATGTCGCAAGACTAAAAGAATACCACACAATTGTGGCACTGCATTTGGTCACATTGGAGAAACCCGCATGGAAAATTCCATTATGATGGATTTTGAAGTCATTTGATTTTGAATCATCTGACACTTGCAACTTTCCTGAAAAGTGAAGTGACTAAAATACCATTCACAGACCATAAGGAACGAGCATAGAACATATTGGTGATCATACATTATGATGTGTGTAGTCCAATAAATGTTGTTGCAAGTAGTGGATTTATCTATCTTCAGAAATGATTCAAGTAGATATATGGATATTTACTTGATGAGACGTGAGTCTGGATCTTTTGAAATCATTCGAAAGGTTTTCAAAATGAAGAAGAAAATATTGTAACAAGAAAACTATGGTTCTACAATTCGATTGCAGAAAGGAATATTTGAGTTACAAGTTTAGCGAATGTCTGATGAGTTGTGAAAGGGGTTTCATAACTTGCACCTCCCGGAACACCACTGCAAGTGGAAAGTCCGTGAAGATGTAATCGAACCATTTATGACATGGTATTATCAAAGATGACATAAATAAATTTGCCATTACCCCTTTTAAAAGGTGATGCTTTAGAGACTGCGGCTTTTACACTGAAAAGAGCTCCATCAGGTCTGTTGAAATGACGCCATGGTATGGTACGCCCAACCATGTTACATCTTTTCTTAACATTTGGAATATGGGGCTTGTGTAAAAGGTTACAAACCTATTCCAAATCAGACAAGTGCTACTTTGTAGGTTATCCCAAGTCATTGGGTATTCCCCCACCACTATACCGAGGCAAAGGATTTTGCCACAAAACGGTATGCTTTTAAAGAGAATAGTTATTACAAAAGGTGAGTGGGAGGACAGTGCAACTCGACGAGATAACCAGTATCTTCGTCATCAGATCAAAAGAAAGAAACCTTGGAAATGATTCCGGAGTTTCCTACTGCGACTGATACGGAAGTCTCTACAATAAAATGTATGGACTTCGGTCGAACTTGCAGCTGAACCACGTAGGCAAAGCTCGTGCAAACCTATCAGGTGCGCAAACGAGATATTGTTGTTAGACAACAGTATACCTACAATACACAAGGAAGCGTTGATGGGCCCTGACTCCGGAATTGGCTAAATGCCAATACAATCCGAGATAGTTTCCATATAAGTGATTCGAGATTAAAATCTTGATGCACCTTTCGGAAGACTTAGAGTCTAACGAATATTTATGGAACTAAAAACTGATACGGATAAAATGTTTTATCCATAAAGCTCGACTTGTTGCAATAACAAGTTCAAGGAGTTGACTATGATGAGATTGTCTCACCGTAGCGATGCTTGAAGTCGGTTCGGGTTGAACTAGCAATTAATACATATTTCAATCATGAGATATGAAACATGGATGGCAAAGGGATTTCCATCTGATGGAAATGAAACCTAGGACTTGTATGTGATACAGTCCAAAGTAATTTGTCGATCCAGAGGATGCTAGTAAGTATGCAAACTTCAGAGTTCCAGCGATGGACAGAAGAGACCAAAGTGGAGTCGGAATCTTCGTTTTTGATGGAATGGTCAAAGGGGTTTGACTTCATCAAATGGGTATCGAAGATGCTTGTGATTCAAGAAAGTAAGTGGGAGCATAATAATATTTCTAAAAACCTTGTGTACTTGACACATTGTTAATTGGAAATAAATTTCTTGACACGAATTAGGACTTCATTTGAAAGGGATTTTTTCGATGAAGTGCTTGGGCTAAATAGCCTTAATATTAGGCATGATGATCTATGGAGATAGATTTACCTAATGGGGCTAAGCAATGAATACATATTGACAAGATGCTAAAACTTTTTAGCATTTAAAACGCCAAGGAGTGATTCTTGCCGAAGTCACATGGAAAGTGTTTTTACAAGACTCGGTGTCCCAAAACACTGATGAGTAAAATACATGATGGAGATTCCACACACTCTTGTGTTTGGAATAATCATGTATTTCATGGTATGTAAAAACAACCAGATATGTCCAATACTCCAAAGTTGTTGTGAGTATAGATACCAAAGTGATCAAAAGTACTGATCATGGGACAACAGTGAAAGATGTCATTAAGTACTAGAGTAGTACTGATGACATGTTTTCTCGCAAGCAGAGATTTTGCAGTGCTCGTTGTAAGTAATTACATCGATACAGTCTTCATCAATGCTCCATGCGATTTTCGATTTAAGTTAAGGGTTTTGTGTAATACACAACATGGTGGCACGGTAGTTGGAAATTGTTCCAAACAAGACACTGTGGCGAATTCTATAACAAAGGCTAAGTATGTTGACGCTTTAGAAGTGACAAAGAACTTGTTGAATCATATAGTTCATTCATGAACTTAGTATGGTTCCAAGATGGCTTTGGTCTATGGGACACTATTGCCGATAGTTGCTCCATAGCTCAGTCTCAGGAATCAAGGTTTGACCTGTGATTCACATATATACAAAGCCAAGTCCATGCAAAATATGAATTTTGTGAAAGCATGAAAACGCGAGGATATGCAAAGTTACACACGGAGCTGAAGTCGTCAGATCCGTTGGACATCAGGCTATACCACATGCGAAGCATATTTTACACCAGTGTGCCATAGGTGTAAAGTGCATTAGCATTGACTAGATTATTGACTCTAGTGCAAGTGGGAGTCTGTAGGAGATATGCCCTAGAGGCAATAATAAATGATATTATTTATCTCCAAGTTCATAATTATGTTTATGTTCCATGCTATAACTGCTATGGTTCTCGAGTCTGCAATAACCACGAGGCTCGAAGGAAGACTCATATGCACGTGTGGTATAATAAACGGTAAAATGTATTCCTGGTCTTGCCTCTAAGACTGGCTCAAGTATTGCATGATGATCCTGTTTTCCTGATCATGGGCATGGCTATGCCGGCAATTTTGAGGGCACAATGTTAGAAGAACATTTGTGTTGAATCGACCCGAATTGATGTTATGCTATGAGATACATTCGTCACAAGTTAATGGTTAATAACACAGAGATGGTTTACGTTTGCATGATTCCTTAGACCATGAGAGTATCGAGTTTCTTCATGCTTGCTTCATGAACTTTGGGGTTTGTTAAACGTCATCCGTAAATGGGTGGCTATTACGGCGGCTTACGGGTTCATGGAAAAGTATGTCAAGTAACTTGATAGCTCAAGATTGGGATTTGCTCCTCCGACGATGGAGAGATATCTCTGGGCCCTCTCAGTGTTACGGTATCCATCATCGTCTGGCCAGACACTTTGTGATTTGATCACGGGGATGCCGGAACACGGGAACAAGAAAAGAGAACAATACCGGTAACGAGGTAACTGGCATAGTGGACAAGTTGTTGATCCACGGGGATGCCAACATGTCTCACCTCGGGTATTTGTAACATATTGCGAAGCAACAGGAATAGCACACGGCAACTGGAGGTTCACTCGAATATTCATTCGTGTGGGTATAGGGGTCAATATGGGTGTCCACGGCTCCGATGTTGATCATTCATCGGAAGGGGTTCCGGGTCATGTCTATGCTTCACCGAACCTATAGGGTCACATGCTTAAGGGTCATCTATCTGTTGAATACTAGACATGGAGTCTGAGAGAAATTCACCGAAAAAGTTTCGGAGACAACGGAAGAGTTCCGGAGAGAGAACACCGGAAGAGTTTCGGTAAAACCGAAAAGTTGTTTCGGAGTGTACCATAAAGTCAAATTGGTTTCGGCACATGCCTGGAAATTATTGGAAGGTACCAGAATTGTTCCGGTAACTTCTGAGATTTTTCAGAGACAAAACCGGAAATGTTCCGGACTGCCGGAACCGCTTTAGTTGCTTTTCACAGATGAAAATCACTAAACCGAAAAGTTGTTTCGGAGTACACCATAAAGTCAAATTGGTTTCGGCACATGCCTGATAATTCTTGGAGGGTGCCAGAATCGTTCTGGAAACTTTCTGGAATTTTCCGGGATGAAAACCGGAAATGTTTCGGAGCTGCCAGAACCGCTTCAGATGCTTTTCGCAGATGAAAATCACTAAACCGGAATTGTTTCGGATCGCGTTGAAAATTATTTTAGTGGGTACTGGAAATGTTCTAAGCCCACATGAATATTTTCAGTTCGAACGGACGCTGAAATATGTCGTCGTGAATAGTGAAAGTGCTTTTTGGATTACTTTATGGAAAGCCACCTTTTGGGGCTTTACTCACAAATATCTTTAGGGATGACATGGAAGGATAAGGGCTGCCCACTTGCTTTTACCTTTGTGCCCTTGTGAAGGGCATTTTGGGTATTTCAAGTGTCACCCTACCCCTTGGGTTTTCCTATAAATAGAGGTGGAGATGCACTCTCCACACTCACTCTTTCTCACATACACATGCCATCTGATGTTATCTGGCTTCTCTCTCCCTCCCAGCGAAATAGTTTCGTAGAGCCGAAAGGCTGTCTGGGTTCCGGTGGGAACTAGTTTGGACGGCAAAGCCCTGCCGGATAGATGACACCGTATGTGTGCAACTCTGTAGAGAGATCGTAGTTTCGGTCTCAGTTCGAGAGTGCCTCCCGAAGGGCTGTCCGAGTGACTGTTCGAGTTTTGAAGGTCCTCCCGAAGGGCTGTCCGAGTGACTGTCCGAGTTTCGATGGTCCTCCCGAAGGGCTGTCCGTGACACCGTCCGAGGGACTGTCCGACCGCCTCTCGGAGGGCTGTCCGAGGGGCGGATGAGGGTATACATCCTCGCGGTTGGGAGGTTGTAAATCCTAGCTGCGGGGTTCTGCACCGCCGATCGTCATCGACTCTACTTCCGCTGCGCTACGAGTCGGTAACGAATAAGATCAAACCTTGTATGCAGTCTCCATAGTGGTCCTGGTCTGGTGCGTAGGTCGGAAATTTTTTGTTTTCTGCTGCGTTACCCTACATAAAGGGCTGTGCTTCCCGCAGCCAAAAGTTTAGTCCCACCTCGCTAGTCGAGAGGGGCTCGGAGTGGTTTATAAGTGCTGCTGCCCCTGCCCTCTCGAGCTCCTCTCTATTGCAGGCAGTACATGCCTATCTCATGCCCTGTTGGGCCTGCTAGCACTGCGGGCCTGCATTCTGGCCCATTTCTAGGGTTTCTAGTCGTATGCAGGCCTTTTATTTATTTATTTTTGCATATATTATGTTTTTTAAAATTTAATGTTATTTTTTTGCATATGTTTTAGTTGATTCCTTTTGCTATTAGAGTTTTATAAAAGCTTTTTACTATTAAAGTTTTTAACAAATAAATACTTTGATAATTTTAGTTAATATTATTTTGATTCTTTTTAGTTGATTCTTTTTGCTATTAGAGTTTTATAAAATCTTTTTAGTTCATTCTTTTTGCTATTAGAGTTTTATAAAATCTTTTTAGTTCATTCTTTTTCCTATTAGAGTTTTATAAACGCTTTTTAGTTCATTCTTTTTGCTATTAGAGTTTTATAAAATCTTTTTAGTTCATTCTTTTTCCTATTAGAGTTTTATAAAATCTTTTTAGTTCATTCTTTTTGCTATTAGAGTTTTATAAAATCTTTTTAGTTCGTTCTTTTTCCTATTAGAGTTTTATAAAAGCTTTTTAGTTCATTCTTTTTGCTATTAGTTCATTCTTGGAGCTAAATGACCCTGAATTTGACAAGCACTTCAAGTGAACTCTGAAAAGGTTGAAACTTGGCATGGTATCATAATTTCACCCACATAGCATGTGCTAAAAAGTTGAGAGGGTTACGGGAAAAACTGGATGCACTTCGTGTACAAACCGGACAATCTCTTTCGAAGTAACAGGGTTTCCACTAGAAGAAATATGTCAACTTGTGACCTTCTCTTAGTGACCCCAGCTGAATTGGTCGTAAATCCACGGTCATTTCGCTAGGAGGGGCTCAAACCCTGAAATTGCCTTACACCAAATGGTCATAAAGCAGACAACAATGATCGACGACCTTATTTCTACCCAATTACGACCAATATAAATGGTCATGAGGTTGTGAACGTGGATGCATTGGTACTTATGGTCCCCTCCTTTTTATATGTATACAAAAAATGTACAATGTGTAAAACCAAATATAGACATCAAAATGTATGTATGAAAAGATGTTTTTTTGCTGGGAATATATGAAAATATGTTAATCATGTATTTGAAAAATGTTAAACATATATAAACAATCCATGTGAGCTCACAATCCAATCTTTTCAGTCTGTGAAGCAACTATATTTTATATTGCTTTATAATTGTTGAAAATTTACTAGGACATGACCCTCCCCATAGAACATCCCTCCACCAAATTTTAGCTCATTTAATTTATCCAATTTCCCTCAATATTTTTTCTAATTTTCTGTTCAGTGGAGAGCATTGTGAAGGAAGTACCATTTTTATTTATCCAAATGGTATGAAATTTTTACAGTGCCTTCATATGCCTAAATTATCATCCTTCTACAAATTGAAGCTCAATCCAATCATCTATGTGCTCCCATCATCAATTTCTATTTTTTTGTCTAGATTGGCACATTGCAAAGCTCAATCCAATCATTTATGTGATCCCAGCTATTTATGCCCCTCCTATTTCCCTCAAACTTGTTGGGTTGTCTTACATATTCAAATCATTGCTACATGCCAATATTCAGCTCCATTTGCCTAGTAAATCTTCGTCAGCAAATTTCCAAAGTTTCTATCCAGATAGAAGCTTTGTGAAGGAAGTACTGGCTAGGATTATCCAAATGATCTGAGATATTTCCAAATGTTTCATATGCTCAAATAATCACTCTCCAAAAAAATTGAGATTTATCCAGAAATCCATGTGAGCTCATCATCCAATCTTTTATTCTGGTTATATTTTCAGTTTGTGAAGCAACTATATTTTATATTGCTTAATTATTTCTGAAAATTTACCAGGGAATGTTGATACCTATATAACGTATCTTCACCAAATTTTAGCTCATTTCATTTAGCCAATTTCTCTCAATAATTTTCCCAAGTTTCTGTCCATAGAAGAGCATTGTGAAGGAAGTACCACTTTAGCATGCCCAACTGTTATAATTTTTTTACAGTGCTTTTATATGACCAAATTACCATCCTCCACCAAATTTTAGCCCAATCCATGCATTCATTTGAGCCCAGCTTCAACATCCATATTTATGTCCAGTGTGGTACTTTGCAAAGCAAGTGCCACCTAGGCTCCTCCATTTGAGATGAAAATTCGCCAAGACAATTTCCTTAGTAGATGAAAATTCGCCACCTAAGCTCCCCCACCGCTAATCAAACACTTGGCTGCTAATTCATGTTTGAGCTTAATTCAGTCTCCTCGTGAGATTCTTCTCTTGTATTTTTCTTCCTAACACCTACCGGGGGAGTGCCCAACCCACCAGACATGCCTAGGCCACCCAGAACACGTGGCAACGCCACGGTCACGCGGTGACCACGCAGCTGGCATGTTAGTTTACGCGCTCTGGAGTTAGGGCCCTCGGACACCGTCCAAACCTCGACGTCTCTCCACCACACCATGTATCTCTGATTAAATAGATATTTATGTAACAAGAAATGATTTTTTTCAAAAAATCATGAGCAAACTATAAGGCAGCTGCAGTTCAAATTTGACCCGCTCCCAGCTGAATTAGTGGAAATTTGACTTTTTGACGAGAGGTGGATAAAAGCTTTTGACACACAACCATTTGATAAATTGTACATTAAATATAGCCTAATATTTTAGAAAATTGATTTGGTCCAATTTTGCAACAAATATATGGTAGGTCCTTCACAAAATAACTCATTTTGGGCACTCGAAAAATGGAAAATGATTTTTTCAACCAAAGAAAATGAAAAATTCCTTAGGCAACATTGTTTGCCATTCCAATATGAACCCTTGTGCACAATATTAGATCATTTGGAGAAACTATGCCATGGATGTTGCCATAACAGTGGTCATTTGCCATGAAAGCCATGAATCTTCATACATTATGGCTCATTTCTGAGAACACTTTTTAAAAATAATTGCCGTATTACAAGTTTATTATTTTCCCTGGTAGCTTGGTCACATATAATGATACAATGCGAAGGTTTTACAATTTTTTGATTTTTTTTTTAATTTTGCATGCCCATTTCAAAACGTGGTCAAAACGGCGGGCATGACCGTTCCTAGCTAGGAGCTGAATCTTGGAAACATTTTGGTGTTTCTCTGATTAAATAGGTACTTTTGTACCTAGAAATGATTTTTGCAAAAAATCATGAGGCAACTGTAGTTCAAACTTGACCCACTGAGGCAGCTGTAGTTCAAACTTGACCCACTTCCTACAGAATCGATGGAAATTTGTCTTTTTCACGAGAGGTGGATCAAAACTTTTGAAACCCAACCATTTAGTTAATTGGACATTAAATATGACCTAATATTTTATAAAATTGATTTTGTCAAATTTTGCAACAAATATATGGTAGGTCCTTCACAAAAAAACTCATTTTGGGCACTCGAAAAATGGAAAATGATTTTTCCGTCCAAAGAAAATGAAAACTTCCTTAGGCAACATTGTTTGATATTCCAATATGAACCCTTGTGCATAATATTAGATCATTTGGAGAAACTATGCCATGGATGTTGCCATATTAATGGTCATTTGCCATGAAAGCCATGAATCTTCATACATGACGGCTCATTTCTAAGAACACTTTTTTTAAAATAATTGCCGTATTACAAGTTAATTATTTTTCCTGATAACTTGGTCACATATAATGACACAATGCGAAAGTTTTCCAATTTTTTGATTGTTTTTGAATTTTTCATGCCTATTTCAAAATGCGGTCAAAACGGCGAGCATGACCGTTCCTCCTAGCTAGTGGTTGAATCTTGGAAAACTTTTGGTGTTTCTTTGATTAAATATATAATTTTGTATCTAGAAATGATTTTTGCAAAAAATCATGAGCAAACTATGAGGCAGTTGTAGTTCAAACTTGACCCACTTCCTGCTGAATCGACGGAAATTTCTCTTTTTCACGAGAGGTGGATCAAAGCTTCTTACATCCAAACATTTGGTCAATTACATATTAAATATGTCCTAGTATTTTAGAAAATTGATTTGGTCCAAATTGACAACAAATATTTGGTAAGTTTTTCACAAAAAAACTCATCTTGGGCACTCGATAAATGATTAAAAATAGCTAGAAAGATCAGAAATGCATACAAATTGGTGCTCATCCATAAAATGTAGTGTAACTTGAGTGAAAATTTGCGTGATACCCTTTTGCAAAATATTTTTGATAGCTGATTCACAAAATCCCCGTATTTCTAGTACTTAGAAACTTTTTTGAAATCACAGATTTTCCAAACCAATCAGGGCTCTTCCCACGGATCACCACTCTGTAGCCGATCTGAAGTGTCCATACCTTATGAATCCAACGTCTCTCTCTCACCTCTCCTGAACGCATGCCGCCCAACCAAAACCCTAGCGGCGTGCGGGACACTTTCCTCCCTCCCCTTCATTCCTCTCCCCCCGGCCCGTCTACCGTCGCCACCGTTGTCTCCACCACCGGCGAACTCCTCCCTCTCTCCCCCACCACCGCCGCCCTTCCCTTCCCACCGCCGTGCCCCTCACCTCCACTTCGCCGGCCCCGCCCCACCTTATCCCCCTCCCCTGACCTCCCAACCCTAGGCCCCAGATCCAACAGGCCATGGCGCAGCAGCGGCGTGGGGAAGACCACCACCACGGCCAACATGGCGGCCTCCCTGGCGCGGCTGGGGCTCCCTCCCGCACCCCACCCCCACCCCTCCCCTCCGTGGCTCCTCCCTCGCCGACTCCCCTATTGTCTCCCTCCGAAGCCCCTTCCTCGTCTCCCACAGCACGCCGCCACCCACGACCTCTTCGCGCACCTCCTCCCACATCTCGCCGCCGGCCCTCCCCCTCCCTTCCTCTATCCACCAACGTTAGCCCGCTGTCCGACCCAGATCACATTAACCCGTCCCTGATTCCCCCAACCCCCTCTCTTGACTTGGTCGAATCGCTCGATGCGTGCGTGCAGGAAGTGTTCGAGAGCCCGGTGTTCGTGATATGTTTCTGAGTACTTGGCATTCAAGGAGCAGCTTGTCAACGAGTAGTAGGTTTCATGATGAAATCTTAGCAGTTGCAGGTAAATTGTTCATTGTAATTGTAGTGAATAACCTTATGAATTCATTCTCTATGTCTTGATAAAAGTTCCAGCAGCAAATTTGAGCTTGAGATTGATTCACCAACTACTCCGTATGATCTCTTTGGGTTCACAGTGTGTTGTTGACTCGTCTGATTGATGGCCTTTTTTTCAATCGCAGATGTATATGAGGGAGGAAGACACGGAGTGATGTACCAAGTGACAATCTTATTAACGAGTTTTTTCCAATCGCTTTATACTATAGTACTTATTTCACTTGCAATGTTAGATTCTTTGGTGCTAGTCAGTCAGTTAATCCCCTTTGTTCCTACATAAATAGTACTTAATGATGCATGTGTATTTAGACAGTTTGCTTCACGTTTTGTTAATATACTAGATCATGAATGGCGTCCATGTATTAGGAATTTTGGATGAAATAGGTTTGCGGTGTTTTTGTAAAAATATGTCTTTTGTTTTATATATATTTTTGGGGGGCTGTGATGGCTTACATAATAAATTTTTCTTTATTTTACTTGGATTGTTATGGGCCTTTTTATGGGAAGTGCACATGGAGTCACATCAATAGACTATGGCACACCTAAAAAAAATCAATAGACAATGGTTTTCTCAAAAACAAAAGTCACCATGCTGAGGCACCTGCCGTCTTAATTCTGCCGTAGAAGCTAGGAGTATGTGAAGAGGCAAGTTAATGAATATTATATGCTCATTAATGGGTGACCAATATAAAGTGTTTATGGCTTTTTAGTTTTCATTCTTGATTACGTATTTGTAACTGCTGAGTAAAAACTTTTTTTAAAGTTATTATATAATGACCATTTGTTTGTTGGAACTGAAAGGAAGCAGAAAGGTGTGCGTGTCTGTCCCTGTCCAGCCCCAAATCAGCATTGTATTGCAGATCACAAAGCAATCACTGGTTCCGTCTTCTCTAGGCAAATCTTCTGCACCAAGATAAGATGAATAATTTAGTCTTTGTCAGCTGCTCTGGATCTTGCCTTTTCGAAAATAAAATGGTAAATCATAGTTTTCAGTACTATTTTTATTGTGTTTCAAACAGTTAGGCATGGACAGGTTTTTAAGTATTCAATTTTTCTGCTTGGGCTTTCTGTCGTTTGTGGATCCCTGAAATTGTAGTACTACTTGGGAATGACAGGGTCGTGTTCCACGAAGCGGTACAGGTTCTGGCTACCATCCTCGAAGTTGTTCTCTTTGCATGCAACAAATGTAGGCGTATCCATTCATTCATTGATGAACAAACATCACTGAAAATTCAAAGGTTACTGTCCTAAATGTGTATTCCTATGACCTTCTTTAAATTAGGTGTCTCATGTCAAAAGAAATGTAGGTCAATGCTCATGTCTGAACATTACAATTTAGATTGTAGATTTTCTACCATAAATGGAGGACATGTACGAAAGTTGCAGTATGATTGTGCTTACTTGGATCTCAAGTAAGCAGAAGAGATTTGTCATTCCCATCTCCTCGTCAACCGCCTCATCTTGACAACACTACGGATGTTGGCTGCATGAAGGCGATTTATGTACGATCCTCTCATCTAGATCCAGGTCCATCTCCAGAAATTGATTATCATCATGTTACATATATATAGAGAGATCATACAAAGAGACCCAGGTTAGTTCACTATGTCATACGGTGTGCAAATTGAATTCACATGGGTAACATTTCCGTATTTTATACATATGCAAGTACCGAACAAAATTTGATATATTTGAAAGATCTCTTACTGGGATGAATAAAATTACTCTGTAGCAAGCACCAATCGGCCTTCTTATACAACATTCACATTTCAACTAACTGAATCAGAAACTAATACTCCCTCCGGCACATAATATAAGATCTTATTACGTCCAATATACTCACATATTGGATGTAATCAAATCATATATTATGGAACAGAGGGAGTAAGAAGCGTGCTGTCTACGTGTGAAGAAGCTTGCGAGATAATTTGAAGAAAGCATTCCTACTAAAACAGTTTATACATGATGGCTATAGTGCAAATACTATAATATAAGAAACATTGCTGACTCTTACATGTGTAAGTACCGAACAGAATTTCACAGTTGTCAAAGATATCTTAATGGGAGAAATAAAGTTACTATGTACCAACCAGCAAGTGAGCTTCTTATACACCATTCACCGTTAAACTAACTGAACTACCACCTAATAATAAGCATTATATCTATGTGTGAAGCACCTTGCCAGAGAATTTGAAGAAAGCATTCCACTAAACAGTTTATACAGGATGTGTATAGTACAAATACTATAATACAAGAGACTTGTATGATGCCATGGAAAAAGAGATGCGGGATTACAAATGTACCTGCCCATTGCTGGCCCGAGAATCAGCGGCGAAGATGACGCCTTTGTCGAAGATGAAGGAGAGCGTGGTCGTCCGCTTCTTGCTGTTCACCATCTTCTTGGTCACCTTCTAGAATCCATCGCACTGCCACCGCGAAACTACAACAGGCCGCGCAAACGGATCAGAGGCCGGCGAATCGTGGCATGAGGAAATGGGGTCGAGGGAGGGGGAGGCTCACACACGTCGCTGAAGGTGGGGAACTCGAGAGCAAGCTGGTCGGCGGCGTCGGCGGAGAAGAGGCCGCCGAAGTTGTCGCTACCGGCTGCAGCAGCGCCGAAGTGGTTCTTGAGGGCTGAGAGTGTCAGGCTCCAGCTATCTGAACGTGAAGAAGTGTTAATCTTCAGTTAACTGGCGCGCATCCGGCAATGCTTCGTGGGATCAAACGGCTGTCATCGCTCGGTCAAAACCTCACTCGACGGCCGAGATCTACCTTACAATTTCTATCATTGGTAAGACAATGTTTCAACCACTGAATGAAGATAATCATTCATTAAACATATTTAGTAGACAATCTTTCAACCACTGAATGAAGATAAGAAAGAGAGGTTGTTACTCCCCTACGAAAATCTAATCATTGTAGGAATGCTAAAGGCATGCTAGTACTTGTTAATCTTGGGCTGACCGGATATGGCTATTGCATTGGTGCAGACGCGCATTGCAAGGGTGGCAACGCCGCTAGACCATGGCTAGGGTTTCATCAGAGTGCTTGCAACAATATAGATAAAGTGGAGGTGTCTTCCATCTTGTACCAGTACTTAAAACAAAGCTTCAATCCTGTACATGGAACCCAAATTTTACCTTGTATAACAGGTGAATTGATGGAAATGGAGGAATATAAATTCACGGGATATAACAATTGCAAAACCTCGTAATTAGGTTCTTGACCGGTTAGCACGATCTGAAAACATGAAGATATGTGGTATGGTAGGTCAAGGAAACTAATTACCTGGCTAGCAGCCGTTGTCGATTGAAAAATTCCCTGAACCAAAATATCAGGACCAGCCACAATATTCGCCTGAATCATTTGACCAGAACCGTGTTGAACACCAATTAGCTGTGTTTCATGCGAACTCATCATCATCCTCTCATTATTGTAGACAAAAACTAAGTAGAGTCTACCGGCTGTTCTAAAGTAGTAATGAATAAGAACTCGGTCTGCACAAATAACACGGAGTTGGAGAATGTGCGGTGCAAATAATGGATATATTTCTATGAACTGGAGAACACTCACATGACTGCCTGTAGTTGGTCTCCTCCCCTAATCTGACACTCGACCAACATGTGCAAGTAACGACTGCCTTTCTTCCCCGCTAGTGATTCGAACAGCAGACAGAGATTGGGCTAGGATTTCCATTGGTGTGGTGAAAAGGGACGGGGTTGGGAGAAACCTCAGGGTGGATGACCTGCGATCCGGCGGCGGCGACGGACCTAGAATCCGCCCAAGGTTGAAGTCAGTAGGACTACCCGGGAGGCCGGGGTGGATGGGTCAGCTCGCGATGGATCCCCTCACCAATCCCCTCGTGGCGCCTTCGCTGGAGCGCGACCGCTAGATCCCCTCATGGCGCCTCAGCTGGATCAGGATATGGTGGCGGCGCCGCCTGTGTCATGGGTGAGAGAGGAAGGAGAGATGGGGCTGGGAACCGAACGGGAGGGACGAGATGTTTTTTTAGAGGGGCGAGAGAAGTGAGGAGGAAACGAACGATCACCGGGAATGGGTTGGCCTACGGCCCAGTCCGTTTCGGCCTCTGGAGCAGCTGCCCATAGGACAGTAGGCCCAGTATATACCACATTCGGGACACATCGCTTTACACAGAGATCCAACGGCCAGAAACTCCTAATTAGCGAAATCCAACGGCGAGAAACGTCTAATCGCTAAGAGGGCAGGGATTAGGTGCAGTTTTACTGTCTATATATATATATATATATATATATATATATATATATATATATATATATATATATATATATATATATATATATATATATATATATATATATATATATATATTTGATAACAGAGGTTAATACTGTCAGTGTTGATTGCCTAGCCTGGCTGCTACCTTCTCTAACTCTAACGGTGTGCCGTGTGTGCTTAATATTAAGGCGGCGGCAGCTGCTATTGAGGGCTCCGGTGCAGCAGTCGGTGTGTAAACGTGTTAAGAAGAAATAAGTTTAATCTGAATCTAAGAAATAAGTTTAATCTGAATCTAGAAAGAAAACTACATCGTTACATTGTGGCAGTCTTACAGTAAGAATCATAGTTTTAAATAGCCCGCTATAGCCCCGCTATAGCTTTGCTATAGCCTTTTCAGCAGGGTGCCTCTAAATGGTCTCATGTACAAAATGCACGCTATAGCCCGCTATAGCTCCGCTATAGCCTTTTTGGAGGTCCGTCGCTATTTTCCATAGCCCGCTATTTAAAACATTGGTAAGAATAGAGAGGTTTAAACGTGTTAATTTGTGTACGAAGCACATGTATTAGTGAGTTGATTTCGAGTAGTACTACTACTAATAGTTGTGCACCTACTAATACTAGTATCAAGGCCACGTCTTAGCTAACTCTCTCAACCTGGAGGCACACACTGAGCTAGCAAGTGTTGTTCACTATTTTGTCTGTGAGCAGTGGCTCTGCGTCATGGATATTGTATGTTAGTGATCCCATTTTTCTGGCGAATTTATATGGCTTCAACTGCTGCTGCTATAGTACCAGAGTTCTGCAATGTATTTTCTACTTGTCTCTCTGCATCGGATTGTTATGTAAGGTTTTATATGGCTTCAACTGCTGCTGCTATAATACTGGAATGCATTGAGATGTATCTGACTATATGTGAAACTCTGTTTGGTCTTCTATATATGATGAGCCTTTCCGTAGGATTGAATTTTTATGAGCATATGAATATATACCTTGGATTCTTTATTAGCCCAATCACATGGACTGAATTTAATTCGGTGCTATTGCTGTCAGACCATAGTGCCCAATCACATGGACATTGTTGCATTGTTTTGCCAATTAGTTTTCTTGCTTCCTTGCTGCCACAAAAAAATCTGAATCTTTTGTGTGTGTCATTCAGTTTTACCTTCATGTATGCAATCTGATCTAGGCCTTCGATTTTGACTCACTGTTGCATCTAGATTAGAGGTATGTATGTGCTTTCGGAGAATATGCATTTCCCTTTTAGGGAATTCAACATTTTAGCATTGGTTAACTCCTCTTCTTTGATTTTTTTACTTAGCTTGACCCAGAATAACAACATCCTTGATGCGTATTGACCCCCACTTCGCTCTTTCTCTCGCAGACCCGAAGGAGCCCGTATGCATGGCACCTCCTCTTCGTTGGTGAGATCGTCCAGGGGTTTGGCCAATCGTCTTGTGAAAAGAGATACTCTCTCTGCTGTATTATCTATTTATTGTCTTTAGTGAATGCCTTCCCATGTCTTGGTAGGTAATTAGTATCATGTCCATGTTGTTGTTGGCTAGATGTTAATGGCTCATCGGAATATATAGACATGAGTGTATCATGTAACAATTGACAGGGTCACCAGAATATATGCACAATAAATCTATTGTTCTACTTTATCATTATGTTGCATATGTATCTAACTCCACTTTCTGTTTTTCTTTATCACCTTATCCAACATTGTAGATTCCCGTATTGATGCATGCCAACTATGAATATGATATTGTATTAAGTTTAAAGTGGCTGTTAATTATGTTGTGTTAGCTACTGACTAACCACGGCCTACAACGGTTGGGTGTTTCTTTTGGGCACAGGTGACTTGTACACGGAGCTGTACGACCAGCTGGATGGTCACGATCGGCGCTGGAGAGCCTACACCTTGAAGTTGGTTTTTTTCCAGCTATGTTAATTTCGTGATTGGGTAAGTTACACTCCAGGACCATGGTTGTGATGTGCTTGGTTTTGGTGGTCGTGATGTATGAACCTACTTTTCCCATTTCTTGCTATTTTACGATATCATGTCTGATTTCAATATTGGGTTTGATCGAGCTGTCGATTTTCTCGCCCTCGTCATACCATAATATGTTAGTGTTTAGTCATGTATGCATCTCCATGTTAAATTGTGGTGCTTGTATTAGTTGCAATTCCATTTGAGTAAAAATGCAATTCCACTTGTGCTTGTCCAGGAGCACTTAAGTTTTAGTTAATATACTGGTAGAGACAAGCTTATCTGCCAGTGCCCAAATAGGAGTACTCCTTACATCTGCTGTAGCAAGAACTTGTTAATCTAGAAGTACTGAATTTCAATGAGTTTCCGTAACAAGTGCACTGCTTGCTACTGTTGCTAGCAAGTGCTCACTTGCAATGGTTGCTAGCAGTAGTAGCAAGTGCACTTGATACAAACTTTTTGTTGGGCAGTTGCATAAACTTTCTGTGGAAATCTGAGTTTCAAGATTCAGTATCCAACTGTAGTGTATTGTTGTAGTTTCAGCAGTTCCAGAACTCATGGTCTTGCTATAGTTTAAGTACTCTTCTTGCTGTAGTTACAGTAAATGTGCAGTTCCCATGTTTGGATATGTTGCATACTATTTGTGTACACGGAATTTGTTGTCAATTCTTGCTTATATGCTATTGGATCGCTCATTGGCTACTGTTTTGTTCTTACTTTTTGCATAGGTGAAGTGCGAAGCCAAGTGTGAAGCCGTGAAGCCTATCAGCAAAGAGTAGCATATTATGTATTGTGATAGTAGGCAGTAGTAGGCAAATTTAAGTTGTAGTAGTGTAAACATTGTAATAGACTAATTTAGTGTTGTTTTGGACGAATTTCATTTGCTCTTTGATCTGTTCGAAATATTGATTTCGTATGATTTGAATACCTGACAAGGGGGGCCCATTTATGAAAATTGTTTGACATATTTCGAAATTTATGATGTGTGGATTCTAATTAGGAGGTGAAAATGACATATGGGACCAATCTGACTAGTGGGACTAGTACCAAAATAAACTGGCCAAAAAAAAAGAAAATCAAACGACCCAAAAAAGTAAAAGGCCATGGCCCAAAAATTGAAAAGACTGACATGTTGGGCTTGGCCCATGTAACTGATCAAAATTGGCAGGGAAAAATATATTATAAATGGGCTGAATTGTTGGGCTTGGCCCATGTAAAGCACCGAACTGGACCGGGCTGATTCTGATCAACGACCAATTCACTTGGTCATAATTTTGGCACGTCAGCTTGCCACGTTGGATCCGACGTGGCCCGGGCAGGCTTCCAGTGACCAAAACAATTGGTCGTAGAACCAACGACCTTTTACATATCACAAAGAAGGTCGTTAAGTTTCATTAAAAACGGTCAGCTTTTGACCAACTCTTTTTGGTCACAAAAAGGTCAAAAATGAAAAACAATGACCATTCAGCGACCAATATTGATGGTCGCAGGTTAGCATATTTCCTGTAGTGTTCGGACGAAAACTCATCTATTACAAAAGGAATTTCAATTTTTTTCATATTTTAACTCCAGACTTTTTCTACATTCAATATGCATCATTCAAAGCCACATCATCAATTTTCAAACCTTTTCTGACTTCATTTGCTATTTTTCATGCATTTCATGATTTATTTTGAGCTAAATGACCCTGAATTTGACAAGCACTGCAAATGAACTCTGAAAAGGTTGAAACTTGGCATGGTATCATAATTTCACCCACATAGCATGTGCTAAAAAGTTGAGAGGGTTACGGGAAAAACTGGATGCACTTCGTGTACAAACTGGACAATCTCTTTCGATGTAACAGGGTTTCGGACTAAAACTCATCTATTACAAAAGGGATTTCAATTTTTTTAACATATATTAACTCCAGACTTTTTCTGCATTCAATATGCACCATTCAAAGCCACATAATCAATTTTCAAACCTTTTCTGACTTCATTTGCTATTTTTCATGTATTTCATGATTTAGTTTGAGCTAAATGACCCTGAATTTGAAAATCACTTCAAATGAACTCTGAAAAGGTTGAAACTTGGCATGGTATCATAATTTCACCCACATAGCTGTGCTAAAAAGTTGAGAGGGTTACGGGAAAAACTGGATGCACTTCGTGTACAAACTGGACAATCTCTTTCGAAGTAACAGGGTTTCGGACGAAAACTCATCTATTACAAAAGGGATTTCATTTCTTGACATGTAACTGCAGTGATATTCTAGATCAAAGCCATCATCAGAATAGTTGTGGAGAGAAAGTCTTCACTTTTTCTTCGCGTGTGTCCCTTCCTTATTGCGCCGTAACCATGGATAATCTTCATCGTTTAACAGGATGCTTGGGTCAGCCTTCACTTTGAAGGGAGGAATTTCATGAAACTTTTCATAATCCTCAGACATGTCTGTCTTGTCCTCCACTCCCACGATGTTTCTTTTCCCTGAAAGAACTATGTGACGCTTTGGCTCATCGTTTGATATATTCGCTTCCTTATCTTTTTTTCCTCAGTTTGGTAGACATGTCCTTCACATAGAAAACCTGCGCCACATCATTGGCTAGGACGAATGGTTCGTCTGTGTACCCAAGATTTTTGAGATCCACTGTTGTCATTCCGTACTGCGGGTCTAACTGTACCCCGCCTCCTGACAGATTGACCCATTTGCACCGAAACAAAGAGACCTTAAATTCATGTCCATAGTCAAGTTCCCATATCTCCTCTATGTAACCATAATATATGTCCTTTGCCCTATTGGTGATTGTTGCATCAAAGCGGACACCACTGTTTTGGTTGGTGCTCTTTTTATCTTGGGCGATCGTGTAAAATGTATTACCATTTATCTCGTACCCTTGGTAAGTCCATACAGCCGAAGATGGTGTCCTGGCCAACAAGTACAGTTCATCTCCAACAGTGTTTTTACGCATGAGATGCATTTGCAACCAACCGCCGAAAGTCCCGATGTGTTCACGTGTAATCTAGTCGTCAGACTGCTCCGGGTGTTTGTAGCGTAGAATATTCTTGTTTTCATTGATATACGGGGCCACCAAGGTAGAATTCTGTAGAACTGTGTAGTGTGCTTGCGCCCAGGAATGCCCGTCCCTACATATTATTAAATCCGCTCCTAGCGTGCCTTTTCCACTCAGTCTTCCCTCATACCGCGATTTAGGGACACCAATCGGCTTAAGGTCAGGAAAAAAGTCAACGCAAAACCCAATGACCTCCTCTGTTTATTGGCTCGTGGAGATGCTTCCTTTTGGCCTAGCACGATTACGAACATATTTCTTCAAGACTGCCATCAACCTCTCAAAGGGGAACATATTGTGTAGAAATACAGGACCCAGAATGGCTATCTTGTCGACTAGGTGAACTAGGACGTGCGTCATAATATTGAAGAAGGATGGTGGGAACACCAACTCGAAGCTAACAAGACATTGGACCAAATCATTCTGTAACCTTGGTAGGATTTCTGGATTGATTACCTTCTGAGAAATTGCATTGAGGAATGCACATAGCTTCACAATGGCTAATCGAACATTTTTTGGTAGAAGCCCTCTCAATGCAACCGGAAGCAGTTGCGTCATAATCACGTGGCAGTCATGAGACTTTAGGTTCTGGAATTTTTTCTCTACCATGTTTATTATTCCCTTTATATTCGACGAGAAGCCAGATGGGACCTTGATACTGAGCAAGCATTCAAAGAAGATTTCCTTCTCCGCTTTGGTTAGAGCGTAGCTGGCAGGACCTTGATACTGCTTTGGATGCATGCCGTCTTTTTCGTTCACACGTTGCTGGTCCTCCCGTGCCTCCGGTGTATCTTTTGTCTTTCCATACACGCCCAAGAAGCCTAGCACATTCACGCAAACATTCTTCGTCACTTGCATCACGTCGATTGCAGAGCGGACCTCTAGGTCTTTCCAATAGGGTAGGTCCCAAAATATAGATTTCTTCTTCCACATGGGTGCGTGTCCCTCAGCGTCATTCGGAACAGATTGTCCGCCAGGACCCTTTTCAAAGATTACTTGTAAATCCTTGACCATATCAAGTATATCATCACCAGTACGGAGGACGTGCTTCTTCTGGTGATCTGCCTCACATTTGAAATGTTTGCCTTTCTTTCTTAAGGCATGCTTGGTCGGAAGAAATCGACGATGTCCCAGGTACACATTCTTCTTGCATTTTTCCAAATATATACTTTGGGTATCATCTAAACAGTGCGAGCATGCGTTGTATCTTTTGTTTGTCTGTCCTGAAAGGTTACTAAGAGCAGGCCAATCATTGATGGTTACAAACAGCAACGCTCATAGTTCAAATTCCTCTTGTTTATGCTCATCTCACACACGTACACCTTTTCCATTCCACAGCTGTAAAAGCTCTTCGACTAATGGCCTTAGGTACACATCAATGTCATTGCCGGGTTGCTTAGGGCCTTGGATGAGCACTGACATCATAATAAACTTCCGCTTCATGCACAACCAAGGAGGAAGGTTATAGATACATAGAGTCACGGGCCATGTGCTATGCTTGCTGCTCTCCTCCCCAAAAGGATTAATGCCATCTGCACTTAAACCAAACCATACGTTCCTTGCGTCACCTCCAAAGTCCCCCCACTTTTTCTCGATTTTTCTCCACTACGACCCGTCAGCGGGTGCTCTCAACTTCCCGTCTTTCTTACGGTCTTCTTTGTGCCATCGCAACAACTTGGCATGCTCTTTGTTTCTGAACAGACGTTTCAACCGTTGTATTATAGGAGCATACCACATCACTTTGGCAGGAACCCTCTTCTGGGATGCTCGCCCTCAACATCACCAGGGTCATCTTGTATGATCTTATACCGCAATGCACCGCATATCGGGCATGCGTTCAATTCCTCGTACTCACCGCGGTAGAGGATGCAGTCATTAGGCCATGCATGTATCTTTTGCGCCTCCAATCCTAAAGGGCAGAGAACTTTCTTTGCTTCGTACGTACTGTTGGGCAATTCGTTATCCTTTGGAAGCTTGTTCTTCATTATTTTCAGTAGCGAACCAAATCCCTTGTCAGGTACACCATTGTCTGCCTTCCATTGCAGCAATTCCAGTGTGGTACCGAGCTTTGTGTTGTCATCTTCGCAGTTTGGGTACAACCCTTTTTTGTGATCCTCTAACATGCGATCGAACTTCAACTTCTCCCTTTCACTTTCGCATTCTCTCTGTGCATCAACAATGACCTGGCCAAGATCATCATCGGGCACATCGTCTGGTGCCTCTTGATCTTCAGCTTTCCCCGTTGCAGTATCACCGTATTCAAGAAACATAGGATAGCTGTCATCATCCTCTTCTTCTTCGTTGTCTTCCATCATAACCCCTCTTTCTTCGTGCTTGGTCCAAACATTATAGTGTGGTATGAAACCATTCTCAAGCAGGTGGGAGTGAAGGGTTTTCGAGTTAGAGTAATCCTTCGTATTCTCACAGACAGTACATGGACAATATATAAAACCATTCTGCTTGTTTGCCTTAGCCACTTCGAGAAATTTATGCAGGCCATCAATGTACTCGGAGGTGCGTCGGTCACCGTACATCCATTGCCGGTTCATCTGCGTGCATTATATAATTAAGTGTATCAAAAACCATTACAGAACATCACGAATAGAGAAGCTCTAATTGTGCATCTAAATCAAAAGAACTCCCACATACTCCTCCACTAAAACCCACAAACCACACTCTACTTGTAGAGCATTTGAAATGAGCTAAACTAGTAGTGAGAGATGAAACGATGAAGTCGTTAACCTTTTAGAACACTTGTGTAGTTGGTGCACCGCCAAACCTAAACAAATTTGGGGGGAAATGTAGCTTGGAGGTCGAGCTTGAAGAGGAGAAAACTTAAGTGTGGCTGCGGCATTTCATCGAACACCTCATGTGCATAGGAGGCGAGAACAGAGAGCAGCACACCTTCCACACGCCGGCCGGCCAAAAAACAGAGGAGTGAGCAGGCAGGGGCGAGCATATATATAGAAAACTCTTAAGTCCCGGTTGGTGGCTAGCATCGGGACTAATGGTGTCTCTTTAGTCCCGGTTGGTGGCTAGCACCGGGACTAAAGGGGCTGGGCCAGGAGCGAGGCCCTTTAGTCCCGGTTCGTGTCTGGAACAGGGACTAAAGAGGTCAGACGAACCGGGACTGGTTCCTGCCGAGGCCCGGCCAGCGCCGTGGCCGCTCGAACCGGGACTGATGCAACCATTGGTCCCGGTTCGTAACAGAACCGGGACTAATGATCTGATCTGGCCCGGATCAAGCCCTGTTTTTTACTAGTGCATCCTGACAATTTTGTCGACCTTGCCTTTCATCCGGTGGACTTTCTTCCCTATATGTCATGGCGTGTTGAAGAAGACCAGTATTGGACTCGGAAGACGCCTCGGCGGTGGAAGAGATGCACCGGGTCTTGCCGCCGCTTGCCAGGGACTTGCCAAAGCCGCCGCCGCTGCCGATGGCCTTGGCGATCCTGGTGGTGCAGCCCAGCCCGAGGCCAGCCATGAGCGCAGGTAGCGCCATGGACTGCTGATCGATCGAGTTGCCCTTGCTAGGAATTTTATATCGCTGTGGGGTCGATCGAGGCCGGCTATGGAATTTGGTGCGGTCGTAGATGAGAATGAGATGGTTTAATAAAGCGGCCGTAGATGAGAGATGGTTTAAAGCGGCCGTGGAGGTGGCTTATCCTGCCGATGAAATGAGATGGGATGGGTTCATGTCTTGGAAATCAAGAAAGACCGATCAAGCACGTACTCTACCCTCAGCCCTCGAGTCAATCTTTGCTTTTCTTGCATGGTTCAATCTATGTATTCATTCGGATGGCTCTACTTGATCTGGGACGTACGACATGGTCTCCCCAAGCATTTGTAAGAGCATCTACGGCCGGAACTTGTTAATATGGACCCTCATAGGTCCGCGGACATTAACCGGTCACGCCTCAAATAATACATTCTACAACCAGATACCTTATAAATCTCATATCTCAAATTCATACAAACCATGTAATTACTACGTCGATGCATTACACACATCGTCCGGCTACTCCATCACTACTACATGTCATAGGACTACCAAAATTTGACACGGTTGGCTATGCTGGAGATCATCCACGGCTGCCCCCCGAAGTACCGGTCGAAGACGCATTACGGATCGAGCCGGATCTGCTTGTCGCCGGAGCTGTCCTTGCGGTCGCTCACTTCCTCCTCCTCCTTCGATGGCAGTCCGACCATTTCACGGACCATCCGATTCTGCTCTCGGGCGAGGGCGCGTGTGAGCCTCCGCTGCCGTTTCTTCAAAATGCGGGCGCGGATGGCTTCCTCCTCTGCGGCCATCCGCGCCATCGCATCAGCCGCCTCCGCCGCCACCATCTCCTCCACGAGACAGGCCTCGGCGGCCCTTATCCTCACCTTCCCACGGCGGGTAGCCCGTTCACGGTGGGACTCGAAATCTGCCGGACCGGTGATGGGGAAGGAGAGATTTTCTGCCCGGCTCCGTCAAAAAAAAGATTTTCTGCCCGACGCGACCTCGATGATCCCGCCCCAGAGGAACCGAGCGCCCGTTGAGCGGATGCTATGGAGTCGCGGCGGAAAGATCATGTCTAGGGATGTAAATGGTACGGATATTTCCCGTTTCGAATCCGCATCCGCATCCGTTTTTGAGGATATGGTACGCACTTGCACGAATCCGGCGGATATGGATGCGGATACGGATTATGGTAAAGCGGATATCCGGCGGATATGGTAGCGGATATGGTATCGGTAATATCCGGCGGATATGGATTATCCGGTGTTTTTTACGGATTATCCGAGGTTATCAAATAGGATTATCCAATAAATATAGTCCAATTGGCAAGCCCAAATATGCAATTAGTCGTCCATGAATTAATTACTAGTAATTATAATCGCCACATATAAATACAATACAACCCTAACCCTAATAGTACCCTAGTATACGATCACAATCACAGCCGTCGGCCGTGGTCGTCGCACGTTGTCTTCTTCATCGCCGCCAGCGCCAGGGGCCGGCCGCATCTCTCCGGCAAGTCGGCTGTCCGACACTATGGGCAAAGATGCCAGCAACGGTCTGGCTAACGGAGGTGAGCACTTTGCTTGAACATTCCATGAATTACTGGATGTAGAGTAGGGCATCGATGGTATGCACCCACGAGGTCAAACAACTTGTTGTACGTCTTCTCGCCCTGGGCTTCGACTAGGCATGGCAGTAGAGTACTGTGCGGCCGTGCCGGGGTGGCGCTGCTAGCAGCCGTGATCGACGCCGTATACGGCGATGGGCAAGTCAAGTGCGCCGACGCGATTCGCACCGGGCCGACGGTCTGCGTGCATATGCACCGGCCGAGACGCAAGGTAGAAAAATGAACAGGGGACTCAATCCGTTCAAAGTGACAGGCTACACTAACAAACTAAGACCAGGTCACAGCTTAACTTATTTCATAACTGAAGAAAATACTAACTGACGAAACTGAACTTTAACAGCTACGTACAGCTACGACGGACGAAATTGAATTTTTCTGAAACTTTGACAGTAGCTGTTATGTTAACTGACACTTAGCAATCAGCGATCTGTATCGTGTACCAGCTAACTTAGCTAATTAATATTTAAATCTGTGGCCGTGTAATAAGCTTGAGAACACTAAGTTGTACTAGTAGTCAGGTAGGCTTCATCTTAAATATTTAATAGACTAGAGAACACTGAATCTATGATATCTAATGCCTTGCTTGCTGCAACTTGTAAGCTATTGATCCTGTTGATCAGTAAGAAGTGCTTGGTTACTTATATATTGTTCATCTTTCTACAGATCATCTGAGAAAGATATTGGGGAAAAGATCCACATCTGCAAGAACAAGTGCAAATGCAGTCCAAAGTATGGTTGTATCACCCCCTGCTGGAAGTCAAAATGAAGAGCCACTGAATTTGGGCAGTGACAATGAAGTTGCAAATGAAGTGGTTGATCTGGAGGGTGAGAATCAGGATGCAATAGTAGATGAGCATGTAGGGAAGAAACCGAAGAAGACCACATCTGAATGTTGGGACCATTTTGATAAAACTGTCAAGACGGTGATGATAAATGGACAGAAAATTAAGGAAGCATGGGCCAAATGCAAGTACTGCACTTATGGAGCAAAGAGAAATAGCAAGAATGGGACATCAGTCTTCTTGAACCATATTAAGATGCATAGAGAAATATCAAGTATGTCTGATTACCTCTTCACTAGTAGAAAACGGGCCTTTAATCCCGGTTTGTAAGGCCCTTTAGTGCCGGTTCTACAACCGGCACTAAAGGGGGGGACTAAAGCCCCCCCCCCCCCCTTTAGTCCCGGTTCGTCACGGCCCGGCACTAAAGGCCCACCACGTGGCGCCTGCCGGGGCCGTTCGCTGGGGGACCTTTAGTCCCGGTTGGTGTTACCAACCGGGAGTAAAGGTGGAGCCTTTAGTCCCGGTTGGTAACACCAACCGGGACTAAAAGTATTTAATTCTTTTAATTTTGGTTTATTTTTCCTTTTAATTTTGTGTTTTCCATTTAATTATTTTTCATTTCAAACATATATTACGCTACTACATACTGTACACGTTGTGCATATATATATAAATCGAATTTCTCGTACGACGACCATTCACATACATATATATATACAATTTAGTATATACAATTTCTCCTACAATTTGCGGATCATTACATATGCAGGGCATTACTGCTTGATCTTGTAATGGTATTCTCCTTTGGGATCTATGACCTGGTCGACCAGAAATCCAGCTATTTCCTCTTGAATTGCTCATACGCGAGCCGTTGGTAGGAGCTGGCCCCGCATCTCTATCATCTATAATCAGGAGATCAAGATGAATATATTAGTTGTGTGTATATATATTAGCTAGATCATGATAAAAAAATTATGGATAGTGTTCTGGCAAACGTACCCAAAGAGTTTTTTCATCTATGCTCCTTTCAGACGTGATCATGCGAATATTCTCGCAAACGTAGTATGCGCATAAACTATTCCCCTTCTCTTGCCTCATGCACTTTACGAGAATAAAATTCAATCAGGTAATAATTAATCAAGCATGATAATGGTATTGAAACTAGAATTAAAGAGATACACGGACGTAGCTAGCTAGTACTACTTAATTACCTTGGGTCGCACCCATTTCAGCTGTTGTTTCCATTGGCCGGGTACCTCTTCGATGAACTTTTTCAAAGCCCTGCCCGCCGGCAAAGAAAATGAATAAAGGAGTTATTAACTAGTTGATTTCAGGAAATGAAGTAAAGAGGCAGACATAGTGCGATAATGATTGAAATTACCTGTCGAACATCCCCTTCACGGTTGCGTATTCGGATGGATCCTTATATAGTGAGTCCAGTACTTCAACTTTTCCCTTGTCAACTTCAATGATTAACAAGATCCAGTGGAAACTGCATGCGCACACGTTTTTTATAAATAAGCGGGCATGTGCATAACTCATCAACTACACTTATTAACATCTAGTAAGCAAAAAATAGAATTTGTAGTACAAGATATAGTAACACTCACCCGAAGTTGTAAGGAAGTAGTATTTTTGGTTGGGTGTTTAGTTGCTTCAAAAACTCTAGCAGGAATCTCTCTGTGTCTTCTCTCGAATATTGATCTTCCCATATCGCCTGATTAATCGTATTTGGGTCAATGAACCCAACTCCATAGCGTCTAGTTTTTTTTCATTTCATACATCTTCATTCTGCATAATACCACAGAAAAGAATATAGTGAGGATAATTACAGTTAATGAACGAGAGCTCATCTAGCTAGCTAGCTAGAGACTTAAATTACAGAAAGAAATCACTTACAGACAATAGCAACTGACGATAGATTTGTCGACTGCGTCTTGATTGAATAACTGAAGCAACTCTGAATAATGAATCCACACGTCTTTTTTATGGAAGTAATGCCTTTTCCTGACTTTCACCATGAGGGACTCTTCATTGGTATTTGCTGTTTTTTGCATGTACCACGTATGCAACTCGTACATTCTCGTTGGTAGAAGCTTGACTTCGTCAGGCTTGACCAGAGGTTTGCCACGGACATATTGGTAGGTGGCGACGGCGATGGCGAGGAGGGGCGGCGACGGCGACGGTGCAGGGAGGCGGCGGCGACGGCGAGGAGGGGCGGCGACGGCGACGGCGAGGTGCAGGGAGGCGACGGCGACGGCGACGGCGGCGTCGAGGTGCGTGGACGGACGGCGACGGCTAGGTACACGGCGCGGCGGCGCGGACGGACGGCGGCGTAGAGGTGCGGCGGCACGGACGGACGGCGGCGTCGAGGTGCGGCGGGGCGCGGATGGACGAACGACGGCGACAACGAGGGGCAAGGGTAGGGGCCCGCGCGGACGATGAAAGGCTGGATTTGGGGAAATTTTCGTAAGTGTGATATATATAGAAGACCCTTTAATCGCGGTTGGTGGCTCCAACCGCGACTAAAGGGGGTCTTTAGTCGCGGTTGGAGCCACCAACCGCAACTAAAGGTCTCGCTTCCCGCCGCTTGGACTGGATGAAATTCACCTTTAGTCGCGGTTGGTGGCTCCAACCGCGACTAAAGGCCCCCCTTTAGTCGCGGTTGGTGGATCCAACCGCGACTAAAGGCCTGTTCCTGGCACGGCGCAGTGTGGTGGATGTTTAGTCCCACCTCGCCCAGCGAAGGGCGCTCGCACTGGTTTATAAACCCCGGCGCGGTAGCTCATTCGAACTCCTCTCTAAAGCAGGCCTACGAGGCCTACTGGTGTTTCCTGCCCTGTGGGCCATACTGGGCATTGCGGGCTTGCATCCTGGCCCAACTAGTGGGTGTCTAGTCGTATGCAGGCCGTGGCGGCCCAGTAGGCGGGCTTTTTTTTTACTTTTCAGTTTTTTTTTGTTTTCTTCTATATTTATTTTCTTTTGTTTCTTGGTTGTTTTTTTGCTTTATTTAGAGTTTCTGAGTGAATCTTTTTGCTTTAGGTCAAAAAAATTATAAACTTTCTGTTAGTGCCAGTAGTTTTCAAATTTGAATTATTTGAAATTTGTGTGAATCACTAGTTTGTGAATAACTTTATTTTAAAAAAAGATTTTTCAGTGATTCTTTTTTCTGCTGTTTAATATTAGTGTGTTTTATCATTATATTCAATTTGGTAATTCTTAGGTTATTTAAAAAAAATGAAATGCCTTTGTAACAGACGAGTTTTCGTCCGAAAGCGTGATACTTCGAAAGAGATTGTCCATTTTGTACACGAAATGCATCCAGTTTTTGCCGTAACCCTCTCAACTTTTTAGCACATGCTATGTGGGTGAAATGATGATACCATGCCAACTTTCAACCTTTTCTGATTGTGATTTGTAGTGCTTTTCAATTTCAGGGTCATTTAGCTCAAAAAAATCAGTAAATGCATGAAAAATAGCAAATGAAGTCAGAAAGGGTTGAAAATTGATGACGTGGCTTTGGACATAATATTTCTTCGCGTTTCAAATGCCAAAACACATAAGTCGGAGTTCTATTACAAAGATTCCCTCCGGTTTGTCCGAAGTGGGACTTTCCAGATATATAAGTCCGGAAACTAACTAGAGAAGCCGGTCACATCCCAGAGTGGGATCTTTGGATATAAAACTGCTCCCCAAAAGGATTGATGCCATCTGCACTTAAACCAAACCATACATTCCTTCCGTCATCTGCAAAGTCCTTCCACTTTCTCTCGATTTTTCTCCACTGTGATCCGTCAGCGGGTACTCTCAACTTCCCGTCTTTCTTACGGTCATCTTTGTGCCATCGCATCAACTTGGCATGCTCTTTGTTTTGGAACAAACGTTTCAACCGTGGTATTATAGGAGCATACCACATCACCTTGGCAGGAATCTTCTTCCTGGGGCGCTCGCCCGCAACATCACCAGGGTCATCGTGGCCGATCTTATAGCGCAATGCACAGCATACCGGGCATGAATTCAAATCCTCGTACTCACCGCGGTAGAGGATGCAGTCATTAGGACATGCATGTATCTTCTGCACCTCTAATCCTAGAGGGCAGACGGCCTTCTTTGCTTCGTACGTACTGTCGGGCAATTCGTTGTCCTTTGGTAGCTTATTCTTCATTATTTTCAGCAACTTTTCAAATGCCTTGTCAGGTACACCATACTCTGCCTTCCATTGCAGCAATTCCAGTGTGGTACCCAGCTTTTTCTTGTCATCTTCGCAATTTGGGTACAACAATTTCTTGTGATCCTCTAACATGCGCTGCAACTTCAGCTTCTCCTTTTCACTTGCACAGTTTCTATTTGCATTGGCAATGGCCCGACCAAGATCATCAGCGGACTCATCTGATGCCTCTTCTTCAGCTCCTTCCTGCATTGCCGGCTCATCTTCTTCCCCCATTGTTGTACCATCGTATTCATGGAACCCATGGCCAGGATAGCTGTCGTCATCCTCTTCTTCTTCATTCTCTTCCATTAGGACCCCTCTTTCTCCGTGCTTGGTCCAACAGTTATAGCCGGACATGAAACCGGACTCAAACAGGTGGACGTGAATGGTTCTTGAGTTAGAGTAATTTCGATCATTCTTACAGCCAGCACATGGACAATACATAAAACCATCCGCCCGCTTGTTTGCCTCAGCCGCAACCAGAAAAGTATGCACGCCATTAATGAACTGGGGAGAGCATCGGTCATCGTACATCCATTGCCGGCTCATCTTCATTACACAACACCGAAAAGACCAAATTAATACAAGTTCATACATAAAGTTCATACACACTTGTTCTCATAAAGCAACATACAAACTCTCCAGCTAAAGCATTTAAATGCAACAACAAATGCGATCAAGATCGCAACTAAGGTAACAATTGATCCAACGGCATAGTGATACCAAGTCTCACTATCAATGGCATATTTTTTAAATTTTCTAATCTTCAAGCGCATTGCATCCATCTTGATCTTGTGATCATCGACGACATCGGCAACATACAACTCCAGTTTCATCTTCTCTTCTTCAACTCTTTTCAATTTTTCTTTCAAATACTCGTTTTCTTTTTCAACTAAATTTAACTTCTTGACAAGAATATCTATGTCGGTTGCAATTTCCGGTTCACATACCTCCTAGATAAAAATATCTATGTCAACTTGATGGGCATAATTGTCATAAACGCGAAATGCAACAAATAGTTATAAAAGAGAATATATATACCACATCCGAATCATAAACCGGACGAGGGCCGACGGGGACGGATATCAAAGTCATGGCACTATGTATAACAAACAATCATACATGTAAGAAAATTATACAATTAACTATCTAAATCATACAAATAAGATTTTTTTTATAAAAAGGATAAGAATGAACAAGAGGCTCACCAAGGTGTGGTGACGGCGACGGGACAGTGCGGGCGATCGACGGTGGTTAGGACGGGGACGGGAAGGCACTAAGTAAACCACACCTACACATGCAAAGTAAGAAGTTAATTTGAGCTCAAATTGCATATAAATCAAATGAACTACCACATATAAATACTCCCAAACTAAAACCCACAAATCACTATACTTATAGAGCATTGCAAGAGCTAATCTAGCAATGAGATATGAAAGGACAAAGTTGCTAACCTTTGTGAACACTTGGATGGATGGGGTGCCTCCAAATCTTGACAAATTTTGGCAAAAATGGAGGATGAGCTCGAGGAAGAGGGAAGAACAAAGGAGGGGAAGAAGGGAAAAAAAAGGGAGGAGTACTGTGATCGGGCTGGCCGAATTCATATAGGGGATCTTTAGTCCCGGTTGGTATCTCCAACCGGGACTAAAGGGGCTCGTGGGGGCCCCAGCTGACACCAGCCTGCCACCACCCTTTAGTCCCGGTTCGTGTTACGAACCGGGACTAAAGGGGGGGCCTGTAGTCCCGGTTGGTGATACCAACCGGGACTAAAGGGGCTCGTGGGGGCTCCAGCTGACACCAGCCTGCCACCACCACATTAGTCCCGGTTCGTGTTACGAACCGGGACTAAAGGTCCGGAACGAACCGTGACTAATGATGCCCGTCCTGAACCGGGACTAATGGTCACATTAGTGCCGGTTCAAAACCCGACCGGGACTAAAGCTGCGAACAAAAGGTCCGTTTTCTACTAGTGCTTGATCATTACTGCTATTTTATTTCTGTTAAGTGACAATAATTTTTTCGTCAATTTGCATGCTGCTGGTACATAGGACAATCAAGGAATAGATATTGAAATAAGTGGCTGATCAACTACATCAGGAGCAAGTAATTTAGGTATGCAGTTATACCGGCAATTCGCTAATGTGTGTGTGTGCTGGAACTACTTAGTTCACCACAACTAATTATCAATTATTTCTTTGATTGTCAAGTGTAGCATCCAAATATCTTTTATCATTCTCACAGGATATTGCAAGTGGACTAGAAGAAACACCATGTTGAAGAGAAGTCAAGGATGTGTTATGGGCTTATACTTGATCGACTACTTGCCTTTTGTAATAAATAAAACTTCAATAGAACTTTGAATTAAGTATTTCTTAAGTATGACCTTCGTCTTGGATGTGTGTAATGCTATCATCATTTGACCGGTACTGTTTATTGTTGCCATATTGGTGTGAGTTATGACTTTAAAAAGCTTGGCCACTCTCTAGTGTAATGTTGTTGGATAAAAACGTGTTTCATATTGTTTGCATAGTAGAAATAAGTTCATGTTTCTTCGCACGTATCACCTGATATTTTTTGTCCGTTTCCGGTCCGAGTCCGCTCCGAATCCACTCCGAATCCGCAGTCCGATATAATCCGTATTCGAATCCGCATCCGGTCAATATCCGCTCCGCTCCGAATCCGACAAAAAAATATGGTAAAGGATATGGTAAAAGCGTTATCCGATCCGATCCGATCCGTTTACATCCCTAATCATGTCGTCGGTCGGACGATGTCTTCGTGGGAGCGGCGGAGTGCAATGCGGACCGTCATTGCCTCCTCCAATCCGCAGGGAACCCCCCCCCCCCCAGTCGATGCATCTGGACTGGTCAGAGTCAGATCAGCTGCCCTCCATGCCGGAGAAGGCCGGAGATCACCGGAGGTCACCTAGGGTGGCGGATGGAGGTGGAGGGGAGTGGAGTGAAGTGGCTAGGGTTTGATCCGGCAAACGGATGAGGACGAATATATGTGGGATCGATGCGGGCCAGTGTGGGCTAGGCGGGCGTGCCCGGGTGCGACCCATATTCACCCCATATTTAGGCTGGATATGAGGGGTCTCGGTCAGCCCGGGCCTTTGAGGCCGGTTTGAGAGGCCCGGCTGGGTCGAAATTTCATGACTGGTTAGTGACCGGGTGGCCTGCCCGGGCGTTTGAGGCCGGTTTGAGAGGCCCGGCTGGGTCGAAATTTCATGACTGGTCAGCGACTGGGCGGCCTGCCCGAGCCTTTGAGGGGGGTATAATGGGTCCGATTATAGATGCTCTAAGGCAGCCGAACCAATTGGGTAAAGCCAACCACCACTAATTAACACCACAAATACCAACTGTAGCATCACGTCCTGACCGCAGTCGCATCATTGTCGACGCCGGCTCCAGCACTTGGTGAACATGGTCGCGACTTTCACCGATGCCGGTTCCAGCACGCGTTGATTGCAGTTGCATCTTTTTCGGCGACGGTCGCAACTCCGGTCACGTGACATCATAGCATCCCTCCATGCCAGTTCCAGCATTATGAGCCTCCGGTTTGCATCTCGACACTGTCTGGTCCCTGCGCGTCATCGTGTCGATTGCAGCATCGGCTGCCTCCGATTGCAGCTCGGTGCCGTGTTGGTCCTAACTGTCGTGCCGGTTGCAGCTCGACGCCGTGATGGTAACACTTTTGTAAGTCTGGCATAGGTGCATGCTTCATAAAACAAAGAGAAAAGTATATTTTTCGTCCCTAAACTCTCTCGAAATATAGAAATGATCCCTCAACTTCAAAACCGGCAAAACTTAGTCCCTAAACTTCTCAAACCAGATTAGTTTAGTCCTTTGACTCAACAAAAGCAGTTTTCATGTTGAGTTGGCATGGCTTTGACCAGTCGTCGTCCATGTGACAATCTTCTTCTTCGTTCCAATTTTAACTCGGCTAGGCATTTCGTCGAGCAGTTGGCACGCGTTCAGCAACAGAGGAAGGGGATAGGCTTGGAGCTACTATGACTCGTGCAGCACATGCAAGCAGTGACGGAGCTACGTTGAAGGCTGCAGGGGCCATGCCCATGCCCCCCAGCCTTGGTCAAATCCATGAAAATTTTCTTTTTTTTTGGAGTGAAAGATTAAGAAAAATAGAGACTTTTGGCCTGCCAAACATCTATATTCATGTTTGGCCCCCCTAAGGAATCCTACCTAGCTCCGCCACTGCATGCAAGGGTGCAGGCGACCAGGGAGCTGCAGCACGGAGAAGCTCACCGGTGACGTACACACGCACTCATCGGGGCGAAGGCAGCTATCTGGCGAGCTTTGGCGCCCGCCATACCTAAGCAAACCTGCTCGCTGCAAATATACGTACTATTGTACAGCTTTTTAGGACACATACGTAGCTCCTTTTGGGCTTGGTTAGATGTTTCTTGATGGGCCTGGTTCCCCACAACTCCAGGACGATAAAACCGAGTGCGGCCACCACACGACCGAACCTTGTGACTGAACACTGCTCGTGTGCTTGTTCGTGAAACCGCGGTCGTGCGTGGTTGAGACGGCGGCGGATACGGCAGTAGGGCACGACAGCGCGCTAGCGGCTGCCTTCGACCGTCAAGTGGCAGATTTTTTTGTAACTAGCATCGTATTTAGAGCAATTTCCAAAACTAGCAGGCCTAACACGTATATTTCAAAAATAGCACCCCGTCGGTCAACAGTTGACCGAAGAAGGCCTTTTCGGTCAGCAGAAAACCGAAGACTCCTCTTCGGTCATTGCCTGACCGAAAACCTCCTGTGCTGGGCCGAAGAGGACTCTTTGGTATTTGGTTGGCCGAAGAGTACTCCTTGGTCAACCATTGACCAAAGAGTCCATGCACTTTACGTTAGCAGTCAACCGAAGTTGCATGTGACCTATTTCGGTTTTCCGTTGACCAAAGAGTCCTTTTCGGTATTTCCTTGGCCGGATAGTGCATTTTCTTCGCCGAATCATCCATGCATTCGGTACCGAAGCCAGTTTCGTTTTTCTGCAGAACGAAAACTCTATTTTTTTGGTATTTCCTTCGCCGAAGAGTGCATTTTCCCGCCAGTTTCGTTCCCGCCCTTATTTCCCGCGAGTTTCGTTCCCGCCCTTCTTTCCCGCCAGTTTCGTTCCCGCCCTTCTTTCCCGCCATTCTCTCCCGCCCTTCTTTCCCGCCAGTTTCGTTCCCGCCCTTCTTTCCCTCTAGTTTCGTTCCCGCCCTTCTTTCCCGCCAGTTTCGTTCCCGCCCTTCTTTCCCGCCAGTTTTGTTCCCGCCATCTTCTCTTCTGACCCTATAAAACCCCCTCAGCAAGGTGGGTGAGCAGGCAAGTGTAGTGTTTATTTTGGTCACCGTTTCTTTGCAGATAATGGCTTGCCCCTTTTGCCGAGCTCCAGGTGGCCCTTGTTCTTCCTTTGATTCTTGTGCGTCTGTCTTCACTGTGGTGCTGGATCGTCGCTGTTCAAGGCGTGTTGTAAGATTCTATATCTTGTTTATCTGATTGTGGCATATGGTTGATATTGTTTAGGTTGGAATGATTTCTAATGCCTTTGTTTATATGATTATGATGTTTGCTTCCATTCTTTTTGTAGTATGTTTCGTGCAGTGTTAGATCACATCTTGCTCGGTACATTGAGGAGTGCAGATCTTTAGCTATTCGGAGGGGTGACACAGATATTGATCTTGCTCTTCACAACAGTGAGGGTAACTTATACCATGTTCTGTTTACACATGGTCGGGTGAGCAGTAAATTCCATGGTCCTTCCTGGGAGGAACTTGTGAATGATTATGGTCTCCGTCATCGTGACATGATGACTGTTAGGCTTGAGCATTATGGAACATGGTGTAGTGTTGATTTTCATCGGGATGGTGTTATGTTGTTCCCTTTACCCTGTGTTGGTAAGTTTTTTTTTGAGTGATTTAAAGTTTTGTTTCAACTTATACGTTTTGCTGTTATGCTAAATTTGTGAAATTATTTTTTTGTAGCTCTTGAGGATCTGAGTGAAACTCAGAGGGAACTTGTTGACAGTTGTTTTTATAGTCGTGGTATCTTCAGTCTGAATTATCACCAAATGTATGTCATGTCGCGACAGCTCTTTGATGACAACTACATATTGTGTACTCCTTTTGTTCATAGGATTGATTCCATGAATGTTAATGGTCAACAGATGGTGAGCTTTGTTTTTGGCTACTGTATTTTTTTTTGTTCTTTGCTCTAGTATACTGTTTTAAATTTGTAAGCTCAACATCATATAACTTGATGTTTTTGGTCAGGTTATTCCGAGCATGGTTGTGAGGAGTTTGAAGGATTTTGTGTCAATTCCTAGGACTGGTTCTTTAACTCTTGAAATTACTTTGGATTCTGAAGATGATGATGTATCTGTGAGCATTCCTTGTTCCTACTTTATTGGCTTGGGTAATAGAATGGTGCTCAAGAAGGAAGATTTCGCTAATTTTCTTCGGGCATCGTCTATTGAAGTAAACAATTTGGTGCTCATAACCTTCAAAGAGCGTGATCAGGAGCTAGTTGTTGTTTTCAGCCATCTGCCACAGTGATCGTACTATCTCGCCCTACTATCCCCCCATTTTCTTTTCCCGCCCTACTATCCCGCCATATTCTTTCCCGCCATAATCTCCTGCCACTTTCTTTCCCGCCATTCTCTCCCGCCATTCTCTCCCGCCATTTTCTTTCCCGCTTTTCTCTCCCGCCATTTTCTTTCCCGCCTTTCTCTCCCGCCATCTTCTCTTGTGAACCTATATAACCACATCCGCAGTAAGGTGGGTGAGCAGGCCCTTCTGTCCCCCCTTTCTCTCACGCCTTTCGCTCCTGCCATCCTTTCGTGGAGATGTCTCATCCTCATTATCCTTTTGATCGTAGTTTTCACTCTGGTATGTCCGATCGTCTTCTCAAACTAGCCGCCAATTTCAAGATGGATGATAGAGTAGTTCCATGGGAGGAACTCATCAGTAGTGACACCATAATGAATGAGTTGGCTCACTCATTAGCTAGGAGTGGGTGGCCTCCCAGGACATTTGAGGAGATACGGAAAGAACTTCTCAGGTTGCATGGCAGATGGCAGAAGGTCAAACTGCATAAGAGTGAATCTTACATCAGGCTTGCAAGGAATAATTCAGATTTATGGTCAGCAGACAGTGAGGACGAAGACGACCTCTTCATGCCGAGCAACAAGGTCAAGACTACCGCATCGTCGAAGGGCAAGAGTTCTACTTCGACAATGTAGTACTGTTTTATGTAGTACTGTTTTATGTATCTTAATTTTTCTAATTAATATGTACTTGTATCTTAATTATCTGTTGTAGTACTGTTTTATGTAGTACCGTTTAGTTGAGTCATACCGTTTAATTCAGATGTACTACTAATATGAAGTAGACAAGTGTCTTGAAAACAAATCAGTCTCTTACATAGATAATGACTCATACATAGATAGTAACACATACATGAAGGATGTCTGCTACATAGATAAGTCCTCATACATGAGAATAGTCTGAAACTAACATGGCTGTCTCATACATATATAATCATATCACTGCTGGGGACGGCGACGAGTCTGGATCTTCCTCGGACGCGGACCGGAAGGTGATAAGCGCTGACGCGGTGGGCGAGGGTCATGAAAACCACGACCGTAAATAACCTCGCCTGACTCGGTCTGTGTCTCCTGCGTCGGTGGTGGTGGTGGAGTATGATACATAGGCTGAGAGAAGTCAAACGTGTTCGCAGCTTGGTCATCGTCATCGCCATAGCTGTCTAAGAATGAACCATCACCACTACGCATCGGCGACTGCACGACATGCGTGAACGGAAGCGGCTGGTTGCTGACTGTAGTAGTGAAGCACATGTCAAATTGAATTGCGATCGTACACTGCTTAAAAGAAAAAACGAAAGTAAAGTTACCTGGCCCCATTTGTTGATGCCATGCCGACCCCCCTGGTTGTGAAGGATGTGGCTCATGCCAGGCTGAGCTCCCTGGCTATGAAGGAGATGGCTCTTGCCAGGCCGAGCTCCCAGGATGTGAAGAAGGTGCCTGATGCCATGATGACCGCCCTGGCTGTGAAGGAGATGGCTCTTGCCAGGTCGAGCTCCCTGGATGTGAAGGAGGTGCCTGATGCCATGATGACCTTGCTGGTTGTGAAGGAGGTGGCGCCGGTGAAGCCATGCGCCGTGACTCTGAACGATGCACAGATGGACGTGGCGGATGAAGTCCGGGACGAGATACCGCAACGTCCGAAGATCTTCTACATGTCACTGCTGCGTAAATCCCTCGTAGCTTGTCATCAAAACGCTTCAACCATGTCCGAAGATCTGGCTGTGGGATAGTATCCCCACTATCAACCCGCCGCATTAAAGCGGAAACCTCCTCTCGCGCCTCGACTGTCAAGTCACTCTGTACATTGAAGAGTTAGCCAATTGTAAATGTTCGTGTTATGACATGAGTACACATATTAGAACCAACATAGAGGAAGTTGGGTGCGTACCGCGTGGTGTCTGGTGCCCATAATAGAGGAAGTTGGGTACATATCGCTGGTCAGAGGCTCTTCAATCTGATCAGGAGCAGCACGAGGAACCAAGTAGATCCTCGTTGAATGCCTGTATCGCTGCAGATACAACCCGAACTTGTCCCAGTCAAAGGGTCGAACCTCATCCCAGATATGTGTTCGCGCGGTCGTCCATTCTAGAACATAAGGGTCAATGTTCTGAAGCCAGAAAGTCATGGACTTGTTCCCTCCTACGCAGCTGAACCTGACATTAACAACCGGGTAACGTGGTAAGCAACATTCTGAAAGCAGTGCTGACAACTAAATTCGAATTACTTACTTGTGCACGTGGTCCGGTATGTGTGGCATAACAGGAATTTCATCCTCTTGATAGCGACCGAACTGTCTCATTACCCTATGAAGAGACATCTCCTCCACCGTCACGTCGAACACCAATCTCGCCTTGGTCATCCAGTAGTGCCGATCTCTAGTGCACAAGGCAGATAGACCAACTGGATACCTAGATGTTATAGCCTGATCCGAGTAGGGCTCCCAGATAACAACATCCTCGTGCAAAGCATCAAACTGCGCCGTGAAGGACGGGTAGCAGCTCTTAACCTGCATACCCGCAAACTGTCTCTGTGCATGACAACAAATAAACATTAGTAATAGTATTGCATGGCAAGAAATAATCTAATGAAATGTTACGTAATACAAAATTACCTCTCTTCGCGCCCAAACAGATCCCACAGTAGGCAAGTCGCCGATATGTGGCACATAAGTCCCTGCTATGTCTATCAACCCAAACGGATTTTCAACGCTGACATAGGGTCGTCCAATAGGGAACCTCTCATATGACCAGAGCTGCAACAATAGTGGACATCCAACCAGACCTGATCTACTGGAGGTCAACATGCAACCTTTGCACAGGCCTCTGTACGTAGCTGCCAACACAGCAGAACCAAACCTCCTCTGCATAATGTCCCCTGGGCAACGAGCGTCAGCTATCTCTCGTGCAATGCTGATGAGCCGCGCATCGACAGTGGTCACGTGGTTCTCCGTGAACATCGTCTTCCCGAACAACCACAGAATATATGCCTCTAGGGACCGATCAATCTGTGCCTCGGACAACTGAACTCCGGGGTGTCCTAACGCGACAATCTACATATAACCCAAACGACTTGTATTATTCTATGTAGTGAGGACAACTATAAAAACAACATTATTTTAGCTGACCGAGAAGGTTACCTGAAACTTGCTCAACCACTTGAAACGAGGCCCGTGAGGATCCTTCTCTAACTCCACAGCAGTTGGCACCGCAGCTAGAAAACGTGCCTGCATCGTAGCTAGCCAGCCAGGATCTGCCTCTAAAGGACCTATGGCAGCACCGGCCAACGGTAATCCCAACAAGTAAGACACATCCTGTAGAGTAGGCGCCATCTCTCCCCAGGGAAAGTGAAACGTATGTGTCTCCGGTCTCCATCTATCTACTAAGCAGGTAAGGAGTGACCTGTCGTAAGAGAAGCGTTTGTTTTTTCTCTTGCGTAGCTGCATTGGTTCACCAGTTTCATCCAACTCTGGATGATCAACCCACTCATCCAATGTACCCTCAACCAGCCGTGCCAAGGGTAGCAGTCCAGCCCACATTAACCTACATAATAAAAAGAATGTACATCAAACAGTTAGCGGGCATCAAATATTACCTATTACGAATTAAAACATGATATGCAAACATACCTATCAACCCATTGAGGGTGTATCATCCAGTTAGACTTTGGGGTGCGAGGGATCAACACATCTAAATTCTTGCCCGCTTGCATAAGTGCGGCCCGGTGTTTTTTATCGATCGCATCTTTAAGCAACGCATACGAAGACATATCTGAAATTAAAACATAGTCTGACATATCACAAATTAAAACATAGTCCGACATATCAAAAATTAAAACATAGTCCGACATATCACAAATTAAAACATAGTCCGACATATCAGAACATATCAGAAATTAAAACATAGTCCGACATATCACAAACATAGTCCGACATATCATTATATAGCTTCTGAGTTATTTCTTCCTCGTCGTCCTCTTCGGCCTTGACTGCCTCGACCACATCCACCTCTTGCTCCTGTTGTCGCACTCGTCGATGTGGACGCACTCGTCGATGTGGACGCACCGTCTTTGTTAATGTCGGGACAATATTTCATCCTATGCCCATAATTCGCGCATAACAAACACTGTCTGGTTGCTCCACCAGCTTCAGATTGGTCCATATCGTTTCGGATGCGCTTTACCTTGCGTCTGCCCCTGCTGGTTCGCCGAAGACCAGGATCCGGGATGTATACTCTCTCATCATCATTTACCTTGTTGAAATTGCCGACGACTCTAAACCCTGTCATCTCACCGGTCCATGTGTTGCGTACTGACTCTTTCAAATAGTATGGGGAAACGAAGGAGATGGCATCCAACTGAATCTGGCCGCACGCAGCCAACACATGTGAGCAAGGAAGGTGCAACAACTTTGGTTTGTTGCATGTACATTCACACGTTGGATAAAATTCCGTTCCAATTTTTACCTCATGCGTCTTCACCTCATTTGACGTACCGAAACCATCGGTAGGTAGCTGAACCTCATACCTCCTTTCCTGATTACCTATGAGTCTGACAGTGTGCTTCTTTGCTTTCTCTATCTTCTTTGCCATGTACTCCATGACACGGCTACAATAAGGAGTCTTCGGATGATCTGCAATATGCTTCTTTGCTAACTCGAGCCTTTCTCTGAAATATCTCAAAGTGCCATGGAATACAGCCTCCATAATAGCTGTGAGTGGCAATGCTCTATTTCCTCTAAGTACAAAGTTATACACCTCATCAAGGTTGGTTGTCATGTGGCCATACCTAGCTCCATGGGTGTCATGCAGGAGAGACCAATTCACGGGAGGCTCTTTCTCTATCCACTGAGTAAAATTCTTTATTGCCCTGCCATTCGGCCTCTTAGTGCCAGGAGGGTCAATTGCTGGCAAGTCACAAAGAGCTACAGGCTGCTCTAGCTCTGCGATGAATGTTGCTAATTTAACCTGATCTTGTTCCATTTTCTTTCTGGCTTTAACCTGCTTCTTAGTAAACTCATCTAGTTTTGACCAAATAAAATTGTATTTCCGTGGCTGATTCTGCTTGCATAATTTTTTGAACAAGTTCATCAACCGCTTGTTCTTGAACTGTGAGAAAAAATTTGCCCCAAGATGACGCATGCACCACCGGCTCTGCAGGTCCTTCCATGATGTTGTTTCGTTCTCAGTTGGATCCCTCAGTGTCTTCACGGCCTTCAATATACCAGCATGTCTGTCATGAATGACACACGTTCGGTCGGTCCTTCACGATGGCCATTTTCACTTGCCTCAAGAACCATATCCAGCTTGGAAAGTTCTCACCCTCCACGAATGCCATGGCAAGTGGGATGATTTGTTTGTTCCCGTCAACACCAATAGCAGTAAGGATTTGCCCTTTGTACTGACCAGTCAGGAATGTGCCATCCACAAAAATCACAGGAGGACAATGCCGGAAAGCTTCGATGCAAATAGCAAAAGAAAAGAATACTCTCTTCAACACCTTGAAATCTGGTATACTCTCCAATCTTGTGTGTTGTACGTTAACATAAGTGCCGGGATTCCTCTCCTTCAATACTTGAAGGAGCCGCACAACATTATCATATGAGTCCAAGAACGTCCCAAACCTTTCCTCCATAGCCTTCTGCTTAGCCCTCCAAGCCTTCCCGTAAGGAATGAGATAATCCCATCTGACCTTCACTGCTGTCTGGATGTGTTTTGCTTCCATGTCTTTCTTCTCCACTATCTCAGTATACATGAGTTGAGCAATGAGAGTTGAAGACAGGTTCGGATGATTCACCAGAAGGTTTTTCCTCACACGAGTATGTGGAACAACATCAGTGACAACCCAGTGGATGTTATACTTCGGCACGTGCCCGTGCACCTTCCCAGGACAACCTGTTTCAACATATTTCACGGTATAGTTTGTTCGATTTGATATGTGTGTCCGGAAAACCCTCTGCGTGGACATAGCCCACTTTACCACCGCATATTTCAATTTCTTCTTTGTATCATGCATAGAACCTATCTCGACTTGGTTCAGATGATACTGCCATGGAGTCTCATGGCCATCGTTGACCGTCAGACCGGTCGATAGGTCCTGATCCCATGTGGCAGGAATCGGTACCTCCACGTCATCCTCGGAATTTTCAGAATCCAGATCCTCAGCCAGTCCATCGTCGTCCTCTTCCTCCATCACCCTCTGCATTTTCTCCCCTTCCTCATCGCCATCAGCAAAGCCAAAACCAGCTAATATTAGCGACCGACTACTCTGCCCAGTATCGTTACCACACAAATTGTGTGGCACGTAATCTGGCTCTTCCTCGGGTTGGCTTGCATCCACATCCATTGGCTGTGACCCGGATAAATAAATATCGTTAGCCACTTGACTGTCCTGCCCGGGTTCATACCCCCCCTCTGGTTGTCCGGTATTCTCCTCCTTCGCCACAGGTTGCACTAGGACATATGGGTGGATTTTTTGGTCTCCGCAACGCCTTAACATGGTCAACCACTTCTGGCTCCTATCTATCAGCATCAACTCCCACTTCACATTTTTACACGATTTGGTCCACAATGCTTGAATACTGACGGAACATACCCCAGGATCCAGCCCAAAACTAGTCGTCAACCTGTACTTCAACTGTCTAATGTCCACTCTGTCCGGGTCTGGAAGTGTCATGACACATTTTTGGTACTCGCTAAGATCAACCCCCAACTCATTATATCGAACATTGCCAGGGCCATAGTAAACAGTCATATTTACTGATTCAGACATTTTAACCTGTCAGACACTTCCATCTCATTAATCATAACGAACAAAATTATTACCTGCTACACTAACTAACCGCTAAAATGACAGCACAAACCAATTAACACTAAAAAAAAATGTGACGCGGGATTATACCTTCGACGCGTGTCGCCACCTCACGGAGAACTTGCACCAACGGACAACACCAACGCCACCCCCTCGGCGGCCACCTCCTGCTGCCCAGCCAAACCACCTCCTCCTCCTCAACTGGCCATGGCTGCTCCTCCTCACACCACCATGACTACAACTCACTTGTACACACAAATACCAATCCCATTGGATAAAAAATGACCGTAGGCTGCTGGAGATGGCTATGATCTACCGTTTCTGTGGTTTGGATTTGAATATAGCTGGAGAAACGAAGAGATCGGGGAGTGGGGGCGAGGTACACAGAGAAAATGAGAGAGAGAGCTCGAACTGAGAAAGAACAGAGAGAAAGGAAGAAGAAAGAGTTCGGGCGGCGGCCTTATCCACCGTTTTCGGCCAACGGTTGGCCGAAGACCTCTTCGGTCGCGGGCTGACCGAAGATGCACCGACAACCCAGTCTTCGGCCCACCGAACAATGTTTTCGGCCCACGGAACTCCGAAGAGGCCTCTTCGGTCATCGGTTGACCGAAAACTACCTTTTCGGTCTACTGTTGACCGACGGGGTGCTATTTTTGAAATATACGTGTTAGGCCTGCTAATTTTCGAAATTGCTCTTAATACGCTGCTAGTTACAAAAAAAAATCCAAGTGGCAACCGGCGGCCGTGACCCGGCCAGGCCGCGAGGGTCAGCAGATCTTGGCGCCGTAAATAAGATCGAATACTTGCATGTTATTCTTGCTGAGTTGCCGTTGATTGAAACTGGACTAGGTAAACTATTCAAATATGGAGTACATGCGTACGTTCTTCAGTTTTAGATCCAATCACATATGTACTTGAAAAACTAATTGATTATTTTCCTCTTGTAGCTGTGATCTGGATATTTAAAAGATTTGTTCTTGCTGAAATTAAGAAAGATTTCAAAATAAGCCTAGAAGAATGCCATTGTCACGGTGTACTTAATAAAAGTAAAGCTTTATCATAGGTATGTATTCTTTCTAACTATCATCGCATGTATAAAGTGTTTTATACGATTTTATCCTAATAATAACTAATTCATGATTTATCATGTTCATCTGTTTCATAAAGATGATAAATTGATGATGGGCAATCCATGTACTTACTTTTGAATTTCGGTTGTAATTTTTTCCTTCATAAACTTCGCCACACCTAAAATATATTCCTGCCTCCGCCACTGGACATGCATCACACATATGCGTACGCATGCATGCATGCGCGCGCGCGCACACACCGGCGGCGGGTGCTCTGTCGAGCGTCCGTGTGTCCATGGCACGTGCTCGGAGACAGTTCGAGCACGAGGCCGTCTACCGGTTCGAGCGCGACATCATCGACCCAACACGCACAGACGCTGGCGTGAAAGAGCACGCTGGCCATTTCAAAACGCGGCCGCGGCCTCTAAGGTGCCCCCCCCCCCCCCCCCCCCCCCCCCCCCCCCACACAACAAGATCAAAATATAATTTCTTCGCAACCGCTTCTAGATTTTCTCCACAACTACAGAGAGCGGTCAACAAACAATGTACAATGACAGGAGGGGCCAATTGGATTGTTTAATCAATGGAGGCTGCCTCTAACGCTGGAGGCGACTATAACATATTTTTGACTAGAGACGATGGATACAATGTATGGAGGCCGCCTCTTAGTGGAGAGAGTCCTTAAAACATCAAATTTGACACACTGTGGATGCTAACAAAAGTTACGGGTAGGGGAAACGTGATCCAGCATGTCGGTAGCCACGCGCAGGGCAAAGGATGCAGCTCAACGCCACACCCTGGGTTGCTGAGCTCATCGTGCTGCTCGAGCGTTCCGCCTCTTGCTGCATGATTGTCATGGACGACACAGTCGTCGTTCTCATCCAAACTCGCCACACGCTTGGGTTGGATTTGGGGTCAGTTTCGAAAACAAAAGAAGATGTGGATTGTGACATGGCGCTCAAATCCGAGCGATGTGTCAAGTTTTGGTCAAAATTGTGCCCGTGTCGGACCAAAACCACCCGAAGCGAAACGAGGGACTAAACTAATCCAGTTTAAGAAGTTGAGGGACTAAAGTTTAATAGTTCTGAAATTAAGGGACCGTTTATGTACTTTCCAGTAAGTTCAAGGACAAAAAATATACTTTTCCATAAAACACATATGCCAAGTCCCATTATGATATGCTTTAGTATAAGCCACAAAGCAACTAATTACACAAGGTAAATGTTTATACCCGGCGCGCCGGCCGAGTCTTTCGCCGGTCGCGTGCGGGTCGGTTCGATCTATTGGGTAATTGAAGCCTTGATTAGCCTCATCTCCCACGCGTGGCTGTTGGTGGTCCACGTACCGTCCGTGACCTGTGTCCTTATCTCTTTCATGCTCATCTCTGTCCATATTCTATTGCATCTTTCTTCCCGTCCCACCCAAAGCCAGGAGGTGGTGATCGTCGCCATGGCCGCCGATAGCTGGTAGTCGCCGCCATCGTCGCCTAATAGGCCTTGTTTGTGTCCTGCGTGGACCGCAGGTGCCAGATGCACCCCTCTCCATGGCCGTCCACGGTAGGGGTGTGCTCGTCGCCTTGTCCGCCGACACTGGATGCCTCCATGGCCGCCGCAGCCATGGAAGATCGAGGCTACGAACGGTGTGACTGCGGCGATGAATTTTGTTGTTGCAACCGTTATGGTTTTTTGCTACGTCCGGTTAACTTTTTGCTACATCCATTCACGGCGGAGTTGCGACCCATCACGACGGGGACGATGATTTTTGTTGCAACCATTGTTGATTTTTGCTACAACCGGCAACGTAAAAAGCTACAACCAGCGGACAGTTTTGCTATAACCACTGTTTTGCTACAACCACTGTTTTGCTACAAATGGCGAGATGTTTTGCTGCAACCGTTCTTTGATTTTGCTACCACCGATAGATTTTTTTGCTACATCAATCATGCCGAAGTTGAGACCGGCGTCGGCGGTGAGATGGTTTTGCTGCAACTGTCCTTTGATTTTGCTACTATCGACATATTTATTGCTACATCCACCATGCGTCGGCAAGGCGGAGCTGCATCCATGGCGTGTGCGGGCGGCGAGTGCGGGATCCATCCATGGCGAGCGCGGACGTCGCGGATGCATCCATGGTGCTCGGCCCCGGCCAGCGGCGATGGCGCGCGGCTGCCCCCGAGAGATGCCATTTTTTAGGAACCGCGGCTGCCCCCGAGAGTGAGAATGGAGCGGAGGCGAGCTTCGAGGCCCGCGGAGAGCTCATCCATGGTGGGGGAGGGGCGGGGCAGCGAGGGTTCGGTGGTTGTGCTGCCGAGCACGAGGGGCTACAGGAAATTGCATCTGGTGACGAACACGTTGACTTAGATTGAAGACGAGGGGGAAGGAAGAAGATGACGTTGGATCCAATCAGACGTCTATACGACGTCTATACACGCCTGTATCGGGCGGCTGGGGGCCGACCGGCTGAAACTTTCGGCCGACGCCCAGTACTGCCCATTACACAATGCATTATAGAATGTTCGTTTTCTGGCCACAAATACAAAGCCTGCCAAATATAAATGTGTCAAGTCTTACATAGCGTATTACATGACTCCCACCCTTGTCGATGGGCTCTTTAAGCAAAACCGAAGACAAAGTATAAACTGGAAGATTCTACTCTTGAGACCAAGTATATCACCTACCAAGTATTTGTCGGACTATTATGTTGGTTTGGAGCTGCCAACATCGATGTCTTTTTTTGATCTTATGCTATCATAATTTCCAATTCACTCTCGTCCATATACGATTACATGTCCTACCTATTTGGTCGGCTTTGTCCTTCACCCCATTGACTTTCTTTCCGATTTCATCGACTTTATTCTCCATCCCGACAATTTTATCGACCTTGCTCTCCATCTGCTCGACTTTCTTCCCCATTTCATCGACTTTATACTCCATCCTCACTATTGAATGGACCTTGCCCTCCATCTGTTCGACTGTCTTTGCTATGACTCTGCCGTCCATCTGAGTCACTATTTTTGTGATCTCCATCCTCACAATCTTATCGACCTTGGCCTCCGTGTGGTGAACTTTCTCCCCTATTTCATCAATTTTATCGACCTTGTGCTACATCCTCGCTATTTTATTGACTTTGTCATCCAGCTTCGCTACTTTGTGCTCTATCTGGTGGACTTGCTTGCCTATTTGGTCGACTTTATGCCAAACTTTTAAATCGCGGGTGAAAGTTGCGCGATCGCGGCGCGATCGCTGTCTGAAAGCTTCCCCGCGACGGAATCCTTCAAAAAACACGATCTGGCGCTAAACGAGCGATCGCACGCGAAAACGGCGCGATTTGCCTTCGCTGTCGCTGCACTTTCGCTGGGATGGGCCGAATGACTGAAACAGAGGCCCAAATTTGATAAATAGAGCTCGGCCCAAATTCACCCGATAGATATATAACAGTTTCTCAGGAAACCTAGCATCTTTTCCCCTTTCCCTTCTCTCCCTCGACAAAAAAAGGTTGCGGCGGCTGCGCAGGTTCTTCCCAGGTGCCGTCGGCTGGCTGGCTGCTACCGGCGACGAGGGGCATCTACGTGACGACACCTCCGCGACCATAATGGTATCTCAGTGTCACACGGTTCCAACGCCCCGTCCCAGCACATCACCGGTGGCGGTGTTACAGGAGTCCACCGATTCAATCCATCCTTTATTCGTTTGTTGATTCAACACAAGCACTTGTTATGTTGAACTGGCGCAGTCCTCTGTTACCCTTGTTATGTCTGAATTTGTATTGATATTTCCTCTGTTTTGCTGTTTTGCTGAAATCCCCTGTTTTCTGAGAAAAAAATATTCACATATACTAGTTTGGATGTGGGATATACATGCACATGCACTGTTCCCGCGAACTGGGTTAGCGGCCGCGATCGCTGGCTATAGCGGCCATAGCTTTTGCATGAACCAGCCGCGAAATGGTTTAGCCCGCGATCTTAAAGTATGCTTTATGCTCCATACACCATACTAAAGAAACATCATGCTACCGCGACAACAGCGCCGAAAGCAACTACCGCAGTCATAGCGTATTGAAGGCCACTAGATTCGGAGCTGGAAGATGTCCCAACGGTGGAGGAGAAGCACCGGGTCTTGCAGCTGCTTCGACCGATGGCCTTGCCGCAGACGCCGCCGGCGAACTTGGTGATCCTGTCCGCGCAGGTCAGGCCGAGACGAGCCCTCAGCGCAGCGAGCGCCATGCACCGATCGATGGAGTTGCTGTAGTACCGCTGGTTTGGAGACTCTGGACGGACTCGATCCTGATCGAGATGTGCGCCTGGTTGAACTAATCGGGAAGCTATAGCGCCGATGCCCTGCTATGTGCTTGATATATTGGCTGGTCGTGCCCTAGGTCCTCCCGGAGCGATCTTTTTTTAGGGGTCGGAGGAGCGATCTTATTATATCGCGTTGTTGGGCTGGTCGTTGGACCATGGGCAGACGGGCTTGGCCCTCATGATTCTTCGCAATTACCTAAACGTGCACGCGCTTTCGTTGGCTATAAAACGATCGTCCGTCCTCACACGCATGCATGGAATTTTTTTTTGTCTTAGCGGTGTAGCATTAAATACGTTCACACTAGTCACTTTGATTTGGAGAAAACAGATCTACGTGCATTTATTTTGGGTTTTCAAATTTTTAAAAAGCCATATCTTTTAAACCATGTGTTTGAAATCAGATCCGTTTTCACCGTTGGAATCCTTACGACGATATCTTTGAAACTAGATCCCGCATAGGTATATTTCGATTAAATTTTTTTGATGCCAACTTTAGTGCTATATGGTGCAACTCTATTACTGCATGGTGCAACTTTAATACTGCATGGTGCAACTTTAATATTGCATGGTGCAATTTTTTTCAAAACTAATTTTTAGACCTGCATGATCCAACCTGCTATGGGGTTGCAACCTAACAACCATGGCAATCGACTTTTTATGATGTGCAAGTACTTTACTGTCCCGGCTAACTACCTAGTAGTCGATGTGCAACCCCCACCCTACTAGTGGATGTGTAATTTTTCATGCAAACCCTGCCCCATCCAAACCACCAGCAATATGTGCAACTTAATCTGTTGTTTCAGCCGACTACCTAGTAGTCGATGTGCAACTCCTTCCTCTTTCTATTTGTGGATGTGTAATTTTAGTTGGCAGGGGCAACATATTGAGTTGCACATAGTCTGCTAGGCAGTTGGCCCGGCAACAAACGAAGTTGCACATCTCACTCGCAGAAATAGTTGGATGGTGAAAATTGCACATCCATGGGGGTATTGAAAAGATGCACACATATGGGACACTAAAGTTGCACATCTCACTAGCATGGGTGGTTCGGACGGGGTTCTAGCAGGGAAAACTACACATCCAAAGGGTACGGTCGTACGGGGGAAAGTTGCACATCACTATTAGGCAGTTGCCCTGGGAAGCATCCGAAGTTGCATATCCACTGTTCGACAGTTGGCCGAGGCGGCAAATAGTGAAATCCGCACATCCACAGGCAGAGGGAAAGTTGCACATCAACTACTAGGCAGTTGGCATGGCAAAAGATGAAGTTGCACATCTTATTGTTCGTGGGTAGCTTGGGTGAAGGTGTCATCAGTGAAAACTGCACGTCCATAGATACGAGGAAAGTTGAACATCGACTCGCTGATATTTGCACATCGATTACTATGCAGTTGCACCTAACAGGGACTAAATTGCACACAATATTTTTTGTCGAAACATACCCATACGAGATCTAGTTTCGAAGAGTACGTCGCACGGGATCCAATGGTGATAGCGGATCTTAATTCCGATGTTTGACTCAAAAGTTATGACCTTTTTTAGGAAAATGAAAATCCAAATTAAATGCATCCACATATGTTCGTATGAATGAAAACTGCATGTCCACGAGTCGGAAGAAAGTTGCACATCGACTATCAATAGTTGCACATCGATGACTAGGCAGTTGCACCAAACGGTACCTAAATTGCACATAAAAAAGTTTGTCGAAACAGATGCATACGAGATCTAGCTTTGAAGAGGACGTCGTGAGGAATCCTACGATGAAAGCGGATTTTAATTTGGATATTCGGTTCAAAAGTTATGGCATTTCAAATAAAGTTGAACTCCAAATTAAATGCGTTCACACATGTTTCATGGGTGCTTTCTAATCTTTTTTCAAAACACGTTGGATGATCCTTTTTCTAGCCAATAGAACAGAACCTTTCCTAATTTGTTTGATAAAAACAGAAAATTTACTAAAAGAGGAAGGCTGCTTTGGAGCGTTAGCGAGCAGCCGGCCGCTCACTAGACGCATCCATGATTCTTTTCCTACCATGCATGATTTATTATTTCTTGTTTCCATCTGTGGCAGCTATAGGGTATGGATTTGCCTTAAAAAAAACTGTGTGAACCAATCTGTGGTTAGATGGTTAGAGGAATAGTGGTATCCCTAGCCACAGGGTTCAAATTCTGATGCTCGCATTATTCCTGAATTTATTTAAGGATTTTTGACGATGCGCATTCAGTGGGAGGAGACGTTCCCGTCGACGACGAGGCGCGTACAGTGACTTCGTAAATCTCAAGATGATATGTCGGCTCAGTCTTTTAAAGGTGTTCATAGGGGTAAAGTGTGCGTGTGTGCATTCATAGGGATGAGTGTATGCACGTATATATGAACGCTTGCGTCCGTACTGTGTTAAAAAAACTGTAGGGTGTGGATTCGGTCGTGTGCCCCCTTGAGTTGTTAGTCTGACGATAATTTGTTAAATTCTGATTAGTTTGAATAGGAAAGAGATAGAGTCGATTTAGGGGTTCGTTAGGGTCGTTTTGCTCAGGATGTGCGTCGCCTATATAACAGGCAGGCTTTGGCCTTTGTACGGCACGAAGATTGAATTGAGAAAATAGCAGAAAACGCATTTTGTCGGGATGCACAAAAATACCTTTGTTTGCTGATTTGTGAGGGATTCCGGAGCTGCTACGCGTAGGAATTGATCTGGTCCCTTATTGTACGCATGTTTTTGTTACTAGTACAAATGCCCGTGCGTTGCACCGGGCAAAAATAGGGACATAACTTGCTACATGTGTCATTGTGCACCATTATTCATATATAATTTTAATAAACATCTATTGTATGGTTAAACATGGAAATTTCCTTATTTTTAATAAAAATTAATGTTTTCATAAAATGGAACATTTTTTAAGAATAATTAAAGTTTTTATGAAAATTTGAACATTTCTGAAAAAACATTTTTAACAGATTTTTTGAAAATATATTTTTTGTTTTATATTTGTAAATGTTTATTTGGGAATCTTTAAGTGTACATTTCTAAATGGTTATTTTTTAGTAAAAACGTAAGCATTTTTTGGAAATTTTTATGTTTTTTTAGTGCGAACATGTTTTTTTAAACAAAAATAGTGTGGAAGTATGTATAAAACTGTGAACCTTTTTAAGCTATTTATTGTGTTAAGATTTTTTACAGCATAGTTTTTCAGGGCATTTTTTTAGGGAAGTTTTACAGATAGTTGGTTGTTTGGTTGGGAAGAGTTTATTATTTTCATTAACTATTTTGGCTTGGCCCAAACAAAACACTTGCCGTAGACAGAAGATGTAACCTTGATTTTCTCCAAACAAAAAAAAGAGAAGATGTAACCTTGATTTTCTCCAAACAAAAAAAAGAGAAGATGTAACCTTGAAGAAGCATCTCGCAACTTCCCATGCTTCTGGTATTGCTCAACTAAATAGCAGGCCTTCTTTGGTTTGAAGCAGCACATCGCATATGTGTTGTTGTTGAAGCTTTTCATTATTGGACAAAACTTCTGGGATATGCATTGCGTATAATTACCATGTTCAGTTCGTGCGAACGATTTAATTAAATGTTCTTACCCCTCAACAAAAATAAAAGGTAAGCCTCCAACCGTTAGTTTGTTCGTAGAATATTTCAGATTGTACAAAGATAGAATTAACATTGTATTGTATCAAATAGGGAACAAACAGAATAGGTTGTTGTTGCCACCACTAAGGGCATCACACGACTGACACATAAATATATTTGGTATATATGATGCAAAACTAAAAGATCAGTCCTAGCTTTTTGTTCATTTACTGACTGAAGTGTAGCAATCTCAATCCCATAGCTAAGCGATGATGCACTTGTGACCGAGCAAGTGAGAAAAAACCCTCAATTTGTGACTATCATCGCTAATATGTATGCACCATACACACACCCCTTCCACTTGTCTCACTCATCCATGTCTCCAGGTTCACACTTTTTCCTGTCATAACTGATCAGATCCCATATGTTATTGTGGAACCCACCCACGGCCCTATATCGTCGGCCGCCACTCCGGCGCCATCGACCACCCAGCCCTCCCGGGCATGCCTCCCTCCGCCAAGGTGTCCCTCGCCCCCCTGCAGCCGCCGCAACTCCTCTGGGGCTTTCCCCCGCTCCCCAGCATGGATCGGGCTGTGGCCGCTTCAGATCCAGATCGGGCTTGGGACTCCCCGCCGCCGCCGCCGCCGGGCAGGCCTGCCCTGGCCGTGGATGAGGTCGACCTCGTCCTGGAAACGCCGCCAAGTCAGCTGCGCCCCGCTCCTCCAGCTATCGGCCGCGCGTGCTGTCCTCCTCCCCCCAAGGCTCGTCCGCCCTTAATGCTAGGGGCTGCATTAACTCGCCTGTGCGCCATGGTGGGTGGTTGGCTTGCTTCAATGCCGATGGGACGGCGCCTGGTTGTGCCCCGGCTGGCATGCGCTCGACGCCCATCCCCGGGGCGGGGCTCGAGGCGGAGGGGACGGCGCCGTGGGAGCAAGTCAGGTCGCGTTGGGAGCGCCGCGCGGCTTTGCCTTCGCCTCCCATTAACTCATGGATGCCCTCCTCCATCCCCGACTGGCTACTTAATCGCTGCTTCAACTGCCTCAAACCAAGACACCGTGCCAAGTTCTGCAGAAGCCCGGTGACCTGCCGCCGGTGCTACCTTCCCGGCCATCGCGCCAAGAGCTGCGTCAACAAGCCCGCCCCGCACCGGCGTCCTGGTGTGGTTGGTGCTCCACCTCGCCCCACTCGCCCGACACCGTCCGCTGCTCGCCCCACTCCCCCGACTGCTCAGTGCTCACACCGCTCAGACGCCCCTGCCTCCACCGCCTGCGCCGCCCCGTCCCCCTACTGCTGTGGCTGGTGCCATGGCCTGGCGTGGCAACCACTCCGTACGCCCCGCGGAGGTGCACACCGTGATCAACGCCACCCCAGCGATGCAACAGGAGGCGCTGCTGCTGGGTCCAACGCGGCCGTGGCTTGGTTTGACCGTGACATCCGCGCCACCAAGTCGGACGTCTCCGTGGCCCTCTGCAAGCTCACCGGCGCCTTGCCGGCGGATGTCACCGTCACGGACCATCACCCGGAGGACTTCTTGGTGCGATTCATCCATCAGCATCACTGTGCACTAGCCGTGGGACAGCGCGAGGTGCCATGCGTCGGCGCCGACCTTCAGGTGCGGGCGTGGCGGCTGGAGGACCACGCTGAGCATGTCGACCTCAACCATCATGTAAGGCTATGCCTGGAGGGGCTGCCGCTCCACGCGTGGGACGACTACGCGATCACCGCGGCCATCGGCGAGGGCTGCGCGCTGGACTACGTCGAGCTGGCGTCCAAGCTGAAGACGGAGACGAAGGTGGTCGGGCTGTGGGCTTGGGTGGCCTGCCCGAGTCGGGTGCCGCGGATCAACTGGATCACGCTCCCAGGTCGCAATGGTGGCGCTCCTGTGTTTGGGCGCCGCGGGCTGGAGCATCGTGTGCTCATCCACCTCTCCATCCACGAGGACCCCACCAGTGGGTCAATTGTCTCCACGCCCTACGACTGGCGCCCTTTCATCGTCGACGGAGAGACTGCTCCTCGGTAGGCAGGAGCACGTCTCCAGGCCTGTGCAGCACCACCGCCGTGACCGTGACGATGACAACGATCGCCGCCGCGATCGAGATGCTGCTGGAGAGCGTCGCGGCCGCGACGCGTCAAGGCCAAGTGGGGGCTGGGGTGACAGGATCCGCCGCAGCCTCACTCGTGCGGGCAGGGACGCCTCGCGTGGTGGTGAGCGTGGGCAGAGCCATGGTCGGGAAGATCGGCGCCGCAGCCTAGGTGATGGAGGCTCCCACCAGGTGCTGCGTGGCTCGGGCTCCTCTGGTGTGGCGGCCTCTTTTGCAGCTGAGCATGCCAGGGTGCATTCACCTCTGCTCCAGGCCCGCGGCCGCAGCCCCGTGAGGCAGCGGGCGCCTGGGACGGCCCGAAGGCGCTCCATGGAGAACCTGACGCCTCCCACTTCCCCGCCCTTGTCCCTCACGTCGGTGCTGCCGGACAGGCCACGTTCGAAGCGCGCATAGCCACCCCCGGTGATCAACGCCACGGCAGACCTCATCGACCTCGTCTCGCCGGTGGTCATGCTCAGGCCTCTGGTTTCGCTCTCTCCAGCAAGACCGCTAGGTTTCGAAGCCTCCCCCACCCCGCCACTGATCTCTTCGGAGCCGCTCAGGCGCACGCCCTCCCCAGCATGTGCGCGTCAGCTTCAGCTTGGCCTGGGCGGCCTGGACGAGCTGTTTGTCTCGGCGGCTGCTGCTCTGCTGGCGACACCGGCATCGCCACCACATGTGCCCCCCACTGCTCGCTGGAAGACCCTAGCAGGCGTCACCATCAGCAGCTCTGGCGGCCTCACCATCAAGTGCGTCACTGCTCGTGTTGGTGCCCGCAAGCAGAAGACCCCGATGGAGAGGCAGACCCACACTAGCATTTGCCGCAGTCTGGGAATCGTCCAAGACGGATAAGACATCACCGAGAAGGCTATTGCAGATTTTGCTGCTCAGTTCAAGAGCCAGCTTCCTGATGACGTACTTTGTGCCATGCGTGCTTTTTTCGGCTTGATGATGTGCAGATAAACGCTGCTGAAGAGGGGTTGCTAGACCATGGAGTTGCTGCTGCCCTTGACCACGTGGGTGCCATGGAGCATCCAGCAACAACCTGAGTGTGGATGTGCCCTGTTGCTTAGAATGATTGCCATGTTAGTACAACCCCCAAGGGTGTCCAGTAGCAGTAGCAATGGTTGCTTCTGTCAAAGTAGTAGTGCTAGCACATCCAGGACCAGCAAGGGTGTTTGCTGTTATCTATTTAGTCTGTGTGTGTCATGGGTGGCATGCAAGTGTGTTTGCTGCTGCTACCTTAGTTCAACCTTCTTTGTTGGCTCCATGCCGTGTACCAGGTCTATTTTAATTTCCCAATGTTAGCACAACCGGTCAATGTTCTCAGCTGGAATGTAAGAGGATTGAACAGCTCGGCTCGTCGTGACACAGTGAGAGAAACCATTGCTGCTTCTTCATGCCATTTGGTATGATTGCAAGAAACAAAGCTTGCTGTTGTTGACAAATTCACTGCGTTGCACCTCGGAGGTAACAGATTGTGCAATTTTGCACAGAGGCCGGCTACTGGAACTCGTGGTGGAATTCTCTTGCTATGGGATGACCACATGATCGACATCTCTAATATCTCCACCTCCACCTTTTGCCTTTTGGCAATGGTTAATATTAAAGGCTCAAACCTCTCCTACAAACTAACCATTGTCTATGGACCAACCTCTGCTGCTCTTAAAGATGCATTTTTCGCGGAGCTCTCAGACCACCGGCCACCACAGGGTGTGTCCTGGCTTGCAATTGGAGACTTCAACCAGATTTATCGTGCTCGCGATAAGAACAAAAGAAACGTAAATTCCAGGCACATAACTCGTTTCCGCAACACTCTCCAGGCATGTGATCTCAAAGAGATACACCTCCAGAATCGGCGTTTCACTTGGAGCAACGAGAGGCAAAACCCAACGCTGTGCAAGCTTGACTCTTGTTTTTGCAATGCGGAGTGGGATGTTCAATTTAGCACGCACATCCTGCATGCCTTGTCTTCTTCTTTATCCGACCACTGTCCTCTCCTTCTAGCCGATGATGCGGGGCCAAAGAGGCCGCGAACCTTCAAGTTCGAAATTTTTTGGGTCTCCCTTCCTGGCTTCCATGAGGTTGTCACCAAAGCTTGGGATGAGCCCACTCACCACACCGAGCCTTACCATGCCTTACACCACAAGCTAAAGAGGACCGGCTTGAGGCTCTCGGAGTGGAGTTGGAAATTGTTCTCTAAGGCCAAGTTACAACACCACGCAGCCCTCTGGGTCATCCTTCACTTCGACATGGCACAAGATCAGAGGCCTCTATCACTCGCGGAGTCTGACCTACGGGCTAGGCTCAAGAGGAGGGTTATCAGCTTGGCGGTGCTTGAAAGGGCACGTAAGAAACAATGTGCGAGGATTGCAAACCTCAGAGAAGGCGATGCAAACACCAAGTTTTTCCACCGACGTATCAACGCAAGGCGCAGAAAGAACCACATTCATCGAATCAAACACAACCATGGTTGGGTAACGGAGCACGACCGAAAGGAGAGCATCATATTTGACCACTTCTCCAAAGTCATGGGAAAGGGGGCTGCCAGGACAAGTGATTTCAACTGGGAGGGCCTCGGCCTAGAGGCCCAAGACTTGGCATCCCTAGGAGACCCTATCTCCGAGGAGGAGGTGCGAGAGGCTATCAATCAATTGCCATGCGACAAAGCGCCTGGACCGGACGGTTTCACCGGTCTCTTCTTCAGGAAGTGTTGGGGCACCATCAAGGGCGACCTCATGCGTGTCATCTCCCTCTTTGGCGAACTCCGCACCGCCAACCTACACTGGCTCAACTCGGCGAATGTTGTGTTGCTGCCAAAGAAAGAGGGGGCTGAGGAAATTTCTGACTACCGCCCAATCAGCCTCATTCATTAGGTGGCCAAAATCATTGCGAAGATTCTGGCCACCAGGCTGGCTGGACATATGCACTCCCTGGTCTCCCACGCCCAAAGTGCGTTCATCAAGACACGAAGCATCCACGATAACTTTCTATATGTCAGGAACTTGGCACGTCGACTCCACAAGCGCAAAACGCCCTTCCTCCTTTTTAAGCTGGACATCCGCAAGGCTTTTGATTCTGTCAGATGGGACTACCTGCTTGACCTTCTGCAGAGAAGAGGCTTCCCGAGTATTTTCCGTGATTGGATTGCCGCACTGCTTTTCAATTCGACCTCTCGCATCCTCTTGAACGAGGTCGGGGGCAAACCCATCAAGCATGGCCAAGGGTTGCGCCAGGGGACCCCCTTTCCCCCCTGCTCTTCGTCATTGCAATTGACCCGCTGCAAAGAATTCTTGAGGTTGCCACTAGGGACGGATTATTCCACAAGATCCGTGGTCGGGGTGCTGTTCTTCGCACCTCTCTCTATGCGGATGATGTAGTTGTCTTCATGGCACCTATTAAGAGCGACATCGACAACCTGGCCAAGATACTGCACCTTTTCGGGAAGGTCACGGGTCTCCACACAAACTTTCTCAAGAGCTCTGTTGTCCCTATTCGATGTGGGAACATAAATCTTTCACACATCCTTCTCAGCCTGCCCGCTGCTCGGGGTTCTTTCCCCCATTAAGTACTTGGGCCTTCCACTGTCGGTTTGGCAGCTTAAGAAGGTGGACTTTCAATTCCTCGAGGACAAAGCGGCCAACAAGCTTGTCACCTGGGATGGAAAAAACATAACTTCCATTGGGCGAGCCAACCTGGTCAAGTCGGTGCTTGCTTCCCAAGCAACGTTTTTCATCACCCCCCTGATTGTCCCCCCGGGCACCCTCCAGAGCATCAACAAGATTCAACGAGCCTTCCTCTGGGAGGGCACGGACACGACTTCTGGAGCTAAATGCAAAGTTAACTGGGACACTGTCTGTCGGCCTCTCGAATATGGGGGTCTTGGCGTGCTCAACACGGTCAAATTTGCTAGGGCGCTTCGGCTAAGATGGCTATGGTTCGAGTGGAAGGAGCCGACTAAGCTATGGATCAGCTTGCGAAACCCGTGTGATGAGGCTGACCGCAACTTCTTTTACGCCTCAACGACCATCATTATTGGCAATGGTGCCCGCACATCCTTTTGGGATGCCCCTTGGGTGCAAGACCGAAAGCCGAAAGACATTGCCCCTTTGATCTTCAAGGCTTCCAAGAGGAAAAACTAGAAAATTCGAGAAGCCTTGAAGGATGACGCCTGGATCTCTAAAATCAACACCTCTACCGGCTTCTCTCTCGCACACTTCAGGGAGTTCCTTGAGCTATGGAGTACCCTGCGTGACTTCCAGCTCCAGGAGGACATTGAGGATGATATCGTTTGGAAGCACACTAACAGCGGCCTATACTCGGCGGCGTCCGCCTACACGGCCCAATTCCTGGGATTGACGCGGTCTCCTATGCTTGACACGGTTTGGAGGGCTTGGGCACCACCTAAAGCCAAATTCTTTGCTTTGTTGGCTATGCAAAATAGGGTGTGGACAGCGGATAGACTGACTAAGCGGGGATGGCCAAACTGTGGCCTATGCCCCCTATGCAAGCAAGTTCAGGAATCTATTGACCACCTCCTATTCAAGTGCAGATTCACGGTCAGAGTGTGGGGCATGATCAAGGATTGGCTTCAGCTAGATCACATTGACACCTCTTCTTGGCTCCTTCTCCGGTCCACCAAGGAGTGGTGGATTGGCCTCTCAGATGCTTCCGTCCCCAATAGGAAGGCTCTAGCCTCGCTTGCTATGTTAGTCTCTTGGTCCATCTGGAACGAGCGGAACGCTCGTGTCTTCCACCACCAAAGCATGCCGCCGACGATTCTCCTCAATGATATTAAGAAGGATGTAGCTCTATGGGTGGCGGCAGGGGCAAAAAAACTAGGGTCAATCATGTCGCGAGAGTAATTCCTTTGTGCTATAGGGGTGTTGTAATGCAAACAATCTCTATTCTCTTCTCTATTAATATATAAGGCAAATCTTTTGCCATCGTTTCAAAAAATATGTTATTGTGCCTGAAAGAAAAGAAGCTGTTATGTATCTGACCATTAGATGATGAAGTCACCAAAGAAGCTGTTATGTATACTGAACATGTACCCCAACACTCATGGGTGCTACCCACACACACCACAGCAAAATCTTCCATACAAAATCAATCACGGGAGAGGATGCCCATGCCATTGAACTCTCACGCGACCTGGAGATTGTTGTTGGCCACCAGCTTAACTTATGAATGGCATATCTAGCAGTTAGCAACGACACAACATACTTTTTTTGATAGTGAGGAGAGAATCGGGACATAGACCTGCATCTGCCGACCGGAGCCGCCGTCGGACCAGCAACAGAAAGCCGCGTCGTCCCTATTCTGCTTCTCTTCTCACCATCTCACCTCCTCTCTCTCCCTCGTCTCTTCTTTCCAGGAGACCGAGCCGCCAAGGCCATGGGGCGTCGCCACCGCCGTGCTGGATCCCAGCCTGATCCGCCTTGCCCCGACGTCCGCCGCTCGATCTCGATCTACAGCCCAAAAGAATATCTCGAACCGTTTTTATGCCGGAGACCCTGCCGCCGCCGGATCCGTGCGGGGGCTTTGCCCGGAGGACGCAAACGGTCAGTGGCGACGGGAGGAAGAGAAGGGGGAAGGGGCGGACGCTGCCGCGCAGGCGAGATGCGCTGGAGTGACGCTGCCCAGGGGCTTTTTTATAAAAAAAATAAACGTCTTTTCCACCTACTATAGGACTGCGGGTTGAATTCGATAAAACAGAGGGGCCTTTTTGTAAAATCATCGATGACGTACGACCAGAAGCGATCGGTGGTTTATTATTAGGTAGAGATGGGCGCTACTTTGCGCCGGTCGACCGGTCGAGTGATTCTGCCGGCCCCCTCGGGTCCGTTGGATGCGTCCGTCCATAAACGTTGGATCTGACTTGCAAAGTCATGCAAAACTGAAAGGCTAGTAGGCGCCGGCGCATCGGTCGAAATTTTGGTCGGTCGGCTCACGACCGCTCGATTCAGCCCGCGTAAACCGTTCGATTGGATTCCGGGTCGTTTTCTTCCTTCCCCTCGTCCTGATTTAGATACCGCGTCTCTCTTCTTCCTCCCCCGCGCCGGTGAGTGTCGGCCGTCCGCGACCCCACGCTTGTCCCTAGGTCGCCCCCGCGATCGTCGGCCACCCGCGCAGCCCTGCTCGTCCTCGGCCCCGTGCTCGTTGGCAACGGTTGTAACAAAAACAACATGCAACAAAAACACCGCACTCGCCATCGCTACGGTTGCAGCTCCACCGTCGCACCAACGGCCGGCGACGGTCACAACGTCCTTCCCCTATGTCTGTTCTAGCACGTAGGGCCACGGTCACAACTTCTACGGTCACCGTCTATAAAAGCTCACCGTCTTTTTTCCCCATCTCTCCGACCCAACCAACCAGGCGAGTTGATGCAGCGTAGATCGAAGCCCACCCTATATATCATTGAAAGTTATGGTAACTAGATTTCAATGTTTAAACCAAGCATAATTTTTAATTCGGGAAATGGGTAGGACATCTTATTTGCACCAAATCAAACCAAGTGAATCTGGATGAGCATGTTAGGTATTCGAATCATACGCAAAAGTACAATCAACAACATTTTGATTCTTCGATGATTCTATTATTGTACCCAATTTGCAAGTCACATTTTTTATGCCCTAGAAGTTTCTATGAATATGACTGCCTAATATACACTAGAAAGCACTATTAAAATATTTGTTAGTGTGTATATGATTTAGAAATCCCTACCATGATACATGTACACACGCATAGATATGCAAATATGAAATACATTACATCGTTTATGCAATATTGGAAAATAAATATGAAAGATTGTTTTAATAATTAAGAAAAATTGGTACATCATACAATTTAAATTTTGTAGAATCATAATTTTCAATGATATATATTACAACTGTATACAAATGAATAATATTACTATTACTTGGAAACATTGATATGTGGCTAAGTAATATAAACTTATGTTAGTGACAGTTATAATATGGTACACTTAATTACAAATAAGTATAAAAGTTTAGTATGAAAAAAAAATTCCATCGCCCTTGTAAGGGCATATTTCTCCCTAAGTGGTTTTGGTGATTGATGACAATTCATTTGCGGACTAATCGTGTACATTGAGCATTTCAGATATCTCATGTCTAGGCACAAGACGATTCGGTGCCCCTCGGAGTCTATCGAAGACGGTTGCTTTCTACGTTTCTTTTCGGTGGATTTGAGTCGTAGGAAAGCCGTACTATTAAGAGGGGGTCCGCTCCGGAAAGGTTTGGGTGGAATCAACACGTACACATCTGTTCTATTGCACCACCTTTCCATCGCTTCCATGGAGCTCCAGTCCGTTTCCTTCGTCTGTGCAATTTGAAGGCTGCAAGGTGCTTGTGTTCAGTGGCTAGCGGTAGTACCACTCAAGGGAGCGGTAGTACCGCAGGTGCCTGCGGTAGTACCGCTCCAAGGAGCGGTAGTACCGCTGTCCCCAGCCCTGGTGCGTGCGCTTGCGGTACTAGGTGCGGATGTAATTTTTTACATCCGACCTCGAGCGGTAGTACCGTAATTTTGTCCGGTACTACCACGTCGGACTTTTGCACAGCTCCACCCTCAGCGGAGGTCGGCACGAAAGTAATTTTTTACTTCCGTGCATCTCCTGTGCCAGACGTTGCCTACCATGCGGTAGTACCGTATGGGCGCACGGTAGTACCGCTCCGGCGGTTCTACCGCTCGTTGCCCAGTGCAATAGGTCTGCGTCTGGTCACTACCGTGCGTGTGGTAGTACCGCAGTCGACAGCGGTAGTACCGCGGCCCCTTGCGGTAGTACCGTGGCTCTTATGCGGTAGTACCGCAATGCACGGGCTGAGAGTGGGGATAACAGTTGGATTCTTTCCCCACTATATAAAGGAGGTCTTCTTCCCCAAGAAGACCATCTCTTCCCTCCCCAAGCTCCATTGTTGCTCAAAGCTCCATTTTAGCCCGATCTCTCTCCCTAGCCAATCAAACTTGTTGATTCTCTCGGGATTGGTTGAGAAGGCCCCGATCTGCACTTCCACCAAGAGAAATTTGATTCCCCCCACTAATCCCTTGCGGATCTTGTTACTCTTGGGTGTTTGAGCACCCTAGACGGTTGAGGTCACCTCGGAGCCACATTCCATTGTGGTGAAGCTTCGTGGTGTCGTTGGGAGCCTCCAATTAAGTTGTGGAGATTGCCCCAACCTTGTTTGTAAAGGTTCGTCGCCGCCTTCAAGGGCACCAATAGTGGAATCACGGCACGTCGCATTGTGTGAGGGCGTGAGGAGAATACGGTGGCCCCAGTGGCTTCTTGGGGAGCATTGTGCCTCCACACCGCTCCAACGGAGACGTACTTCCCTTTACTGGGAAGGAACTCCGGTAACACATCCTCGTCTCCACCGACTCCACTTTTGGTTATCTCTTACCTTTACTTCTTGCAAGCTATTATTGTGTTGTATCCCTTGCTTGCTTGTGTGCTTGTTGTGATTAGCATCATATAGGTTGCTCACCTAGTTGCATATCTAGTCAACCTATTTGTTGCTAAGTCTAAATTGTTAAGAAAAGTTAAAAAGTATTAGTTGCCTATTCACCCCCCCCCTCTAGTCAACCATATCGATCCTTTCAATTGGTATCAGAGCCTCGTCTCTTTATTAAGGGTTTCACCACCCGAAGAGTATGGTTGACGACGGGGACCGGGCGGTTGAACTACCCGAGGCTGTGGGTGTGAACACGGTCTCTCGCGAGGATTTAAATGAGGCCATATCCTCGCTTAAATCCTCCATGACGACCGAGGTCAAATCCATGTTTAAAGAATTCCTTGACACACTTAAACTTTCCACCGATGCGGTTCAAGTGGTTAATCCCACTAACTCGGCATCGGATGTCAACTCCGGTAAGGAGGGGGCTAGTACTGATAATCGTTCTCAAGGAATTAATGGGTCGGGGACTTTTGCCTCAGTTCCCCCTCCCTTGGTCTATGGAGGACCGGTGCACCCACCTCATATAGTTAACCACGGTCCTCCTCCTAAGCTTGTTAAAAATGATTTCGCTAATTGGCTTTTCAGTATCAAGTCTCATTTGGATCACAGCTCAATTCAACTCATGCGAGTCATTGAAGAAGGATTCTACCCTCGTGATCCACGCAACCTCACTCCAAGGGAAGAAGCGGATAAATAGTTAAATTCCTCCGCCTTGTTCATACTCCAAGCTGCTGTTCCTACTGAAGACCTACCTCACCTGCGTCCTTTCACTTTTGCTAAAGAGTGTTGGGAACACATTATCTCCATGTACAAGGGCAGCTCAAGCATACAACGGTTAAACTATGAAGTTGTCCTTGATCAGTTAGATGAGTTTGTAATGATAGAGGATGAGGAACCGCGTGAGCTCTATAGAAGGGTGACTGCCCTCGCGGTTGCCCTCAAAGATCATGGCAGCAAGGATGTGGATCATACGTGGGTCAAGCGTAAGTTTCTGAAGGCCATCATGCCCTACAACAAGGCCATGTCCGCTGTCATCCGTCAAAGACCGGACTTTGACACCTTGTCTTCTGGTGATGTGTTGGATGAATTTATTGCAATGAAAATCTTGAACACAACAGCTGACAATGCTCTAGCTCGCGTGCAACGGTCAAAGAAATCATCCCCCAACCTTGCTTTGAAGGCCAAGGTCTGTCAAGAGGAAGAAGAAGAAGAAGAGGAAGAGGGTTGCCCCGAGGACACCAAATATGCCTATCATGAGCACATGGCTCTTGCGTCCAGGCAATTTTGGGGCAACAAGAGAAACACAAGGCCCAACTTCTCCAAGAACAACTCAAACGGGTCAAAGGGCAAGCAACGTGTGAGGACTTGCTACAACTGTGGCAATGTGAGTCACTTTGTGGTGGATTGTCCATACGAGAAGAGGGAAGACACTGGTGGCAAGCTCATCCGCAAAGATAAGGCCAAGTCGTTCCCCAACAAGACCAACTTCACCAAGAAGACTCCACACAAAGTGTTGGTGGCTCAAGAAGAGTATGCATCGGATGATGATTGTGATGACGGAGACACAAGTGGTGAAGGAATGGCAATGGCATCTATGGCAATTGCGTCCTCCACCCTAACAAAGGTGTCACTCTTCGACGCCCCCAATGAGAACCACATCGCAAGGTGCCTCATGGCAAAAGGTATCACCAAGGTAACCTCCAACGCCAAAACCTCAAACATTAAGACTTCTGTTTCTTCCACTCCGTCTTTGTTAGATTGTGTGGATGAACTTGAGGAGGCGATAGAGGGTGAGAATGAGTTTGACAAGTTCTTGTGTAAACTCAAGGGAGAGTCCAAGAAGCACTTCGTTGCTCTCTTGGAACAACTTGGTGAGGCCAATTACACGACCGATTCTCAAGAAGAATGTCTTGAGGAGATGAGAGGCCATAGTCGTGATTATGCCGACGAGATATCAGATCTTTCTATTGCTCTAGAGGAAGAGCGAGGTCTTCATTTGAATTTTAAGGAGTCACGAAATGAAGACTTTGCTAAATTACGTAAAGATTATGATCATGCTATTGTTCTTAACTGTGTTCTTAAATATGAGAAGGTTGCTCTTGGGGTTGACCATGCTCGACTCAAGGATGAATTTGCACCCTTGACAATGCTCATAAGGCATTGAAGAGCGTTCATGATTCTCTTAAAGAGTCGCATGATCAACTCCAAGTGAAACTCACTAAAGAAATTGCCACGTGTCCTCCTTTTGTCTTAATTGATAATGCGTCTGCTACTAACCCGTGTTGTGAGCATGCACATCTTGTGGAGGAAAATGCTAAGCTAAAAGAGCAGCTTGAGAAAGGCCTTGTGACATGTATACAAGGTGAGAAGAATCTCAATGACCTTTTGAGCAATCAAAAGGAAGTGATTGCAAAGGAAGGAGTTGGGTTTGCACCCAAATCCAAAAAGAAGAAGAACAAGAAGACCATGCAAGCTCCTCCGCTTAAGGAAACATTTGTTAAAGTGGGGGACATTACTCATGAGAAGAAGAAAGACAAGGTTGTGAGTGATAGTTCCAAGAAGGGCAAGATCACTCCCTCCAACAAGATCGGCGATTTTAACCCCTCCTATGTTTTGTGCCGTGCTAGTGATGGGCATGTTTATGCCAAATTTGTTGGTTCTTCTTATGAGTATATTGAGTGGTCTATTTGGGTTCCTAAGACCCTTGTCACTAACATGAAAGGACCCATTAAAGAATGGGTACCTAAATCCAAGCATTGATCTATTGTAGGGCTTTGCTTCCGGGGGAGTCTCATGGTTGCTCGATAGAGGAGCAACAAATCATATGACCGGAAGCAAGGACTTGGTGGTGGATGTTCAACCCGATGAATCCGTGGCCACCCAAGTCTCATTTGGAGATGATGCTATCTCAAAGGTATTGGGTCTTGGCAAGGTGGTTATCTCTCCGACCTTAACTATTGAGAGAGTCATGCTTGTTGAGACCCTTGCATACAATTTACTTTCCGTTCGTCAACTTGCAATCATGGGTTTTAGTACCTTCTTGGGCATTGATACCGTGACCCTTTTGTGGAGCAAGACTCTTAAAGTAGCCTTTGTTGGACATGTCGAAAACGGTCTCTATGTGATTAACTTCTCGGAGCGACCCACTAAGACCGCGACATGTCTAATGGCTAAAGTTGATGTGGGATGGCTTTGGCATCGCCGACTAGCCCATGTCAATATGAGATCTTTGCAAAGTCTCCTCAAAGGGGATCACATTCTTGGACTAACAAATGTGAGTTTTGCCAGAGATCGTGCTTGCAGTGCCTGTATCGAAGGAAAGCTACATGAAAAAGCTCATCGTCCAACTACAACGATCTACCCAAAGAGGACCTTAGAGCTCCTTCACATGGATCTCTTCGGGCCTCCATCTTTTGACAGCCTTGGAGGAAGAAAATATTGCTTGGTGATTGTGGATGATTACTCGAGATACACATGGGTATATATTTCTTCAAGAGGAAGAGTGAGACCCAACAGACCGTCATCGACTTTGCAAATGAAGTCCAACGTCAACATGAAGCAAAGATTTTGATGATCAGAAGTGACAACGGCACTGAGTTCAAGAACTACACCCTAAATGAGTTTCTCAGTGATGAGGGGATAAAGCACCAATATTCCACACCTTACACCCCTCAACAAAACGGTGTTGCGGAGAGGAAGAACCGGACGTTGATGGATGCGGCAAGAACCATGATGGCGGAGTTTAAATCTCCGTACAACTTTTGGGCCGAAGCCATCAACACAGCATGTCATGCATCAAATCGGCTCTATCTCCGCAAAGGCTTGAACATGACTCCTTATGAGATTCTTACCGGGAACAAGCCCAACCTCAAATACTTTCGGTTGTTCGGTTGTAAGTGTTTCATTCTCAAGAAAGGTGTTCGTTTGTCTAAATTTGAATCTAGAGCCCATGAGGGCATATTTGTTGGTTATGCTGCAAACTCTCATGCTTACCGTGTCCTCAACAAGTCCACGGGACTCATTGAGGAGACGAGTAACGTAGAGTTTGATGAAAATAATGGCTCCCAAGTGGAGCAAAGTGGTCTTTGTGATGTAGGTGATGAAATTCCTCCCCAAGCCATAAGAAGAATGGGTGTGGGATACTTCCTACCCGTTGAGGAACCCCTTGTGGCTGAAGGAGAAGGACAATGTTCTACTCAAGTGGAACCATCACCGATGCATGACCCACATGCTTCCGAAGAACGCAGTGAAGGCCCTCAACCCCGTGATCAAGATCAAGGACAAGATCAATTCGATAGTGATGTTTCTACTTCACATGATGCTCAAGATCTTGTTCACACACCCGTGCAAGCTCAAGATCAAGATGAAGCTCAGGACCAAGACCTACTTCAAGATCAAGGTCAAGCTAAAGATCAAGATCATGCTCAAGATCATGAGCAAGCCGGTGCTAGTACCGAAGCTCGTCAAGTTACCAAGCCTCAACTTTCCCTGGAGGAAATTCTTGAAAGACGAGCTGCCAAGAATGCTGCCAAGCTTCAGAAAAAGCAACACCTCCTAGAGAATGTCTACGGAAGCTTGAAAAGAGGGGTAACTACTCGTCGTCAATTAACAAACTTTTGTGCACATCATGCGTTTGTTGCTTGCTTTGAACCCCTCAAGGTACAAGATGCACTCGAAGACGAGGATTGGCTTGAAGCCATGCATGATGAAATCAACAACTTCGAGCGCAACAAAGTGTGGCGATTGGTGCCAAGACCAAAAGAGAATCACAATGTCATTGGAACCAAATGGATCTTTAAGAACAAGCAAGATGCGCATGGTATCATTATTCGCAACAAGGCAAGACTGGTGGCTCAAGGCTACTCCCAAGTCGAGGGTATCGACTACGGTGAAACCTTTGCCCCTGTTGCTCGCCTTGAATCTATTCGCATGTTGCTTGCTTATGCTTCTCATCATGATTTCATATTATATCAAATGGATGTGAAGAGTGCTTTTCTTAATGGTCCACTTAAGGAGTTGGTGTATGTCAAGCAACCCCCGGGGTTTGAGGGCCCCAAGTTCCCCAATCATGTATACGTTCTCGATAAGGCACTCTATGGGCTTAAACAAGCCCCACGTGCGTGGTATGAGCACCTTACCGAGATGTTGCAAGATCGTGGGTTTGAAATTGGGAAAATCGACCCCACTCTTTTTACTAAGAGGGTTAACGGGAACTTGTTCGTATGCCAACTATATGTAGATGATATTATCTTTGGTTCTTCTAACAAAGCTTTTAATGATGAGTTTGCCGCACTAATGACCAAAGAGTTTGAGATGTCTATGATGGGAGAGTTGAAGTTCTTCCTTGGATTCGAAGTCAAGCAACGAAGCCAAGGAACCTTCATAAACCAAGCCAAATACACTCAAGACATGCTCAAGAGGTTCAAGTTGGATGAGCTAAATCCTCCGAAGGCCAACACTCCGATGCAACTCAAATGCCAACTTGACAGTGATCCCAATGGTAAAGCTGTGGATCAGAAGGTATATCGCTCCATGATTGGATCTCTGCTTTACCTTTGTGCATCTAGACCGGATATCATGTTGAGTGTGGCAATTTGTGCACGATTTCAATCCGCACCTAAGGAGAGTCACTATGTGGCTGTCAAGCGAATCTTTCGATATTTGGCTCATACCCCAAACTTTGGCTTATGGTACCCCAAAGGTGCTTCATTTGATCTCATTGGATATACTGACTCGGATTGGGTGGGAGACCGTGTGGAGAGGAAGTCCACTTCCGGAGGTTGCCAATTTCTTGGTCGCTCTCTGGTAAGTTGGTCTTCCAAGAAACAAAACTGTGTTTCTCTCTCGTCCACCGAGGCCGAGTATGTAGCCGCCGTAAGCTGTTGTGCTCAGATTCTTTGGATGAGGCAAACTTTAAAGGATTATGGTGTCAACTATGACAAAGTGCCTCTTTACTGCGACAATGAAAGCATAATCAAGATCTCAAACAAGCCGGTTCAACACTGCAAGACGAAGCATATTGAGATTCGTCATCACTTCATCCGGGATCACATCAAGCGTGGAGAAATTGATCTTATTCATCTCTATACCAAAGAACAGCTTGCAGATATTTTCACGAAGCCATTAGATGAAGCAAGATTTCGCGAGTTAAGGCATGAGCTAAATATCATCGATTCGAGCAATGTGGCTTGACTTAGTGCACACCCCACCACACTCATCATTATGTCTTGTTTAGATGTAGGCATGGATTTAGGGGGAGTCTAGTTCTCTCAATGAACTATCCCTCCTCCTATTATGCATAAACTAATCAAAGTCTTTCACATCCGCCATTTTTGATGGTTTTTGTGCTTCAAAGACGAGTTTTGGTCATGGGCCCAATGATAATTCTTCGCGGTGCCATACCAATTGACTCAAACATAGGTGGCTCCGGCCACCGCGCTCTCTTCATGAGAGGTAGTGGTTCGATGTTTGGTCCCTGTTTCTCCTCTCTAAATCTTTTTGACCGTGTTCGTGGTTGAGCTTATGTGTCTGTCTTTCATTATCCTTCAAATTCTTGTGCAAAAGTCTTTCTTCTCTCCAAAATCTGCATTTTGTTGGCATCATCGTACTACCGTGGCTTGCCACGGTACTACCGCTGGAGAGGGGTACTTCTGCGCTCGTGCAGCAGCTGCCTTGGCACGGTACTACCATATCCAGCGCGGCAGTAATTTTTTACTGCCGCTGGAGGAGCGGTACTACCGCCCGGTGAGCGGTAATATTTTTTTTCTACCGCTGGCCAGGCGGTACTACCGCGATGACGTGCGGTACTACCGCGCCGTGAGTACCGCGTGGGGGTTAAGAGCGGGCAGGGGGAGTTCAAACTCCCCCATACCCATTCATCTCTTCCCCTCACGCATCTCTCTCTCTCCTCCCCACGAACGGCGCCGGAGAACCTCGCCGGATCTCCATCTCCGGTCACTCTCCTCCCATTCCAACCGGTGGGATCGTTCCCCACCTTGTCCTCTTGCCATGGACCCTGGTATTTCCCCTTATGCTTCTCTCTTTGCCGCTCTATTTTTGGATCTAGGTTTAGGGGGGAATATGAATTGGTCTTGTGATTTTTGGCTAAATCTTTGCATGAGGTGTTGGTTGGAGAGTGCTTGTGCGTAGAAGTGTTATTTGGGAGGATACAACATGGTAGTTTTGATCGACGGTAGTACCGATCTATTTTTCCGGTACTTTGTTTCGCTGTTCTTGAGGATTCCGCCCCGTGCGGTACTACCGCCCGTCGGGCGGATGAATTTTTTTTCTTCCGCTTTCAGCCCAGTACTACCGCCCCTACCTGGAGCGGTACTACCGCGGTCGGCGTGGTAGTAAAAAATTTCTACCGCAAGACCTGCGGTACTACTGCTCGATCCAGAATTCCCCTGTTTTGTCCTACCAACTCTCCCTTCTATGTGGTTCTCTTGTTTGCCTTGGTCTTTGCAATGACCTCTTTCGCTCTTTTCTTGTGTTTGCGTTGTGTGTCATAGGTGGTGGCTCCGGTTCCGGTTCAAGAAGCTTGCCGAGACCATCTCGAGTGGGTCTGAGAAGAACATCACACCTGAGGCTGCTTGGATGAAGAAGAAGAGCTTTCAGTGGGTTGATTCAGATGAGGAGTCTATTCCAGCTGCATCAGAGGACGAGCTGGATGGATGATCATTCTGCAGTGGGAGCTACCACCTGTGTCTTAGGTGTCCTCTCTGCCTTTTTGGCGTCTCGATGCCAAAGGGGGAGAGAGTGTAGGATTTGTAGTGTTTTCGTCGTCTCCTTGCTTTCGTTGAACCTTCGTCGTTGCTTTGGTTTTATGTTATTTATGTGTGAGACCAGGAGACTTCTTCTATCATATGGTGTGAGACATATGCTATCACTCTTATCATATTATTGTCTAAGTATGATTAGTAACTTGTGAGGTTATCTGTTATGTGCCCTTATCTTCATGCTCACATGCTATGCCTTGTTTCTATGCTTAGTGATTATTCATTCTGTTGCAAGGATTGCCATGTCTATAAAATATAGGGGGAGTGTTGATCCTAGTGTGTGTGCTTTGCAGTCCAAAGCATATCTATAGATTGCACACATCTAGGGGGAGCCTGTCTATATTTTATAGTTTTTGGGTTTGCATAAGCTCATCATATATCCTTATGTGCAAATCCCGTATTGTCATCAATCCACCAAAAAGGGGGAGATTGTAAGGGCATATTTCTCCCTAAGTGGTTTTGGTGATTGATGACAATTCATTTGCCGACTAATCGTGTGCATTGAGCATTTCAGATATCTCATGTCTAGGCACAAGACGATTCGGTGCCCCTCGGAGTCTATCGAAGACGGTTGCTTTCTACATTTCTTTTCGGTGGATTTGAGTCGTAGGAAAGCCGTACTATTAAGAGGGGGTCCGCTCCGGAAAGGTTTGGGTGGAATCAACACGTACACATCTGTTCTATTGCACCACCTTTCCTTCGCTTCCATGGAGCTCCAGTCCGTTTTCCTTCGTCTGTGCAATTTGAAGGCTGCAAGGTGCTTGTGTTCAGTGGCTAGCGGTAGTACCGCTCAAGGGAGCGGTAGTACCGCAGGTGCCTGCGGTAGTACCGCTCCAAGGAGCGGTAGTACCGCTGTCCGCAGCCCTGGTGCATGCGCTTGCGGTAGTAGGCGCGGATGTAATTTTTTACATCCGCCCTCGAGCGTTAGTACCATAATTTTGTCCGGTACTACCGCATCGGACTTTTGCACAGCTCCACCCTCAGCGGAGGTAGGCACGGAAGTAATTTTTTACTTCCGTGCATCTCCTGTGCCAGACGTTGCCTACCATGCGGTAGTACCGTATGGGCGCGCGGTAGTACTGCTCCGGCGGTTCTACCTCTCGTTGCCCAGGGCAATAGGTCTGCGTCTGGTCACTACCGTGCGTGCGGTAGTACCGCAGTCGACAGCGGTAGTACCGCGGCCCCTTGCGGTAGTACCGTGGCTCTTATGCGGTAGTACCGCAATGCGCGGGCTGAGAGTGGGGATAACGGTTGGATTCTTTCCCCACTATATAAAGGAGGTCTTCTTCCCCAAGAAGACCATCTGTTCCCTCCCCAAGCTCCATTGTTGCTCAAAGCTCCATTTTAGCCCGATCTCTCTCCCTAGCCAATCAAACTTGTTGATTCTCTCGGGATTGGTTGAGAAGGCCCCGATCTACACTTCCACCAAGAGAAATTTGATTCCCCCCACTAATCCCTTGCGGATCTTGTTACTCTTGGGTGTTTGAGCACCCTAGACGGTTGAGGTCACCTCGGAGCCACATTCCATTGTGGTGAAGCTTCGTGGTGTCGTTGGGAGCCTCCAATTAAGTTGTGGAGATTGCCCCAACCTTGTTTGTAAAGGTTCGGTCGCCGCCTTCAAGGGCACCAATAGTGGAATCATGGCACCTCGCATTGTGTGAGGGCGTGAGGAGAATACGGTGGCCCTAGTGGCTTCTTGGGGAGCATTGTGCCTCCACACCGCTCCAACGGAGACGTACTTGCCTTTACCGGGAAGGAACTCCGGTAACACATCCTCGTCTCCACCGGCTCCACTTTTGGTTATCTCTTCCCTTTACTTCTTGCAAGCTATTATTGTGTTGTATCCCTATCTTGCTTGTGTGCTTGTTGTGATTAGCATCATATAGGTTGCTCACCTAGTTGCATATCTAGTCAACCTATTTGTTGCTAAGTCTAAATTGTTAAGAAAATTTAAAAAGTGTTAGTTGCCTATTCACCCCCCCCCCCTCTAGTCAACCATATCGATCCTTTCAGCCCTGGGCCCAAATGTATACTTGTGTAGTGTTTACTAGTATAAGTTTTAGTGGGTGTAACGCCCAAGATGCGGTCCTATCCGTATTAATGCGCGAGGGCCTCGACGGGGATAGAAGCGCATCTAGTCGTTTTGGAAGTACAGAAATGTAATGAAGAGATGAGTATATGAGTTGGCTTACACTCGCCACAAGCTAACTTACAAATCCATACAATTATTCATACATTCATCCAGAAGACAGGGTCCGACTATGGACGAAATCAAACGATAAAGAAAGCAATGAAACTGTCTTGCTATCCCAGGAACACAACCATGAAGCTCCCCTACTCATCCGAATACGTCACGTACATACGCCTAGGTTCTTCATCGTACTCCCACTGGAGCTGAGAAACGTCATCTGGCACGAACTCGTCAGTACCTGTACCTGTATTGTTGTAGTAATCTGTGAGCCACAGGGACTCAGCAATCTCATAACCCGGGTACTGAGACTATGTAAGCCAATAGCTGAGGAATGGTTAAGTGGTGAGGCTACAGCAAGTACTAAGCATGTATTTGGTGGCTAACTTACGAGAACAAGAATTAAATATGGTGGCCTACACATGTCAGGCGTGAACTAGCATGATCACTAAGTGATCCTGAACACCTACTTACATCAAACATAACCCCATCGTGTTCTCTCTCGGTTCATGTTCACGAGCAGAGACAGTCACGGTTACGCACACAGTTGGTGTATTTTATTTGAGTTACTTCAAGTTTTCTATAACCGGGTGTTAAAAAAAATTCCAAGTTGCCACATAACCGCGGGCATGGCTTCTCGAAAAGATTTAACCCTGTAGGGGTGCTCCAACTCATCCATCAGAAACTAGCCACACGCCGCGTGAATAACCTCGACCATGACTCCCGTGATCTCCTAGGAAATTCCGTTGGAAAACTTCAACCTTGAGATAGCCCTAAGTATCCTCGGATTTCCTCGCGCAAGACATTCGAGAAAGGTAAAACAAGTCCAGCAAGACCGCCCAACGTATCGACGAACCCGATAGGAGCCGCGTATCTCGTTCTCAGGACACAACGGATAAGCGAAGCGTATGGTGGCCTGATAGAAATCTCCCGAGTTTCCCCGGGTTGGCCCCACACGGTGCTCTAGTTTGGACCAACACTCATGAGGAGCACTGGCCCGGGGGTTGATTAATTATCCACGAGGTAGCTAAGCCCTATGCATTTTAATTAGGTTGTTTAGCAAATGTAGTACCAATGTTGGGTCTTTCCAGACAAGTTTTAATCTAAAACGAATAGTCAAGGGGGTCCCCATAACAACCCCGAGCATGTTAGGAGCGCAAAATATGGAACATAACACCGGTACTCGGAACTAGTGCGACAAAAGTGGAACAAAACACCGGGAAAAAGGCCAAGCCTTCCACCGTCACCATGTATATATGTGCATTAAATTAAATGGTAATAATATTGTGATATCTCAGAAATCCATGTGGCACATGGAAACAGCTTGCACCTGCAACTAGCAATGCTATAAGATAAGGGCTGAGCAGCGGTAACATAGCCAATCAATGTTTTGCTAGGAAGTGGAGGGGTTAGAGGCTTTCATGACAATTTAGGAGGCTGACAGTTTAAGTGGTAGGTAACGAAACATAACGGTAGAAGCGAGACATCTAGCATAGCAAAAATAATGTCGGGATTCGGGTACGATCATCTTGCCTGTTGGGTCTTCAGAGGGATAGAGAGCTGGGTCCTCGTAGGCGTTCTCTCCGGGATCCTCGTACTCAGGCTCGACACTCGGGTCTACCCAAAGAGAAACAGCACCAAATAAACATACAAACAAAGTGCAATGCGCAAACAAGATGATGCATGACCAAATTGAAGTAGTCATGTTTCTCATGCAATTATTAAGTTCTTTAGTATTCTGGATAGAATCTCAAGATTAGTTAAATGAACATGCATGAACATGGCAAAAATGAATGCTCCTCGTAAAAACGATGCAAATGCATATGAAGAACGTCGCAAACGGAATAACGGAGCTCTCGGCGCACTCACGGTAAGGTACGAACGGTAACGAAGACAAAAACAAAGATGAAGAATGCCATGGGCTATTCCTTGGTATTCCAAGGATGCCACTGGATTGGAAATGAAAATCTAGCAAGAATAGACCTAAAAATCATGCAAAACCATTGGGTATAACTCCCACAAGTCACAAAACATTCAAACACACAATCTGTCCACAAACAGTAACATGTCATCTTGTAACACACATACCCAGAGCTACCGCAAGTTTCAAATCACAAGCAAGGCATGGATATGAAGTATACATCATGCTCAGCATCTCATCTATCTACAGAAACATGAAAGGAAGCATGGCTCAATGGAAAATGAGCTCACAAGATGGTATGTTGAAACAGTTTTTAGGGACTTAGTGAAAATTACTAGTTTTGCATGTTCTGAGTTAACAAGATGGCATCTTGACAGCAACTATTACATATGCTACAGGAACTTTTATGGCATGAAAATTAACAGGGTGATAGAGGGCAACATGTACTTCAATTAACTACATTATGGCAACATCAAAATATGCACATATCAATGGCTATCATCTCCACAACATGACATATTGAGAATAGCAGATTTCCAGACTTAGAGAAATTACCACAAGTGGCACACAGGGCACTTTAACAGAATGACAAGTTTGACATCAATCTTAATTAAGATGCAATATCTTTACTTGCCAGCACTTGGGACAACCTAACAAAGGACAACATGCTCATCAATTCATTCCATTGGGCCAACCCCAAAGGAGCTACCTATTCATGGGAATCATCAAGACAACATGACAACAAAATAACAGATCTTAACACTTAGAAATATTATAGTATGTGAAAACAAAATTTTTGTGGCATATTGACATCAAGATTTCCACACCTTAACATGTCTTAACATGGCATGCAAAAATACCAGGGGCTAGTACACACATCCAAAGCAATTTTCATGTTGTCAAGATTAGTACATAGGGCAAGCATTAAATCATGTGAAAATGACAAAATGGCACATTATCACAAAACAACATTTTTACCCACTTGCTCAAATGATGAAACTAATGACACTAATGGATTCACTGGAATTTTCTACCCCAAATTCATATATCATAAGCATATATTTGTGTAGACAAAACTCTCACAATGCCATTCGAAAATCACAAACTTCACTTATAATCTAGTATATGCCAAATTTGGCATATCCATTATTGGAACTGACTGAAATGGAAATAGCCCAATCTGGAATATTTCCTTAAAAGGAAATATCCAAGAAACACTGAAATAAAACACTGAAATAAAATAAAAAAACAACTAGGCCCACGTGGAATAGACACCAGGGCCTATAGGGGCTGACATGTGGGCCCAGGGCCCGCTGTCATACACGCACAAGAATTCACACACAGGGAGACAAAAGGCTGACTGAAGGAGGGGACTGCGCAACAAATACAGTCACGCCCCCTGGCTCACCTCTGCTGCGACAGAGAAGCCGGCGACACGACGACGAAGACTCACGCGATCGCCGGTGCAGACAAGCAACAGCGGTGGTGCGGATACTAGCGGCGGCTCGACTCCTAGCTTGGCGAGGCTCTACGGTGCCTGGGCGGGGCGCTCACGCTAACGCGCGGCTCTGCTCACGGCGAACAGAGGAGGAAGCAGAAGCCTTTCGGCACTCCGGCGACGCGCAAGGGGAGCTAGCACCTGGAATCGATCCTACTACGTGGCGTCAACTCGCTGGACACGCGCAAAGACAACACGGGGGGCGGTGCACCCGCTCACGCGAGGTCCGGCGGCGGAGCTCTCGGACTCGAAGAGGGGGACGACACTAAGCGCAAAGTGAGAGGGAAAAGTTGTCGGGGAGGTTCATTAGCTCACCTAGGGGGGCTCGGCATCGACGAACTAGCTCGGGGACGAGGGGTTGCCGCGATTTTAGCCGGCGGTGAACTCCGGCCGAGGAAGAAGATCGTCGCGTCGAGACGGCGTCTTGGAGTCCCGCGGGGAAGTAGTGGACGTCAAGGAAGGAGACGACCTTAGCGGCGCTTCCAGACACGCTCGCCTCTGAGGGGCTCGCCGGAGGACGCGCCGGCGACGACGCTCGCTCTCTGACGCGCTCGGGTTTGGCTGGGACGAGGGATCTGGGAACTAACTCACTCGAACGTCGAGGTGGAACTTATAGGGGCCCGGAGGAACGGCGGCCTCGACGTCCGTGACGTGCTCACGGCGCTCGCTCTCTCTCTCTCTCTCTCTCTCTCTCTCTCTATCTCTCTCTCTGTGTGTGTGTGTGTGTGTGTCTGAAGGAGATGACGGCGTCAGGGAGGGGGGAGGTGGTCGTTCGGGCAGCTGGGCCATGATGGCCTGAGGCCCTGTTGGGCTGAGTCTGGGACAGGCCCAGGTGGGCTGCCTCTCTCTCACTCTCTCCCAGTAGGGTTTTTTTTCTTTTAAAATAGAACCAGAGAAGAAGAATATGCCCAGGGAGTTTGAAAGAGAATTGAGGAGAGCTAAAGTATGTTTTGCAATCACAAAAACATGCACTATTTAATAAAAATGGACTGGGCATTTTTAGAGCAACCAAATTAATCACATATAATTATAATAGGACTCTGTTTTTGCAAAGAATAGAAAGGCAAATATATTAAAACATGGTAGAGAGCTATTTTAAAATTCTTATCAGATTATTTAGAAGGAGAGCAACATTCTGTTTGAGAAGAATAGGCAAGTGAAATCACCACATATATAGTATTGCTAATAAAAGGGTTTAGGCATGGTTTTGCAAAAGAGTTTAGGAGAGGATCCACACACACAACTCACTTGCAAGCACACCTCTTCACACATACACTCACACCACAACAAGCACAACAAGCTCATGATGCAACAAATGATTTATGTGATGATGCCATGATGCAATGAGGAATGTCATGAAACAATTTTTATTAAACCAAACACATATGAGGGCAAACATGGAGGTCATACATGGAATATTACAAAGGTTTGGAAAGGAATGCACTTGGGCTGTTACAGTGGGGTACATCCCCTCTTGGGGACCAGGGTCTTCGCCCTTTTGCCTGGCCTATGGGCCGTCTCTTCCCGCCGAAGGGGTCATCCGGGTGGAAAGACCTGGCGGCTGCTGAGGATGCGGGACCAACGCCTCTTCATCTCCATCGTCCTGTTGACCGGCGAGCGCGAGGTGCTACCGGTGTCGCTCCAATCCATCAACATCTCGGGCACGTCCAACAGGTATGCTATCTTCACGTCGCCCGAGGAGGAGGAGGAGCAGGCGAAGAAGGGCGCGGCCGCGCCAGCGGGAGGAGACGGCCTCCACGGCGCGGGCCTGGAAGGTGAGGAGGAGGAGGAGGCAGCTCCCAACGCCGCCTAGGCGGGCCCTGTCTCAAGGCGCGCAGGCCGCCTCGTTGTAGCAGGTCGGTTTAAGCTAGATTTAAATTGCATGTCATGCCACCAAGAGCCGTCACGATGTCAAAGTTGATGCGGCGCTAAAAATGTAACATACCAAAATTTTCTAAATTTTGGAATGTTAATAATAAGTAATATTGAGTGAATTGCTATGATTTTCAGTGAAAATCAAAAGTTTTTGAGTGCTTGTTAAAAACCTTTTTCTAAAAGTTGGATAATCTTGTATCTAATAAAGAAAGTCTTGGTTGAAGGATTGTTCAAGAGTTACAAATGGATTTCATCTATTTTTGATCCTTTTTGAAATAAAATGACTTTCTAAAAAAAAGAACACCAGTTCAAGAATCCTGATTAGTTTGAATTTTTTAAGATAGAGTCAATTTAGTTGGGTTTATTTGGGCCGTTTTGGTCAGGATGTGTGTCGCCTATATAACAGGCAGCCTTCGGCCTTTGTAAGCGACGATGATTGAGTTGAGAAAATACCAGAGAACGCATCATGTTGGGATGCACAAAAATACCTTTGTTTGCTGATCCGTGAGGGATTCCAGAGCTGCTGCGCGTAGGAATTGTTCTGATTGATTACGTACGCAAGTCTTTCTTCTTCTATCTTCTTGCAAATTGTTGGGTCCGAACAGTCGTTCTGCTACTTCTATATACGTTGATGTTACAATTGTTGTTCCTCAATTTTTTTTTTTTATTCCAGTAGCGTGAAACATTGGGCCAACAAACGACTTGCTGTCTATTCGAGTCATATCAGTTGTCATATCATTAGTTGTGTTAGTAGCTGGCTTTGCATTTTTGAACTTATAATAATTCAGGTTCTCTATGTTATTGGATCACAATCTAGCTCATTAAGAGATACTTTTTTGGTTTTTTCAGTGTGACAGTGGTATAATTTGCTTTTATTCAGCCTGCTTATTATGTACCATATTTTTGTATAATTATTTTGGTTTCACATTCAGGACTGGTAGTAGAAAATAAATTTATTTCATTTTCACTTGACTATATGATTAATGTTTAGCGGGTTAAATGTGTTTTATGACTGTCAGCATACATTATTCAGCATGCTCTTTGGTTTTTGTATTTCCTATTCATAAACTAGTTTATAGCATATATTTTTAGGATTTCTATTTTCATGCATCTACTTCCTTAGTTCTGCTCAGTTTTGTCCATGTTGTTTGTCATTCATCGCTTTCCCCTCCACTGTGCGGCCCACCATCACGAAAGCCTAAATGGGGGTTTGTCGTCAGGTCAAAGTCTTTGACCGTTACTTGACGCAGTTACTGACACGTGGGATACCCCCTACGGGCTCATCTGTCAGTGGTTGCGCGGTCATAGGTGACTCCATGGGGCACCTACCTACGTGTTAGACACCCCCTGCCGTCACATCTGTTAGTGGTTGCACGGTCACGGGTGGAAGCAACAAGGCCCATGTGAGGGGCCTGGCTTGTCGGTCGGTTGACCGAGTGTTCGAGTCTTCGAGTCGTCGGGTCATCGAGTCGTCGATGAAGAAGCAGGGGCAACTGGGACTAAGGGGGTCACAGGGGATTCATTGATCAACCTATACTAAGCAATTGATATGATTACAGGTATTGTAGCAGTTTATCAAAAGCAGGCTATGCATCAGAATAGGAGCTATCTAATACAGTAGCAAAAATCTAATGCAAGATTGGGAGGAAAAGAAATGGGCGATATCGGAATGATTAAGGGGGGTTGCTTGCCTTGCTGCTCTGCGGAAAAAGGCTGATCGTCAACGATGTAGTCGTACCCGGCAGCACCGTCAGTCTCGGAGGCTACCGGAGAGAAGAGGGGGAAGAAACAATAAATACAAGCAAACAGATGCAACACGATGCATGACATGGCAATACGCAGTGCTAGGGGTAGTCTAACGCAGTACTACACGTCGCAGACGGGTCGGAAGAATATCTGACGATATTTCCCGGGTCTCGGGCTACTACCGGACAGATTAAACGCATGGAAAAGTTCCATGTTTGCTATGCTAGGAGCACGTGATAGACTAACGGAGTGCGTATTCGGATTCGTGGGATTTTTCTGACTTTCATGTATAAATTATTTTCATCCGAGTTACGGATTATTTTATATTAATTTTCAAAGTTTTATTAATATTCAGAAATTAAAATAGATTATTTTTAATTCGAAAATAGGATTATGACGTCAGCATGATGTCATGCTGACATCAGCAGTCAACAGGGTTTGACTGGTTAAACCGACCAGTGGGCCCCACATGTCATTGACACAGTTTTAATTAGGTTTAATAATTAATTAAACAATTTAATTAGGGGTTGGGACCCACCTGTCAACCTCTGATTAAAACTAATTAATTAACAGAGAGTTAATTATTCTAATTAACCTTAATTAAGTTAATTAACTAATTAATTACCTAATTAATTAATTCACTAATTAATTAATTAAACTAAGTATTTATTTATTTGTTATTTTTATTATTTTCATTATTTAATTATAACCGTTTTAGGGGGCAGTGGGCCCCCGTGGTCATTCACTCAGGGGGGGATTAGTGGGGTGGTTAACCCCCACTAATCCGGATCGGGCCCGGAGCGACCGGGGCACGGGCACGACCCGACGCCAACGGTGGCCGGCGGCCAGCCGCGGCGAGGGGCATACGGCGGCGAGGAGGATGGCCAACGGCACGGCGGTGGCGCGGCGGTGGCCAGGGTATGGTGAGCGCGCGCGGACGGGGCCGCGCGAGGCAGCGGCCAGCGGGCGCGGCGGCGGGGACCGGAGCGGGGTTGCTGTGTGCGCGCCGGCGAGGCGGCGTGGTGGCGACGGTGGGGTGGCGCGGAACGATGGCGGGCAACAAGGGGCGCGCGGGGGGGGGGACTGCGGTGACGGCAGCGTAGCAGGGGGAGCGCGGCGGCCACGGCGACGCGGGGCGCAGGCGGGTGCGCGCGCGCGGGAGCGAGGGAGGGGAGGCGAAGCGAGCGACGGCCGGGGGCCTCACCGGCGTAGTCGGGGGGGGCTGGGGCGTCGAGGGTTGGGGGTGACCGGCGAGGAGGGGACGGGGAAGAGGTGGCGGTGGTGCAGCGTCGGGGAGGGGGGCCGGCGGCGCGGCGTAGGCGACGGGAGTCGGCGGCGGCGGTCCGGTGAGGATGCGCTGGTGGGAGGAGGGGCGCCGGCGTCGGGGGCAGCCTCTGCCCCGATCCAGATCGGGGGCAGAGGGGGGAGAGAGGAGCGAGGGGATCGGGGGGAGCGAGTGGGGCGATGGGTTAGGGTTTCTGGGCGTGGGGGGGTGGTTGTAGGGGCGGTGTGGGCCGGTCTGGTAGGCTGGCCGGTTGGGGAGGCCAGGCTGGGCCAGGCCCAGTGGGGGGTGTTTGTTTTTATTTTTCCTTTAGTTTAGTTTTTGTTTTTTCTTTTTTATTTAATTCTTTTTTAATTATTTTTGCAACAATTCTCTGTAACAAAAATTGTATGACTTGCTCCTATAAATATCATGCATTAGTAAGCATTTCCACAAAAAGTTTGGGGGCATTTGAATGAAGTTTGGAATTTTCATAAAGGAAACGGCATTTAATTAATTGTTTTGGCCCCCCATAAATTAGTTTTGAGGCACCAAAACACTTTCAAAAAGGGTGGTTATAATTTTAATATCACTAGGGGATTATTTGAAACCCATTTATGATTTTTATTTTCAGGGTTGCAAAACTTTCAAAACCACCTTTCAAATGAATTTTGAATTGGATAAGAATTTGAATTTGCATCTGATTTCAATAGTGACCATAACTGGTTTAGCAAAAATGGATTAGCATAACCATAGGTTACTGTAGCTTGATTACAGGGATTACTGTAGCTTAATTATCCGGGTGTTACAAGTGTTCTATGGATGTGGCCATGGGCAGGGCCATATGAGTGGAAAGCCATGCATCCTATAGGTCATTTTTTGAAAGGTTTTGTTTTCTAGTTTTTGGTAATTCTTGTTTAGCATTTTTTTCCTCAAACTAGTCCACAAAAAAAGAGTATACGGAAAAAGATTTAAACTTTTGATATAGTAGTCATTGTTATAAAAAAAATTCAACATGAGGCAATACTATTAAGGGCCAAATTTTCATATTTTTGCGGTACTTCCTTCACAAAAAGCCAATTTTGGCACTGTTTCATTGAAAACAAATTAATTTATAACAAAATAATTGAAACCTCCTTTGAAATGTTGTTTGCAATAGTAATACTCATGTTTGTGACAAATATAATCATGTTATCATGTATTGTTGTATGGATGTGGCAATGGGCAGGGCCATATGAGTGGAAAATCATACATCCTCATACAAGATAGGTCATTTTGTGCAGCCCTTTTTTCCAAAAAAAATTGTATTGCTTTTTTATCATTTTTTCCCTCAAACTATCCTACAAAAAAGGGGTAGATGCAAAATGATTTCAATTTTTGAGACTTTAATCATTTTCTATATTTTTTTGTCAACATGGGGCAATACTCTCAAGGATGGATACTCATAGCATATGGGTTAGAGTTTCACCTTCGTTTGTGTCAAGTGCCTACACTCATCATATGGACGCTTGAAATATTTTTGGCAACTATTTGGACCAAACTAGGGTACATTTGCAGTTCAAATTTGAATTACCTTAAGTAAATGCCTAGAAACTCAGTAAATGAAGGAAATATAGAAAACACACTCTAAAATCCATGAAATTTTGGTAGTGGGCCTCAAATGTGGTCTAATTTGGGTGAAAAATTCAAAAGGTCCAAATTTTCATCTTTTCTGAGTTTCTTCCTTGACAAAAAAGTCACTTTTGCACTTTTTGATTGCAAACAAATCATTTTATAACAAAATAATTGAAACCTTCTTTAACAATGTTATTTGCAATGGTAATACCCATGTTTGTGACGAATATGGTCATGTTATCACGTATTGTTCTATGGATGTGGCCATGGATCGGGCCATATGAGTGGAAAATCATGCATCCTCATACAAGATAGGTCATTTTGTGAACTTTTTTTAGTTTTTAGTTTTTGGTATTGCTTGTTTATCATTTGTTTCCTCAAACTAACCCACAAAACAGGGGTAGATGCAAATGTATTTCAATTTTTGAGACTTTAATCATTTTCTATATTTTCTTTCCCTTTCTCCTTCTGCAAATTATAACGATGTTGAGTGATCAAATATTCTGCTTGAGAGTCATCTGGCTGCACATGATTTTAAGAACCTACCTCTTCTTGAGAACCGCCTTCTGATGGAAATTGGACACCATCATCCTTAATCTCATATACAACTGGAAGTCGAATCTCAGAAATTAGCACATGAGTTTCACAACCATCTCATATGATAATGTATGTGAATCATAAAAATTATGGTTTCTTCACTGACTTTTTCTATTCATACAATAGCATTTCATCTACATTGTCATCTCCTCTAATAAGGTCCATCCCTGCATGGCCAGCACCTGACACCTTTGCAGAATACATGGAATCACTAATGCAATAGCCCTATAGCAAGACGACCTAAATGTGATATAAGACTCCGCTAATGTCCTCTCAAGATTCTCAACTCCTCTGAATTGAAACCTAACGTCCCAAATATCATCATCCGAGCTACAGAGATGAACAAAAATAACACAAATTAAACCTAGCACCAATTTCCTAAACTAACAAATCCTAAATCGAGATATGGAGCCAGATGCAGATGAAGATCGGTGGGGGGAGGGGAACTTACTCCACACTGCCTAGACCAGAGGTGAATATGTGGCTCTGGCTAGGATTGGCCTTCCATACCTGGGCCAGGGTCATCGCGGCCTGGCTTCGAGGTTGTCCGCCGCCTGCGCACGACTCGATGTGGCGCCGAGCTGGTCACCGGCGTCGAGAGTGGTCTTCTCCAACGTGTTGTGCGCCTGCCGCCGTAGGTCTACACTCTTTCTTCCAACATCGGCACTGCCACCTGCCTTGTCCGTCGAGCGAGAGAGGGAGTTCGACTCCAAACTGGGGCGAATGAATTTGGGGGAACCATACCACTTCGTGGCGTTGAGTAGGTTAAATGAGCGTCGTTAACGTCGTACGTCATGCCTCGCCATCGCCTTCGCCACGTGGACCTTACAAGTGGTGACAGGCTGTCAGGTTCGCTGTCAAAACGCAGTCAACCAAACATTTAGCGGTTCCGACAACACGATTACTAAAAACGGTGTCATCGGCAAACTATTATGAAAACGGTGATTTTTTTATGCATTGTGCGCAATTGTGATTTTTTTTTTTTTGCATTTTACTCCCTAGTTAACGGGTCCGGGGGCGGAAAATGCCAATGGTGGGTGACCTCCATGGAGGTGGTTATTTTGAAAAAGTCAAAAATCACATTTTAAAGCTTCTAATTTTTTTCGAAAAAAATCATACATGTTCATATGGATGTATTCTAAATGCGTGCAATTTTTTAAGATGATATATATTATGGTTAGAGCTACACAAAAAAGACAAAATCGCGATTTCAAACTGATGAACTGTACAAACACCGTTCACTATTAGAAATGTTGGATTTTGTCTTTTTTATGTAGCTCTCACCATAACATATTTCATCGTCAGACTTTATACACATGTAGAACACATTCATATGAATGTGCAGAATTGTTTTCAGAATTTTTTGAAACATCCAAATGTGATTGTCGATTTTTTTAAATAACCACCTCCATGGAGGTCACCCACCAAAAATCCACCCCCGTCCTGGGGTACTTTGCGGCCACTAGTTATGGTCGGAGAATCCAAACAGCCGCCAGTCTGCCTGCGAGATTTTAAGATTACCATAGATAGATGGAGGCACGCATTGCTGGTTTATAGGAGTCATGAGCCGTATATTACCAGAAAAGGAACAGCGGCAGTTCATGGTAGTCGTACCTCGTACGTACAGGAGGAGGAATCCGTCACGCCCAAGCTATTATTTACCATACCGTAGACCGATTATGCACTGGACCGATCGAATAGCTATAGTAGCATAGGAACTGCGGCAATTCATAGTAGTCACCCGAAGTTATCTACCATATCGTAGTCCGATTATGCACAGGACCGAGTAGCGTAGGAATTCTAATCCCACTCAGACAGCTGCCGGCCGGTGCTATTAGCTAGCCTATATATGTCCTATACCCCGGCCCCTAGCTAGCTTGCAACGCCACCGTGAGCCCCTCGCAATCAATCCAACAAGCAATCTCCGCGTGCTCTCGCCGGAAACAAAGTCAGCTAAGATGGCCGCCGCCGCATCCCACGATGTCGACTTGCTAGACCTCGTGAGCTTCGGGCACACGCTCCGCCACCATGGCCTCGTCGTGGTCCGCCACGACGACTCTGCGTCTGCGGACGTCGACACGTTCAAGCTCCTCCTCGCCGACAACACCGTCGTGTACAAGAACGCCGGCGACCTCAGGGTGGTGGACAGGAGCCAACTGCAGCCCGGAGAGGTGGTCGGCTCGGCGTCCGCCGATGATGGCCAGCTTGGCGTGGTCACCGGTGTCACCACCGTGCTCGACCTGGCCAAGCACGACGGCCGCGTCGGGGAGACACATGTCATCACGGGCGTGTCCCCGTCTACCCTCCGGCGCGTAAGGAGCTTCAACCTCGGCGACTTCGTCGTCTCCGGGCCGTGGCTCGGCCAGGTCGTCGAGGTGTCCATCGACGTGGATGTGCTCTTCGGTGACGGTGCAGTCTGCAGGGTCACCAACGCAGACTCCAAGAAACTAGTACAAGTAGTGGATGACACAGCCGCCGGCAGCAACACCACCTATCGCCATCAAATGAACACTCTCTTCAACCCCGGGGAGCACGTCACCGCGCCAGACCCTTGCTCCGTCTTCAAGCCGGCACGCTGGCTTAACGGATCCTGGAATCCTGACCGTCAGTTTGGCACCGTCAGCAAGGTGGAGACGTCCGGCGTCCTTGTCTGCCGGATTGCATCCATGCATCATGGCACGGACAAGGGGCTCATCAAGGCATCCGCCCCTTCGGCCTACCAGAACCCAAACGATCTTACTTTCTTCTGCGCCGCGTCCAATTGCAGCTGGGGGGTAGCCGACCGCTGCTTTTTCCGCAAAGACAACGCGGCCGATGATGAATGTGAAGCACCAACTGCCAAGGCGGAGGTGGAGATTCCCATGGTCGTCGTCAACACCCGTACCTCCGTCGACGTGCTGTGGCAAGACGGCACACGACAACATGGCATAAGTTCAACCACCGTCATCCCCTTTGAGCTAGTGGATCAAGACTTATTCCCAGGGGATCGCGTTGTCGGCGTTCTTCCTATTGATGCTACCGGCGACTATGGAACTGAATTGCCAAGGCATGTGGGCGTCATCAGGAGCCTGCACTACGGAGACCGGACGGCTTGCGTGTCATGGTTCAACGAGGCTAGGGAGGTCGAGTGCGACGATACTGTGACCGTGTACGCCCTGAAAAGAGACTCTTCTTACCTATCTGCTGACTATGGAGACATTGTCATTCGTCTCCTGCCGTCAGGATCAACCGGCAGTGAAATCGCACCATTGCTACAGGGCAACACGAAGAAGAGTGCCGTTGCACCCGATCTTTCGTGGGTGGGGCATGTTGTTGACCTTCTCTATGATGGACACGTCCAAGTCAAGTGGGGCGATGGTAGCATGTCAATGGTACGTTGACACTTTCTGTTACTACTCTACTATATAGTCACTTCTTGTTGGACAATACTCATCTCATTTCGATGTGATTTGGTGTGTGCTGCAGGTACTGCCCCATGAGATTGTCGTCGTCGAGGAAGAGCACTATTCGGATCTGTTGGATGAAATGCACGACTGGGTAGTGGTCGACAACATCGTTGATGCACCTGAAGAACTGGCTACGGCTAACACGGTATATATCTATCCTTCTAACATTTTCCACTTCTACAAGCAAAAACAAGATTCAACTTAAACCAGGGCCTAGCTACTTCGGGTTGTCCCGACCGGTCGGCACCAAAGAAAAATAAACTGCTACGCACATAATTTATACTTAATTAAGGACTTCATATATTTTATACAGAATTATTATCTGGGTGGATTCATCTCAATTGATGTGGCAATATGTTTTATCTTATTTATAGGACCATGATTTACAGAATCAAACCGATGATAACAGTGTTCAAGATGACAACCCGACAGCAAAGAGGACAAGCCTTTTAGGTCTTGCAACCCAGTCTTTGCTCCAAATGACCGATGGCGTGGTGGCTCGGTGTAAGGGATACATGCCATTGTCGTCATCAACAAGCTCAGAGTTACCTGTGCCCACATACGATGAAAGCACTAGTGGTGATACAATGGAGACCATCGATGCTGCCATGACAGGAAACATTGTGGATGTGAACGGCCACGATTTGGCTGAGGAGGGGACGAAGGCTGACGACTAGCCCTCCAGATCATGATTAGCTTGACACCGCGGACTAAGTAATTACAGTTTTATTAGAAAATATTTCAGAATCAAATTTTGTGATTTTTGGCAGATATAGAGTGGTGGAGATTGAAACTAGCCCCTCAAGTTATAAAGGTTGATTTAGTCTGTTCATGTTTCGGATATATTCACCTTTTAAATTTCCATGTGCATTTGCTAAATGTATGAGGATCATTGCGTTGCATGACAAGTATATACACACAGAAATTTCCATATTAATCAATCAGCTGTTGTGTTGGGTCTTGTCTTGTTCAGTTCTAAGGGCATGCATGTTTCGTTCACAACTAACTTTGCCCCAACTAACTTAACCTTGGGCAACCGTGGCTTGGAAAAAGTTTGGCTCATTGATACAGCGGTAACCAGTGGGTACACTAGACTTCACAGATGGCCCAAACCCTCGTACAATGGAACCAGATTATATTTTATAACAAAAAGAATCAGAACTGTAGTGTAGTGTAGTGTGTACAAAACAGTACTCCCCCCGTCTGAAATTAGTTTGAGTTTCGCTCAAACGGATGTACAAACAAACAATTACCGATCGATTGTCCTTTGAAAGGCTCATTTGCTCTACATGCTACTGATTTCCCGCAACATCTGTGCTCAGAATTACATTTTGAAGCACATGTATGACAATAACAATTAATAACTCGTATGTACATACCTTTGGTGCGGCACATCACTGAATCACATCAGAATGGGCGGAATCACATGGCCGGTCCTCAGTCAGCATCATCTTGTTAGTTCTGCGTTTGCTGCTAAGTACAAACAACAGCAGCATAAACATGTCATGAGCACATTTGAGCTTGTGCAATCACAGGGCACTTCCGTCGATGTGCGGCTAGAATGGATGGCTCAAGGCCCAGAACTGCAGCAGCCATAATTCCTGCTCTTTTTATGATGACCCAAATTAGTTTAAATCTAGTTCTTTTGCCTAGCATTGCCATACCATCTGAGTTATTTAGGTGAAACTATTCACAACTTTGTTTACAAGTAGTGGAACGTATACCTTTCTCGGTTTTTCAAACTAATAACTGCTATTTTCCAAGTCTATCCACTGAACTATTATAACAGTACCTTATGCTACACTTCAAATGAGATTTGCTGCTAAACGCCAGTGATCAATCTCCCATTAAAGCGCAGACCATTACTTCTTCCTGATGATAGTAGGCACGCCATAACAAATAGGAGATGCACCGATCATAAGCGGAAGCCTGCAAGCATGCCTAGCGTCACTTATATGCCAAGCTATTCGCCTGTGCCCGCGATTACAGCAATTATTACTACTGACATCTCTCTCTGCTCTCTGTTGCTGCTTCTGACCTCGCCGTGTACCTTTTCGTCTTGGCCTACCATTATCCTTTGCAGCAGCAATGGTCATGGACTCAAATCCTTGTGTTAGTGGGCGGCAACATTTAGGGCAATTTTTAAAATTTTCTTGCAACCATGAATTGAGCAATGCTTTACTAAATCGATCGATATCTTTATCTGAGATGTCCCAGAGATTTGCAATGACGCAAGGAGAACCAGCAGATAAATAAGACAAAGGTGCCCCTTGAGGAGCATAATCTCCTTTGCAATGAAGTGTCCCACTGCTGCAACCCATAAGAAGAGCAGCTGCACAGTTATCTAACTTCTCAATTTCCTTTCCAGAGACATACTTACTTCCTGCAACATTTTTTCCAGACTAGTCCGTGTTAGTACAACAGGTACCTGAGCTACCTGCAGTTTCTAGTAAGTATCTGAATACTGGACACTTCTTAGTGGTTAGAGTTCATATTCCTTCCTAGACAGTAATAGCATCAACTTGAGACATTAATTAATTGGCACTAGCATCACAAGCACTAGTTTCTACTGATACATATGCCACATATGCCGCTTGTTAGAATACGTAATGGGCCTGGACTGACGGTATAGCCCGTTAGTCTTAGGGTTAATTAGAGATAAGGGTCGCTTGCTTAGGGGTCAAGCAAGCCTTGCTTGGGAGTCAAGCAAACCTCTCTATATAAGGAGAAGAGATGTATCAATCTAATCAAGCAATAATTAAGAAGGAAATCCCTTCCCTCTTGCCCTCTTGCCCGGCCGTGGGCAAAAGGCCCCCCGGCCGGCCTTCTCGCGCCCTCCTTCTAGCAGCCACATAACAATCTGGTATCAGCCTTCCCGGGTTCGATCATGTCCAGCCCTCTACCGAGTTCTTCCCACCCGCCGCCGCCGCAGACCCACCCGCCGCCGCCAGCGTCTTCGTCGGCGCTGCTGCCCCACACAGCAGGCGCGCCGGCATTGGGCGCGCTGGCGTCCTCAGGGGCGATTGCACCCTCTGCCCCGGCGCCGTCCGCCCTCGTCCTCACCTCGGAGCAGATGACAGCCGCAATCCTGGAATTACGGCAGGCCATGGCGGGCATTAGGGCCTTCCTCGTCTGGCCCTATGCGCCCCAGCCGCATCCCCAGCTGCCACCTCCTCCGCCGCCACACCAACAGCAGCTACCCCCGCCGCCGCCGCCCTCGGCCGCGACCACGGCGCCGGTCACCACGTACCAGTATGGGATGCCCTACGACGGGACTGCGACGACCTCGTTCCCAGCAGCGCCGCCGCCGTCCCAGGGCGTTCCCATCCAGCAGATCAAGTTCCCGCCGTCGCCGTCACCGCTTCCGGCTTGGATCGCTACCCGCCAGGTGTCGGCGGCGTTGAGGCTGCAGGCTGCTGCGCGCGGCCTCCTAGCGCATCGGCGTGTGCGGGAGATGCGTGATCTGCAGCTGCAGCTCCTCCAAGTTGCGCTTCGCTGCGCAAAAGACCTCGATCTCGTCCGCTGCGTTGGGGATCTTGGGCATGCGGTTTCCCCCACGGGTGGCGGGCATGCTGTTTTCCCCGCGGGCAGCGACCTCAACGTCTGCAACATCGACAGCCGTCCGGCGGGGAGAAGGCATGGTGTCACCGACAGGAGCGCACCGCGTAGCACCACTGCATTCCGCCGCCGGCCGCCGCGAGGGCGCCTCTGCTGGTCGCTCTTGTGACCACTTCCAGGTGGCAATACACATGCACTCCTTTTGTCCCGATGGTGTCCATGGGATCCAGGTGGCTGTACACGAGCACGTCCGACGTGCGGATGGTGTCCACTTTATGTTCAGGGGTCAAAAATAAAGCATCCCAGTCCATTTCAGGTTGAGAGTAATACAACAAGCCGAGATGTAAAAGGCTTGTTTTTAGGTGTTAGGTTTGTGTTGCATCGAGTCATGGTTATACGTTGGTTAGGTTGCAACTCGAGGACGAGTTGCATGTCCAGGTGGGGTGTAGTGTTAGAATACGTAATGGGCCTGGACTGGCGGTATAGCCCGTTAGTCTTAGGGTTAATTAGAGATAAGGGTCGCTTGCTTAGGGGTCAACTAAGCCTTGCTTGGGAGTCAAGTAAACCTCTCTATATAAGGAGAGAAGATGTATCAATCTAATCAAGCAAGAATTAAGAAGGAAATCCCTTCCCTCTTGCCCTCTTGCCCGGCCGTGGGCAAAAGGCCCCCCGGCCGGCCTTCTCGCGCCCTCCTTCTAGCAGCCACATAACACCGCTACTACTACAAGTGATAAGTTTTATAGCCTAAAATTATGGTGCCATCTAGTTAATCTTCCCGTGGAAGATTCAATAAAGTTGGGTGAGCATTTTGTATAAATAAATTCACATGATAGCTATGCCGATAGCAGATTGTAATAGACAATCCTGTACCAGACTGTTTTTTAGCAAGTGCTATTTGTATCCTGCAAGTTGAATATCATGGTCCAATGGTAATAGTGCACTACACTTAGATAGCTTCAAAGGCTGAAGCTGTCGAAGTTCAAATGACTCCGACACAAGCACAGTACGCAAAAGTCAACAAAATGACAAAACTATCAATATTTATATCCATAGTGCATTACCACTTCCATGTCCAAAGTAGAGAAAAAGATCATGATTCCTCAGGGCCAAGACGAGCTCTTCAGCCGTTGGAGCATCCCCAACATTTCCCTGCATGCCATCGATGTTGGAAATATGCCCTAGAGGCAATAATAAATTGGTTATTATTATATTTCCTTGTTCATAATAATCGTTTATTATCCATGCTATAATTGTATTGATTGGAAACTCAAATACATGTGTGGGTACATAGATAACACTGTGTCCCTAGTAAGCCTCTAGTTGACTAGCTCGTTGATCAAAGATGGTTAAGGTTTCCTAGCCATTGACATGAGATGTCATTTGATAACGGGATCACATCATTAGGAGAATGATGTGATGGACAAGACCCAAACTACGAACGTAGCATATGATCGTGTCAGTTTCTTGCTATTGTTTTTTGCATGTCAAGTATCTGTTCCTATGACCATGAGATCATGCAACTCCCTGACATCGGAGGAGTACCTTGTGTGTATCAAACGTCGCAACGTAACTGGGTGACTATAAAGGTGCTCTACAGGTATCTCCGAGGGTGTCTGTTGGGTTGGCATGGATCAAGACTGGGATTTGTTACTCCGTGTGACGGAGAGGTATCTCAGGGCCCACTCGGTAATACAACATCACAATGAGCCTTGCAAGCAATGTGACTAAAATGTTAGCCACGAGATCTTGTATTACGGAACGAGTAAAGAGACTTGCCGGTAATGAGATTGAACTAGGTATAGAGATACCGACGATCGAATCTCGGGCAAGTAACATACCGAGGAACAAAGGGAACAGCATACGGGATTAACTGAATCCTTGACATAGAGGTTCGACCGATAAAGATCTTCGTAGAATATGTAGGAGCCAATATGGGCATCCAGGTCCCGCTATTGGTTATTGGCCGTAGAGGTGTCTCGATCATGTCTACATAGTTCTCGAACCCGCAGGGTCCACACACTTAACGTTTGGTGACGATTAGTATAGTTGAGTTATTTTGTTGGTGACCGAAGGTTGTTCGGAGTCCCGGATAAGATCCCGGACATGACGAGGATCTCCGGAAGAGTCCGGAGGTAAAGATTGATATATGTGATAATAGTGTTTTGATCTCCGGAAGGGTTCCGGAATTCACCGGAAGAGGTTCCGGATGTTTACCGAAGTGTTCGGGTGCAGCAACACTTTATATAGGCCAAAGGGGTAAAGCCCACGAGGTATTGGAAAGTGCAAAAGGAAGTTTTGCTGCTGCCTTAAGCGGTACTACCGCGGTAAGGCAGTACTACCGCGTAAGCGGTACTACCGCTTGTGTGAAGCGGTACTACCGCATAAGCGGTACTACCGCTTGTGAGCGGTACTACCGCTTGTGCGCGGTACTACAGGGATCCGAGTTGGACTCTTTCCCTGCGGGCCAAACCGACCTTGTGCGGGCAAAACCGACCTGGAGGAGGCTTTTACTCCAAGTTTAGACCCCAAGGCTCAACATATAAATAGAGGGGCAGGGCTAGCACACGGGATACATTAAGATTTCCCAAGCCGTGTGTCGGCAACCCTAACCCTCTAGTTCTCCCGTCATAATCTCCGTAGTGCTTGGCGAAGCCCTGCAGAGATTGTTCCTCACCATCAACACCACGCCGTCGTGCTGCCGGAACTCATCTACTACTTCACCATCGCTCGCTGGATCGAGGAGGTGAAGGCGTCATCAAGCCGTACGTGTGTTGAACGCGGAGGTGCCGTCCGTTCGGCACTAGTTCGTGATCGGATCGAGGGACGACTTGCGATTTGGATCGCGGAGACGTTCGACTACATCAACCGCGTTTCTTAACGCTTCCGCTTAGCGATCTACAAGGGTATGTAGATTCACTCTCCCTCTCGTAGATGCTCATCACCATGGATAGATCTTGTGTGTGCGTAGGAAAAAAATTTGTTTCCCATGCAACGTTCCTCAACAATCGATGCATCACAATTATATTCTGCTGTTTGTTTTAAACAATTATATTCTGCTGTTTGTTTTAAGAATAATACAAATTTATCCTTTAACAAGCTTGCATCATTCTTGGATTCATGGCCTATTTACTCGTGATAGATGTTAAAGCTTTTAGCAGGATCTATATGTAACATGGTAACTTAATACTCCCTCCGTTCCTAAATATAAGTCTTTTTAGAGATTCCACTACAGACTACATACGACGCAAAATGAGTGAATCCACATTCTAAAATAGGTCTATATACATGTGTATGTAGTCCGTAGTGGAATCTCTAAAAAGACTTATATTTAGGAACGGAGGGAGTACATGTCTAACGGTCTAAGACATGAAAACTGACAATACACTAAGATGGAGGTCACATCAAAAGCCATTCATATTTATCATTTGTAGAGTGTAAAGAGAGCAGTAACACTAGTAGAAATCAGGCCTTTCGACCGGAGCATTAGTCCCGGTTGCATTTTGCACCGGGACTAATGCCACCATTAGTCCCGGTTCGTGAGGATAAGCATTAGTCCCGGTTTGTTAGGACCCTTTAGTCCCGGTTGATAACACCAACCGGGACTAAAGGGGTGGTGGCAACCGTTCGACTGACGCGAGCACTTTTAGTCCCGGTTGGTGTCACCAACTGGGACTAAAGGTCCCAACCGTTCAAACCTCGCTCCTTGGAAGTTGTTCCGCGCGAGATCATATACATCCTCTCATCTCCTCTCTTCTTCCCCATCGGAAACGCTACAGTAACGCGACCGGCCACCATTTCTGTTCATCTCCCTCTCCTCTCTTCTTCCCCATCCTCCACCATGAATCCACGAACTCGCTACGGGAACGTGCTCGCACATGGCACGACCAATCTCCATGTCGTCTACACAAACGACAGCGCCAAAGTCGAGGGTTTTCTTTCCATATTTGAAGAATGGCTTCAAGAGGAAAAACGTTTTGTACACGAAAGAGATTGTCCATTCTGTACACGAAGTGCATCAGTTTTTTGACATAACCATCTCAACTTTTTAGCACATGCTATGTGGGTGAAATTATGATACCATGCCAAGTTTCAACCATTTCAGAGTTCGTTTGTGGTGCTTTTTAATTTCAGGGTCATTTAGCTCAAAAAAATTCATTAAATGCATGAAAAATAGCAAATGAAGTTAGATAGGGTAGAAATTTTAGGATGTGGCTTCTAATGGTGCATATTGAATGCAGAAAAAGTCTGGAGTTGAAATAAGTTAAAAAATTGAAATCCTTTTGTAACAGATGAGTTTTCGTCCGAAACCCTGATACTTCGAAAGAGATTGTCCATTTTGTACACGAAGTGCATCCAGTTTTTGCCGTAACCCTCTCAACTTTTTAGCACATGCTATGTGGGTGAAATTATGATACCATGCCAAGTTTCAACCATTTCAGAGTTCGTTTGTGGTGCTTTTTAATTTCAGGGTCATTTAGCTCAAAACAATTCATTAAATACATGAAAAATAGCAAATGAAGTTAGTAAGGGTTGAAATTTTAGGATGTGGCTTCTAATGGTGCATATTGAATGCAGAAAAAGTCTGGAGTTGAAATAAATTAAAAAAATTGAAATCCTTTTGTAACAGACGAGTTTTCGTCCGAAACCCTGATACTTCGAAAGAGATTGTCCATTTTGTACACGAAGTGCATCCAGTTTTTGCCGTAACCCTCTCAACTTTTTAGCACATGCTATGTGGGTGAAATTATGATACCATGCCAAGTTTCAACCATTTCAGAGTTCGTTTGTGGTGCTTTTTAATTTCAGGGTCATTTAGCTCAAAAAAATCCATTAAATGCATGAAAAATAGCAAATGAAGTTAGATAGGGTTGAAATTTTCGGATGTGGCTTCTAATGGTGCATATTGAATGCAGAAAAAGTCTGGAGTTGAAATAAATTAAAAAAATTGAAATCCTTTTGTAACAGACGAGTTTTCGTCCGAAACCCAGATACTTCGAAAGAGATTGTCCATTTTGTACACGAAGTGCATCCAGTTTTGGCCGTAACCCTCTCAACTTTTTAGCACATGCTATGTGGGTGAAATTATGATACCATGCCAAGTTTCAACCATTTCAGAGTTCGTTTGTGGTGCTTTTTAATTTTAGGGTCATTTAGCACAAAAGCATTCATTAAATGCATGAAAAATAGCAAATGAAGTTAGATAGGGTTGAAATTTTAGGATGTGGCTTCTAATGGTGCATATTGAATGCAGAAAAATTCTGGAGTTGAAATAAGTTAAAAAAATTGAAATCCTTTTGTAACAGACGAGTTTTCGTCCGAAACCCTGATACTTCGAAAGAGATTGTCCATTTTGTACACGAAGTGCATCCAGTTTTTGCCGTAACCCTCTCAACTTTTTAGCACATGCTATGTGGGTAAAATTATGATACCATGCCAAGTTTCAACCATTTCAGAGTTCGTTTGTGGTGCTTTTTAATTTCAGGGTCATTTAGCTCAAAAAAATTCATTAAATACATGAAAAATAGCAAATGAAGTTAGATAGGGTTGAAATTTTAGGATGTGGATTCTAATGGTGCATATTGAATGCAAAAAAAGTCTGGAGTTGAAATAAATTAAAAAAATTGAAATCCTTTTGTAACAGCCGAGTTTTCGTCCGAAACCCTGATACTTCGAAAGAGATTGTCCATTTTGTACACGAAGTGCATCCAGTTTTTGCCGTAACCCTCTCAACTTTTTAGCACATGCTATGTGGGTGAAATTATGATACCATGCCAAGTTTCAACCATTTCAGAGTTCGTTTGTGGTGCTTTTTAATTTCAGGGTCATTTAGCTCAAAAAAATTCATTAAATGCATGAAAAATAGCAAATGAAGTTAGATAGGGTTGAAATTTTAGGATGTGGCTTCTAATGGTGCATATTGAATGCAGAAAAAGTCTGGAGTTGAAATAAGTTAAAATAATTGAAATCCTTTTGTAACAGACGACTTTCGTCCGAAACCGTGATACTTCGAAAGAGATTGTCCATTTTGTACACGAAATGCATCCAGTTTTTGCCGTAACCCTCTCAACTTTTTAGCACATGCTATGTGGGTGAAATTATGATACCATGCCAAGTTTCAACCATTTCAGAGTTCGTTTGTGGTGCTTTTTAATTTCAGGGTCATTTAGCTCAAAAAAATTCATTAAATGCAAGAAAAATAGCAAATGAACTTAGATAGGGTTGAAATTTTAGGATGTGGCTTCTAATGGTGCATATTGAATGCAGAAAAAGTCTGGAGTTGAAATAAGTTAAAAAATTGAAATCCTTTTGTAACAGATGAGTTTTCGTCCGAAACCCTGATACTTCGAAAGAGATTGTCCATTTTGTACACGAAGTGCATCCAGTTTTTGTCGTAACCCTCTCAACTTTTTAGCACATGCTATGTGGGTGAAATTATGATACCATGCCAAGTTTCAACCATTTCAGAGTTCGTTTGTGGTGCTTTTTAATTTCAGGGTCATTTAGCTCAAAAAAAATTCATTAAATGCATGAAAAATAGCAAATGAAGTTAGATAGGGTTGAAATTTTAGTATGTGGCTTCTAATGGTGCATATTGAATGCATAAAAAGTCTGGAGTTGAAATAAGTTAAAAAAATTGAAATCCTTTTGTAACAGACGAGTTTTCGTCCGAAACCCTGATACTTCGAAAGAGATTGTCCATTTTGTACACGAAGTGCATCCAGTTTTTGCCGTAACCCTCTCAACTTTTTAGCACATGCTATGTGGGTGAAATTATGATACCATGCCAAGTTTCAACCATTTCAGAGTTCGTTTGTGGTGCTTTTTAATTTCAGGGTCATTTAGCTCAAAAACATTCATTAAATGCATGAAAAATAGCAAATGAAGTTAGATAGGGTTGAAATTTTTGGATGTGGCTTCTAATGGTGCATATTGAATGCAGAAAAATTCTGGAGTTGAAATAAGTTAAAAAAATTCAAATCCTTGTGTAACAGACGAGTTTTCGTCCGAAACCCTGATACTTCGAAAGAGATTGTCCATTTTGTACACGAAGTGCATCCAGTTTTTGCCGTAACCCTCTCAACTTTTTAGCACATGCTATGTGGGTGAAATTATGATACCATGCCAAGTTTCAACCATTTCAGAGTTCGTTTGTGGTGCTTTTTAATTTCAGGGTCATTTAGCTCAAAAAAATCCATTAAATGCATGAAAAATAGCAAATGAAGTTAGATAGGGTTGAAATTTTCGGATGTGGCTTCTAATGGTGCATATTGAATGCAGAAAAAGTCTGGAGTTGAAATAAATTAAAAAAATTGAAATCCTTTTGTAACAGACGAGTTTTCGTCCGAAACCCAGATACTTCGAAAGAGATTGTCCATTTTGTACACGAAGTGCATCCAGTTTTGGCCGTAACCCTCTCAACTTTTTAGCACATGCTATGTGGGTGAAATTATGATACCATGCCAAGTTTCAACCATTTCAGAGTTCGTTTGTGGTGCTTTTTAATTTTAGGGTCATTTAGCACAAAAGCATTCATTAAATGCATGAAAAATAGCAAATGAAGTTAGATAGGGTTGAAATTTTAGGATGTGGCTTCTAATGGTGCATATTGAATGCAGAAAAATTCTGGAGTTGAAATAAGTTAAAAAAATTGAAATCCTTTTGTAACAGACGAGTTTTCGTCCGAAACCCTGATACTTCGAAAGAGATTGTCCATTTTGTACACGAAGTGCATCCAGTTTTTGCCGTAACCCTCTCAACTTTTTAGCACATGCTATGTGGGTAAAATTATGATACCATGCCAAGTTTCAACCATTTCAGAGTTCGTTTGTGGTGCTTTTTAATTTCAGGGTCATTTAGCTCAAAAAAATTCATTAAATACATGAAAAATAGCAAATGAAGTTAGATAGGGTTGAAATTTTAGGATGTGGCTTCTAATGGTGCATATTGAATGCAGAAAAATTCTGGAGTTGAAATAAGTTAAAAAAATTGAAATCCTTTTGTAACAGACGAGTTTTCGTCCGAAACCCTGATACTTCGAAAGAGATTGTCCATTTTGTACACGAAGTGCATCCAGTTTTTGCCGTAACCCTCTCAACTTTTTAGCACATGCTATGTGGGTAAAATTATGATACCATGCCAAGTTTCAACCATTTCAGAGTTCGTTTGTGGTGCTTTTTAATTTCAGGGTCATTTAGCTCAAAAAAATTCATTAAATACATGAAAAATAGCAAATGAAGTTAGATAGGGTTGAAATTTTAGGATGTGGATTCTAATGGTGCATATTGAATGCAAAAAAAGTCTGGAGTTGAAATAAATTAAAAAAATTGAAATCCTTTTGTAACAGCCGAGTTTTCGTCCGAAACCCTGATACTTCGAAAGAGATTGTCCATTTTGTACACGAAGTGCATCCAGTTTTTGCCGTAACCCTCTCAACTTTTTAGCACATGCTATGTGGGTGAAATTATGATACCATGCCAAGTTTCAACCATTTCAGAGTTCGTTTGTGGTGCTTTTTAATTTCAGGGTCATTTAGCTCAAAAAAATTCATTAAATGCATGAAAAATAGCAAATGAAGTTAGATAGGGTTGAAATTTTAGGATGTGGCTTCTAATGGTGCATATTGAATGCAGAAAAAGTCTGGAGTTGAAATAAGTTAAAATAATTGAAATCCTTTTGTAACAGACGACTTTCGTCCGAAACCCTGATACTTCGAAAGAGATTGTCCATTTTGTACACGAAATGCATCCAGTTTTTGCCGTAACCCTCTCAACTTTTTAGCACATGCTATGTGGGTGAAATTATGATACCATGCCAAGTTTCAACCATTTCAGAGTTCGTTTGTGGTGCTTTTTAATTTCAGGGTCATTTAGCTCAAAAAAATTCATTAAATGCAAGAAAAATAGCAAATGAACTTAGATAGGGTTGAAATTTTAGGATGTGGCTTCTAATGGTGCATATTGAATGCAGAAAAAGTCTGGAGTTGAAATAAGTTAAAAAATTGAAATCCTTTTGTAACAGATGAGTTTTCGTCCGAAACCCTGATACTTCGAAAGAGATTGTCCATTTTGTACACGAAGTGCATCCAGTTTTTGTCGTAACCCTCTCAACTTTTTAGCACATGCTATGTGGGTGAAATTATGATACCATGCCAAGTTTCAACCATTTCAGAGTTCGTTTGTGGTGCTTTTTAATTTCAGGGTCATTTAGCTCAAAAAAAATTCATTAAATGCATGAAAAATAGCAAATGAAGTTAGATAGGGTTGAAATTTTAGTATGTGGCTTCTAATGGTGCATATTGAATGCATAAAAAGTCTGGAGTTGAAATAAGTTAAAAAAATTGAAATCCTTTTGTAACAGCCGAGTTTTCGTCCGAAACCCTGATACTTCGAAAGAGATTGTCCATTTTGTACACGAAGTGCATCCAGGTTTTGCCGTAACCCTATCAACTTTTTAGCACATGCTATGTGGGTGAAATTATGATACCATGCCAAGTTTCAACCATTTCAGAGTTCGTTTGTGGTGCTTTTTAATTTCAGGGTCATTTAGCTCAAAAAAATTCATTAAATGCATGAAAAATAGCAAATGAAGTTGGATAGGGTTGAAATTTTAGGATGTGGCTTCTAATGGTGCATATTGAATGCAGAAAAAGTCTAGAGTTGAAATAAGTTAAAAAAATGAAATTCTTTTGTAACAGACGAGTTTTCGTCCGAAACCCTGATACTTAAAAAGAGATTGTCCATTTTGTACACGAAGTGCATCCAGTTTTTGCCGTAACCCTCTCAACTTTTTAGCACATGCTATGTGGGTGAAATTATGATACCATGCCAAGTTTCAACCATTTCAGAGTTCGTTTGTGGTGCTTTTTAATTTCAGGGTCATTTAGCTCAAAAAAATTCATTAAATGCATGAAACATAGCAAATGAAGTTAGATAGGGTTGAAATTTTAGGATGTGGCTTCGAATGGTGCATATTGAATGCAGAAAAAGTCTGGAGTTGAAATAAGTTAAAAAAAATTGAAATCCTTTTGTAACAGACGAGTTTTCGTCCGAACCCTGATACTTCGAAAGAGATTGTCCATTTTGTACACGAAGTGCATCCAGTTTTTGCCGTAACCCTCTCAACTTTTTAGCAGATGCTATGTGGGTGAAATTATGATACCATGCCAAGTTGCAACCATTTCAGACTTCGTTTGTGGTGCTTTTTAATTTCAGGGTCATTTAGCTCAAAAAAATTCATTAAATGCATGAAAAATAACAAATGAAGTTAGATAGGGTTGAAATTTTAGGATGTGGCTTCGAATGGTGCATATTGAATGCAGAAAAAGTCTGGATTTGAAATAAGTTAAAATAATTGAAATCCTTTTGTAACAGACGACTTTCGTCCGAAACCCTGATACTTCGAAAGAGATTGTCCATTTTGTACACGAAATGCATCCAGTTTTTGCCGTAACCCTCTCAACTTTTTAGCACATGCTATGAGGGTGAAATTATGATACCATGCCAAGTTTCAACCATTTCAGAGTTCGTTTGTGGTGCTTTTTAATTTCAGGGTCATTTAGCTCAAAAAAATTCATTAAATGCAAGAAAAATAGCAAATGAACTTAGATAGGGTTGAAATTTTAGGATGTGGCTTCTAATGGTGCATATTGAATGCAGAAAAAGTCTGGAGTTGAAATAAGTTAAAAAAATTGAAATCCTTTTGTAACAGCCGAGTTTTCGTCCGAAACCCTGATACTTTGAAAGAGATTGTCCATTTTGTACACGAAATGCATCCAGTTTTTGCCGTAACCCTCTCAACTTTTTAGCACATGCTATGTGGGTGAAATTATGATACCATGCCAAGTTTCAACCATTTCAGAGTTCGTTTGTGGTGCTTTTTAATTTCAGGGTCATTTAGCTCAAAAAAAATTCATTAAATGCATGAAAAATAGCAAATGAAGTTAGATAGGGTTGAAATTTTAGTATGTGGCTTCTAATGGTGCATATTGAATGCATAAAAAGTCTGGAGTTGAAATAAGTTAAAAAAATTGAAATCCTTTTGTCACAGCCGAGTTTTCGTCCGAAACCCTGATACTTCGAAAGAGATTGTCCATTTTGTACACGAAGTGCATCCAGTTTTTGCCGTAACCCTCTCAACTTTTTAGCACATGCTATGTGGGTGAAATTATGATACCATGCCAAGTTTCAACCATTTCAGAGTTCGTTTGTGGTGCTTTTTAATTTCAGGGTCATTTAGCTCAAAAAAAATCATGAAATGCATGAAAAATAGCAAATGAAGTTGGATAGGGTTGAAATTTTAGGATGTGGCTTCTAATGGTGCATATTGAATGCAGAAAAAGTCTAGAGTTGAAATAAGTTAAAAAAATGAAATTCTTTTGTAACAGACGAGTTTTCGTCCGAAACCCTGATACTTAAAAAGAGATTGTCCATTTTGTACACGAAGTGCATCCAGTTTTTGCCGTAACCCTCTCAACTTTTTAGCACATGCTATGTGGGTGAAATTATGATACCATGCCAAGTTTCAACCATTTCAGAGTTCGTTTGTGGTGCTTTTTAATTTCAGGGTCATTTAGCTCAAAAAAATTCATTAAATGCATGAAACATAGCAAATGAAGTTAGATAGGGTTGAAATTTTAGGATGTGGCTTCGAATGGTGCATATTGAATGCAGAAAAAGTCTGGAGTTGAAATAAGTTAAAAAAAATTGAAATCCTTTTGTAACAGACGAGTTTTCGTCCGAACCCTGATACTTCGAAAGAGATTGTCCATTTTGTACACGAAGTGCATCCAGTTTTTGCCGTAACCCTCTCAACTTTTTAGCACATGCTATGTGGGTGAAATTATGATACCATGCCAAGTTTCAACCATTTCAGAGTTCGTTTGTGGTGCTTTTTAATTTCAGGGTCATTTAGCTCAAAAAAATTCATTAAATGCATGAAAAATAGCAAATGAAGTTAGATAGGGTTGAAATTTTAGGATGTGGCTTCTAATGGTGCATATTGAATGCAGAAAAAGTCTGGAGTTGAAATAAGTTAAAATAATTGTAATCCTTTTGTAACAGACGACTTTCGTCCGAAACCCTGATACTTCGAAAGAGATTGTCCATTTTGTACACGAAATGCATCCAGTTTTTGCCGTAACCCTCTCAACTTTTTAGCACATGCTATGTGGGTGAAATTATGATACCATGCCAAGTTTCAACCATTTCAGAGTTCGTTTGTGGTGCTTTTTAATTTCAGGGTCATTTAGCTCAAAAAAATTCATTAAATGCAAGAAAAATAGCAAATGAACTTAGATAGGGTTGAAATTTTAGGATGTGGCTTCTAATGGTGCATATTGAATGCAGAAAAAGTCTGGAGTTGAAATAAGTTAAAAAATTGAAATCCTTTTGTAACAGATGAGTTTTCGTCCGAAACCCTGATACTTCGAAAGAGATTGTCCATTTTGTACACGAAGTGCATCCAGTTTTTGTCGTAACCCTCTCAACTTTTTAGCACATGCTATGTGGGTGAAATTATGATACCATGCCAAGTTTCAACCATTTCAGAGTTTGTTTGTGGTGCTTTTTAATTTCAGGGTCATTTAGCTCAAAAAAAATTCATTAAATGCATGAAAAATAGCAAATGAAGTTAGATAGGGTTGAAATTTTAGTATGTGGCTTCTAATGGTGCATATTGAATGCATAAAAAGTCTGGAGTTGAAATAAGTTAAAAAAATTGAAATCCTTTTGTAACAGCCGAGTTTTCGTCCGAAACCCTGATACTTCGAAAGAGATTGTCCATTTTGTACACGAAGTGCATCCAGGTTTTGCCGTAACCCTATCAACTTTTTAGCACATGCTATGTGGGTGAAATTATGATACCATGCCAAGTTTCAACCATTTCAGAGTTCGTTTGTGGTGCTTTTTAATTTCAGGGTCATTTAGCTCAAAAAAATTCATTAAATGCATGAAAAATAGCAAATGAAGTTGGATAGGGTTGAAATTTTAGGATGTGGCTTCTAATGGTGCATATTGAATGCAGAAAAAGTCTAGAGTTGAAATAAGTTAAAAAAATGAAATTCTTTTGTAACAGACGAGTTTTCGTCCGAAACCCTGATACTTAAAAAGAGATTGTCCATTTTGTACACGAAGTGCATCCAGTTTTTGCCGTAACCCTCTCAACTTTTTAGCACATGCTATGTGGGTGAAATTATGATACCATGCCAAGTTTCAACCATTTCAGAGTTCGTTTGTGGTGCTTTTTAATTTCAGGGTTATTTAGCTCAAAAAAATTCATTAAATGCATGAAACATAGCAAATGAAGTTAGATAGGGTTGAAATTTTAGGATGTGGCTTCGAATGGTGCATATTGAATGCAGAAAAAGTCTGGAGTTGAAATAAGTTAAAAAAAATTGAAATCCTTTTGTAACAGACGAGTTTTCGTCCGAACCCTGATACTTCGAAAGAGATTGTCCATTTTGTACACGAAGTGCATCCAGTTTTTGCCGTAACCCTCTCAACTTTTTAGCAGATGCTATGTGGGTGAAATTATGATACCATGCCAAGTTGCAACCATTTCAGAGTTCGTTTGTGGTGCTTTTTAATTTCAGGGTCATTTAGCTCAAAAAAATTCATTAAATGCATGAAAAATAACAAATGAAGTTAGATAGGGTTGAAATTTTAGGATGTGGCTTCGAATGGTGCATATTGAATGCAGAAAAAGTCTGGATTTGAAATAAGTTAAAATAATTGAAATCCTTTTGTAACAGACGACTTTCGTCCGAAACCCTGATACTTCGAAAGAGATTGTCCATTTTGTACACGAAATGCATCCAGTTTTTGCCGTAACCCTCTCAACTTTTTAGCACATGCTATGTGGGTGAAATTATGATACCATGCCAAGTTTCAACCATTTCAGAGTTCGTTTGTGGTGCTTTTTAATTTCAGGGTCATTTAGCTCAAAAAAATTCATTAAATGCAAGAAAAATAGCAAATGAACTTAGATAGGGTTGAAATTTTAGGATGTGGCTTCTAATGGTGCATATTGAATGCAGAAAAAGTCTGGAGTTGAAATAAGTTAAAAAAATTGAAATCCTTTTGTAACAGCCGAGTTTTCGTCCGAAACCCTGATACTTTGAAAGAGATTGTCCATTTTGTACACGAAATGCATCCAGTTTTTGCCGTAACCCTCTCAACTTTTTAGCACATGCTATGTGGGTGAAATTATGATACCATGCCAAGTTTCAACCATTTCAGAGTTCGTTTGTGGTGCTTTTTAATTTCAGGGTCATTTCGCTCAAAAAAAATTCATTAAATGCATGAAAAATAGCAAATGAAGTTAGATAGGGTTGAAATTTTAGTATGTGGCTTCTAATGGTGCATATTGAATGCATAAAAAGTCTGGAGTTGAAATAAGTTAAAAAAATTGAAATCCTTTTGTCACAGCCGAGTTTTCGTCCGAAACCCTGATACTTCGAAAGAGATTGTCCATTTTGTACACGAAGTGCGTCCAGTTTTTGCCGTAACCCTCTCAACTTTTTAGCACATGCTATGTGGGTGAAATTATGATACCATGCCAAGTTTCAACCATTTCAGAGTTCGTTTGTGGTGCTTTTTAATTTCAGGGTCATTTAGCTCAAAAAAAATCATGAAATGCATGAAAAATAGCAAATGAAGTTGGATAGGGTTGAAATTTTAGGATGTGGCTTCTAATGGTGCATATTGAATGCAGAAAAAGTCTAGAGTTGAAATAAGTTAAAAAAATGAAATTCTTTTGTAACAGACGAGTTTTCGTCCGAAACCCTGATACTTAAAAAGAGATTGTCCATTTTGTACACGAAGTGCATCCAGTTTTTGCCGTAACCCTCTCAACTTTTTAGCACATGCTATTTGGGTGAAATTATGATACCATGCCAAGTTTCAACCATTTCAGAGTTCGTTTGTGGTGCTTTTTAATTTCAGGGTCATTTAGCTCAAAAAAATTCATTAAATGCATGAAACATAGCAAATGAAGTTAGATAGGGTTGAAATTTTAGGATGTGGCTTCGAATGGTGCATATTGAATGCAGAAAAAGTCTGGAGTTGAAATAAGTTAAAAAAAATTGAAATCCTTTTGTAACAGACGAGTTTTCGTCCGAACCTTGATACTTCGAAAGAGATTGTCCATTTTGTACACGAAGTGCATCCAGTTTTTGCCGTAACCCTCTCAACTTTTTAGCACATGCTATGTGGGTGAAATTATGATACCATGCCAAGTTGCAACCATTTCAGAGTTCGTTTGTGGTGCTTTTTAATTTCAGGGTCATTTAGCTCAAAAAAATTCATTAAATGCATGAAAAATAGCAAATGAAGTTAGATAGGGTTGAAATGTTAGGATGTGGCTTCTAATGGTGCATATTGAATGCCGAAAAATTCTGGAGTTGAAATAAGTTAAAAAAATTGAAATCCTTTTGTAACAGCCGAGTTTTCGTCCGAAAACCTGATACTTCGAAAGAGATTGTCCATTTTGTACACGAAGTGCATCCAGTTTTTGCCGTAACCATCTCAACTTTTTAGCACATGCTATGTGGGTGAAATTATGATACCATGCCAAGTTTCAACCATTTCAGAGTTCGTTTGTGGTGCTTTTTAATTTCAGGGTCATTTAGCTCAAAAAAAATCATGAAATGCATGAAAAATAGCAAATGAAGTTGGATAGGGTTGAAATTTTAGGATGTGGCTTCTAATGGTGCATATTGAATGCAGAAAAAGTCTAGAGTTGAAATAAGTTAAAAAAATGAAATTCTTTTGTAACAGACGAGTTTTCGTCCGAAACCCTGATACTTAAAAAGAGATTGTCCATTTTGTACACGAAGTGCATCCAGTTTTTGCCGTAACCCTCTCAACTTTTTAGCACATGCTATGTGGGTGAAATTATGATACCATGCCAAGTTTCAACCATTTCAGAGTTCGTTTGTGGTGCTTTTTAATTTCAGGGTCATTTAGCTTAAAAAAATTCATTAAATGCATGAAACATAGCAAATGAAGTTAGATAGGGTTGAAATTTTAGGATGTGGCTTCGAATGGTGCATATTGAATGCAGAAAAAGTCTGGAGTTGAAATAAGTTAAAAAAAATTGAAATCCTTTTGTAACAGACGAGTTTTCGTCCGAACCCTGATACTTCGAAAGAGATTGTCCATTTTGTACACGAAGTGCATCCAGTTTTTGCCGTAACCCTCTCAACTTTTTAGCACATGCTATGTGGGTGAAATTATGATACCATGCCAAGTTTCAACCATTTCAGAGTTCGTTTGTGGTGCTTTTTAATTTCAGGGTCATTTAGCTCAAAAAAATTCATTAAATGCATGAAAAATAGCAAATGAAGTTAGATAGGGTTGAAATTTTAGGATGTGGCTTCTAATGGTGCATATTGAATGCAGAAAAAGTCTGGAGTTGAAATAAGTTAAAATAATTGAAATCCTTTTGTAACAGACGACTTTCGTCCGAAACCCTGATACTTCGAAAGAGATTGTCCATTTTGTACACGAAATGCATCCAGTTTTTGCCGTAACCCTCTCAACTTTTTAGCACATGCTATGTGGGTGAAATTATGATACCATGCCAAGTTTCAACCATTTCAGAGTTCGTTTGTGGTGCTTTTTAATTTCAGGGTCATTTAGCTCAAAAAAATTCATTAAATGCAAGAAAAATAGCAAATGAACTTAGATAGGGTTGAAATTTTAGGATGTGGCTTCTAATGGTGCATATTGAATGCAGAAAAAGTCTGGAGTTGAAATAAGTTAAAAAATTGAAATCCTTTTGTAACAGATGAGTTTTCGTCCGAAACCCTGATACTTCGAAAGAGATTGTCCATTTTGTACACGAAGTGCATCCAGTTTTTGTCGTAACCCTCTCAACTTTTTAGCACATGCTATGTGGGTGAAATTATGATACCATGCCAAGTTTCAACCATTTCAGAGTTCGTTTGTGGTGCTTTTTAATTTCAGGGTCATTTAGCTCAAAAAAAATTCATTAAATGCATGAAAAATAGCAAATGAAGTTAGATAGGGTTGAAATTTTAGTATGTGGCTTCTAATGGTGCATATTGAATGCATAAAAAGTCTGGAGTTGAAATAAGTTAAAAAAATTGAAATCCTTTTGTAACAGCCGAGTTTTCGTCCGAAACCCTGATACTTCGAAAGAGATTGTCCATTTTGTACACGAAGTGCATCCAGGTTTTGCCGTAACCCTATCAACTTTTTAGCACATGCTATGTGGGTGAAATTATGATACCATGCCAAGTTTCAACCATTTCAGAGTTCGTTTGTGGTGCTTTTTAATTTCAGGGTCATTTAGCTCAAAAAAATTCATTAAATGCATGAAAAATAGCAAATGAAGTTGGATAGGGTTGAAATTTTAGGATGTGGCTTCTAATGGTGCATATTGAATGCAGAAAAAGTCTAGAGTTGAAATAAGTTAAAAAAATGAAATTCTTTTGTAACAGACGAGTTTTCGTCCGAAACCCTGATACTTAAAAAGAGATTGTCCATTTTGTACACGAAGTGCATCCAGTTTTTGCCGTAACCCTCTCAACTTTTTAGCACATGCTATGTGGGTGAAATTATGATACCATGCCAAGTTTCAACCATTTCAGAGTTCGTTTGTGGTGCTTTTTAATTTCAGGGTTATTTAGCTCAAAAAAATTCATTAAATGCATGAAACATAGCAAATGAAGTTAGATAGGGTTGAAATTTTAGGATGTGGCTTCGAATGGTGCATATTGAATGCAGAAAAAGTCTGGAGTTGAAATAAGTTAAAAAAAATTGAAATCCTTTTGTAACAGACGAGTTTTCGTCCGAACCCTGATACTTCGAAAGAGATTGTCCATTTTGTACACGAAGTGCATCCAGTTTTTGCCGTAACCCTCTCAACTTTTTAGCACATGCTATGTGGGTGAAATTATGATACCATGCCAAGTTGCAACCATTTCAGAGTTCGTTTGTGGTGCTTTTTAATTTCAGGGTCATTTAGCTCAAAAAAATTCATTAAATGCATGAAAAATAACAAATGAAGTTAGATAGGGTTGAAATTTTAGGATGTGGCTTCGAATGGTGCATATTGAATGCAGAAAAAGTCTGGAGTTGAAATAAGTTAAAATAATTGAAATCCTTTTGTAACAGACGACTTTCGTCCGAAACCCTGATACTTCGAAAGAGATTGTCCATTTTGTACACGAAATGCATCCAGTTTTTGCCGTAACCCTCTCAACTTTTTAGCACATGCTATGTGGGTGAAATTATGATACCATGCCAAGTTTCAACCATTTCAGAGTTCGTTTGTGGTGCTTTTTAATTTCAGGGTCATTTAGCTCAAAAAAATTCATTAAATGCAAGAAAAATAGCAAATGAACATAGATAGGGTTGAAATTTTAGGATGTGGCTTCTAATGGTGCATATTGAATGCAGAAAAAGTCTGGAGTTGAAATAAGTTAAAAAAATTGAAATCCTTTTGTAACAGCCGAGTTTTCGTCCGAAACCCTGATACTTTGAAAGAGATTGTCCATTTTGTACACGAAATGCATCCAGTTTTTGCCGTAACCCTCTCAACTTTTTAGCACATGCTATGTGGGTGAAATTATGATACCATGCCAAGTTTCAACCATTTCAGAGTTCGTTTGTGGTGCTTTTTAATTTCAGGGTCATTTCGCTCAAAAACAATTCATTAAATGCATGAAAAATAGCAAATGAAGTTAGATAGGGTTGAAATTTTAGTATGTGGCTTCTAATGGTGCATATTGAATGCATAAAAAGTCTGGAGTTGAAATAAGTTAAAAAAATTGAAATCCTTTTGTCACAGCCGAGTTTTCGTCCGAAACCCTGATACTTCGAAAGAGATTGTCCATTTTGTACACGAAGTGCGTCCAGTTTTTGCCGTAACCCTCTCAACTTTTTAGCACATGCTATGTGGGTGAAATTATGATACCATGCCAAGTTTCAACCATTTCAGAGTTCGTTTGTGGTGCTTTTTAATTTCAGGGTCATTTAGCTCAAAAAAAATCATGAAATGCATGAAAAATAGCAAATGAAGTTGGATAGGGTTGAAATTTTAGGATGTGGCTTCTAATGGTGCATATTGAATGCAGAAAAAGTCTAGAGTTGAAATAAGTTAAAAAAATGAAATTCTTTTGTAACAGACGAGTTTTCGTCCGAAACCCTGATACTTAAAAAGAGATTGTCCATTTTGTACACGAAGTGCATCCAGTTTTTGCCGTAACCCTCTCAACTTTTTAGCACATGCTATTTGGGTGAAATTATGATACCATGCCAAGTTTCAACCATTTCAGAGTTCGTTTGTGGTGCTTTTTAATTTCAGGGTCATTTAGCTCAAAAAAATTCATTAAATGCATGAAACATAGCAAATGAAGTTAGATAGGGTTGAAATTTTAGGATGTGGCTTCGAATGGTGCATATTGAATGCAGAAAAAGTCTGGAGTTGAAATAAGTTAAAAAAAATTGAAATCCTTTTGTAACAGACGAGTTTTCGTCCGAACCTTGATACTTCGAAAGAGATTGTCCATTTTGTACACGAAGTGCATCCAGTTTTTGCCGTAACCCTCTCAACTTTTTAGCACATGCTATGTGGGTGAAATTATGATACCATGCCAAGTTGCAACCATTTCAGAGTTCGTTTGTGGTGCTTTTTAATTTCAGGGTCATTTAGCTCAAAAAAATTCATTAAATGCATGAAAAATAGCAAATGAAGTTAGATAGGGTTGAAATGTTAGGATGTGGCTTCTAATGGTGCATATTGAATGCCGAAAAATTCTGGAGTTGAAATAAGTTAAAAAAATTGAAATCCTTTTGTAACAGCCGAGTTTTCGTCCGAAAACCTGATACTTCGAAAGAGATTGTCCATTTTGTACACGAAGTGCATCCAGTTTTTGCCGTAACCCTCTCAACTTTTTAGCACATGCTATGTGGGTGAAATTATGATACCATGCCAAGTTTCAACCATTTCAGAGTTCGTTTGTGGTGCTTTTTAATTTCAGGGTCATTTAGCTCAAAAAAATCCATTAAATGCATGAAAAATAGCAAATGAAGTTAGATAGGGTTGAAATTTTAGGATGTGGACTGTAATGGTGCATATTGAATGCAGAAAAAGTCTGGAGTTGAAATAAGTTAAAAAATTGAAATCCTTTTGTAACAGCCGAGTTTTCGTCCGAAACCCTGATACTTCGAAAGAGATTGTCCATTTTGTACACGAAGTGCATCTAGTTTTTGCCGTAACCCTCTCAAGTTTTTAGCACATGCTATGTGGGTGAAATTATGATACCATGCCAAGTTTCAACCATTTCAGAGTTCGTTTGTGGTGCTTTTTAATTTCAGGGTCATTTAGCTCAAAAAAATTCATTAAATCCATGAAAAATAGCAAATGAAGTTAGATAGGGTTGAAATTTTAGGATGTGGACTCTAATGGTGCATATTGAATGCAGAAAAAGTCTGGAGTTGAAACAAGTTAAAAAAAATTGAAATCCTTTTGTAACAGACGAGTTTTCGTCCGAAACCCTGATACTTCGAAAGAGATTGTCCATTTTGTACACGAAGTGCATCCAGTTTTTGCCGTAACCCTCTCAAGTTTTTAGCACATACTATGTGGGTGAAATTATGATACCATGCCAAGTTTCAACCATTTCAGAGTTCGTTTGTGGTGCTTTTTAATTTCAGGGTCATTTAGCTCAAAAAAATCCATTAAATGCATGAAAAATAGCTTATGAAGTTAGATAGGGTTGAAATTTTAGGATGTGGCTTATAATGGTGCATATTGAATGCATAAAAAGTCTGGAGTTGAAATAAGTTAAAAAAAATTGAAATCCTTTTGTAACAGACGAGTTTTCGTCCGAAACCCTCATACTTCGAAAGAGATTGTCCATTTTGTACACGAAGTGCATCCAGTTTTTGCCGTATCCCTCTCAACTTTTTAGCACATGCTATGTGGATGAAATTGTGATACCATGCCAAGTTTCAACCATTTCAGAGTTCGTTTGTGGTGCTTTTTAATTTCAGGGTCATTTAGCTCAAAAAAAATTCATTAAATGCATGAAAAATAGCAAATGAAGTTAGATAGGGTTGAAATTTTAGGATGTGGATTCTAATGATGCATATTAAATGCAGAAAAAGTCTGGAGTTGAAATAAGTTAAAAAAATTGAAATCCTTTTGTAACAGCCGAGTTTTCGTCCGAAAACCTGATACTTCGAAAGAGATTGTCCATTTTGTACACGAAGTGCATCCAGTTTTTGCCGTAACCCTCTCAACTTTTTAGCACATGCTATGTGGGTGAAATTATGATACCATGCCAAGTTTCAACCATTTCAGAGTTCGTTTGTGGTGCTTTTTAATTTCAGGGTCATTTAGCTCAAAAAAATTCATTAAATGCATGAAAAATAGCAAATGAAGTTAGATAGGGTTGAAATTTTAGGATGTGGATTCTAATGATGCATATTGAATGCAGAAAAAGTCTGGAGTTGAAATAAGTTAAAAAAATTGAAATCCTTTTGTAACAGCCGAGTTTTCGTCCGAAACCCTGATACTTCGAAAGAGATTGTCCATTTTGTACACGAAGTGCATCTAGTTTTTGCCGTAACCCTCTCAACTTTTTAGCACATGCTATGTGGGTGAAATTATGATACCATGCCAAGTTTCAACCATTTCAGAGTTCGTTTGTGGTGCTTTTTAATTTCAGGGTCATTTAGCTCAAAAAAATTCATTAAATGCATGAAAAATAGCAAATGAAGTTAGATAGGGTTGAAATATTAGGATGTGGCTTCTAATGGTGCATATTGAATGCAGAAAAAGTCTGGAGTTGAAATAAGTTAAAATAATTGAAATCCTTTTGTAACAGACGACTTTCGTCCGAAACCCTGATACTTCGAAAGAGATTGTCCATTTTGTACACGAAGTGCATCCAGTTTTTGCCGTAACCCTCTCAACTTTTTAGCACATGCTATGTGGGTGAAATTATGATACCATGCCAAGTTTCAACCATTTCAGAGTTCGTTTGTGGTGCTTTTTAATTTCAGGGTCATTTAGCTCAAAACAATTCATTAAATGCATGAAAAATAGCAAATGAAGTTAGATAGGGTTGAAATTTTAGGATGTGGATTCTAATGGTGCATATTGAATGCAGAAAAAGTCTGGAGTTGAAATAAGTTAAAATAATTGAAATCCTTTTGTAACAGACGACTTTCGTCCGAAACCCTGATACTTCGAAAGAGATTGTCCATTTTGTACACGAAGTGCATCCAGTTTTTGCCGTAACCATCTCAACTTTTTAGCACATGCTATGTGGGTGAAATTATGATACCATGCCAAGTTTCAACCATTTCAGAGTTCGTTTGTGATGCTTTTTAATTTCAGGGTCATTTAGCTCAAAAAAATCCATTAAATGCATGAAAAATAGCAAATGAAGTTAGATAGGGTTGAAATTTTAGGATGTGGCTTATAATGGTGCATATTGAATGCATAAAAAGTCTGGAGTTGAAATAAGTTAAAAAAAATTGAAATCCTTTTGTAACAGACGGGTTTTCGTCCGAAACCCTGATACTTCGAAAGAGATTGTCCATTTTGTACACGAAGTGCATCCAGTTTTTGCCGTAACCCTCTCAAGTTTTTAGCACATGCTATGTGGGTGAAATTATGATACCAAGCCAAGTTTCAACCATTTCAGAGTTCGTTTGTGGTGCTTTTTAATTTCAGGGTCATTTAGCTCAAAAAAAATCCATTAAATGCATGAAAAATAGCTGATGAAGTTAGATAGGGTTGAAATTTTAGGATGTGGCTTATAATGGTGCATATTGAATGCATAAAAAGTCTGGAGTTGAAATAAGTTAAAAAAAATTGAAATCCTTTTGTAACAGACGAGTTTTCGTCCGAAACCCTCATACTTCGAAAGAGATTGTCCATTTTGTACACGAAGTGCATCCAGTTTTTGCCGTAACCCTCTCAAGTTTTTAGCACATGCTATGTGGGTGAAATTATGATACCATGCCAAGTTTCAACCATTTCAGAGTTCGTTTGTGGTGCTTTTTAATTTCAGGGTCATTTAGCTCAAAAAAATCCATTAAATGCATGAAAAATAGCCTATGAAGTTAGATAGGGTTGAAATTTTAGGATGTGGCTTATAATGGTGCATATTGAATGCATAAAAAGTCTGGAGTTGAAATAAGTTAAAAAAAATTGAAATCTTTTTGTAACAGACGAGTTTTCGTCCGAAACCCTCATACTTCGAAAGAGATTGTTCATTTTGTACACGAAGTGCATCCAGTTTTTGCCGTATCCCTCTCAACTTTTTAGCACATGCTATGTGGGTGAAATTATGATACCATGCCAAGTTTCAACCATTTCAGAGTTCGTTTGTGGTGCTTTTTAATTTCAGGGTCATTTAGCTCAAAAAAATCCATTAAATGCATGAAAAATAGCTTATGAAGTTAGATAGGGTTGAAATTTTAGGATGTGGCTTATAATGGTGCATATTGAATGCATAAAAATTCTGGAGTTGAAATAAGTTAAAAAAAATTGAAATCCTTTTGTAACAGACGAGTTTTCGTCCGAAACCCTCATACTTCGAAAGAGATTGTCCATTTTGTACACGAAGTGCATCCAGTTTTTGCCGTATCCCTCTCAACTTTTTAGCACATGCTATGTGGATGAAATTATGATACCATGCCAAGTTTCAACCATTTCAGAGTTCGTTTGTGGTGCTTTTTAATTTCAGGGTCATTTAGCTCAAAAAAAATTCATTAAATGCATGAAAAATAGCAAATGAAGTTAGATAGGGTTGAAATTTTAGGATGTGGATTCTAATGATGCATATTGAATGCAGAAAAAGTCTGGAGTTGAAATAAGTTAAAAAAATTGAAATCCTTTTGTAACAGCCGAGTTTTCGTCCGAAAACCTGATACTTCGAAAGAGATTGTCCATTTTGTACACGAAGTGCATCCAGTTTTTGCCGTAACCCTCTCAACTTTTTAGCACATGCTATGTGGGTGAAATTATGATACCATGCCAAGTTTCAACCATTTCAGAGTTCGTTTGTGGTGCTTTTTAATTTCAGGGTCATTTAGCTCAAAAAAATTCATTAAATGCATGAAAAATAGCAAATGAAGTTAGATAGGGTTGAAATTTTAGGATGTGGACTCTAATGGTGCATATTGAATGCAGAAAAAGTCTGGAGTTGAAATAAGTTAAAAAATTGAAATCCTTTTGTAACAGCCGAGTTTTCGTCCGAAACCCTGATACTTCGAAAGAGATTGTCCATTTTGTACACGAAGTGCATCTAGTTTTTGCCGTAACCCTCTCAACTTTTTAGCACATGCTATGTGGGTGAAATTATGATACCATGCCAAGTTTCAACCATTTCAGAGTTCGTTTGTGGTGCTTTTTAATTTCAGGGTCATTTAGCTCAAAAAAATTCATTAAATGCATGAAAAATAGCAAATGAAGTTAGATAGGGTTGAAATATTAGGATGTGGCTTCTAATGGTGCATATTGAATGCAGAAAAAGTCTGGAGTTGAAATAAGTTAAAATAATTGAAATCCTTTTGTAACAGACGACTTTCGTCCGAAACCCTGATACTTCGAAAGAGATTGTCCATTTTGTACACGAAGTGCATCCAGTTTTTGCCGTAACCCTCTCAACTTTTTAGCACATGCTATGTGGGTGAAATTATGATACCATGCCAAGTTTCAACCATTTCAGAGTTCGTTTGTGGTGCTTTTTAATTTCAGGGTCATTTAGCTCAAAACAATTCATTAAATGCATGAAAAATAGCAAATGAAGTTAGATAGGGTTGAAATTTTAGGATGTGGATTCTAATGGTGCATATTGAATGCAGAAAAAGTCTGGAGTTGAAATAAGTTAAAATAATTAAAATCCTTTTGTAACAGACGACTTTCGTCCGAAACCCTGATACTTCGAAAGAGATTGTCCATTTTGTACACGAAGTGCATCCAGTTTTTGCCGTAACCATCTCAACTTTTTAGCACATGCTATGTGGGTGAAATTATTATACCATGCCAAGTTTCAACCATTTCAGAATTCGTTTGTGGTGCTTTTTAATTTCAGGGTCATTTAGCTCAAAAAAATCCATTAAATGCATGAAAAATAGCAAATGAAGTTAGATAGGGTTGAAATTTTAGGATGTGGCTTATAATGGTGCATATTGAATGCATAAAAAGTCTGGAGTTGAAATAAGTTAAAAAAAATTGAAATCCTTTTGTAACAGACGAGTTTTCGTCCGAAACCCTGATACTTCGAAAGAGATTGTCCATTTTGTACACGAAGTGCATCCAGTTTTTGCCGTAACCCTCTCAAGTTTTTAGCACATGCTATGTGGGTGAAATTATGATACCATGCCAAGTTTCAACCATTTCAGAGTTCGTTTGTGGTGCTTTTTAATTTCAGGGTCATTTAGCTCAAAAAATCCATTAAATGCATGAAAAATAGCAAATGAAGTTAGATAGGGTTGAAATTTTAGGATGTGGATTATAATGGTGCATATTGAATGCATAAAAAGTCTGGAGTTGAAATAAGTTAAAAAAATTTGAAATCCTTTTGTAACAGACGAGTTTTCGTGCGAAACCCTGATACTTCGAAAGAGATTGTCCATTTTGTACACGAAGTGCATCCAGTTTTTGCCGTAACCCTCTCAACTTTTTAGCACATGCTATGTGGGTGAAATTATGATACCATGCCAAGTTTCAACCATTTCAGAGTTCGTTTGTGGTGCTTTTTAATTTCAGGGTCATTTAGCTCAAAAAAATTCATTAAATGCATGAAAAATAGCAAATGAAGTTAGATAGGGTTGAAATTTTAGGATGTGGATTCTAATGGTGCATATTGAATGCAGAAAAATTCTGGAGTTGAAATAAGTTAAAAAAATTGAAATCCTTTTGTAACAGACGAGTTTTCGTCCGAAACCCTGATACTTCGAAAGAGATTGTCCATTTTGTACACGAAGTGCATCCAGTTTTGGCCGTAACCCTCTCAACTTTTTAGCACATGCTATGTGGGTGAAATTATGATACCATGCCAAGTTTCAACCATTTCAGAGTTCGTTTGTGGTGCTTTTTAATTTCAGGGTCATTTAGCACAAAAGCATTCATTAAATGCATGAAAAATAGCAAATGAAGTTAGATAGGGTTGAAATTTTAGGATGTGGCTTCTAATGGTGCATATTGAATGCATAAAAAGTCTGGAGTTGAAATAAGTTAAAAAAAATTGAAATCCTTTTGTAACAGACGAGTTTTCGTCCGAAACCCTGATACTTCGAAAGAGATTGTCCATTTTGTACACGAAGTGCATCCAGTTTTTGCCGTAACCCTCTCAACTTTTTAGCACATGCTATGTGGGTGAAATTATGATACCATGCCAAGTTTCAACCATTTCAGAGTTCGTTTGTGGTGCTTTTTAATTTCAGGGTCATTTAGCTCAAAAAAATTCATTAAATGCATGAAAAATAGCAAATGAAGTTAGATAGGGTTGAAATTTCAGGATGTGGCTTCTAATGGTGCATATTGTATGCAGAAAAAGTCTGGAGTTGAAATAAGTTAAAAAAATTGAAATCCTTTTGTAACACACGACTTTCGTCCGAAACCCTGATACTTCGAAAGAGATTGTCCATTTTGTACACGAAGTGCATCCAGTTTTTGCCGTAACCATCTCAACTTTTTAGCACATGCTATGTGGGTGAAATTATGATACCATGCCAAGTTTCAACCATTTCAGAGTTCGTTTGTGGTGCTTTTTAATTTCAGGGTCATTTAGCTCAAAAAAATCCATTAAATGCATGAAAAATAGCAAATGAAGTTAGATAGGGTTGAAATTTTAGGATGTGGCTTATAATGGTGCATATTGAATGCATAAAAAGTCTGGAGTTGAAATAAGTTAAAAAAAATTGAAATCCTTTTGTAACAGACGAGTTTTCGTCCGAAACCCTGATACTTCGAAAGAGATTGTCCATTTTGTACACGAAGTGCATCCAGTTTTTGCCGTAACACTCTCAACTTTTTAGCACATGCTATGTGGGTGAAATTATGATACCATGCCAAGTTTCAACCATTTCGGAGTTCGTTTGTGGTGCTTTTTAATTTCAGGGTCATTTAGCTCAAAAAAATCCATTAAATGCATGAAAAATAGCAGATGAAGTTAGATAGGGTTGAAATTATAGGATGTGGCTTATAATGGTGCATATTGAATGCATAAAAAGTCTGGAGTTGAAATAAGTTAAAAAAAAAATTGAAATCCTTTTGTAAGAGACGAGTTTTCGTCCGAAACCCTGATACTTCGAAAGAGATTGTCCATTTTGTACACGAAGTGCATCTAGTTTTTGCCGTAACCCTCTCAACTTTTTAGCACATGCTATGTGGGTGAAATTATGATACCATGCCAAGTTTCAACCATTTCAGAGTTCGTTTGTGGTGCTTTTTAATTTCAGGGTCATTTAGCACAAAAGCATTCATTAAATGCATGAAAAATAGCAAATGAAGTTAGATAGGGTTGAAATTTTAGGATGTGGCTTCTAATGGTGCATATTGAATGCATAAAAAGTCTGGAGTTGAAATAAGTTAAAAAAAATTGAAATCCTTTTGTAACAGACGAGTTTTCGTCCGAAACCCTGATACTTCGAAAGAGATTGTCCATTTTGTACACGAAGTGCATCCAGTTTTTGCCGTAACCCTCTCAACTTTTTAGCACATGCTATGTGGGTGAAATTATGATACCATGCCAAGTTTCAACCATTTCAGAGTTCGTTTGTGGTGCTTTTTAATTTCAGGGTCATTTAGCTCAAAAAAATTCATTAAATGCATGAAAAATAGCAAATGAAGTTAGATAGGGTTGAAATTTCAGGATGTGGCTTCTAATGGTGCATATTGTATGCAGAAAAAGTCTGGAGTTGAAATAAGTTAAAAAAATTGAAATCCTTTTGTAACACACGACTTTCGTCCGAAACCCTGATACTTCGAAAGAGATTGTCCATTTTGTACACGAAGTGCATCCAGTTTTTGCCGTAACCATCTCAACTTTTTAGCACATGCTATGTGGGTGAAATTATGATACCATGCCAAGTTTCAACCATTTCAGAGTTCGTTTGTGGTGCTTTTTAATTTCAGGGTCATTTAGCTCAAAAAAATCCATTAAATGCATGAAAAATAGCAAATGAAGTTAGATAGGGTTGAAATTTTAGGATGTGGCTTATAATGGTGCATATTGAATGCATAAAAAGTCTGGAGTTGAAATAAGTTAAAAAAAATTGAAATCCTTTTGTAACAGACGAGTTTTCGTCCGAAACCCTGATACTTCGAAAGAGATTGTCCATTTTGTACACGAAGTGCATCCAGTTTTTGCCGTAACACTCTCAACTTTTTAGCACATGCTATGTGGGTGAAATTATGATACCATGCCAAGTTTCAACCATTTCGGAGTTCGTTTGTGGTGCTTTTTAATTTCAGGGTCATTTAGCTCAAAAAAATCCATTAAATGCATGAAAAATAGCAGATGAAGTTAGATAGGGTTGAAATTATAGGATGTGGCTTATAATGGTGCATATTGAATGCATAAAAAGTCTGGAGTTGAAATAAGTTAAAAAAAAATTGAAATCCTTTTGTAAGAGACGAGTTTTCGTCCGAAACCCTGATACTTCGAAAGAGATTGTCCATTTTGTACACGAAGTGCATCTAGTTTTTGCCGTAACCCTCTCAACTTTTTAGCACATGCTATGTGGGTGAAATTATGATACCATGCCAAGTTTCAACCATTTCAGAGTTCGTTTGTGGTGCTTTTTAATTTCAGGGTCATTTAGCTCAAAAAAATCCATTAAATGCATGAAAAATACCAAATAAAGTTAGATAGGGTTGAAATTTTAGGATGTGGCTTATAATGGTGCATATTGAATGCATAAAAAGTCTGGAGTTGAAATAAGTTAAAAAAAATTGAAATCCTTTTGTAACAGACGAGTTTTCGTCCGAAACCCTGATACTTCGAAAGAGATTGTCCATTTTGTACACGAAGTGCATCCAGTTTTTGCCGTAACCCTCTCAAGTTTTTAGCACATGCTATGTGGGTGAAATTATGATACCATGCCAAGTTTCAACCATTTCAGAGTTCGTTTGTGGTGCTTTTTAATTTCAGGGTCATTTAGCTCAAAAAATCCATTAAATGCATGAAAAATAGCAAATGAAGTTAGATAGGGTTGAAATTTTAGGATGTGGCTTATAATGGTGCATATTGAATGCATAAAAAGTCTGGAGTTGAAATAAGTTAAAAAAAATTGAAATCCTTTTGTAACAGACGAGTTTTCGTCCGAAACCCTGATACTTCGAAAGAGATTGTCCATTTTGTACACGAAGTGCATCCAGTTTTTGCCGTAACCATCTCAACTTTTTAGCCCATGCTATGTGGGTGAAATTATTATACCATGCCAAGTTTCAACCATTTCAGAGTTCGTTTGTGGTGCTTTTTAATTTCAGGGTCATTTAGCTCAAAAAAATCCATTAAATGCATGAAAAATAGCAAATGAAGTTAGATAGGGTTGAAATTTTAGGATGTGGCTTATAATGGTGCATATTGAATGCATAAAAAGTCTGGAGTTGAAATAAGTTAAAAAAAATTGAAATCCTTTTGTAACAGACGAGTTTTCGTCCGAAACCCTCATACTTCGAAAGAGATTGTCCATTTTGTACACGAAGTGCATCCAGTTTTTGCCGTAACCCTCTCAAGTTTTTAGCACATGCTATGTGGGTGAAATTATGATACCATGCCAAGTTTCAACCATTTCAGAGTTCGTTTGTGGTGCTTTTTAATTTCAGGGTCATTTAGCTCAAAAAAATCCATTAAATGCATGAAAAATAGCTGATGAAGTTAGATAGGGTTGAAATTTTAGGATGTGGCTTATAATGGTGCATATTGAATGCATAAAAAGTCTGGAGTTGAAATAAGTTAAAAAAATTGAAATCCTTTTGTAACAGACGAGTTTTCGTCCGAAACCCTCATACTTCGAAAGAGATTGTCCATTTTGTACACGAAGTGCATCCAGTTTTTGCCGTAACCGTCTCAACTTTTTAGCACATGCTATGTGGGTGAAATTATGATACCATGCCAAGTTTCAACCATTTCAGAGTTCGTTTGTGGTGCTTTTTAATTTCAGGGTCATTTAGCTCAAAAAATTTCATTAAATGCATGAAAAATAGCAAATGAAGTTAGATAGGGTTGAAATTTTAGGATGTGGATTCTAATGGTGCATATTGAATGCATAAAAAGTCTGGAGTTGAAATAAGTTAAAAAAATTGAAATCCTTTTGTAACAGCCGAGTTTTCGTCCGAAACCCTGATACTTCGAAAGAGATTGTCCATTTTGTACACGAAGTGCATCCAGTTTTTGCCGTAACCCTCTCACCTTTTTAGCACATGCTATGTGGGTGAAATTATGATACCATGCCAAGTTTCAACCATTTCAGAGTTCGTTTGTGGTGCTTTTTAATTTCAGGGTCATTTAGCTCAAAACAATTCATTAAATGCATGAAAAATAGCAACTGAAGTTAGATAGGGTTGAAATTTTAGGATGTGGATTCTAATGGTGCATATTGAATGCAGAAAAAGTCTGGAGTTGAAATAAGTTAAAATAATTAAAATCCTTTTGTAACAGACGACTTTCGTCCGAAACCCTGATACTTCGAAAGAGATTGTCCATTTTGTACACGAAGTGCATCCAGTTTTTGCCGTAACCATCTCAACTTTTTAGCACATGCTATGTGGGTGAAATTATTATACCATGCCAAGTTTCAACCATTTCAGAATTTGTTTGTGGTGCTTTTTAATTTCAGGGTCATTTAGCTCAAAAAAATCCATTAAATGCATGAAAAATAGCAAATGAAGTTAGATAGGGTTGAAATTTTAGGATGTGGCTTATAATGGTGCATATTGAATGCATAAAAAGTCTGGAGTTGAAATAAGTTAAAAAAATTGAAATCCTTTTGTAACAGACGAGTTTTCGTCCGAAACCCTGATACTTCAAAAGAGATTGTCCATTTTGTACACGAAGTGCATCCAGTTTTTGCCTAACCCTCTCAAGTTTTTAGCACATGCTATGTGGGTGAAATTATGATACCATGCCAAGTTTCAACCATTTCAGAGTTCGTTTGTGGTGCTTTTTAATTTCAGGGTCATTTAGCTCAAAAAATCCATTAAATGCATGAAAAATAGCAAATGAAGTTAGATAGGGTTGAAATTTTAGGATGTGGCTTATAATGGTGCATATTGAATGCATAAAAAGTCTGGAGTTGAAATAAGTTAAAAAAATTTGAAATCCTTTTGTAACAGACGAGTTTTCGTCCGAAACCCTGATACTTCGAAAGAGATTGTCCATTTTGTACACGAAGTGCATCCAGTTTTTGCCGTAACCCTCTCAACTTTTTAGCACATGCTATGTGGGTGAAATTATGATACCATGCCAAGTTTCAAATATTTCAGAGTTCGTTTGTGGTGCTTTTTAATTTCAGGGTCATTTAGCTCAAAAAAATTCATTAAATGCATGAAAAATAGCAAATGAAGTTAGATAGGGTTGAAATTTTAGGATGTGGATTCTAATGGTGCATATTGAATGCAGAAAAATTCTGGAGTTGAAATAAGTTAAAAAAATTGAAATCCTTTTGTAACAGACGAGTTTTCGTCCGAAACCCTGATACTTCGAAAGAGATTGTCCATTTTGTACACGAAGTGCATCCAGTTTTGGCCGTAACCCTCTCAACTTTTTAGCACATGCTATGTGGGTGAAATTATGATACCATGCCAAGTTTCAACCATTTCAGAGTTCGTTTGTGGTGCTTTTTAATTTCAGGGTCATTTAGCACAAAAGCATTCATTAAATGCATGAAAAATAGCAAATGAAGTTAGATAGGGTTGAAATTTTAGGATGTGGCTTCTAATGGTGCATATTGAATGCATAAAAAGTCTGGAGTTGAAATAAGTTAAAAAAAATTGAAATCCTTTTGTAACAGACGAGTTTTCGTCCGAAACCCTGATACTTCGAAAGAGATTGTCCATTTTGTACACGAAGTGCATCCAGTTTTTGCCGTAACCCTCTCAACTTTTTAGCACATGCTATGTGGGTGAAATTATGATACCATGCCAAGTTTCAACCATTTCAGAGTTCGTTTGTGGTGCTTTTTAATTTCAGGGTCATTTAGCTCAAAAAAATTCATTAAATGCATGAAAAATATAAAATGAAGTTAGATAGGGTTGAAATTTCAGGATGTGGCTTCTAATGGTGCATATTGTATGCAGAAAAAGTCTGGAGTTGAAATAAGTTAAAAAAATTGAAATCCTTTTGTAACACACGACTTTCGTCCGAAACCCTGATACTTCGAAAGAGATTGTCCATTTTGTACACGAAGTGCATCCAGTTTTTGCCGTAACCATCTCAACTTTTTAGCACATGCTATGTGGGTGAAATTATGATACCATGCCAAGTTTCAACCATTTCAGAGTTCGTTTGTGGTGCTTTTTAATTTCAGGGTCATTTAGCTCAAAAAAATCCATTAAATGCACGAAAAATAGCAAATGAAGTTAGATAGGGTTGAAATTTTAGGATGTGGCTTATAATGGTGCATATTGAATGCATAAAAAGTCTGGAGTTGAAATAAGTTAAAAAAAATTGAAATCCTTTTGTAACAGACGAGTTTTCGTCCGAAACCCTGATACTTCGAAAGAGATTGTCCATTTTGTACACGAAGTGCATCCAGTTTTTGCCGTAACACTCTCAACTTTTTAGCACATGCTATGTGGGTGAAATTATGATACCATGCCAAGTTTCAACCATTTCGGAGTTCGTTTGTGGTGCTTTTTAATTTCAGGGTCATTTAGCTCAAAAAAATCCATTAAATGCATGAAAAATAGCAGATGAAGTTAGATAGGGTTGAAATTATAGGATGTGGCTTATAATGGTGCATATTGAATGCATAAAAAGTCTGGAGTTGAAATAAGTTAAAAAAAATTGAAATCCTTTTGTAACAAACGAGTTTTCGTCCGAAACCCTGATACTTCGAAAGAGATTGTCCATTTTGTACACGAAGTGCATCTAGTTTTTGCCGTAACCCTCTCAACTTTTTAGCACATGCTATGTGGGTGAAATTATGATACCATGCCAAGTTTCAAACATTTCAGAGTTCGTTTGTGGTGCTTTTTAATTTCAGGGTCATTTAGCTCAAAAAAATCCATTAAATGCATGAAAAATACCAAATAAAGTTAGATAGGGTTGAAATTTTAGGATGTGGCTTATAATGGTGCATATTGAATGCATAAAAAGTCTGGAGTTGAAATAAGTTAAAAAAAATTGAAATCCTTTTGTAACAGACGAGTTTTCGTCCGAAACCCTGATACTTCGAAAGAGATTGTCCATTTTGTACACGAAGTGCATCCAGTTTTTGCCGTAACCCTCTCAAGTTTTTAGCACATGCTATGTGGGTGAAATTATGATACCATGCCAAGTTTCAACCATTTCAGAGTTCGTTTGTGGTGCTTTTTAATTTCAGGGTCATTTAGCTCAAAAAATCCATTAAATGCATGAAAAATAGCAAATGAAGTTAGATAGGGTTGAAATTTTAGGATGTGGCTTATAATGGTGCATATTGAATGCATAAAAAGTCTGGAGTTGAAATAAGTTAAAAAAAATTGAAATCCTTTTGTAACAGACGAGTTTTCGTCCGAAACCCTGATACTTCGAAAGAGATTGTCCATTTTGTACACGAAGTGCATCCAGTTTTTGCCGTAACCGTCTCAACTTTTTAGCACATGCTATGTGGGTGAAATTATGATACCATGCCAAGTTTCAACCATTTCAGAGTTCGTTTGTGATGCTTTTTAATTTCAGGGTCATTTAGCTCAAAAAAATCCATTAAATGCATGAAACATAGCAAATGAAGTTAGATAGGGTTGAAATTTTAGGATGTGGATTCTAATGGTGCATATTGAATGCATAAAAAGTCTGGAGTTGAAATAAGTTAAAAAAAATTGAAATCCTTTTGTAACAGACGAGTTTTCGTCCGAAACCCTGATACTTCGAAAGAGATTGTCCATTTTGTACACGAAGTGCATCCAGTTTTTGCCGTAACCCTCTCAAGTTTTTAGCACATGCTATGTGGGTGAAATTATGATACCATGCCAAGTTTCAACCATTTCAGAGTTCGTTTGTGGTGCTTTTTAATTTCAGGGTCATTTAGCTCAAAAAATCCATTAAATGCATGAAAAATAGCAAATGAAGTTAGATAGGGTTGAAATTTTAGGATGTGGCTTATAATGGTGCATATTGAATGCATAAAAAGTCTGGAGTTGAAATAAGTTAAAAAAAATTGAAATCCTATTGTAACAGACGAGTTTTCGTCCGAACCCTGATACTTCGAAAGAGATTGTCCATTTTGTACACGAAGTGCATCCAGTTTTTGCCGTAACCGTCTCAACTTTTTAGCACATGCTATGTGGGTGAAATTATGATACCATGCCAAGTTTCAACCATTTCAGAGTTCGTTTGTGGTGCTTTTTAATTTCAGGGTCATTTAGCTCAAAAAATTTCATTAAATGCATGAAAAATAGCAAATGAAGTTAGATAGGGTTGAAATTTTAGGATTTGGATTCTAATGGTGCATATTGAATGCATAAAAACTCTGGAGTTGAAATAAGTTAAAAAAATTGAAATCCTTTTGTAACAGCCGAGTTTTCGTCCGAAACCCTGATACTTCGAAAGAGATTGTCCATTTTGTACACGAAGTGCATCCAGTTTTTGCCGTAACCCTCTCACCTTTTTAGCACATGCTATGTGGGTGAAATTATGATACCATGCCAAGTTTCAACCATTTCAGAGTTCGTTTGTGGTGCTTTTTAATTTCAGGGTCATTTAGCTCAAAACAATTCATTAAATGCATGAAAAATAGCAAATGAAGTTAGATAGGGTTGAAATTTTAGAATGTGGATTCTAATGGTGCATATTGAATGCAGAAAAAGTCTGGAGTTGAAATAAGTTAAAATAATTGAAATCCTTTTGTAATAGACGACTTTCGTCCGAAACCCTGATACTTCGAAAGAGATTGTCCATTTTGTACACGAAGTGCATCCAGTTTTTGCCGTAACCATCTCAACTTTTTAGCACATGCTATGTGGGTGAAATTATGATACCATGCCAAGTTTCAACCATTTCAGAGTTCGTTTGTGATGCTTTTTAATTTCAGGGTCATTTAGCTCAAAAAAATCCATTAAATGAATGAAAAATAGCAAATGAAGTTAGATAGGGTTGAAATTTTAGGATGTGGCTTATAATGGTGCATATTGAATGCATAAAAAGTCTGGAGTTGAAATAAGTTAAAAAAAATTGAAATCCTTTTGTAACAGACGAGTTTTCGTCCGAAACCCTGATACTTCGAAAGAGATTGTCCATTTTGTACACGAAGTGCATCCAGTTTTTGCCGTAACCCTCTCAAGTTTTTAGCACATGCTATGTGGGTGAAATTATGATACCATGCCAAGTTTCAACCATTTCAGAGTTCGTTTGTGGTGCTTTTTAATTTCAGGGTCATTTAGCTCAAAACAATTCATTAAATGCATGAAAAATAGCAAATGAAGTTAGATAGGGTTGAAATTTTAGGATGTGGATTCTAATGGTGCATATTGAATGCAGAAAAAGTCTGGAGTTGAAATAAGTTAAAAAAATTGAAATCCTTTTGTAACAGACGACTTTCGTCCGAAACCCTGATACTTCGAAAGAGATTGTCCATTTTGTACACGAAGTGCATCCAGTTTTTGCCGTAACCATCTCAACTTTTTAGCACATGCTATGTGGGTGAAATTATTATACCATGCCAAGTTTCAACTATTTCAGAGTTCGTTTGTGGTGCTTTTTAATTTCAGGGTCATTTAGCTCAAAAAAATCCATTAAATGCATGAAAAATAGCAAATGAAGTTAGATAGGGTTGAAATTTTAGGATGTGGCTTATAATGGTGCATATTGAATGCATAAAAAGTCTGGAGTTGAAATAAGTTAAAAAAAATTGAAATCCTTTTGTAACAGACGAGTTTTCGTCCGAAACCCTGATACTTCGAAAGAGATTGTCCATTTTGTACACGAAGTGCATCCAGTTTTTGCCGTAACCCTCTCAAGTTTTTAGCACATGCTATGTGGGTGAAATTATGATACCATGCCAAGTTTCAACCATTTCAGAGTTCGTTTGTGGTGCTTTTTAATTTCAGGGTCATTTAGCTCAAAACAATTCATTAAATGCATGAAAAATAGCAAATGAAGTTAGATAGGGTTGAAATTTTAGAATGTGGATTCTAATGGTGCATATTGAATGCAGAAAAAGTCTGGAGTTGAAATAAGTTAAAATAATTGAAATCCTTTTGTAATAGACGACTTTCGTCCGAAACCCTGATACTTCGAAAGAGATTGTCCATTTTGTACACGAAGTGCATCCAGTTTTTGCCGTAACCATCTCAACTTTTTAGCACATGCTATGTGGGTGAAATTATGATACCATGCCAAGTTTCAACCATTTCAGAGTTCGTTTGTGATGCTTTTTAATTTCAGGGTCATTTAGCTCAAAAAAATCCATTAAATGAATGAAAAATAGCAAATGAAGTTAGATAGGGTTGAAATTTTAGGATGTGGCTTATAATGGTGCATATTGAATGCATAAAAAGTCTGGAGTTGAAATAAGTTAAAAAAATTGAAATCCTTTTGTAACAGACGAGTTTTCGTCCGAAACCCTGATACTTCGAAAGAGATTGTCCATTTTGTACACGAAGTGCATCCAGTTTTTGCCGTAACCCTCTCAAGTTTTTAGCACATGCTATGTGGGTGAAATTATGATACCATGCCAAGTTTCAACCATTTCAGAGTTCGTTTGTGGTGCTTTTTAATTTCAGGGTCATTTAGCTCAAAACAATTCATTAAATGCATGAAAAATAGCAAATGAAGTTAGATAGGGTTGAAATTTTAGGATGTGGATTCTAATGGTGCATATTGAATGCAGAAAAAGTCTGGAGTTGAAATATGTTAAAACAATTGAAATCCTTTTGTAACAGACGACTTTCGTCCGAAACCCTGATACTTCGAAAGAGATTGTCCATTTTGTACACGAAGTGCATCCAGTTTTTGCCGTAACCATCTCAACTTTTTAGCACATGCTATGTGGGTGAAATTATTATACCATGCCAAGTTTCAACTATTTCAGAGTTCGTTTGTGGTGCTTTTTAATTTCAGGGTCATTTAGCTCAAAAAAATCCATTAAATGCATGAAAAATAGCAAATGAAGTTAGATAGGGTTGAAATTTTAGGATGTGGCTTATAATGGTGCATATTGAATGCATAAAAAGTCTGGAGTTGAAATAAGTTAAAAAAAATTGAAATCCTTTTGTAACAGACGAGTTTTCGTCCGAAACCCTGATACTTCGAAAGAGATTGTCCATTTTGTACACGAAGTGCATCCAGTTTTTGCCGTAACCCTCTCAAGTTTTTAGCACATGCTATGTGGGTGAAATTATGATACCATGCCAAGTTTCAACCATTTCAGAGTTCGTTTGTGGTGCTTTTTAATTTCAGGGTCATTTAGCTCAAAACAATTCATTAAATGCATGAAAAATAGCAAATGAAGTTAGATAGGGTTGAAATTTTAGAATGTGGATTCTAATGGTGCATATTGAATGCAGAAAAAGTCTGGAGTTGAAATAAGTTAAAATAATTGAAATCCTTTTGTAATAGACGACTTTCGTCCGAAACCCTGATACTTCGAAAGAGATTGTCCATTTTGTACACGAAGTGCATCCAGTTTTTGCCGTAACCATCTCAACTTTTTAGCACATGCTATGTGGGTGAAATTATGATACCATGCCAAGTTTCAACCATTTCAGAGTTCGTTTGTGATGCTTTTTAATTTCAGGGTCATTTAGCTCAAAAAAATCCATTAAATGCATGAAAAATAGCAAATGAAGTTAGATAGGGTTGAAATTTTAGGATGTGGCTTATAATGGTGCATATTGAATGCATAAAAAGTCTGGAGTTGAAATAAGTTAAAAAAAATTGAAATCCTTTTGTAACAGACGAGTTTTCGTCCGAAACCCTGATACTTCGAAAGAGATTGTCCATTTTGTACACGAAGTGCATCCAGTTTTTGCCGTAACCCTCTCAAGTTTTTAGCACATGCTATGTGGGTGAAATTATGATACCATGCCAAGTTTCAACCATTTCAGAGTTCGTTTGTGGTGCTTTTTAATTTCAGGGTCATTTAGCTCAAAACAATTCATTAAATGCATGAAAAATAGCAAATGAAGTTAGATAGGGTTGAAATTTTAGGATGTGGATTCTAATGGTGCATATTGAATGCATAAAAAGTCTGGAGTTGAAATAAGTTAAAATAATTGAAATCCTTTTGTAACAGACGACTTTCGTCCGAAACCCTGATACTTCGAAAGAGATTGTCCATTTTGTACACGAAGTGCATCCAGTTTTTGCCGTAACCATCTCAACTTTTTAGCACATGCTATGTGGGTGAAATTATTATACCATGCCAAGTTTCAACCATTTCAGAGTTCGTTTGTGGTGCTTTTTAATTTCAGGGTCATTTAGCTCAAAAAAATCCATTAAATGCATGAAAAATAGCAAATGAAGTTAGATAGGGTTGAAATTTTAGGATGTGGCTTATAATGGTGCATATTGAATGCATAAAAAGTCTGGAGTTGAAATAAGTTAAAAAAAATTGAAATGCTTTTGTAACAGACGAGTTTTCGTCCGAAACCCTGATACTTCGAAAGAGATTGTCCATTTTGTACACGAAGTGCATCCAGTTTTTGCCGTAACCCTCTCAAGTTTTTAGCACATGCTATGTGGGTGAAATTATGATACCATGCCAAGTTTCAACCATTTCAGAGTTCGTTTGTGGTGCTTTTTAATTTCAGGGTCATTTAGCTCAAAAAATCCATTAAATGCATGAAAAATAGCAAATGAAGTTAGATAGGGTTGAAATTTTAGGATGTGGCTTATAATGGTGCATATTGAATGCATAAAAAGTCTGGAGTTGAAATAAGTTAAAAAAATTTGAAATCCTTTTGTAACAGACGAGTTTTCGTCCGAAACCCTGATACTTCGAAAGAGATTGTCCATTTTGTACACGAAGTGCATCCAGTTTTTGCCGTAACCCTCTCAACTTTTTAGCACATGCTATGTGGGTGAAATTATGATACCATGCCAAGTTTCAACCATTTCAGAGTTCGTTTGTGGTGCTTTTTAATTTCAGGGTCATTTAGCTCAAAAAATTTCATTAAATGCATGAAAAATAGCAAATGAAGTTAGATAGGGTTGAAATTTTAGGATGTGGATTCTAATGGTGCATATTGAATGCAGAAAAAGTCTGGAGTTGAAATAAGTTAAAAAAATTGAAATCCTTTTGTAACAGCCGAGTTTTCTTCCGAAACCCTGATACTTCGAAAGAGATTGTCCATTTTGTACACGAAGTGCATCCAGTTTTGGCCGTAACCCTCTCAACTTTTTAGCACATGCTATGTGGGTGAAATTATGATACCATGCCAAGTTTCAACCATTTCAGAGTTCGTTTGTGGTGCTTTTTAATTTCAGGGTCATTTAGCACAAAAGCATTCATTAAATGCATGAAAAATAGCAAATGAAGTTAGATAGGGTTGAAATTTTAGAATGTGGATTCTAATGGTGCATATTGAATGCAGAAAAAGTCTGGAGTTGAAATAAGTTAAAATAATTGAAATCCTTTTGTAATAGACGACTTTCGTCCGAAACCCTGATACTTCGAAAGAGATTGTCCATTTTGTACACGAAGTGCATCCAGTTTTTGCCGTAACCATCTCAACTTTTTAGCACATGCTATGTGGGTGAAATTATGATACCATGCCAAGTTTCAACCATTTCAGAGTTTGTTTGTGATGCTTTTTAATTTCAGGGTCATTTAGCTCAAAAAAATCCATTAAATGCATGAAAAATAGCAAATGAAGTTAGATAGGGTTGAAATTTTAGGATGTGGCTTATAATGGTGCATATTGAATGCATAAAAAGTCTGGAGTTGAAATAAGTTAAAAACATTTGAAATCCTTTTGTAACAGACGAGTTTTCGTCCGAAACCCTTATACTTCGAAAGAGATTGTCCATTTTGTACACGAAGTGCATCCAGTTTTTGCCGTATCCCTCTCAACTTTTTAGCACATGCTATGTGGATGAAATTATGATACCATGCCAAGTTTCAACCATTTCAGAGTTCGTTTGTGGTGCTTTTTAATTTCAGGGTCATTTAGCTCAAAAAAAATTCATTAAATGCATGAAAAATAGCAAATGAAGTTAGATAGGGTTGAAATTTTAGGATGTGGATTCTAATGATGCATATTGAATGCAGAAAAAGTCTGGAGTTGAAATAAGTTAAAATAATTGAAATCCTTTTGTAACAGACGACTTTCGTCCGAAACCCTGATACTTCGAAAGAGATTGTCCATTTTGTACACGAAGTGCATCCAGTTTTTGCCGTAACCATCTCAACTTTTTAGCACATGCTATGTGGGTGAAATTATTATACCATGCCAAGTTTCAACCATTTCAGAGTTCGTTTGTGGTGCTTTTTAATTTCAGGGTCATTTAGCTCAAAAAAATCCATTAAATGCATGAAAAATAGCAAATGAAGTTAGATAGGGTTGAAATTTTAGGATGTGGCTTATAATGGTGCATATTGAATGCATAAAAAGTCTGGAGTTGAAATAAGTTAAAAAAAATTGAAATGCTTTTGTAACAGACGAGTTTTCGTCCGAAACCCTGATACTTCGAAAGAGATTGTCCATTTTGTACACGAAGTGCATCCAGTTTTTGCCGTAACCCTCTCAAGTTTTTAGCACATGCTATGTGGGTGAAATTATGATACCATGCCAAGTTTCAACCATTTCAGAGTTCGTTTGTGGTGCTTTTTAATTTCAGGGTCATTTAGCTCAAAAAATCCATTAAATGCATGAAAAATAGCAAATGAAGTTAGATAGGGTTGAAATTTTAGGATGTGGCTTATAATGGTGCATATTGAATGCATAAAAAGTCTGGAGTTGAAATAAGTTAAAAAAATTTGAAATCCTTTTGTAACAGACGAGTTTTCGTCCGAAACCCTGATACTTCGAAAGAGATTGTCCATTTTGTACACGAAGTGCATCCAGTTTTTGCCGTAACCCTCTCAACTTTTTAGCACATGCTATGTGGGTGAAATTATGATACCATGCCAAGTTTCAACCATTTCAGAGTTCGTTTGTGGTGCTTTTTAATTTCAGGGTCATTTAGCTCAAAAAATTTCATTAAATGCATGAAAAATAGCAAATGAAGTTAGATAGGGTTGAAATTTTAGGATGTGGATTCTAATGGTGCATATTGAATGCAGAAAAAGTCTGGAGTTGAAATAAGTTAAAAAAATTGAAATCCTTTTGTAACAGCCGAGTTTTCTTCCGAAACCCTGATACTTCGAAAGAGATTGTCCATTTTGTACACGAAGTGCATCCAGTTTTGGACGTAACCCTCTCAACTTTTTAGCACATGCTATGTGGGTGAAATTATGATACCATGCCAAGTTTCAACCATTTCAGAGTTCGTTTGTGGTGCTTTTTAATTTCAGGGTCATTTAGCACAAAAGCATTCATTAAATGCATGAAAAATAGCAAATGAAGTTAGATAGGGTTGAAATTTTAGAATGTGGATTCTAATGGTGCATATTGAATGCAGAAAAAGTCTGGAGTTGAAATAAGTTAAAATAATTGAAATCCTTTTGTAATAGACGACTTTCGTCCGAAACCCTGATACTTCGAAAGAGATTGTCCATTTTGTACACGAAGTGCATCCAGTTTTTGCCGTAACCATCTCAACTTTTTAGCACATGCTATGTGGGTGAAATTATGATACCATGCCAAGTTTCAACCATTTCAGAGTTTGTTTGTGATGCTTTTTAATTTCAGGGTCATTTAGCTCAAAAAAATCCATTAAATGCATGAAAAATAGCAAATGAAGTTAGATAGGGTTGAAATTTTAGGATGTGGCTTATAATGGTGCATATTGAATGCATAAAAAGTCTGGAGTTGAAATAAGTTAAAAACATTTGAAATCCTTTTGTAACAGACGAGTTTTCGTCCGAAACCCTTATACTTCGAAAGAGATTGTCCATTTTGTACACGAAGTGCATCCAGTTTTTGCCGTATCCCTCTCAACTTTTTAGCACATGCTATGTGGATGAAATTATGATACCATGCCAAGTTTCAACCATTTCAGAGTTCGTTTGTGGTGCTTTTTAATTTCAGGGTCATTTAGCTCAAAAAAAATTCATTAAATGCATGAAAAATAGCAAATGAAGTTAGATAGGGTTGAAATTTTAGGATGTGGATTCTAATGATGCATATTGAATGCAGAAAAAGTCTGGAGTTGAAATAAGTTAAAAAAATTGAAATCCTTTTGTAACAGCCGAGTTTTCGTCCGAAAACCTGATACTTCGAAAGAGATTGTCCATTTTGTACACGAAGTGCATCCAGTTTTTGCCGTAACCCTCTCAACTTTTTAGCACATGCTATGTGGGTGAAATTATGATACCATGCCAAGTTTCAACCATTTCAGAGTTCGTTTGTGGTGCTTTTTAATTTCAGGGTCATTTAGCTCAAAAAAATTCATTAAATGCATGAAAAATAGCAAATGAAGTTAGATAGGGTTGAAATTTTAGGATGTGGACTCTAATGGTGCATATTGAATGCAGAAAAAGTCTGGAGTTGAAATAAGTTAAAAAATTGAAATCCTTTTGTAAGAGCCGAGTTTTCGTCCGAAACCCTGATACTTCGAAAGAGATTGTCCATTTTGTACACGAAGTGCATCTAGTTTTTGCCGTAACCCTCTCAACTTTTTAGCACATGCTATGTGGGTGAAATTATGATACCATGCCAAGTTTCAACCATTTCAGAGTTCGTTTGTGGTGCTTTTTAATTTCAGGGTCATTTAGCTCAAAAAAATTCATTAAATGCATGAAAAATAGCAAATGAAGTTAGATAGGGTTGAAATATTAGGATGTGGCTTCTAATGGTGCATATTGAATGCAGAAAAAGTCTGGAGTTGAAATAAGTTAAAATAATTGAAATCCTTTTGTAACAGACGTCTTTCGTCCGAAACCCTGATACTTCGAAAGAGATTGTCCATTTTGTACACGAAGTGCATCCAGTTTTTGCCGTAACCCTCTCAACTTTTTAGCACATGCTATGTGGGTGAAATTATGATACCATGCCAAGTTTCAACCATTTCAGAGTTCGTTTGTGGTGCTTTTTAATTTCAGGGTCATTTAGCTCAAAACAATTCATTAAATGCATGAAAAATAGCAAATGAAGTTAGATAGGATTGAAATTTTAGGATGTGGATTCTAATGGTGCATATTGAATGCAGAAAAAGTCTGGAGTTGAAATAAGTTAAAATAATTGAAATCCTTTTGTAATAGACGACTTTCGTCCGAAACCCTGATACTTCGAAAGAGATTGTCCATTTTGTACACGAAGTGCATCCAGTTTTTGCCGTAACCCTCTCAACTTTTTAGCACATGCTATGTGGGTGAAATTATGATACCATGCCAAGTTTCAACCATTTCAGAGTTCGTTTGTGATGCTTTTTAATTTCAGGGTCATTTAGCTCAAAAAAATCCATTAAATGCATGAAAAATAGCAAATGAAGTTAGATAGGGTTGAAATTTTAGGATGTGGCTTATAATGGTGCATATTGAATGCATAAAAAGTCTGGAGTTGAAATAAGTTAAAAAAAATTGAAATCCTTTTGTAACAGACGAGTTTTCGTCCGAAACCCTGATACTTCGAAAGAGATTGTCCATTTTGTACACGAAGTGCATCCAGTTTTTGCCGTAACCCTCTCAAGTTTTTAGCACATGCTATGTGGGTGAAATTATGATACCATGCCAAGTTTCAACCATTTCAGAGTTCGTTTGTGGTGCTTTTTAATTTCAGGGTCATTTAGCTCAAAAAAATCCATTAAATGCATGAAAAATAGCTGATGAAGTTAGATAGGGTTGAAATTTTAGGATGTGGCTTATAATGGTGCATATTGAATGCATAAAAAGTCTGGAGTTGAAATAAGTTAAAAAAAATTGAAATCCTTTTGTAACAGACGAGTTTTCGTCCGAAACCCTCATACTTCGAAAGAGATTGTCCATTTTGTACACGAAGTGCATCCAGTTTTTGCCGTAACCCTCTCAAGTTTTTAGCACATGCTATGTGGGTGAAATTATGATACCATGCCAAGTTTCAACCATTTCAGAGTTCGTTTGTGGTGCTTTTTAATTTCAGGGTCATTTAGCTCAAAAAAATCCATTAAATGCATGAAAAATAGCTGATGAAGTTAGATAGGGTTGAAATTTTAGGATGTGGCTTATAATGGTGCATATTGAATGCATAAAAAGTCTGGAGTTGAAATAAGTTAAAAAAAATTGAAATCCTTTTGTAACAGACGAGTTTTCGTCCGAAACCCTCATACTTCGAAAGAGATTGTCCATTTTGTACAAGAAGTGCATCCAGTTTTTGCCGTATCCCTCTCAACTTTTTAGCACATGCTATGTGGATGAAATTATGATACCATGCCAAGTTTCAACCATTTCAGAGTTCGTTTGTGGTGCTTTTTAATTTCAGGGTCATTTAGCTCAAAAAAAATTCATTAAATGCATGAAAAATAGCAAATGAAGTTAGATAGGGTTGAAATTTTAGGATGTGGATTCTAATGATGCATATTGAATGCAGAAAAAGTCTGGAGTTGAAATAAGTTAAAAAAATTGAAATCCTTTTGTAACAGCCGAGTTTTCGTCCGAAAACCTGATACTTCGAAAGAGATTGTCCATTTTGTACACGAAGTGCATCCAGTTTTTGCCGTAACCCTCTCAACTTTTTAGCACATGCTATGTGGGTGAAATTATGATACCATGCCAAGTTTCAACCATTTCAGAGTTCGTTTGTGGTGCTTTTTAATTTCAGGGTCATTTAGCTCAAAAAAATTCATTAAATGCATGAAAAATAGCAAATGAAGTTAGATAGGGTTGAAATTTTAGGATGTGGATTATAATGGTGCATATTGAATGCAGAAAAAGTCTGGAGTTGAAATAAGTTAAAATATTGAAATCCTTTTGTAACAGCCGAGTTTTCGTCCGAAACCCTCATACTTCGAAAGAGATTGTCCATTTTGTACACGAAGTGCATCCAGTTTTTGCCGTAACCCTCTCAAGTTTTTAGCACATGCTATGTGGGTGAAATTATGATACCATGCCAAGTTTCAACCATTTCAGAGTTCGTTTGTGGTGCTTTTTAATTTCAGGGTCATTTAGCTCAAAAAAATCCATTAAATGCATGAAAAATAGCTGATGAAGTTAGATAGGGTTGAAATTTTAGGATGTGGCTTATAATGGTGCATATTGAATGCATAAAAAGTCTGGAGTTGAAATAAGTTAAAAAAAATTGAAATCCTTTTGTAACAGACGAGTTTTCGTCCGAAACCCTCATACTTCGAAAGAGATTGTCCTTTTTGTACACGAAGTGCATCCAGTTTTTGCCGTATCCCTCTCAACTTTTTAGCACATGCTATGTGGATGAAATTATGATACCATGCCAAGTTTCAACCATTTCAGAGTTCGTTTGTGGTGCTTTTTAATTTCAGGGTCATTTAGCTCAAAAAAAATTCATTAAATGCATGAAAAATAGCAAATGAAGTTAGATAGGGTTGAAATTTTAGGATGTGGATTCTAATGATGCATATTGAATGCAGAAAAAGTATGGAGTTGAAATAAGTTAAAATAATTGAAATCCTTTTGTAATAGACGACTTTCGTCCGAAACCCTGATACTTCGAAAGAGATTGTCCATTTTGTACACGAAGTGCATCCAGTTTTGGCCGTAACCCTCTCAACTTTTTAGCACATGCTATGTGGGTGAAATTATGATACCATGCCAAGTTTCAACCATTTCAGAGTTCGTTTGTGGTGCTTTTTAATTTCAGGGTCATTTAGCTCAAAAAAATCCATTAAATGCATGAAAAATAGCAAATGAAGTTAGATAGGGTTGAAATTTTAGGATGTGGCTTATAATGGTGCATATTGAATGCATAAAAAGTCTGGAGTTGAAATAAGTTAAAAAAAATTGAAATCCTTTTGTAACAGGCGAGTTTTCGTCCGAAACCCTGATACTTCGAAAGAGATTGTCCATTTTGTACACGAAGTGCATCCAGTTTTTGCCGTAACCCTCTCAAGTTTTTAGCACATGCTATGTGGGTGAAATTATGATACCATGCCAAGTTTCAACCATTTCAGAGTTCGTTTGTGGTGCTTTTTAATTTCAGGGTCATTTAGCTCAAAAAAATTCATTAAATACATGAAAAATAGCAAATGAAGTTAGATAGGGTTGAAATTTTATAATGTGGATTCTAATGGTGCATATTGAATGCAGAAAAAGTCTGGAGTTGAAATAAGTTAAAATAATTGAAATCCTTTTGTAACAGACGAGTTTTCGTCCGAAACCCTGATACTTCGAAAGAGATTGTCCATTTTGTACACGAAGTACATCCAGTTTTTGCCGTAACCCTCTCAACTTTTTAGCACATGCTATGTGGGTGAAATTATGATACCATGCCAAGTTTCAACCATTTCAGAGTTCGTTTGTGGTGCTTTTTAATTTCAGGGTCATTTAGCTCAAAAAATTTCATTAAATGCATGAAAAATAGCAAATGAAGTTAGATAGGGTTGAAATTTTAGGATGTGGATTCTAATGGTGCATATTGAATGCAGAAAAAGTCTGGAGTTGAAATAAGTTAAAAAAATTGAAATCCTTTTGTAACAGCCGAGTTTTCGTCCGAAACCCTGATACTTCGAAAGAGATTGTCCATTTTGTACACGAAGTGCATCCAGTTTTGGCCGTAACCCTCTCAACTTTTTAGCACATGCTATGTGGGTGAAATTATGATACCATGCCAAGTTTCAACCATTTCAGAGTTCGTTTGTGGTGCTTTTTAATTTCAGGGTCATTTAGCTCAAAAAAATTCATTAAATGCATGAAAAATAGCAAATGAAGTTAGATAGGGTTGAAATTTTCGGATGTGGCTTCTAATGGTGCATATTGAAGGCCGAAAAATTCTGGAGTTGAAATAAGTTAAAAAAATTGAAATCCTTTTGTAACAGACGAGTTTTCGTCCGAAACCCTGATACTTCGAAAGAGATTGTCCATTTTGTACACGAAGTGCATCCAGTTTTTGCCGTAACCATCTCAACTTTTTAGCACATGCTATGTGGGTGAAATTATGATACCATGCCAAGTTTCAACCATTTCAGAGTTCGTTTGTGGTGCTTTTTAATTTCAGGGTCATTTAGCTCAAAAAAATCCATTAAATGCATGAAAAATAGCAAATGAAGTTAGATAGGGTTGAAATTTTAGTATGTGGCTTATAATGGTGCATATTGAATGCATAAAAAGTCTGGAGTTGAAATAAGTTAAAAAAAATTGAAATCCATTTGTAACAGACGAGTTTTCGTCCGAAACCCTGATACTTCGAAAGAGATTGTCCATTTTGTACACGAAGTGCATCCAGTTTTTGCCGTAACCCTCTCACCTTTTTAGCACATGCTATATGGCTGAAATTATGATACCATGCCAAGTTTCAACCATTTCAGAGTTCGTTTGTGGTGCTTTTTAATTTCAGGGTCATTTAGCTCAAAACAATTCATTAAATGCATGAAAAATAGCAAATGAAGTTAGATAGGGTTGAAATTTTAGGATGTGGATTCTAATGGTGCATATTGAATGCAGAAAAAGTCTGGAGTTGAAATAAGTTAAAATAATTGAAATCCTTTTGTAATAGACGACTTTCGTCCGAAACCCTGATACTTCGAAAGAGATTGTCCATTTTGTACACGAAGTGCATCCAGTTTTTGCCGTAACCATCTCAACTTTTAAGCACATGCTATGTGGGTGAAATTATGATACCATGCCAAGTTTCAACCATTTCAGAGTTCGTTTGTGATGCTTTTTAATTTCAGGGTCATTTAGCTCAAAAAAATCCATTAAATGCATGAAAAATAGCAAATGAAGTTAGATAGGGTTGAAATTTTAGGATGTGGCTTATAATGGTGCATATTGAATGCATAAAAAGTCTGGAGTTGAAATAAGTTAAAAAAAATTGAAATCCTTTTGTAACAGACGAGTTTTCGTCCGAAACCCTGATACTTCGAAAGAGATTGTCCATTTTGTACACGAAGTGCATCCAGTTTTTGCCGTAACCCTCTCAAGTTTTTAGCACATGCTATGTGGGTGAAATTATGATACCATGCCAAGTTTCAACCATTTCAGAGTTCGTTTGTGGTGCTTTTTAATTTCAGGGTCATTTAGCTCAAAACAATTCATTAAATGCATGAAAAATAGCAAATGAAGTTAGATAGGGTTGAAATTTTAGGATGTGGATTCTAATGGTGCATATTGAATGCAGAAAAAGTCTGGAGTTGAAATAAGTTAAAATAATTGAAATCCTTTTGTAACAGACGACTTTCGTCCGAAACCCTGATACTTCGAAAGAGATTGTCCATTTTGTACACGAAGTGCATCCAGTTTTTGCCGTAACCATCTCAACTTTTTAGCACATGCTATGTGGGTGAAATTATTATACCATGCCAAGTTTCAACCATTTCAGAGTTCGTTTGTGGTGCTTTTTAATTTCAGGGTCATTTAGCTCAAAAAAATCCATTAAATGCATGAAAAATAGCAAATGAAGTTAGATAGGGTTGAAATTTTAGGATGTGGCTTATAATGGTGCATATTGAATGCATAAAAAGTCTGGAGTTGAAATAAGTTAAAAAAAATTGAAATCCTTTTGTAACAGACGAGTTTTCGTCCGAAACCCTCATACTTCGAAAGAGATTGTCCATTTTGTACACGAAGTGCATCCAGTTTTTGCCGTATCCCTCTCAACTTTTTAGCACATGCTACGTGGATGAAATTATGATACCATGCCAAGTTTCAACCATTTCAGAGTTCGTTTGTGGTGCTTTTTAATTTCAGGGTCATTTAGCTCAAAAAAAATTCATTAAATGCATGAAAAATAGCAAATGAAGTTAGATAGGGTTGAAATTTTAGGATGTGGATTCTAATGATGCATATTGAATGCAGAAAAAGTCTGGAGTTGAAATAAGTTAAAAAAATTGAAATCCTTTTGTAACAGCCGAGTTTTCGTCCGAAAACCTGATACTTCGAAAGAGATTGTCCATTTTGTACACGAAGTGCATCCAGTTTTTGCCGTAACCCTCTCAACTTTTTAGCACATGCTATGTGGGTGAAATTATGATACCATGCCAAGTTTCAACCATTTCAGAGTTCGTTTGTGGTGCTTTTTAATTTCAGGGTCATTTAGCTCAAAAAAATTCATTAAATGCATGAAAAATAGCAAATGAAGTTAGATAGGGTTGAAATTTTAGGATGTGGACTATAATGGTGCATATTGAATGCAGAAAAAGTCAGGAGTTGAAATAAGTTAAAAAATTGAAATCCTTTTGTAACAGCCGAGTTTTCGTCCGAAACCCTCATACTTCGAAAGAGATTGTCCATTTTGTACACGAAGTGCATCCAGTTTTTGCCGTAACCCTCTCAAGTTTTTAGCACATGCTATGTGGGTGAAATTATGATACCATGCCAAGTTTCAACCATTTCAGAGTTCGTTTGTGGTGCTTTTTAATTTCAGGGTCATTTAGCTCAAAAAAATCCATTAAATGCATGAAAAATAGCTGATGAAGTTAGATAGGGTTGAAATTTTAGGATGTGGCTTATAATGGTGCATATTGAATGCATAAAAAGTCTGGAGTTGAAATAAGTTAAAAAAAATTGAAATCCTTTTGTAACAGACGAGTTTTCGTCCGAAACCCTCATACTTCGAAAGAGATTGTCCTTTTTGTACACGAAGTGCATCCAGTTTTTGCCGTATCCCTCTCAACTTTTTAGCACATGCTATGTGGATGAAATTATGATACCATGCCAAGTTTCAACCATTTCAGAGTTCGTTTGTGGTGCTTTTTAATTTCAGGGTCATTTAGCTCAAAAAAAATTCATTAAATGCATGAAAAATAGCAAATGAAGTTAGATAGGGTTGAAATTTTAGGATGTGGATTCTAATGATGCATATTGAATGCAGAAAAAGTATGGAGTTGAAATAAGTTAAAATAATTGAAATCCTTTTGTAATAGACGACTTTCGTCCGAAACCCTGATACTTCGAAAGAGATTGTCCATTTTGTACACGAAGTGCATCCAGTTTTGGCCGTAACCCTCTCAACTTTTTAGCACATGCTATGTGGGTGAAATTATGATACCATGCCAAGTTTCAACCATTTCAGAGTTCGTTTGTGGTGCTTTTTAATTTCAGGGTCATTTAGCTCAAAAAAATCCATTAAATGCATGAAAAATAGCAAATGAAGTTAGATAGGGTTGAAATTTTAGGATGTGGCTTATAATGGTGCATATTGAATGCATAAAAAGTCTGGAGTTGAAATAAGTTAAAAAAAATTGAAATCCTTTTGTAACAGACGAGTTTTCGTCCGAAACCCTGATACTTCGAAAGAGATTGTCCATTTTGTACACGAAGTGCATCCAGTTTTTGCCGTAACCCTCTCAAGTTTTTAGCACATGCTATGTGGGTGAAATTATGATACCATGCCAAGTTTCAACCATTTCAGAGTTCGTTTGTGGTGCTTTTTAATTTCAGGGTCATTTAGCTCAAAAAAATTCATTAAATACATGAAAAATAGCAAATGAAGTTAGATAGGGTTGAAATTTTAGAATGTGGATTGTAATGGTGCATATTGAATGCAGAAAAAGTCTGGAGTTGAAATAAGTTAAAATAATTGAAATCCTTTTGTAACAGACGAGTTTTCGTCCGAAACCCTGATACTTCGAAAGAGATTGTCCATTTTGTACACGAAGTACATCCAGTTTTTGCCGTAACCCTCTCAACTTTTTAGCACATGCTATGTGGGTGAAATTATGATACCATGCCAAGTTTCAACCATTTCAGAGTTCGTTTGTGGTGCTTTTTAATTTCAGGGTCATTTAGCTCAAAAAAATCCATTAAATGCATGAAAAATAGCAAATGAAGTTAGATAGGGTTGAAATTTTAGTATGTGGCTTATAATGGTGCATATTGAATGCATAAAAAGTCTGGAGTTGAAATAAGTTAAAAAAAATTGAAATCCATTTGTAACAGACGAGTTTTCGTCCGAAACCCTGATACTTCGAAAGAGATTGTCCATTTTGTACACGAAGTGCATCCAGTTTTTGCCGTAACCCTCTCACCTTTTTAGCACATGCTATATGGCTGAAATTATGATACCATGCCAAGTTTCAACCATTTCAGAGTTCGTTTGTGGTGCTTTTTAATTTCAGGGTCATTTAGCTCAAAACAATTCATTAAATGCATGAAAAATAGCAAATGAAGTTAGATAGGGTTGAAATTTTAGGATGTGGATTCTAATGGTGCATATTGAATGCAGAAAAAGTCTGGAGTTGAAATAAGTTAAAATAATTGAAATCCTTTTGTAATAGACGACTTTCGTCCGAAACCCTGATACTTCGAAAGAGATTGTCCATTTTGTACACGAAGTGCATCCAGTTTTTGCCGTAACCATCTCAACTTTTAAGCACATGCTATGTGGGTGAAATTATGATACCATGCCAAGTTTCAACCATTTCAGAGTTCGTTTGTGATGCTTTTTAATTTCAGGGTCATTTAGCTCAAAAAAATCCATTAAATGCATGAAAAATAGCAAATGAAGTTAGATAGGGTTGAAATTTTAGGATGTGGCTTATAATGCTGCATATTGAATGCATAAAAAGTCTGGAGTTGAAATAAGTTAAAAAAAATTGAAATCCTTTTGTAACAGACGAGTTTTCGTTCGAAACCCTGATACTTCGAAAGAGATTGTCCATTTTGTACACGAAGTGCATCCAGTTTTTGCCGTAACCCTCTCAAGTTTTTAGCACATGCTATGTGGGTGAAATTATGATACCATGCCAAGTTTCAACCATTTCAGAGTTCGTTTGTGGTGCTTTTTAATTTCAGGGTCATTTAGCTCAAAACAATTCATTAAATGCATGAAAAATAGCAAATGAAGTTAGATAGGGTTGAAATTTTAGGATGTGGATTCTAATGGTGCATATTGAATGCAGAAAAAGTCTGGAGTTGAAATAAGTTAAAATAATTGAAATCCTTTTGTAACAGACGACTTTCGTCCGAAACCCTGATACTTCGAAAGAGATTGTCCATTTTGTACACGAAGTGCATCTAGTTTTTGCCGTAACCATCTCAACTTTTTAGCACATGCTATGTGGGTGAAATTATTATACCATGCCAAGTTTCAACCATTTCAGAGTTCGTTTGTGGTGCTTTTTAATTTCAGGGTCATTTAGCTCAAAAAAATCCATTAAATGCATGAAAAATAGCAAATGAAGTTAGATAGGGTTGAAATTTTAGGATGTGGCTTATAATGGTGCATATTGAATGCATAAAAAGTCTGGAGTTGAAATAAGTTAAAAAAAATTGAAATCCTTTTGTAACAGACGAGTTTTCGTCCGAAACCCTGATACTTCGAAAGAGATTGTCCATTTTGTACATGAAGTGCATCCAGTTTTTGCCGTAACCCTCTCAAGTTTTTAGCACATGCTATGTGGGTGAAATTATGATACGATGCCAAGTTTCAACCATTTCAGAGTTCGTTTGTGGTGCTTTTTAATTTCAGGGTCATTTAGCTCAAAAAATCCATTAAATGCATGAAAAATAGCAAATGAAGTTAGATAGGGTTGAAATTTTAGGATGTGGCTTATAATGGTGCATATTGAATGCATAAAAAGTCTAGAGTTGAAATAAGTTAAAAAAATTTGAAATCCTTTTGTAACAGACGAGTTTTCGTCCGAAACCCTGATACTTCGAAAGAGATTGTCCATTTTGTACACGAAGTGCATCCAGTTTTTGCCGTAACCCTCTCAACTTTTTAGCACATGCTATGTGGGTGAAATTATGATACCATGCCAAGTTTCAACCATTTCAGAGTTCGTTTGTCGTGCTTTTTAATTTAAGGGTCATTTAGCTCAAAAAATTTCATTAAATGCATGAAAAATAGCAAATGAAGTTAGATAGGGTTGAAATTTTAGGATGTGGCTTCTAATGGTGCATATTGAATGCCGAAAAATTCTGGAGTTGAAATAAGTTAAAAAAATTGAAATCCTTTTGTAACAGACGAGTTTTCGTCCGAAACCCTGATACTTCGAAAGAGATTGTCCATTTTGTACACGAAGTGCATCCAGTTTTTGCCGTAACCATCTCAACTTTTTAGCACATGCTATGTGGGTGAAATTATGATACCATGCCAAGTTTCAACCATTTCAGAGTTCGTTTGTGGTGCTTTTTAATTTCAGGGTCATTTAGCTCAAAAAAATCCATTAAATGCATGAAAAATAGCAAATGAAGTTAGATAGGGTTGAAATTTTAGTATGTGGCTTATAATGGTGCATATTGAATGCATAAAAATTCTGGAGTTGAAATAAGTTAAAAAAAATTGAAATCCTTTTGAAACAGACGAGTTTTCGTCAGAAACCCTGATACTTCGAAAGAGATTGTCCATTTTGTACACGAAGTGCATCCAGTTTTTGCCGTAACCCTCTCACCTTTTTAGCACATGCTATGTGGCTGAAATTATGATACCATGCCAAGTTTCAACCATTTCAGAGTTCGTTTGTGGTGCTTTTTAATTTCAGGGTCATTTAGCTCAAAACAATTCATTAAATGCATGAAAAATAGCAAATGAAGTTAGATAGGGTTGAAATTTTAGGATGTGGATTCTAATGGTGCATATTGAATGCAGAAAAAGTCTGGAGTTGAAATAAGTTAAAATAATTGAAATCCTTTTGTAATAGACGACTTTCGTCCGAAACCCTGATACTTCGAAAGAGATTGTCCATTTTGTACACGAAGTGCATCCAGTTTTTGCCGTAACCATCTCAACTTTTTAGCACATGCTATGTGGGTGAAATTATGATACCATGCCAAGTTTCAACCATTTCAGAGTTCGTTTGTGATGCTTTTTAATTTCAGGGTCATTTAGCTCAAAAAAATCCATTAAATGCATGAAAAATAGCAAATGAAGTTAGATAGGGTTGAAATTTTAGGATGTGGCTTATAATGGTGCATATTGAATGCATAAAAAGTCTGGAGTTGAAATAAGTTAAAAAAAATTGAAATCCTTTTGTAACAGACGAGTTTTCGTCCGAAACCCTGATACTTCGAAAGAGATTGTCCATTTTGTACACGAAGTGCATCCAGTTTTTGCCGTAACCCTCTCAACTTTTTAGCACATGCTATGTGGGTGAAATTATGATACCATGCCAAGTTTCAACCATTTCAGGGTTCGTTTGTGGTGCTTTTTAATTTCAGGGTCATTTAGCTCAAAAAATCCATTAAATGCATGAAAAATAGCAAATGAAGTTAGATAGGGTTGAAATTTTAGGATGTGGCTTATAATGGTGCATATTGAATGCATAAAAAGTCTGGAGTTGAAATAAGTTAAAAAAATTGAAATCCTTTTGTAACAGACGAGTTTTCGTCCGAAACCCTGATACTTCGAAAGAGATTGTCCATTTTGTACACGAAGTGCATCCAGTTTTTGCCGTAACCCTCTCAACTTTTTAGCACATGCTATGTGGGTGAAATTATGATACCATGCCAAGTTTCAACCATTTCAGAGTTCGTTTGTGGTACTTTTTAATTTCAGGGTCATTTAGCTCAAAAAATTTCATTAAATGCATGAAAAATAGCAAATGAAGTTAGATAGGGTTGAAATTTTAGGATGTGGATTCTAATGGTGCATATTGAATGCAGAAAAAGTCTGGAGTTGAAATAAGTTAAAAAAATTGAAATCCTTTTGTAACAGCCGAGTTTTCGTCCGAAACCCTGATACTTCGAAAGAGATTGTCCATTTTGTACACGAAGTGCATTCAGTTTTGGCCTTAACCCTCTCAACTTTTTAGCACATGCTATGTGGGTGAAATTATGATACCATGCCAAGTTTCAACCATTTCAAAGTTCGTTTGTGGTGCTTTTTAATTTCAGGGTCATTTAGCACAAAAGCATTCATTAAATGCATGAAAAATAGCAAATGGAGTTAGATAGGGTTGAAATTTTAGGATGTGGCTTCTAATGGTGCATATTGAATGCATAAAAAGTCTGGAGTTGAAATAAGTTAAAAAAAATTGAAATCCTTTTGTAACAGACGAGTTTTCGTCCGAAACCCTGATACTTCGAAAGAGATTGTCCATTTTGTACACGAAGTGCATCCAGTTTTTGCCGTAACCCTCTCAACTTTTTAGCACATGCTATGTGGGTGAAATTATGATACCATGCCAAGTTTCAACCATTTCAGAGTTCGTTTGTGGTGCTTTTTAATTTCAGGGTCATTTAGCTCAAAAAAATTCATTAAATGCATGAAAAATAGCAAATGAAGTTAGATAGGGTTGAAATTTTAGGATGTGGCTTCTAATGGTGCATATTGAATGCCGAAAAATTCTGGAGTTGAAATAAGTTTAAAAAATTGAAATCCTTTTGTAACAGACGAGTTTTCGTCCGAAACCCTGATACTTTGAAAGAGATTGTCCATTTTGTACACGAAGTGCATCCAGTTTTTGCCGTAACCATCTCAACTTTTTAGCACATGCTATGTGGGTGAAATTATGATACCATGCCAAGTTTCAACCATTTCAGAGTTCGTTTGTGGTGCTTTTTAATTTCAGGGTCATTTAGCTCAAAAAATTTCATTAAATGCATGAAAAATAGCAAATGAAGTTAGATAGGGTTGAAATTTTAGGATGTGGATTCTAATGGTGCATATTGAATGCATAAAAAGTCTGGAGTTGAAATAAGTTAAAAAAATTGAAATCCTTTTGTAACAGCCGAGTTTTCGTCCGAAACCCTGATACTTCGAAAGAGATTGTCCATTTTGTACACGAAGTGCATCCAGTTTTTGCCGTAACCCTCTCACCTTTTTAGCACATGCTATGTGGGTGAAATTATGATACCATGCCAAGTTTCAACCATTTCAGAGTTCGTTTGTGGTGCTTTTTAATTTCAGGGTCATTTAGCTCAAAACAATTCATTAAATGCATGAAAAATAGCAAATGAAGTTAGATAGGGTTGAAATTTTAGAATGTGGATTCTAATGGTGCATACTGAATGCAGAAAAAGTCTGGAGTTGAAATAAGTTAAAATAATTGAAATCCTTTTGTAATAGACGACTTTCGTCCGAAACCCTGATACTTCGAAAGAGATTGTCCATTTTGTACACGAAGTGCATCCAGTTTTTGCCGTAACCATCTCAACTTTTTAGCACATGCTATGTGGGTGAAATTATGATACCATGCCAAGTTTCAACCATTTCAGAGTTCGTTTGTGATGCTTTTTAATTTCAGGGTCATTTAGCTCAAAAAAATCCATTAAATGCATGAAAAATAGCAAATGAAGTTAGATAGGGTTGAAATTTTAGGATGTGGCTTATAATGGTGCATATTGAATGCATAAAAAGTCTGGAGTTGAAATAAGTTAAAAAAAATTGAAATCCTTTTGTAACAGACGAGTTTTCGTCCGAAACCCTGATACTTCGAAAGAGATTGTCCATTTTGTACCCGAAGTGCATCCAGTTTTTGCCGTAACCCTCTCAAGTTTTTAGCACATGCTATGTGGGTGAAATTATGATACCATGCCAAGTTTCAACCATTTCAGAGTTCGTTTGTGGTGCTTTTTAATTTCAGGGTCATTTAGCTCAAAACAATTCATTAAATGCATGAAAAATAGCAAATGAAGTTAGATAGGGTTGAAATTTTAGGATGTGGATTCTAATGGTGCATATTGAATGCAGAAAAAGTCTGGAGTTGAAATAAGTTAAAATAATTGAAATCCTTTTGTAACAGACGACTTTCGTCCGAAACCCTGATACTTCGAAAGAGATTGTCCATTTTGTACACGAAGTGCATCCAGTTTTTGCCGTAACCATCTCAACTTTTTAGCACATGCTATGTGGGTGAAATTATTATACCATGCCAAGTTTCAACCATTTCAGAGTTCGTTTGTGGTGCTTTTTAATTTCAGGGTCATTTAGCTCAAAAAATCCATTAAATGCATGAAAAATAGCAAATGAAGTTAGATAGGGTTGAAATTTTAGGATGTGGCTTATAATGGTGCATATTGAATGCATAAAAAGTCTGGAGTTGAAATAAGTTAAAAAAAAATTGAAATCCTTTTGTAACAGACGAGTTTTCGTCCGAAACCCTGATACTTCGAAAGAGATTGTCCATTTTGTACACGAAGTGCATCCAGTTTTTGCCGTAACCCTCTCAACTTTTTAGCACATGCTATGTGGGTGAAATTATGATACCATGCCAAGTTTCAACCATTTCAGAGTTCGTTTGTGATGCTTTTTAATTTCAGGGTCATTTAGCTCAAAAAAATCCATTAAATGCATGAAAAATAGCAAATGAAGTTAGATAGGGTTGAAATTTTAGTATGTGGCTTATAATGGTGCATATTGAATGCATAAAAAGTCTGGAGTTGAAATAAGTTAAAAAAAATTGAAATCCTTTTGTAACAGACGAGTTTTCGTCCGAAACCCTGATACTTCGAAAGAGATTGTCCATTTTGTACACGAAGTGCATCCAGTTTTTGCCGTAACCCTCTCACCTTTTTAGCACATGCTATGTGGCTGAAATTATGATACCATGCCAAGTTTCAACCATTTCAGAGTTCGTTTGTGGTGCTTTTTAATTTCAGGGTCATTTAGCTCAAAACAATTCATTAAATGCATGAAAAATAGCAAATGAAGTTAGATAGGGTTGAAATTTTAGGATGTGGATTCTAATGGTGCATATTGAATGCGGAAAAAGTCTGGAGTTGAAATAAGTTAAAATAATTGAAATCCTTTTGTAACAGACGACTTTCGTCCGAAACCCTGATACTTCGAAAGAGATTGTCCATTTTGTACACGAAGTGCATCCAGTTTTTGCCGTAACCATCTCAACTTTTTAGCACATGCTATGTGGGTGAAATTATGATACCATGCCAAGTTTCAACCATTTCAGAGTTCGTTTGTGATGCTTTTTAATTTCAGGGTCATTTAGCTCAAAAAAATCCATTAAATGCATGAAAAATAGCAAATGAAGTTAGATAGGGTTGAAATTTTAGGATGTGGCTTATAATGGTGCATATTGAATGCATAAAAAGTCTGGAGTTGAAATAAGTTAAAAAAAATTGAAATCCTTTTGTAACAGACGAGTTTTCGTCCGAAACCCTGATACTTCGAAAGAGATTGTCCATTTTGTACACGAAGTGCATCCAGTTTTTGCCGTAACCCTCTCAAGTTTTTAGCACATGCTATGTGGGTGAAATTATGATACCATGCCAAGTTTCAACCATTTCAGAGTTCGTTTGTGGTGCTTTTTAATTTCAGGGTCATTTAGCTCAAAACAATTCATTAAATGCATGAAAAATAGCAAATGAAGTTAGATAGGGTTGAAATTTTAGGATGTGGATTCTAATGGTGCATATTGAATGCAGAAAAAGTCTGGAGTTGAAATAAGTTAAAATAATTGAAATCCTTTTGTAACAGACGACTTTCGTCCGAAACCCTGATACTTCGAAAGAGATTGTCCATTTTGTACACGAAGTGCATCCAGTTTTTGCCGTAACCATCTCAACTCTTTAGCACATGCTATGTGGGTGAAATTATTATACCATGCCAAGTTTCAACCATTTCAGAGTTCGTTTGTGGTGCTTTTTAATTTCAGGGTCATTTAGCTCAAAAAAATCCATTAAATGCATGAAAAATAGCAAATGAAGTTAGATAGGGTTGAAATTTTAGGATGTGGCTTATAATGGTGCATATTGAATGCATAAAAAGTCTGGAGTTGAAATAAGTTAAAAAAAATTGAAATCCTTTTGTAACAGACGAGTTTTCGTCCGAAACCCTGATACTTCGAAAGAGATTGTCCATTTTGTACACGAAGTGCATCCAGTTTTTGCCGTAACCCTCTCAAGTTTTTAGCACATGCTATGTGGGTGAAATTATGATACCATGCCAAGTTTCAACCATTTCAGAGTTCGTTTGTGGTGCTTTTTAATTTCAGGG